>ML681984.1:18608574-19006121 GCA_007922195.1 Podocnemis expansa | reverse complement strand
AAAAAAATTCCTCTCTCACCCCCTATGGGTGGTATGTGTCATCCTCAACCTTGGGTCCTCTACCAGAGGCCTGGGCGTTTGAGGGTTCTGTGCAGTATCTTAGCTGTTCCTAGCACTGCACTCTTCTGGATATATATATATATGCACAGACATTCATACATGGACAAATTTTACCTCATAATGGATGACTAAGTTAAGACGACAATGAGTCCTCGCACTCTTTGGCTAAAGAAGTTCACATCCATCAGTTCAATCTTCTGGGTTCAATTGAGTAGTCAGTCAAGACCTGGTCAACTGATCTGGAATTCAGTTTAACAACTCCAGCACTGGAAGAAGAGTAGCGGTAAGTCAAAGAGACAGCATTTCCCTTCAGCTCAGCACAATGGAGACAGGGAAGTAAGCAAGCATTAGAGAGTTGAAGGGAGATACGCAAGTTATTTTACATAGCTTGCATATCTCCCTCTGACTTCCACCGAAAATGGCAGCAAGCATAGACAAGGCCTACATAGTTAACAAAGAGTCCCCCTTAGTTCAAGTGGCAGAAACCTGTGGTCTTGGTACTGAAGCACCAGGGATCCTGTCCTAGCTTTGCAAACACATATGATTTGTCTAATAATGCATATGTTTATTTGCAGCAATAGACTAATTGCAGGAGTCACATACTGCCCCAATACTGCACTGCATGAACATTACTCTGTTGCAACTGGCTGCAATCAATTGGTTTTCACATGCTTCTAAATTCACTAGATCTGGATAGACTCTAGTCACTGTTTCTAGTTATTGGTCGTCAAGGCATGTTCCCAGTTTCCAGCTTTTTGCCTGAGCTCTTCCTAGGGACCTAGGATTCCATATCCCAGCTGCCTTAGGCCTGGAAGTCAGAGCCTCAGACCTCCCAAGATCTCCCAGCCCCAGAATCTTGAGCATGGTACACAAATTCCCTCAATATTCCACCTGGCGGTAGACATTTTGGGCTTCTAGTTTAACCCCTTTGGGCAGGGAAGCAAGGAACACAGGCTTTTGCAAAAGAATTTCTTTGCCACAGTCACTTTATTCTTAAAAGAAATCTAGAGAGATGTACAAATATTTGCAAAGCAACAAAAGTCCTAAGATGTCCCTTCTAGTTGGATCCTGCCTCTTTTGTGAGCCTTAGATTTATGATGTTTCAAGCTAAGAAGGGTCTCTTATGCCCTCTCTCTCTTTCCAGCCAGAGCAGCTTACATTTGATGATGGCCTTCCACAATATTCGGAGAAACACTCCTCCTCTTAGCTATTGTTTCTTTTCTTTTGTCATGTGCCATGCCGATAAGATGCAGCTCCACTAGCCACACTGCTACCCCTATGTAGAAAAATCGTTTACCCTGTGTAGAAAAATCATTGTTTCCTGAAGTTGGGCTAGCAGTTGACAATCAAAGTCGATGGTTCCAGGTTGCTGTGATAGTCCTCCGATCAAGTATTAAGCATCTTTTATGGGCAGATTGGCTATCTGGAAAGCTACTTAATAATTCTGCCCAAGGTAAGGTCAGATGGTTGTTCAGTACAGAATACAAAACAGAGGTCCTAATACAAAATGCAGTTCACAGTTTGATAGACATATTTTACATTGGCATAGCAGAATCACACCCAAACGTTTTTTTTCTGTCAAAGATTGGAGAGATATAGGTCAAGATATGTTAGCTATAATTAAAAAATGATGCCAATTTGACATTTTTACTAGTGCCTAATAACCCAGTGAGTTTGTCTAGCTCAAAGACAGTTATTAACATTCCAAGCGTTCCATATTATGAAGTGGATTGCCCTTCAGGGTCGTAAAAATGATATTTATGGCCCTCAAACCAAAAAGATATATTAGCTAATGTTGCAATTAGGGTATTATAGAACTGATCCTGCAAGGTGCCAAGCACTTTTAAGAGATGCAGAGTGCTATTAAAATGTTTTGGAAGTTATGGCTGTTCAGCACATCTTTAAGTGCTTAGTACCTTGAAGGATTGGACCCTAAAAGTGTTGGAGGTTTTGTTTTATTTTTATTTTGTTGTTTTACAGGAAAAGTATTTATAAAAAAGAGTTTGTGTAATTGCATTCAGATTTTTTAAAACAGTCTAGCATAAATTTGAAGGTGACAAAATACTGTTGCTATTGGTGTCAAACACCTAACAGATTCAAAGCAGTTTGCACACACATTGTGCTGTGCTTAAAAGCATTCAGTACCATTCTTAGAGATCTTTCTAGCAAAAACTGGCTTGATAGCACTTTAATCTTGACAAAAAGTTAATAACTATTAAAGCCCAATACACACTTTCTTTGAAAGATGTGAGGCCTGTAAAACAAGATGACAACATTGTTTGAGAACACAATATAAACAATTGCATGGAACTATTGCTCAGTTTCTTATGAAGACTGCCTAAAGCAAAGAGGCACACAACATGGATTGGGTACAAGTGTGTGTGTCGTACGGATCTGGGAATTGGCTTTCATCAAGTAGATAAATACAAAAAGTAGGACATGGTTTCCACTCTGCATAGGAGAGAGGACTGGTTAAGCAGACTGTGGTTGCCTATCAAGGACTAAGTAGAGAAAGTTATATAGTTCCTGAATCTGTACAGAAAGGATGAAATATCCTATTTTTTTAAATACAGAAGGACATTGGGACAGGACAAAGGGAAAGGTGGAACCTCTAAGATCAGGGATTCCCAAACTTTTTGCTGGAACAACTCCATTTTAATGTATTATCTCCTACTGGGACTCCAGACAACATGAACGACACCATTCTGAAGAGCAAAAGGTATCCTCTGCACAATGTGGCCTTCTACATATGGTGCATAAGTCACTGTGTGGTGCAAAATAGCATCCACACACTAGGGATCACCAAGACCCCAACATTATCTGACCACTCCATGTTCTTGGAGAACCGGGGTGCAAAACCATTCTGTCGGACTGACCTGAAACCCCTCCATCCCCAGCCTCTGAAATGATGAGAGCCACGTTTACCAAACGCAATGAAAAGATAGTGGGAGACACCCTTATACTCTCCAGACAAAGGTGTCAGTATTAAGGCAACTCCCCTAGCCGCATGCACATTGAAGATGCTGGAAGGAGGCATCTCCATTAGCAGACCAAATGGAAAACAGAGCACCTCATTTACATCAAAGATGGAACGGTTCTAGTAGCCCTCCAGATGGAGAGTCAAGTTCCAGGACAAGAACTGCCCTGAAATCTGGGATCAGAGAAGCAGAGAACCACATAATGGGGGATCTCTGCTCCCGATGTTAACAAACCCACACTTGCACACACCCAGCTCATCAGTTATCAGACCAATTCTAGTTACAGATCCTTTACTGCTATCCAAAACACTATGATCAGCTCTTAGTGCCCAGCCTAAAGCAACACAACTCTGGTGTACTCCCCTGAGTCATCATTTACCCCTAAACAAACCTAGTGACCCCCTTGAACCATTGTTTCTTCCCTACCAAAACCCTAACCCAAGTTCATCTGATGCCTGGATCCAAAAGCTGCATCAGTTCCACTGGGACTTCACCTTCTCCTGCCTTATCACACTGGGGCTCTGCCTGTCACAAGCACTCCGGATCCTAAGCTGAACATCCTGGCTACCTGGGAACCAGCTGCACTGAATGGTGAGACCCCAACTCTCTTTCTCTCTCTGATTAAGTCCCTTTCCTTCCCCCCTCCCTCACAGCCATTCCAGGTATAAAGCTTTCTAAACCTGACTTTTGAAATTATATTTGGGCCAGATTTCCTCACTGAAATCATGTAATATTGTAACTGGTTGGTTGTTTTTCTCTCCTTGTCTGACTATTAGTATCATAAGTTTTATACATCTGGCAATGAAGTAACTTTTATAAATCAAGTTGGTTGCCAAACTCTTGCTGAACTTCATTTACTCTTCCATGTTCCCAGCTCCCCTATTTTGGTCTCCAGCAACCCTTCTCTTATCTAAACAGAAGATCCTTGTAGTACACAAGAATCCTCTGTAGTTTGCTCATCAAGGGGGTTACTACTAGAACAATTGTAGTGTGAAAGCGGGGGCAGTGACGTACTGGAGCTGTGGCATATATGGGTGGCAGCTTGGAGTGCTGCTCAGCCCAGCCTGTTGAGTCCAGGGGCACATAGGAGAGGCAATTTAAAAGGACTGTCCGACCCAGCCAGCTTTGATGTACTCTATTTTGGCACAGTCACAGCAGCACATAAACATGGCAGCTTTGAAGTTCTGTTACACCCAGTCTGCTGAGTTCACAGACATATAAAGGGTCACCCTAAGAGTGCTGATCAACCCAATCGGCTCAGGTGTTCTCTGTTAATGTGTGCACGTGTACATGGATGTTTGAGTAGGGCTGGAGGAACCCAGGCGTCAGAAACTTAGGTCCTGCAGGGTAGCTCCATTGGGAGGCGATTTGCAGGAAGGAAACCTAAAGCTCCATATGAATGACACAAGTGATTTTGAACATTTTTCTATCCTCCCTTAACTGTTCATTTCCATACATTGAAATGTGCAGGTTTCTTTTCATTATAACATTCTTGAGTGTGTGTACACACATGCGCACACAAACACACTTTACCTTTAAAAGAAGCAAGGAGTCCTGTGGCACTATTACAAAAATGTTAGTCTTCCTGTGCCACAGGACTCCTTGGTTGTTTTGCTGAAGTAGACTAACATGGCTACCCCTTTGGAACTTAACTTTAAAATACATTTTCTATTTAACAGTCATATTCAAATTTTGGGTCGTTTGAAACAGAACACCCCTTTCCTATGATGCCAACACCATCCCATTATGCCGACACTTTCTCATTCACATTACTATTTTACAGGATCAGCTCCAAAAATCAAAGTTAATAGAATCCAATATGAAAAAATTACTGGGTTGTTTGACATCAGTGTTTGAAAAAAAAACCTTCAATGTAGGGACCAGATGCAGAACTGTCATCATGATAAATAATCCAGAGCTCACTTTCTCCAGTTCTACATGGTCACAGAGTGGTGTATCTGTACAATGTACAGGACATCTAGGGGTTGAGAGTAATGCAAGAGAGAGTACCAGGGTCAATGTAAGCATCAGTTAAAAATCACCACTTGTTTGCACTATGCGCCAGAAAGCAAGCCAATTCGCTCCCAGCAGCTGCCTGGGAATAGGCAGAGGAGTAAAGTATTTTGATTTCCAGAGACTGAGAAAGCTCAATTAGATGAGGCAAACACTAAAGTGGCTATAGCATGCATCCCATTGCTTGTGAGTAATTCACTTGAGCTTTACACAGATGGTTCATGATCACTGCAAGACTCCTCAATAAAATTTTAAGTCAATAATGTACAACTGGGCATATATTATCCCACATATATTACTGTTTTAATACAGAAACAATGGTTTGATTGTTTACAAGTTAAACAACTCTTACTATTGCATCAGAACACCGCTTAGCATTCATTCACATCTTTTTTTTAAAGTGTCATCTGAAGATCATCTTCTGTGCCATTTCCAATTGTCTTCAGACAGAGCTTTACCTATTTAAGAATTATAAGATTGGGCCCTCTGTGTATTTGATATTTTATTTTTATGTAAGTCTGGGGAAAGTGTGTGAATTAATTTTTGTAACGATGAAAATTACTGACCAGTATCTGCATTCAGAGGGGCACTGATCTAGGTGGTACTGGCAACAGAACAAGACATATTATGAGGGTATTTGGTCCTGCCATGAGTGGATTCAATGACCTCTCATGGTTCTTTCCAGTTTCTATGATTCTATGCTCACAATGCATCAGAAGAGGGAAAGGTGGTGCACTTGCCTGTGAGGCAAAGCAAAGTCAAGTTAAATTGTTAACCAGCTTCTCCATCCTGAAAAAGACTGTGCTGACATAGCATTCTATTATTTAGTATTTCTTAAGCAAGATCTGGTTACTTGATGCTGTACAAGAGTGTAAAGTGCACTAAAGCACACAAAAAATGCAGAGAACAAAAGCAATTGTAATTCAGAGTATTAAAAACAGTCATAACCCCAGAGGGCATTAGTGTAGGAGTAAAAGATGGTGAGAGTTCTGCAGGGCTGATTTTGGGTTAGATCCTGGTTACACTATTGCCTCCTAATAAACTGTCACCCAATACATGGACATGCTCCTTACAGAAGCTAGCAGCTAGTTAATGGCCTTTATTTATGTTAAAACTTCTTCCCAGTGTTAGAAGAACTCTAGCGACACAAACATCTGCAGGGACAGATTTAGACATGCAGAGGCCCCATACCATAAAACAAGAAAAAGAAAAGTGTATTACATTATAACAGAAAGAGTAATGAAAAAAATGCTAAGTTGTCCCATTGTCTCCTCTTAAGATCTGTGGTGACGTTGGGCAACCTGTGGATGATGCAAATAGTCCTGTAGTCCTAGAAGGGAAGTTGACAGGATTGGGTATGGATCAGGATGGGGAGTTCAAGTCTCAGAATTTTGGCTGTGGATTTTATAGGAAAGGTTATTTAAGCCAAGGCAAAGCCACTGTGAAAGGAATTAGCTACGGTTTCCCAGTCAGTCATAAGAGTAGTAGTACTAGGGTACTGCCCAGAGAGGTCTCATTGTCAAGGGAAAAGGGCGTTCCTGCCCACCTCAAACCTGAAAGTCTGGAGCAGTGCACTGAGTGAGGCAGCATTTTGAACTAGCTTCCCAGAAAATCCTCCTGGAGTCATCCCAAGACAGCTTCCTCTCCTTCCATGCCAAGTGAAGCAAAGGCTGTAGCCAATCTAAAACAAGAGACCGCAGCCTATGGGATTCCTTCCCTCTTCAAAGAGGAGTCCAGGGCAGCTTCAAGCTAACCCATCTGCAGGCTCAGAGTTTCTTCACGCCTCTGTGAAGCAAGATTTATAAGCAGAGCTCTAGTAAGCATGTATGCAAGCTGCAGGGCAAAATAGTCTGTTTGGAGTTCATCTTTTTAGATTAAAGCCTTTCTGGGCAAGCTGCAATTTATACCCCTTTAGCCCATCTCAAGTGTCCCCCTCAGGTGACAGGCCTGGTTTCCTCCATTTCATTCTGTGAGAAACCATGGAGACCAACCACTCAGATCAGATATCTCAGCTGCAGCTGCCCAGTTCTCAGTTGTGTTAACCTGATAGGTCCACTTGAGTTTGGCATCTGTGATTTCCTCTAGGAACTTGTGACAGTGACTAATGAGTGGCTCCAGAAAAATAGTTCTTCAAAACAAAGTATTCTTGATTCTTTCACCCAAAAGCTATACAGCAGCCATAGCAAAAGGTTACAACAGCAGAGTCTTATATGCATATTTCTCCCTACCTACACTTAAAGCCTTCTGCAAACCATTTGTCAGCTGTCTCTCAGGCAAGCTAGCCATCTTTGGTTAGGAGAAGCCACCGGCACCGCTCATAGCATGCTTCTGCTGTTCGTGTATCAGCCCATCAGTCTGGTTGTCAGCCTCAATTTGCTGATAACCACTTTTTTTTTTTTTTGAGAGGCTGGCATCATTAAGATTTAGGATCTCCTTTAACAAGCAGCTTTTTGGGCTGCCAGGAATACACCTCACCAGACTAGTTGGAGCCAGGTGGGATATTCCCCTTATTAATGAGTTCTCTATTATTTCCACAAGGATTCCAGGTATGCTGTATCACAGGACCTTATCTTTGCCATTGTTTTGTCCCTTCAGTCCCATTTGATTTAACTGTGCATTCAGGGAAAATAATACAACCCAGATAATAAATATTATGTGCCCCTCAAGTTGAAAAATTCAAGTAACTCCCTCGTTCTTCACTTACAAAAAACCCACTATACTAGCAGGATTTCTGTCAATTAATCCCTGTCTCTGTAGTCTGAAATACTTACACTCTCACAGCACCTGCAGAAAGTTATGTAGGGTCTCAGGAAGGAATGTTAAATAAAAGCTTAGGTATCATCTGTTTAGCAATTAAACCTTGCTTTAGTCTTGTAATATAAAAATGACAAAGATGTGATTTAAAAATGGCTACTCAATACCTCACTGAAGAGCAACAGAAAATCTAAGCATTTTATGCCAAAATACATTATGCACATCTTCTGTTCCAGTTATTTTTTTTGTCAGTTTAGTCTAGTAATAGATACAGCCACACAGATTTCCCCTATAATGACTGGGCCACCTTACACTTGAGCAAGGATGACACCTGTGAATAAGAGGATGAGTTAGTTTTCTCTGCATTCAATCTCTGGACTTCTTTACAGACTTCTAACAGAAGTGCCAGGTATATTAGCTATTCTAGTAGACAGGAGGAACTGTTTCAAAACACACAGAACAGCCTTCAGAAAGAAATTATTTTCAGTCAGTATTGTTGTGGGTCTTATCTGAACTAAAGACCAAGAGGTATCCTATACGTGGTTCTCATCACATAAAACAGAACTTGGAGATGCTTAGGGTTAATTTTTGTGTGTGTCGTTATTTGGCCCAAGTTGCCATTTGCTGAGCTTGAAAAAAGGAATTCATGTACACTATCTACAGTGTTAATAAATTTTTCCACTTCTTTCATTTTTCTTGGTTCTTTAGACTGGAATTTTCAACTTCGCACAAGAGTTTGTACACTTGATTGCCTGAACTATTCTTTGTTGTCCTGTAGAATAATGAGTGTCCTCCACTCAATATATTCTCAGAGCAGATGTAATACTCGAGTGTGAATGGATCCAACTCCTCACCAGAGAAGTGCCATCATTACAAACTCACCGCAACATAGATGCATGATACATTTAGACGTACTGTTATTTAAAGGGAACAAGTGATGCACTGAGATTTTCTTTTGATAAAAAGTTATCATCTTTCAGCACTCATGGTTCTATCACTGCAGTCACCACTGGGTCACTTTACTAGACTTCCCCAGCAGTGGTAAGATAAGCCTTTACATTGTGGGTGTTGTACTGTTTATTTAAAGTATTTTCAAAGGTGCAGAATGAAGGGTTGTATTGATTTTAGATACTTCTCAGCATAGGTATGATGCAACCTATAGTTCATTGAAATTTTGAGGCAGGCACTACTTAGCTGCCTTTCTACAACTTAAAAGTCAACTTTTTTTCTACTAAGGAAAGAGTCCTAGGCCTTGAACACACTAGAGAGTTATTGCAGAATAAGCCATCTTATTCTGGAAAAAGAAGTCCACCATACATACCTTAATGCTCCTTGTTGTCTTACAAGTGCCCTGTTCTATCAGAACAATAATACCACCTGTGTGCGAGTCATAACACCGACTCCGGAATAGCTCCTGCGTTATAAAGTGTGACGGAATTTTCTTCCGCAATAAATGGCCTCCGGAAATGTCCCAGAATTCCCAGCCTGACCACTCTGGTCTTCTGCTTGGACTCTGCTGCTCTGACATGACTCACCCCTCCCTCCTGGGAGTCCTAGGAACTTCTGGATTTTCTCCTGTTTTCCTGGGGCAACATCGAAAAAGGGCGCGAGTTGCTAGTAGCTACAGTGAATGGCGACAAGGAAACACAGAGTCCCAGGGGAACTTGTAAATTTATCAACAGTGCTCAGCATTCCTCTCCTTCTACCCAGGGTTCCTAGCACTGGAAGCTGATGAGTGGCACAGTGGGATAGTTGCCAACAATTCAATGCTCTTTCTTGCAGAAATGCAAAGAACAGTGTGGGTGCTCCTTTGCATTGTAAAGAGAGCAGTTATGAACATGCAATTGCTCTATAAATACAATGAATTTATTACAGTGCAAAGACTTATTGTGGAACAATTTTCTAGTGTAAACATGGCCTTACATTCAGAAGTTTTCAGAATTGCAAAGCTGAATGAAGACTGTTTTGTATTCAGCTGTGATTGCTGAAGGTGATTTACTCATACTAGACAGTTACAAGGAACTGTACTAAAAAAAATAATTAAGCCTAAAAATTGTACTGAATAAAGTATAGTAAACACTGAACTCAGAATACCCATGAAGTTGAGAGATATGTTCAGAGAAGGCTGTGTTAGCTTTATATCTTAAAATGGGTATTACACAGACACATGGGTCCTCAGTTACATTAGCATTACTTTCAAATGTTCCTTATTGAATCTCATTCAATTTTATGTTTGCTTGGCCTATTTTGGTCTTAGGATTTTTTTTTATTATTATTTTTGACTTACCTAGTGTCATGTAAACAATGCACTCTGGAGCAAACAGACATAGTCTTTAATCCAGAGAGTTTACAATCCTATTTTAAACAAGATATCATAAGTGCAAGGGACACAAGTGTCACAATAACAACACACAGCCTTTACTTATGCTTCTTATGCATGGAACTGGCTGACTACGTTATTTTTAGAATTAAGGGTGATAACTTTCTAGTGGTAGTTTGTCTTTTTTAAAGCATTGTAATAAAATGTCATCTTTTCCAAAAAGGAATACATTTACTATATAAAGTGCTGCCACACCTTCTATAGACAGATTGTATATATTCCATATACCCCACCACAATTTCAAGTCTCCCTGGAGCCTCTGCAGAGAATTACAACATACTGAGATTTCCCTTGTCCTGAATGGGACACAAGTCATATCCCCAAAACATCTTACTTTAAAGCCATGTACTGGAGACATCTTCCCCGTTCTCTAAATTTTTCCTTTTCACTTTGCCATTAGCTTCAGGATGTACCATGACCTCCATGTTCTTCTCCCAAACTCCAATAAGAGATTGTCTCATTTTAATGAATAATAAGAGCCATGCATTTAATATATTATTACGACCTGTTCTACTTGCTATGCATAACCCAAATCCTCAGCTGTTTTCTGCCAACATCGTCTCTCATTGTTCTCCTGAGCATACTGAGTTTGACATTCACCAATCCTCTTTTTTACCTTCTGCAAACTACAAGGCAAAAATGTTGAGACCACTCACATCATTCAATTGTTGTTTTAGTCCCTTATTCTGCTGCTTTTCTGCTTCTAAATTATATTTTAATTCCCTTATCTGCTCCTTCATTTGACTAGCTTGATTATTTAAGGCCTTGAATGTCTCATAAAGCCTTGCATTGCCGTGCCTTTCAGCTCCTTATCTTTCCCTTCTTTGCTTTTCCCTCTGTCTCCAATTCAAACAATTTACAAACACATTTTCAAAGGGTCACTTTCATCAGTTGCTCCCAGCACAAGTAAACTGGTCCTGTGATCGGTAGCATACCTTATTATAACATGCTCATGTATTTTCCATTTGTTTCTCATCAGTATTTCCTTTTCTTATTTAACCCAGCACTTCATTTATTATTACAATATTTCAAGGGCCTTTCAATTTTAAAAAACTTATTGTTCTCTTTAGATAGCTAGCTGCAAACATGCCAGGGTATGCTATACATCTAGATTTGACACAGTCAAAAATCGCTACACTGCCTCCGGTTTATACTGTATATCATGAGTCTCACTATCCAAATGATTCCAGGCCCCCTTGGACAAGAGGTTCTCTCCATGTGCTGGATAAGAGATAAAGGGTCAGCTTCTTTCTGGAAAGAGCTGGTCAGACTGATAACCACCAGAGCCCAAGACTGGAGCTGAGGGTGGCTTCTGCTATCCTTTTTAGTGTCCATGTATGCTCTTTTATTGCTTTTAATAGGTCTTCTCTATAATGCTCTCACCTTAATAATAAATTTACTTGCTTAAAAAATGTGTGGCAATATATAACTGTGGCGTTTACCCAGTCATAGCCACTTAGGAGAAACCAGATGCAGAAGCTGGCTTGTCTACAAAATCTAGCTTGCTGGAAATAACATGGTGTAGGCAGGGAATTATACAGCCTGGAAAAAAACTCTGGTCAGGAGAAAGACAGACATGGGTCATTGCCTAAGAGAGGGGACAGATGAGGAGCTAGGAGTCTAAAAGTGGGTGTTCTTGCTAGCCCACAAAAGGAAAATACAGGTGCTGTTACCCTGAACTGTGACGTCCAGTTTCTAGAAACCATTTACTGCTGTAGTAAAACCAGTGGTTCCTAACCTAGGATCAGGGGGCAAAAGCGACCCAAAGTTCCCCCCCACCCACTGGCTGCATAAGGGAACTGCTGACTAAGGATCCAGATAGAGTGCATTTCCACAGGCCTACGAGACTGGTGCAGGCTCCTTGCAGCAGCCAAGAAGATAGGGGACCAGTGCTCCCCTCCCCCTGGCTGTAGCAGGAAACATGGCAAAGTGCTCTGCCTAGGTCCATAGGCAATGAGATCTTTGGTGGAGCCAGAGGGACAGAAGCACTGATCTCCCATCCCTCTGGCTGCAAAAGGCAGGTCACTGCCTGGGGAAGCAGCTGGAGTGTGCAGGACGACAGTTTCCCTGTTGCAGCAAGGGAGATGGGAATCAGTGAAGAGAGAGGCACTGTCTGGATGCGGTGGAGGCAGGGGCCTGCTGCCGGAGGCTGGTGGCCCTTCAGTGTTATAAAAATGACATCTATGGCCCTCAAGCCAAAAAGATTGGGAACCATTGGTTTATGGCCTTTTTCCAGCAGACTCTTTCCTTTTTCTTGTATATGTACCTCAATCCTGAACTCACTGCTGTGGTGTGCACCCTGGAACACTTTCTGCTACCTCTAATACACAATTGCTTTTTCTGACTGTGCGGGTCTGCAGAACTCTTGTAGAATTCTTTCCCTTCTGGCACTTTCACAGGTTTGTATGTGCCAATGATCTTCCCTGGCTCATCCATCTCTTCTTTCCTATATCGCTTCCCTTACTTCTCCTCTCTCTTTGTCTCAAAGGTTAAAAGCCACGGTAAAACACTTCCATTTTATTTTGAAAATTCCACCACTGACTCTCTTGCAAAACAAGGTGTTCAAAATGGTTGAGAAGTGCATCTTGACACTCAAAGTTTCATATATCTGTTTCTGCAGGTTATATTTCAGGAGCTATACGTCTGTCAGCAGTCAGCATGACACAGGTTGCTAGCACTACAGAAGCAGGACACAGTGCTATCAGAAGTAATTAAACAGATGCAGGTGGGGAAAAAATTGTCACAAGATTCTCCATCAAAACCTTATGAATCAAAACTGGCTTGAGCAACGGAGCATTGTGTACTCATGTACAAAGAGTATGAGAAAGAAGTATGGGTGGTTCCAGAACAAATTAAGCAGTATTTGATTTTGTCAGTTGAAGAGGACATCAGAGGACAGATAGACAAACAATGGAGAGTTTGGAAACACTGGGCTTGTGACCACAAGTGGAGCAGAGGGAAACAGACCCATAGTTGAGATCCTCTGATGCTGAAAATATTTTTCTGGGGGAAGGGACCTCTGTTATTAGGAGGAGACAGGCAATAATAATGTGTGATATGATTATTAGCAATATAGATACCTGGTTTGTGATAAACCATGTGGTGAATTGCCTGCTGGGTATGAAGACTGAGGACTTCTCAAGACATCTAGATAGGCTTATGTACATATACACATGCCTCCTTGTGACACAAAGAGAAGTCCTGGAGATCAAATTTAGGCTGCTAGTAAAGCTAAGATTAAACTTAAGTCCGTGGCATCCTTGTTTGTATTCTCCGAAATGCTTCAAGTTCCCAGTGCAGAGCCAGACAGACAACTGCAGGTTTTCAATGTGTGGATGAAACAATGGTATGTAGAGGAAGGATTTTAGTTTACTAGTAATTGGGAAATCTTTCAGGAAAGGGGAACCTTTACAGGAAGGATGGCTCCTACCAAAACCCAAAAGGAATCTGATTCTTGGCACATAAAAGATTGTAGATGAGCTTTTAAACGAGGAGTGAGGGACAACTGAGAGGTGTGGAGGAGCATATGTTGAATAGAGTAGGTCCCAGTATGACCCTTGGGGAACCTTGCTATTTACTCCCCTCTACACTGAAGTCTGGCCATTTATTCCTATGCTTGGTTTCCTATCCTTCAGTCAATTACTGATCCATAAAAGGATTTATCTTCTTAAACATATGACGACCTATTTTGCTTAAGAGCCTTTGGTTAGAGACCATGTCAAAGGCTTTCTGAAAGTCCAGGTATTGATTCACTGTTCTCCACATTTGCTCACACCCTCAGAGGATTCTAAAAGATTGATGAGGCATGATTTCCCATTACAAAAACTGTGTTGACTTCCCCAACAAACCATATTCACCCACATTTCTGATATTCTGTTCTTTACTAGAGTTGCCTTGTTTTGAAGTTAGGCTTACTTGCCTATAATTGCCAACATTGCTTCTAAACCCTTTTAAAGAAATTGGTGTTACAGTGGTTATCTCCCAGTCATCTGGTACTGAGGCTGAGTTAAGTGATAGGTTATGTGCCACATTAAATAACTTTACAATTTCATATTTTAGTTCCTTCAGAATTTTTCAGTGAATACCATCTAGTTTTAGTGACTTATTGCTGTTTGTTCCAAACCCTGCTCTACTGACACTTCAATCAAACTTGTCCAAAAAAGGATGGCTCAGGTGTGGGAATTTCCCTGATATACTCTGCAGTGATGAGTCATGTAAATAATTCATCTAGAATCATAGACACTGGAAGGAACCATGCGAGGTCATCGAGTACAGTCCCCTGCACTCACGGCAGGCCCACGTACCCTCTTCAGCCATCCCTGACAGGTGTTTTTGTAACCTGCTTTTAAAAACTTCCAGCGATGGAGACTCTACAAGCTGCCCAGGCAACTTATTCCACTGGTTAATCACCCTGACACATAGGAATTTTTTCCTAACGTCCAACCTAAACCTCCCTTGCAGTAATTTAAGCCCATTGCTTCTTGTCCTATCATCGGTGCTTAAGGAGAACAATTTTTCTCCTTCCTCACAACAATCTTTCAGGTACTAGAAAATTGTTATGTCCCCCCTGTCTCCTGTTTTCCAGACTAAACAAGCAGTTCTTTCGATCTTCCCTCAAAAGTCAAGTGATTCAGACCTTTAATCATTCTTGTTGCTCTTCTCTCGACTTTCTCCAATTTGTCCATGTTTTTTCTGAAATCAGGAGCCCAGAAATGAATGCAATTGTCCAGCAGAGGCCTAATCAGCCCAGAGTGGAGTGGAAGAATTTTCATGTCTTACTTATAATATTCTTGTTAATACATCCAGAACAGTATTTAATTTTTGCAACAGTGTTACAACTGCTAATTCATATTTAGTTTGTGGTATACTGACACCCAGACCCCTTTCCACACAACTCCTTCCCAGGGAGTCATTACCCATTTTGTATGTGTTCAATGAATTGTTCTTTTCAAAGTGGCGCACTTTGCACTTGTTTTTATTGAATTCCATTCTGTTTACCTCAGACCATTTCACAAATTTGGCCAAATCATTTTGAATTGTGATCCTATCTTCTAAAGCATTTGTAACCCCTCCCAGCTTGGTATCATCTGCAAAATTTATAAATGTACTCTCTATACCATCATATAAATCAGTGGTTTTCAACCAGTGTGCCATGAGAACTGTCCAACTATGCTGTGAAATTTTGTACAAAAATAATGAAAAAATCAATGTAAACCAAACATTGTTTCATCTTTAACAATATTCTAATCCAACCAAAATTACAGCTCAGAAAACTTCTGAAAATTAATCATCCAATTAAAAATGAGGTGTTGGTCTTCCAATTCTAAAACATGAACATTCTAAATGCAGGTGACCAAAGGGCAAAATTGAAATGATGTGCATTTTTTTTTCTGGTGGATATGAAACATTAATGCACTGATCCTTCTTTAGTTTGTTGGATGCACTGTGTTGCAAACCATGCTAGGAAGACCGAAACCATAATAAATGTAAGTAAGCATGATATTTATGAGCAATCAATTCAGCTGAAAAAAGTGGGTGTGCTGTGGACCTGTTTGTCTCATTGAAGTGTGCCGTGTTAATGAAAAGCTGGGAACTAATGATCTAAATCATTGATGAAAATATTGATCAGAACTGGACCCAGAACTGATTCATGCAGTAGCCTGTTGTTATGCCCTTCTAGCATGACTGTGAACCAATGGCAAGTACTCTCTGGGAGTGTTTATCCAATCAATTTTTCACCCATCTTATGGTAGCTCCATCCAGGCTTTATTTCCTGAGTTTGTTAATGAGAAGGTGATACAAGACTATATCAAAAGTCTTACTAAAGTCTAGATATACCACATCTACTGCTTCCCTTCTATCCGTAAGGCTTGTTACTCCGTCACAGAAAGCTGTCAGGTTGATTTGACATGATGTGTTCTTGACAAATTCATACTGACTATCACTTAGCACTTTATTCTTCTAGATGCTTGCCAACAGATTCCTTAATTATTTGCTCCATTATTTTTCATGATACAGAGGTTGAAGCTATGTCTACACTAGAAAATTGTTATGCAATAAGTCTTTGTGTTATAATAAATACTGTTTTAAATTGCAGTTATTGTACAATTATGCATCCACACAGCCATCCTTTTGCCATTGGAGGGTAGCCATACTAGGACCACTTCCAAGTGCAAAAAAGGCTACATATGGCACCTGAGAGGTCAACCTCTCAGCTCCCTGCAGAGGGAGCTGCAGGGAGCCCACAGCCTACAGGCTCCCTGCTGCCCCCCACCACCCTAGCTGAGGACCCAGGCATTGTGCCTGGGGCCCCCCACATCTGCACAGCTGTCAAGGTTCCTGGTCCCCAGCAGCTCTGCAGCTGCAGCCCATATGGATCCTGGGTCACTGGCAGCTCTATGGCTCCAGCTGCCAGGTTTCCGTAGTGGCTTGGTGGCTCCAGCTGGGGTTCCCCAGGTCCCTGGCAGCTCCATGGCTCCAGCTGCCAAGGTTCCCGGTCCTCTGTGGTTGTAGCTGCCAGGGTTCTCCAGGTCCCCTGCCTGCCATCTGCCCTCTACACTTAACTTACCACAGTTTGTTCCTTTCTATTTTCCTTAATAGGATTTGACTTCCAATTTTTAAAGGATGCTCTTTTGCCTCCAAGCATCTCCTTCAGTCTGGGCATTGTGACTTTTTGGTCCTTTTTTTCTTTGGGATATACATTTAGTTTGAGCCTCTGTTATGGTGTATTTAAATAGTTTGCTTTCAGGCATGTCACTTTTGTGATTGTTCCATTTAATTTCTGTTTCTAGCCTTCTCACTTTTGTGTTGCCCTTTTTGAAGTTAGATGCCATGGTGATGGGGTTTGTTGGTATTTTCCTCCCACCTCCCCAAGAAATAAATTAAATTTAATTGCAGTATGGTTGTTACCAAGCAGTTCAGCTGTGTTCATCTGCTGAACCAGATTCTGTGCTCCTGCTGGGACTAAATCAAGAATTTGTCTCTTCTTTCTCGGTTCCAGAACCAACTATACCACAAAGCAATCATTTATCTAGAATTCTTTTGTTTCTATCACATCCAGAGGTGACATTTTCCTAGTCAATATGTGGCTATTTTAAATCCCCCCATTATTATTGGGTTTTCTGTTTTTTCTAATAAGCTCTCCCATAAAAGATATCTGTCTCCAAAGATGATCTGGAAAAGGCAGTGCAGAGTGTGATTGCAGAGATTGTAGATGAAACAGAATTACTCAAGACAGGTGAAGCCAACGGTGATTGTGTAATGTTACAAAAGGATCCCACAAAACTGGGGACTGGACAGCAAAATGGCAGATGAAATTCAATGTTGATAAAAGCAGAGAAATGCCCATTGGAAAACATAATTCCACTAACCATACAAATCAATGCAGTCTAAAGTAACTAAACACCTAGAAGGATCATGAAATCATCATACATAGTTCTCCCAAAAACATTTATTCAACAGACAGCAGCAATCAATAAAGGTAACAATGTTAGGAACCATTAGGAAAATGAAAGAAAAAAGACAGAAAATATAGTGCCACTATATAAATCCATGGTACATCAAAACCTTGAAAACCATGCGATGTCCTGGTCACCTCATTTACAAAAAAAATTTTTAAAAATTAGAACCGGAAAAAGTACAAAGGCAACAAAAATTATTACTAGAGGTATGGAACAGGGTTACTGTGAGGAGAGATTTAAAAATCTGGGACAGTTCATTTTAGAAAATAAAACACAATGAAAGATATGATAGAGATCTATAAAATCATTGATGACGTGGAAGTGAATAAGGATGGTTTACTATTCTTTTCACATAACACTAGAACCAACCATCACCCAATGCAAGCGTCACTAGTGTTGAGCACACAGGGCTTGTGCCCCAAATCCCATCGCCAATGCCCCAAGTCCTGGCCCTCAGCCCCCTTCCTTTTCCGGTCTCCGGCGGGAGATCCAGGGCTTGTCCACCTGCCATGGCTGCAGCCGCTTCCGGTCCCGTCGTAGGCCGGGCCACCCGCCACCGTGGCTGCCGCTCTCTGCCCTGTCCCCGGCCAGGGATCCGGAGCCAGGCTGGCAGCAGCAGGTGCTGGAGGCCAGGTTGGCCCAAGCACAGAATCGGAGTGAGGGGCATGGCCCACGGCCAGGGAGCAGGGCTGGGGCCCGTGCCCCAGGTCCTTTCCCGGGGCAGCAATGCCCCTGTTAATAAGCAGCAGGCATAAAACTCACGAAGGAAGTACTTTTCATATAATGTATCAACTATCTGTGGAACTCATTGCCAGGGGATATTTGAAAGCCAAAAACATAACTGGCTCAAAAAAAGAACTAAATAAATAAAGACAGTCCCCTTGCTTCAAAAATCCCTAAAACTTTCATCTATCAGAAGCTTGGACTGGACCCTGCAGACACTGGACGTTTGTTAACACTAGATGACACACAATACTTGGCTAAATGGACCATTAGTCTGACTTGGTACAGCTATCTTTACCCCACAAAAAATGAAGTGAAGAAATACTGTAACAATTGTTTATTCTGTGAACATAACCAATAAGAATAATAATCCCCTCTGACAGAGAAATTTAGGACCTTGGTCTATTTTACAGATTTATTTAGTGGACTGCAGTCTAAGACTAAAAAAAGGGAAACAAATATCTGTTGGTGGCAGTAGACCATATGGGAGCTAAGACATATTTAGGCCTGATAAAATCCTGCTGTGAATTTTAACAGTCTGTTCTGATAACATTTAACAGCACAATCATGCAGAGAACTATGCATGTATATGATATTCTGCAACTTCATATCTGTGAGAAAATAAAAGATAAAGTAACTAAAAAACTAGAATAGACTGCTTGCACTAACACTAAACCTGTACCAAAAGGGGTGGAAAGTTAACATGGCAATGAAAGGCTAACACATATAACAGAACAAAAAGTTATAAATAAGCCTGTGTAACAAAGGGATTGAAGCTTTATTGTCTGGAAGTGCTGGAGGCAATTGTGATGAGATCATCCTGATGAGCTTCCCACTTCCAAGTAACTGATCACTACTTGCAGAGTGTTTAATAAAGATTTGTTAGACCCATCTACTGAGTAAGTGGATCTCAATGCAACAGATCCATTTTCTAAACGGGCAGAGGCTCTCCCATTGCAAGCAAATCTTACTCTGTTTGAAGTCACGACAGGGAGAGAAATGAGACTGCCAGAACATCTGGTGTGGGGAAGAATTATGCACACATTGAAGGGACTAAAATGGATTGTTTCATGAAAAGATTACAAAAGCACCTTAGACACGTTCACTGTAGGTATCGAAGGAATTGGGACAGGTTCAACTGAGAGCGAAAATATACTTTGACAAAAGAACTAAGAGGAAAAGATTGGAAAACAGGGGGACCAGGTCATGCCTCTGTAATATGCAGTAGCAGAGCATAACTTGTGGCACAGGTGGTTCACTCCTACAATAAAGTGGATAAATTCAGTTAATCTGGGTATAATGTTTCTGTTTCTAAAAACAAGAACATAGATAAAAATCTACTGCACCAGTCAACTTAAAACTGTATAAGGATGAATCCCTTCCCCTACCAAAAACAGCATAATGCTGCTTATGTTACCATGGGTGGACATCAGTTGAAGTTAATGGAAAAGATTGACCCTCCACTTTTGGCTAACAATGAAGGTCGCAGCTTCATGTGCATAAGGTAGCGGTAGAAGAAGTTGTAGGTAGTAGGAAAATAAGAACCAAACAAGAGTCCTGTGGCATCTTAAAGACTCACAAATTTCTTCATACTAAGCTTTCGTGGGCTCCAACCCACTTTGTCACATGCATCTGAAGAAGTGGGTTGGAGCCCACGAAAGCTTATCCCCAAAGAAATTTGTTAGTATTTAAGGTGCCACAGGACACTCATTGTTTTTGCTATATACAAACTAACACAACTACCCCTCTGGGGAAAAGTACCACTTACTGTCACAGGTTCCAAAAGGGTAGCAGTGTTAGTCTAGCTGATCAAAACAAACAAGGAGTCTTGTAGCACTTTTAAAGGCTAACAAATTTAAGCTTGTTAGTCTTTGAAAGTGCCACAGAACTTCTTGTTTGTTGTATTGTCAGAGGCGTCTTTCAGAGTAGTGGATTGGTCAGATATTTTTAGCTTATTGACTTAGGGAAACTGAGATACCTGGGATAACTTATATAACTCAGTTATATCAACTTTGAGGAATGAATTTCTTGATTCTGAACAGAATATAAAGGGAAGAGTTCAAGGAGTTAATCCAAAGCAGACTAAGCTGCAAGGTCAGTTCTCCAGTCTGGAATGTGTTCTTTTTCTATACTGTGTTGTATTAACCTCTGACTAACAGACTTTGAATATATTCTACCTGAACATGTTACTGGACTTTTTATATAATTATTAATTTCAAATATGCACCACCTCACGTATGAAAAAAAAATCAGGCCTATTATTTGTATTCATAGATTGCTTATTCTATAAATACCTGGTTTCAAATATCTTCTTTTGTTTCCTGGGAATTTACTATAAATCTCTTCCAGAAAGATCATAGCTTATCAATAAACCTTGATTTTTGTAAATATAACAGATAAGGTTTTAGGGATGCAATAGGTATTCAGATATTTTAAGTATCTGACAGACTGAAAGTCTCCTGTATTACCACTTGATAAATTGAGTACAGCTTCACTAGCTTCAAATACCTCAGCAAAATTTTTAGTGTCCAGTAGCTGCTTTGCATCTGGGCAATAGCAAAGGTAGAGTGCTCCTGCTCTACAAGTCTCCTTCATGGAAAAATAATTATAAAATTGACAAACAATATTTAATACTTCACTGTGGAGTATGTCCAAAAACCACTTCACTGTGTTATGATAAAAGTTGGAGACAGACACTGACTACTGGGAAGATTAGATATTGAATTACCTTTGAAAATCTCCCCTGCCACTAATTAAATGAGTTACCATGAAATACAAGTTCCAAAGGGGCAGCCGTGTTAGTCTAGTCCAGCAGAAGAAGCAAGGAGTTCTAAGGCACTTAAAGACTAACAAATTTATTTGTTGCATGAGCTTTTGTGGGAGAAAATGCCACTTTGTCAGATGCCAAAGTGCAATTTTCCCCCATGAAAGCTCATGCATGAAATGCAAGTTCACCATTCTTACAGGGAGTGGAAGAATGCTTTACCATAAAACAACTCCTTCCCCTCTTCCTCCCCAAAAAAAAAT
The DNA here is from genome assembly GCA_007922195.1 of Podocnemis expansa. Lineage (NCBI taxonomy): Eukaryota > Metazoa > Chordata > Testudines > Podocnemididae > Podocnemis > Podocnemis expansa. Next base: position 18,984,726 of record ML681984.1, on the reverse strand, counting down.
CTAAAGGAAAAGAGTGTTAGGTTCTGCTTGTGACTGTCATGCAGTTCACAGTGAGAGAACTGATATACTGTTTGACCAGTTCAATGATATTAGGAACTGCTGTTTTATTGAAGAGTTGCAAAGCTTTTTTATATGCACAGTAAAAGTATATTAACCTCCTCGCTTCAAACAAAAGATATCCGCTCTGAGGAAGAGTTATCTAAAAAGTAGAAAATTGCAGCATCAAATGTATCTTACAATTTTTTTGTCAGACTGATATGGTGTTTAAGCACCAACAAAGCAACTGACAACAAAAGAAGATGATTCGCGCAAACCGATCTCTTGGCTTACTAAAACAATTGAAAAATGAGCCCATTAAAATTTTAAGGGGACAGGTTGGGGGGCAGGGAGTGTTGCAATTCAGAGCCTAAATGCATATTTAATTGGAAAATAAAAATTCAGAATACTTATTATATATAATTTGAGACAAAAGGGTCACAAAATAGGAAGATATTACAATGTTTGAAAAATAAAGTTGGGAAAAATCAATGATTGCCCATAGTCCATCATCCCTCACTCACGCTGCTTATTAAATAAAACATGTAAAGCCTCATTCTACACATCTGTATTCAAGCATCACCATCATAGGACCTAACCAAACCAGCTACTCCATCAGGGCTCCTCCATCAATGTGATATAGGCCATCATGAACACTTTAACCTCCTGTGTGTTCTGTCAAAGACATGTTCTATCTAATAAAACAACAAGGAGTTGTGTGGCACTTTAAAACTAACAGATTTATTTTTTGCATGAGCTTTCGTGGGAGAAGATCCCACTTCCTCAGACACTTCGAAGATGGGTGGACTTACAGAAAGGAATGAAACTAAATGCAAGGGGGTGTAAAACATAGGATCAGGTCATACTGTAACAGCAAATCAGAGCAGTTTTCAGGTTCAAACCATGGGAAGCCTGAAGTCAAATTACCCTTTGTAATGGGAAAAGAACCCATAGTCTGGATTAAGTCCTGCTTTCACAGAATTTAGCTTGCATATTAATTTGAGTTCAGCTGTTTCTCTTTGAAGTCTTGATGTCCCAGCTACATCTCTAACGACAGTCGTTAACAAATCTGTCATTGAGTGATTAGGAAGATGGAAGTGCTCAGCAACTGGTTTCTTTGTTCTTTGATTTCTGATATCAGCTCTGTGCCCATTCTGCCTCTTATGCAGCAATCTTCCTGTTTGTCCAATATATAAGGTGTTGGGGCATTTCTTGCACATGATGGCATAGACCACATTAGTAGATGAGCAGGTAAATGAGCCTTTGATGGAGTAGCAGGCTTGATTAGGACCTATGATGGTGTCTGTTGTGCAGATATGTGGGCAGACTTGGCAGCGTGGTATGTTCTATCTAGCTGCTAGATTAATGCATCAACAAACACTTTAAAAAGAGACACCAAAGGGATACTGCAGAGTTAGAAGTGATATGCTAATCTGACACAATTAATTTAGGTCTGAATAGAGATTTGGACTGGCTCACTCATTAGAAAAGTTCTAAAGGGGGTAGCCCTGTTAGTCTAGTACAGCAAAATAAACAAGCAAGCCTGGTGACACTTATAAAGACAACCAAACTTATTTATTGCATGAGCTTTCATGGGCGAAAACCTGACTTTGTCAGATGCTTTGAAGATGGGGAACTTACAGAATGGGAGGAAGATATATGCAAGGGAGTTTAAGTCACAGGATCAAGTCAGACCGTTACAGCAAACCAAAGCAGCTGTTTGGAGTCAAACAGTGAAGTACAGCAATTAGCAGGGAGTTGGGGGGGTGCAAAATTAGCTGTTGTAACAGCAGGAAAAAAAAGTCTATATTCAGCCCCAAGTTGACGGTGTCAAACCTGCACATGAATGCCAATTGTGCAGTTCGCAACAGGTAATTTTGCTTTTCTCCCTTTCTCCCCACGCCTCCCTGCTAATTGCTGTACTTCACTTCTTGAATCTAAACAATTGCTTTGATTTGCTGCATGCTAAGACTGGACACGAGGGGGCAGCTGCAGTCTGGCTCCCAGCTGTGTGTGAGGACCGGGCAGGCAGTGAGTGGCCACCGCCCGACTCCCAGCTGCATGCCAGAACCAGGCGGCTGCAGCTCTGCTCTCAGGCAGTAGCAGGGGAGCATGGGCCATTTTAAAAAGCCCCATGGGCCACTTCTGGGGGGGCAGGCCATCAGGTGGGAAACCCTGATCTAGATGGTATTTGGTCCTGCCATGAGTGCAGGGGACTGGACACAATGACCTCATGTGGTACCTTCCAATTCTATAAAAATGACAGAACATAAATGCATGAGGTTAAGGCAGTGGTTTGCTTTTTGCTGCTGTTGTTTTTTGGCCTAATGTAGGCATACAAGTAAATCCGGTACTTATGCCCACAGATCCAGCTCCAGACACACAACGTTTTCAAAAATCAGAGTTGGAATTGTGATCAAAAGCCAACAGTCATAAATTTTCATATCAAAACACAATTGACTACTAAATTGTTTGAGGTACTCATCTGGCAAATTATTTCTTTTGTGTGAAATCCTGGCCCCACTGAAGTCAACAGGAGTTTTGCTATTGAATTGAATGGAGCCAAGATTTCACCCTTAATGCTTTTGAACTTACACATTCCACAATCACACATAAAAAGCTACTGCTATCAATACCATATTTTCCAAGATAAGTCTGAGTATGTCACAAGAAAAAGTTTGTTCTTCAACATCACGCTTTTCTTATGTTTTCATCCTACTTTTCTCAAGTATATGCTAATGTACCTTCGGATGAGCAAGCAAATATAATTTGAACTTCACTGCAGTTCCATTCGACTTCTAGTGCATTCTCCTCTACCTGTTTTTATTGCATTTAGAGATTGGCAGAATCCGCTGCAAAATGCCGCTGACTCGAAACTATTCATGAATTTGACACAACTTCACCAAGTAGTTTCATCCAGAAAAATAAGTTTCAGACTTGATACACAAAATGGCAGGTGTGGGGGGTAGTTATGGCACCCATCTAACAACCCTTACCAAAGCAAGTAAGGCATTCACCCGGATGTGAGACACCCAGGTTTGAATCCACATTTTGGAGCATGAACTTGATTCCAGGTTTCCCCTCTCCTGATGAGCGCCTTAATTAACAGTTGTTCTCTCTCATTTAATGACTTCTTTCTTCCAGGTGTGCACACTAACTATGGAGTTGCAGCTAAGAAGAGTGTCTCCCTTCTCACATCCTTTCCTGCAGCCATTTTGTGTTGATAACCTTTTAAAGATGCCTGGGACAAAATCTTTCAGGTCATATAGCAAGTTAGATTTGATCTGAAATAGCTTTCTTCAGCATGCTGAAATTTTTGGCATATGCAGGTTTGGATTGACTCATACTGAAAATTATTCAGAATTAGCAGCAAACCAACCCACTAACCACTTATTTGCCCAGCTTTAATTGCAGAAGTTAATGAAATGTATGGGAGTTTTCTCTTGGCCATAATACCTACAGTTCAAACAAGTTCTCACTAAAGACTATCTAGCCTGCTAGATCATATAGATACTTCATATTTCAAAAGCTACTTTGGCCCAGGAGAGGAGCATCCTTGCAACTTTGATGCATGATTTGCATGCATGATTTTTTTAACTCTGTCAAGTACAATGATAGCTGTAGCTAGAAGTTTGAGAGATCTGTCATCTCCTTAATTATGTCCTTTATTAGTCACTACTGAAGTCTTCAAGTCTTAAAACACAAGTGCACTTACACAATTACATAATAAACAAGGTGCACTATATCACTACTGGGTTTTCACTTCAGTTTGACAAAGGATCAGTCACGTAAGTGTATTCTATTATATATTTATCACTGAATGTATCATCATTACTGAATCTAGTCTTAATGTTCCCTTACTCAGACCAAACTCCCATGTACATCATCAAGGGTACACTAAATAATTCAGGATTTGGCTTGCGATTACTAGAGGAAATTTTATAGTGGCCACCAGTACAATAATAATTAAGGGCTCAGATTGCCTGTAGATTATGTATAAGTAACTGGTTCTCAAGTAACCTGGAAGAGAATTTCTGTCTGTGGTGGGAGAGAGGGAGTGTCACACATAATAGTCAGAGTTCTAGTGTGGAAGAAGATGGGGACCTTGGATTGAAGACAAATACAAGAGTCCAAGCAACTGGACTCTGGTCCAGTGGTTTTCAAAGTATGGGTCGCAACCCAGTACTGGGTCATAGACCCTCAGTACTGGGTTGTGGCGCACTCTGCTGCCGCTGCCAAAAGACTGAAATGCATTGCTCAAAGATGTGATTGCTGGGTCGTGGGCATAGATTTCTTTCAATTTTCCCCAAGTAAAAAAAAGAGTTTGAAAACCACTGCTCTGGGCGATGTGCAAAAATGATCATCTGTTTTCTCTGAATTCTAAGTTGCTGCTTTGTAATTTCTTTTCTCTCTCAGGGTAAACAATACAACCTCTATAAATCAACACCCTTCTAGACTTCAACACCAGGAGGAATCTTTTTACTAATACAGCACTCAGATTAAATAAGTTTAAATACACTGTTGGACTAGAAAATAGACTGAGTTAGCATTAGTGGGAGGGAGAGGGGAGGAAAGGGAGATTGATAGCCATTATTGTTTTCCTGATAAATTAATACTTAAAGCAAATATTATTTGTCTGAAGCTAGTTTTGACTTTAGGTTTTATTTAAAGAACAATCGTGTTGTGCTTGAAGCTACAAGACTCAAATGCCACGTGCCCGTAGAAGGTATTGTCTCAGAATGCTTAGCCCGCTGTGAAATCAGACAAGAATGGCAGAGCAGCCTAGAAGTTGAAACTCAAAGGTAAAACCTGCCAAACCAAGAGCTGAATCAGTGTAATTCGGTGACTACATCCAGAGGGGAACATCTTCAACTGTTCACCCTCGGGTGGGCTAAACCCACCTAAAATACTAGGGGAAAACTGGTGACCTGAAATGTCCCTGAAAGCAAATAGATACCAAAACACTGTCACATCATTTAGCCCTTATGTCCCTTTTCCTGCTCTTCACTGACTTCCCTGAGTTTCCACTGTCAGGCAGATTAAGCTGTTTAATCCAGCCCTTTCCCTAACTGGCTGAAGCTCTGTAATAGAATTGTCAGGATCTGATAGGATGAAAGCTCAAATTCTGGGCTATGAACCCTTTAAAGAAGTGGTTTCAAACATAGGGTTAGGACACAGCACTTGGTTGCAGACCTTAGATACTGGTCAGTTTCGAAAGGGATAGCCGTGTTATTCTACTCCTGCAAAAAAAAAGTTGTGGCACTTTAAAGACTAAAAGATTTATTTTTCACATGAGCTTTCGTGGGAGAAAATCCCACTTCCTCAGATGCTTTGAAGATGGGTGAACTTACAGAATGGAATGAAAATAAATGCAAGGGGGTGTAAAACATAGGATCAGGTCATACAGTAACAGCAAATCAGGGTACTTCTTAGGTTCAAACCATGGGAAGCCTGGAGTCAAATTACCTTTTGTAATGGGAAAAGAACCCATAGCCCCGATTCAGTCCTGCTTTCACAGGATTTAGTTTGCATATTAATTCCAGTTCAGCTGTTTCTCTTTGAAGTCTTGATATCCCAGTCACATATCTGACGATGATCATTAACAAATCATTTATCGAGTGATTAGAAAGATGGAAGTGCTGAGCAACTGGTTTCTTTGTTTTGTGATTCCTGATATCAGCTCTATGTTCATTTATTCTTTTGTGCAGCGATCATCCTGTTTGTCCAATGTATAAAGTGTTGGGGCATTTCTGGCACATCATGGCATAGATCACATTAGTAGATGAGCAGGTAAATGGTCCTTTGATGGAGTAGCAGGCTTGATTAGGACCTATGATGGTATCTTTTGCGCAGATATGTGGGCAGACTTGGCAGTGTGGTTTGTTGCAAGGGTGTGTGCCTGCTTCAATGTTTTTGTTGTTAGATCTGTAGTTGCTGGTGAGTATCTGTTTAAGGTTGGGTAGCTGTCTGTAGGTGAGAAGAGGTCTGTCTCCCAACGCTTGAGAGACTGGGGGATCATCTTTTAGAATAGGCTGTAGCAGGGGCGTCGCTGGCGTTGAGCACGCCGGAGCACGTGCCCCGGTCCCAATGCCAGTGCCCTGAATCTCCAGCCCAATCGGTCCGGGGATCCAGGGCCCGATCCCTGGCTGGCCATGGCCGCAGCAGCCCCATCCCCGGCTGGGGATCCAGGGCCTGGCTGGCCACCCGGCAGATCCCGCCCCTAGCCGGGGATAGGGCCAGGGGGAGGCCACGCTGCCGTGGGCAGCTAGGCCATGTTGGGACTGGGCCAGAAGCGACCGCTGGAGACCGGGGCCGTGCCTGTGGCCGTGGGAGGCCAGGCCCCCAATCTCCGGCCGGGGATCCAGGGCCCAGCTGGCCACCCATGGCGGCCCCATCCCCCGCCAGGGATCCGGGGCCTGGCCGCCAGCGGCCACAGCAGCCCCATCCCCGGCTGGGGATCGGAGGCCTGGCCGGGCACGGGCCCGATGTCCAGTGGCCGTTTCTGGCCACGCCGCATCACCGCCTAGCTGTCCGCAGTGGCGCAGCCACCCCCCCCCCAGCCCTATCCCTGGCCGGGGGGGGCCTTCTGGCTGGGGGCGGGGCTGTAGGTCCTTAATGATCTGTTGCGGAGGTCTGACTTGGGGGTTGTATGTGGTGACTAGTGGTGTTCTGTTGTTTTCTTTCGTGAGCCTCTCCTGTAGTAGATGACTTCGGGAAATCCGTCTAGCTCTATCAATTTGTTTTCTTACTTCCCCAGGTGGGTACTGTAGTTTCAAGAATGCTTGATAGAGATCCTCAAGATGTCTGTCTCTGTCTGAGGGATCAGAGCAGATGCGGTTACATCTTAGGGCTTGGCTGTAGACAATGGATCGTGTGGTGTGTTTAGGATGGAAACTCAAGGGATGTAGGTAACTATACCGATCAGTAGGTTTTCGGTACAGGGTGGTGGTGATGTGTCCATCCCTGATTTGTACTGTAGTGTTGAGAAAGTGGATCTCTTTTGTGGAGTGTTCCAGGCTTAATTTGATGGTGGAGTGGAAATTGTTGCAATCTCTGTGAAAATCTTCAAGAGCATCCCTGCCATGGGCCCATATGATGAAGATGTCATCAATGTAGCATAAGTAAAGAAGAGGTGTTTTGGAATAAGACTTGAGGAAACAGTGTTCTACGTCACCCACAAAGATGTTGGCATATTGTGGGGCCATCTGGGTGCCCATAGCAGAGCCACTGATTTGGAGGTATAAATTATCCTCAAATCTGAAGTGGTTGTGGGTAAACACAAAGTCACAAAGTTCAGTCACAAGCTGTGCTGTGGCATCATCTGGGATGGTTCTTCTAATAGCTTGTAATCCATCCTTGTATGGGATGTTGGTAAAGAGCTTCTACATCCATAGCAGCCAGAATGGTGTTGTTTTCTGAAAGCTCACCAATGGACTGTATTTTCCTCAGGAAGTCCGTGGTATCTCAAAGATAGCTAGAGATGTTGATAACATAGGGTCTGAGGAGGGAGTCCACAAAGCCAGATAGGCCAATTGTAAGAGTGCCAATGCCTGAGATGATGGGGCGTCCAGGATTTCCTTGTTTATGGATTTTAGGTAGTAGAGATGTGACTGGGACATCAAGACTTCAAAGAGGAAACAGCTGAACTGGAATTAATATGCAAACTAAATTCTGTGAAAGCAGGACTGAATCGAGACTATGGGTTCTTTTCCCATTACAAAAGGTAATTTGACTTCAGGCTTCCCATGGTTTGAACCTAACCAGGGCCGTTGCTGGCACTGGGCACTCCAGGGCATGTGCCCCGAACCCCAGCACCAGTGCCGCGGATCTCTGGCCCAGTCGGGCTCGAGATCTGGGGCCCAGCCACAGGCAGCCATGGCGGCCCCATCCCCAGCAGGGGATCTGGGGCCTGGCTGCCAGCAGCAGCGCAACGGTGCCTGGCCCTGTCCCCGTCCAGGGGGCGAGGCCTGTGGGCCAGGGGCAGGGCCTGGGCCCATGCCCCGGGTCCCTTCCCCCAGTCAGCGATGCCCCTAAACCTAACAACTGCTCTGATTTGCTGTTACTATATGACCTGATCCTACATTTTACACCCCCTTGCATTTATTTTCATTCCATTCTGTAAGTTCACCCATCTTCAAAGCACCTGATGAAGTGGGATTTTCTCCCACAAAAGCTCATGCGAAAAATAAATCTGTTAGTCTTAAAGTGCCACACAACTCCTCAGGGTTTTTTTTCCATCAGATACTGGGTCATGGTGCCTCCCTGCTGCCACTGCCAAAAGACCAAAATGCATTGCTCAAAGACCCAAAGCAGCCTCCAGGTTAGTCTAGTTCAGCAAAACAAATCAACAAGGAGTCTGGTGGCACTTTTAAAGACTAACAAATTTCTCGCATGAGCTTTCAAGGGAGAAGATCCCACTTTGCCAGATGCTTCAAGACGGTGAGAACTCAAAATCTTCAAGCATCTGACAAAGTGGGATTCTCTCCCATGAAAGCTCATGTGATAAATAAATGTGTTAGTCTTTAAAAGTGCCGCCAAACTCCTTGCAAGATGTAATTGTTGGGACGCAGGCATAAATGATTTTTTTCAACTGGGTCCTGAGGAAAAAAGTTTGAAAATTGTTACTTTAAGGTCTTCCTCAACTGACTGAGTGAGTTCTGTATGCAGGGAAGAAGACTCTACAATAAAGAGGATGATGGTTGCCTCATCTTCAATAGCCATGCACATCACTCTGAACAAATCAGTCAATCTAGATAGGTAGATTTTTTCCCCTCAGGAAAAGAAAAAGCTGCACAATATTGAAATTCGTCCCCCTGATCGAAAAAGGAACTTTTCCCTATAGAACTGCAATTTGACTTCATTGCTGCAGAGTGCAGGTGCTTTGGTGGATTAATAGTCATTGACAAGCTTTTTATCTGCTGACTCAAACCCATTATTAGCTAGTGCTTTCTCCTGACTGTCATTAGCAAATTGCAGACTTACACTGGAGCCCTATAAACTCCTGCCCCTAACACGGATTCTGACAACATCATGCTATAATATGACATTATTCTAAAGCAATCCTTAAAGACAAAGTAGTCTTTAGTCAAAAAAACAGTTCAATAGCATAAGCAATTCCACATTATTTGACAAAGGATACAAATGCTTAGGGCCCAGCCCTGCATTTCTTGTGTAACCCACATGCTTTATATAGCAACATGTTTCCCCATTTGGAGAAACAAAGGGAAATGACATGGCTCTTGGTTGAGCACTCTATGCTCTGCTTGCATCTAGAAAGATCCAGAAATGTCTAGTACGGGGTGTGGCTATCACGCATCATGATCACTTTCTAAAGGGGCAGCCGTGTCAGTCTAGTTCTCTATATGCTGTTCCCCACTGTTTGAATCTTTACAAGTGCTTTGATTTGCTGTTACAGTGTGACATGTTCCCATGACTTACACTTTCTTGCATTTATTTCCTCCCATTCTGTAAGTGCCCCCATCTTCAAAGTGTCTGACAAAATGGAATTTTCTCCCACAAAAGCTTATGCAATAAATAAATTTGTTAGTCTAAGTGCCACAGGACTTCTTGCTTGTCATGGTCAGTAACTGTTCTGAGGCTGCATATGAAGTTTTCATTGTGGACTACCTGGTAGCTAATACTGTACCTGCTTTGAAACCTGAGCCAGTCAAAGCACAAGGTGGAGTCACTGGCTTATTAATGCATGACTAAGAGATATGCCTATGGTGAGGACAGGCCCTTACTTTTTGAACCACCTTGGATACTAGTCAGTGACATTCTAGCTTTATTTGCTAGGGAAGCACTCTGTTAGGTAATGTTTGATCCATCCAGGTGTGTTTTATGGACCTAGAGGAAAGCTTCACGGGATGGGAAGAGGAAACATTTGCCACTGCCAGCGGACACAGGGCCTGTGGAACTTAATGTGCTACCAGTTAGCTACTCTAAAGCGTATCCTGTCTCATTTAAAGAGAATCGAGTGGTACTTCGTCACAGGAGTGTAGTCAGCCCCTGGTTTTTGGCTGGGCTCCTGAGTCATCAGGGTGAGCCTGGCCAGACCTGCTTGTGGTCATGTGACTGGAAGCTTCCTGATGATGGAGAGAAGGAGGGAGGGAATAGGCAGCCCATGCTGCTGCTTGTGGCCATGGCAGCCAGCTGCTAGCCGGTCCAAGGTCACAAAGCTTGTGCCACCAAATAGATTGGCCCAGGCCCACCCATAGCTATGTTCTGCTGAGTGAGCTGAAGGCTTGTGAATTCTTGCCTAATTTAGCGGGATTTATGAGGAGAAGCTGGTGGCCTATAGACTGAGAGCCTTCTAGAGGTCCAAGAAATGGATATTTTATATGCTGTTTCCAGTCTCTGAACCATGGTTACAGGATAGGCTTCTGTTTCACCAGCAACTGAGAGGGTATGTCTAGTGTTAACATGAGGGCTAGGATACCACTCGCTATGGAGCTCCCCAGACTGTTTGTTCACTCACAGGGTTCTGCAGTGTTTGAAAGGACTGGAACAGTGCGACATCTCAAGCTCAAGAGTCCAAATCTCTTGGACTCTATAGAGGTATACCACGGTCAAAATACAACAACTGAGAAGCCATCTGAGAGAGAAGATTGGGGGGTGGTGCATCAGTGACGCTGAAATATGGAAGGAATTATGATGAAAATTTGGGTGCTTTTAACAGAAACAAGAAGGAAAGTTGATTAATAGCTTTGTTCTAAAAGTTCTTCATAGTATTCAAAATACTATTCATGTTATATTATGTGAGCCTTAAACCTTTTACTGACAAAGCATGTAGTACTCTTTGAAAACTGCCTGGGAATTAACATCCCTTTTCAGGCTTTTACATCCAGTTGCCCAGAGGTTTAATTCTGTAATGCTCTATGGAGAGATGTGACTCCGGCCGGCAATTCAGCAAAGAGTTACACAGAAGTGCAGGAAGAGGGAGTCTACATCATACAGAATATTGCCTGAGCATCATGTTCCTGTTGCCGAAAGTGTCACGTGGCATGAAAAACAAAGTACAGTGGTGTGTATAGAGTTGAGCCAGGGGACACTTTGTGTGGATGACGTACACAGGATTGGCCCTTAAATGTTAACGAGGGTCTAGATTGTGGTGGGCAATTTAAGAGCAAAATAACCACTCCCTTCCATTTCCCCACTAGGTCTGTCAGGGCTTTTGTAGAAGAAATAAGAAATATATGACAGCTACTGCCCCCCTATGCAGTTGCGGGTAGCAGTAGCTTCATTTCTTCCCATGCAAAGCATCAGCCAGCGTGAGGACTGGGATTTGTTGCAAGGTAGAACAAGCCAAGCCCTGGCTATCTCAAGTAGATATACAGCTCTGCTCAGTCACTGGTGGGCTTACTTCTCCATGAAATGCAGCTGTTCATCCTGAAAACTTGCTCTGGACTGTGCACTGCACAGTGTGTGGCACCAAAGTAGCTGCCTTTATTTAAGTCCTCCATCCACAAGATGGAAGTGTTCTGCTGTTGATTCACATAATTGAAACGGGATATTGGTCTTACTGTGCTTTGATTTTTGTGTTATCCATTTCTTCCTCAATAGGATCGAGGGTAGGTGCCCCAGTGGCAAAACTGCCCTTGCAAGGTCTAGTATGGCTAAGTATAATCATGTGTACTTCAGATGGAAATTAAGCACTAAACTATTGCTTTTGCTGATTTAAATTAGACCCTTATAGTTCCTTCACTCTAGTCTTTGCTTGTTCAGATTTTGAAGTCTTTAAAAATTTCCTAAGGCAGATCTTGTTAAAACATGAGATCTAGTGCAAGATTGAGCTGCCATATTTCCAGGCAAAAGACTGTATTATCATTTTGTATAGAATCTTTCACACAAACAATATAACAAAGCTCAACAGGCTCTTTCAACATGTCCCTATTGCCCATTTTAACAAATGTGCATTAGGGTTGCTGAAGTACAGCAAGGTCACTGCCTGATTGAGTAATATGACATTTACAAAGAGCTGCAGAGTAATGCCTACTGGTCTCCAAAGAGTATGCACAGAAAAACAACAGTAAAAGTGGAAAGATAACATATAAGCATTAGTAAAATAGCACTTCTTAGGCACATCAATCCTGTGACTAGTTAGATGGTGGATGAAAACACAATGGAAACGTCTTATTCCAGAGCTGAAGATTACATGCCATCAAAGTGATAAAATTCCCCTAGATCCATCCAGACCATCTAAAAAGAGGGATTAGAGATGTACAGCACATTGAAACTCCAGCCCAATGTATCACCTTTATGAAAACCAAGACTGTGGATTTTAAACAGCACATAAGGTACGTTAAACAAATGAATAAACCAACCTTAAAGTCTGAGCCCCAGAATGAAAACCTGAGCTTACTTCAGCCTTTATCATTTTAGCTCTCTGGGTGTGACAGGCAATTTTCCTTTTTAATTTTCTCTAGCAGTGAGGAATCCAATGGTACATCTTAAAAGATATGACCTTATCCCTGTAAGACACCTGAAGCTTGCCAGGAAATACGATGGCCTCAGTGCTTATGAAAAGCTAGCTTGAAGGAACAAATTCCCCCTGGATTTCCTTCAGTGGGCTGAGGCGTGGAAAGAGATTTGATTTTTGCACACAAATTCTTTGTGCTGCTCTGACTCCTTTCATTGATTTTTTTAATGGCATTTTATACATTTTAAAATTATGGTTGCTCCATGAGAATGGATAATCACATGCACACACCCCCTCCCTCACCCCTCACTTGGATAATTTCCTTGGAATCGGTGAAACTATTCACATGAGTAAAGATACACACATGCACAACACTGAGAGAATTGTAATGTGGACTGATACCCCCCCCCCCATGAAACCAGTAGTATATACTATAACCTTTAAGTTAATACTGAACAAAACTTGCAAGTTTGATTTTTTTCTGATGTCTTTTGGGATCCAAATTCATATGCAATTTAAAGAGAAATTATTTTTAAAAATTACTTTGTGCTGCTTTATTTCTGACAGAATGTTACCTTTCACAACTGAACCTGGATGATGATTACTCCAGAAAGTGACATTATTGCTTCAGCCACTTTTAGAGACAAATGTTGAGGAATCTCCAAGATATTGCATCATTCAAGATGGCAGTATGGTGTGTGTGCTGTTCATCTTTTTGCTTTGGGCAACATACCTCTTACATTTAAAGTGTTATTACAGTGAGAAACGGGACCATTGGTAAGACTTTGTGCTCCTTCCTCACCATTAGCTGTTACACACCTAACTGATCTCACTGGAGTCCAGTGAAACTAAGTAAGTACACAATTACTCTCCTTTGTAAAACAAGGCACTCACAATCCAGGCCATTACATAAAAATAAAGTCACCAACTTTTTCCAAAAATCTGCTCCCTTAGGATCAGATTCTTCCACCTTTAAACTCACTTGTACCTGATGCCACAAGAGTCCCTGTCCTGCCCAATGGTATAAGGCACTACACAACAGAGTTTGGTGGGGGAGGAGAGAAAGGAGGGCAGAATCTAGCCTTTAGATGTTAATATCTGCTACTGCTCTGACAACAAGACATTTCACTCCACTTTACAATCCTATCAGCACTAGTGTGTGTGTGGTGACTGACTGCTGTTGGAGATGAGGAGCCATTTCTCACCCTGGGCAAATAAGAGCAGAATTCAGGTTCTCTCCATGCTGGCAGAACCCAGGCTCTGTCTCTTCCATTGCAAACAGCCACAGTTAAAAGCATCTAAGTGACTTGGTTCAAGACTGTACAAGAAGTCTGCAGTAGAGGACATAAATGACCCTCAGTCTCCCAAATACCAGTGACTTACTTCATCTTTTCTCACCCTTGCTCATGAGTGGCTTTAGAGTTTATGCTCCACTGAAGTGAATGGAACTATTTCATTACCTGGGACAAACAAGTTGGTTTAAAATCATTTCACAGGGATTTTTCTGCTCATATGGGCTAGAGACTTTTTTTTTTTTTAATGAAAGCAGAGGTTCTGAAACAGAAAATAAAGTCAACAAGGAAAAACAACAGTTCATTTGGTGGCACAAAGCCAATGTGTTCCAACTACTTATTTTGTTTTGACTTTGCATGGAAGAAGGAGGGCAGATTAATCAGAAAAGCACAAAGCACACAGGGGCACTTTTACAGAGGTTTCTCCCCCCCCCAGTTTAGAAACCCCCTTGTAGATGCATTATAATTTCTTGCAGCATTACAGCATCATTACATGCAATTATAGCATCAAACATTGTACACTACAACAATTTTGGTACATGTATTTACATGAAATAGATGACTTTAAATAGAGCAAATTCATTGTTTGCTTTGATTATGGCAATTACCTCATAACATGCTAATTGAATACAATTTTTAAAAGAAATTCACAGAATTAAAGCTACACTAAAACCTATTGAAATTAAAGCACAAGTCTAATAAAGACATTTTGCAGTGATGGAGTAAACAACCAATACACAGACAAAATCACTATCCAACTGTGCTCTAGATACAATTCTTATCCATGAATGCCCATGTGGTCATAAATTTGTCCAATCATTTACTTATTACTACATTGCTGCATGCATCTGCCCTTTGTATAGGGTCATGAGCTGATATGCCAACCCAGGAGAGGAATCAAGTCTTTGTTAACCCTTCTTTCTCCAAGGAAGGAGGAGGGATGCTCCAGTTACTCGGAAATTACTAACCGCCTACATGCCGATTTAGCTGTGCTGACTAATGCATCGGTAGGAAAGAATTGGAGCTACTCCTGCCTTCAAATTCCCAAGGAAGCAGCAGCAGCTCCTCTTAAGAAGAAGCCACGAGCCCATCAGGAGATGCAAGCCTAGAAGTCAAAATGCTGTCCTGTGCTACAGACCAACAAGCCCTAGAATCAGGCTTATCCCTAGCTAAGGCCAGCCTGCAAACAATGAATATATGGACCTTCAATAAGGCCCAAACACCTGCCTTACTGAGGTCCAGATATCTGCTCCTGCCCCCACGATTGATGGCTGACACAAAGTCCTTGAGGTGTGGCAGGTCTTTTCCCTCCCCTTCAAGGAGCTGATTAACAGTCAACAGTTTCTCCCCTGTCAGTAGGGAAGACATCCACCCTATCACAGGGACTTTTAAAAATGGTTACAATGCCCCATCATTTTGACCTAGAGCCACTATAGAACAGAAATCAAACAACATGGGATCAAAGGGTGCACAGCTACCATAGAGATAACAGAGGGAGAGAAGAGCAAAAAGAGATACAAGCAACCTCTTTAGAGGTAACAATTTTCCCTTCTGAAATGGGTTCTCCTCATCCCTGTTGCCACCTCCTTCATTTTCTGTTATGCCACACAAATCCCGGATGCCATGTGAGGAATCCCTCATCCTTCCCACTGGAATTCTAATTAGTTTTAGCGTCTGTCACTGCCAATACTAAATGAGCTAGAGACACTGCTGTTGGACACCATGAAACTGGGCACGTCAACTTCACAGCTACCACCAGTCCTTATCAACCCAAAAGGCAGGAGAATGGCCTGACATTCAAAATTGAGGTCTGCAACACGCTAGGGGTAGCAGCCACCATGATGGCCTTCACTTTTATGGTTTAAAAAGGTACCTCCTTCCATGGAGTGAGCGCATACATGGACAGCACAGAGAGAGTTGATGCCCATAAGTCTGTCTGTCGTAAGTCCATAATATTGTCTTGTCAGATCAGGGCAGGAGGATAATCAGGGAGCATGCACTGTGTCCCCCCAAGTAAAGTTTTGCCTGATGAACTATTTATTACATATACATCAGATCTAGGGGCTCCCAATAACCCCGTGAACCCCTTCAGTACCTTTGCCAGTTGGCATTAAGAGATTCCTAGATCATAGTGGCAGAATGACCTTCTAGCCGAGAGAGCAATAAGTTTTTCCCTGAACCCACTCTGCAATATATGGATACAATCTGAATGACTTAATAAAGCAAGTGGTTTATTCAAAACCCACACGTTTGAGAAAAATGTGAAAAGGCCTGATCTGTGTCTAAAAATTAGTTCACCCTTGCTATACACAACAGACTTAGTTAAGCCAACCTCAGCTCCTGTACAGACACCCCCAGTTCAACAGAAGAATACTTCCCTTGACTTACCTAGTGCCTCTCAAAGGGCTGAGGTAACTAAAGGAACAGAAATACCCCTTCAGTTACTGTAGCAAGTGATCACATTACAGCATTATAGCTGCAAAGCTGTAACTGTGCCACTCTAGCATCTAATGTAGCTGTACCCTACTTTACCTCGGTAACCCCTTCAATATATGCTGCGTCCTAGCCACATGGAACCCAATGAACTGCAAGCCTCAAAATCTAATGACGTTTACACCATTAAAACCACCCACCCTTGCCCCTGTGGTAAGGTGTTCAAAGTATTTCCCAACATCTGTAAAAGACAAAGAGGACATTTTGGGGGACACACTTCTGTTTCCCCTTTGCTTAATATTCAATTAACTGACCAAAACAATAGACAATATGAAAAAAGAGTATTTATCAACAAATTCAGATTTTATTTACACTGCTAACTAAAAGTCTTTACATGAATAAAACATGATGCAAAATCATAACTGGGTGTATTTTTACTAGGCAAACTTAAACCTTGATTTACTTCCATTTCACTAAAATTTTATTGCTTCTTCGTCAGATAGGACACAGACTCCTTTCTGTATCTCTGACAGTAAATATAGTTAATGTGCTGAGGCTGCAATGCATCAGCAGTGAAGCTGTTTAATAGCGACATAAGTTATTTCAGTGACTTTTCCTGCAAGTGAAAGAGGAATCCATGTGCTATAAACTAATACCATAGGAATGATGCTATTTCATCCTAGCAAAGTGCTTGAACTGTATTGTTTTTGTATCCTGGTGGGATGATACAAGTGTAGCATGTATTATAACTATATGCACTTAGGCCATTTTTCTTTGTTTTGTTTATTTAAAATATTTTCCTACACTGAAAATCGATTTTCAGTGTTTGAATGATGCTGAAGCCAATTGCTTCCTTTTGAACCTGGTAAAACCTGAAAATCCCAGAAGAGAAAAAGAGCTTTCCTTATATTTTATTGATATAGATATAGATAGTTTTAAAATAATGATACTTTCAGAATTTGAGCAAGGTACTGCTCCACTCCCAACACATACATGCCCCCCCCCAACCACTGCAAACATTGAACAGCCAGGGCCCCATCTCCATTAGGCCACCACCGTCTCAAGATCATTTTAAAAAGCTTCCAGAACAATTCAGCTCAACCTGCAGTTCAAGTGCATTTCTGCTAGGTAACCAAATTTTGCTGGTCCCTTAAGTGGTTACTTATAGAAACAGGTTTCATCATGTATTGTGTGATTCTTTGACAGAAATCTCACATGCAGAGAAACAGAGCAAACATTTTCAAATGCCCTTATCTAAAAAAGACAGAAAAAAAAAAATCTGTTGATGATGGATGTTGAAGTTCAGTCTGATGACTGTATTCGTCTACTCAATATTGATACATTGTATATTCACTCCAATCCTTAACCTCCAATTATACACTCTTCTCCCTTGTTGCACAGCTTCTTGCAGATTTCTTTTAAGATTGACGAGCCTGACAAGGATATCCCTGCTGCTTGTTCCCCTCCCCTGGATGATTTTGCCATGACTAATGGGTCTCCAGTGCTCTCTGCTTCTAATCAAGGGCGTCCTCAGATATTTGTCTCACATACATGCATAGCTAAATATGGCAGAGGGGATGTAGGGCCAAATTTCAGTCAATGGCATTGCAAGACCTGGCATGTGGGCTGAAGTGCCACTCTGTTTGGGGACCTCTCAAATGGGGGCCAAGAACAAACTGCCTCTTTTCCCCATACCCAGATGACCCATCCTCCCCACCCCACTGACATCCCCGTCAATGGTACGCATTGTTTATAATAGGCACACGTCTGCAGGCTCAACCGCCTCTGATCCAGGCCTCAGCAAAGGAGCTGCACACCTAGAGGCCAGCCTAGAAACTGGGGCACCTCAGTGTGCGGCTGTGAAGGGGCCCCTGCTGCTGAAAAAAATGCCACCACTTCTCTTGAAAGAAGCAACAGTTGGAGCAAACAGGTCCCCCCACCACTGAAAATCCACAGCGGCTGCCGACACTTTTGGCAGCAATGCAGTACGTAGTAAAGAGCCCCCGCTGCTGAAAAGAGCTGTGCTTTTGTTGGCAGCAGAGTGATGGTGGGGGGGTGGAAGAGGTAGCAATGCTGAGAGTGTCAGCATCACCAGCTCTCCTTCCCCCCCCCCCTTTTTCTTTTTTTTTTTTTTAAGGTGCCAGGGGGCATTTCCATCCTTGGCTACTGTGGTACAACTAAGCGCCAGAGGCAAAATCCTTGGCTCCACGGCAACCTGACACCTGGGATTTATTGAGCTCTGCTCTTATCCCTCCACCTGTGTTGGCAGCCCCATCTGCCATCCACTCTGGTGTCTGACCACATCCCTTGCTGCAGTTCTTCCCCTTGTATATCTTTTCCCTTCTCACTTCTTCCCCTCATAATACAAGCATGCTCTGGTCTCCTCCAGTCTTGAACAGCCATCTCTCTTTGCCTCTCTAACTACCAACCCATACTCTATCCCAGTGGTTTTCAACCAGTGTGCCATGGCACCTTAGAGTGCCATGAGAGAACTATCCAAGTATGCCATGAAATTTTGTACAACGGTAATGAAAATCAATATAAAACAAACATTGTTTCATCATTAAACAATATTCTGTCCAACCAAAATTCTAACTCATAAAACTCATGAAAGTTAATCATTAAATTAAAAGCAATTCTAAAACATGAAAATTCTAAATACAGGTGGCTGAAGGACAAAATTGAGATGACATGTATTTTTCCCCAGTGGATTTGAAAATATTAATGCATTTTTTGATCCTTCTTTAATTTGTCATATGCATTATGTTGCAAAACTCTCCAGTAAGACTGTAACCACAGTAAATGTAAGTAAATGTGACATTTATAAGCAATCAAATCAGCTGGAAAAAATGGGTGTGCCGTGGAATTACCTCATTGAAGTGTGCCATGCTATTGAAAAGGTGTGGAACCACTGTCCTATCCCCTTCTTTTCTACTCCTCTGAACACAGGTTCATAGTCTGTATCTGTTGTCTCCAGTTCTCTTGCTGTCCTGGATTTCCCCCCCTCCAAACTAGCTTCTACCATCTCTGCTCCACAGACTTGCTCTCAACAACCAAGAACAAGGTTCTCTGTCCTAAAGCCACCCTTTCCTCAAAGTCTAGGTGATCTCACCTGTTCACAAGACTTTCATTGATCTCTATGCCACTGACTCCCACATATGATTCTCCACTCTTGACCTGCCCCCTTTCATACAAGTTTATATCTCTGCTTCTCATTGACATCTCTACAGACAAACACCCACACAGATATTTGAAAGTGAACTCAGCTCTTGCTTTTGACAACTGACCACCACTATCCGCATGCTCTAACCTATAGCCAGGTAGTCACCTTAGACTCTTCCCTCTCCTTTGTCCCACGTACCCAAGTTACTGCTGCCTCCACAGTATTTCTAAAGTCTGATCTCCTGTGACTGATAACTAAACCCTTACAGAAGTTGTTGTTGGTTCCTGTCAAATATTTATAACCACCTCTTCATTGCCCTTACCAATACATGCATCATCCTTCCCTAGTTTTCACGAGCTTGTTGCAATCCCTTCCCCTCTCTAATCCCTCTATAGCCTCACATGTCTCCATCCCACTTTTATAAATGTTGGTGGCAACCACAACTCAGGCCTTCCCACTTAGGTGCCCGAGTCTCCTCTGACCATGGTACTGCCCTTACCACTGTGTTGGTCTGCTTCTCCCATGATGATTTCAGCATTACTTTTCCACCTCTTCCACATAAAACACTCTGAATGAGCTAGCCTGTAAAAGCACTACCCTCTCCTTTATATCCCTCTTGAAACCCCACTTCCTCTACAATAACCACAGGAAAATGGCAGACTAGTTCATTTACTATGTGTTCCATTTATCCATCTGCCAAGTCACCTGCTCCTCTGTGTGAAGAAGTTAATAGTTGGGAAAGGCGTGTAGGAACCCTGAAAATGAATATGGAAATAAGCATGGGCAAAAGATGAAAGGTGGGAAGTAAAGAGGTTTTTTTTCCTGTGTTGAACCTTGAAAATATGTAATGAATAAGCCATCATCTATTGCCACCTAGAGCCTTTGCACTTTCAGAAAGGAACTGTGGCCTCTTCTGAACCTAGAAAGTATTTAGCATATTTTGGGAGCTCCCATATCTAAATAAATCATAATTGTGTTGATGCTGTAAGCAGTCATGCTCCCTAGAACTCCATGCCACTTAGCATGGCCATCTGGGTCTTAGCAGTGGTCAGGCTAGACATCAAATGCTCCTGCTTGGAAATCCAGGACCCTTTGAGTTAAAGAATAATTGGTTATCAGTGTAGGGCCTATAACCAGAGCTGGGAAAATAATGGATTTTTGGTTTGCTGGTAATTCAAAAAAAATACCAAAACCAAATTTTTTATTGAATTGAGTTGCACTCTATCACCCATTCTCCTGTGGCTGAGGTACATGTCACTGTTACCCACTGGACAGTGCCAGGCATGTTATTCTCACTGCTTCAGAGTAACAATGGTGTATGCAGTATTCAGCACTAACTTTCACAGGACTTGGCTAAGCTAGACAGCATTCAAGTAGAGCATAAGAACACAATTCTCCTTTTGCTTTCAGAGCCCAAGTAGAACTGAGGAGCTCCTAAACAAGTTAGCCCAAGCTGTCTCCCTTGTAAGGCATCATAGCTATTCTAAACCAGATTTTGTTAGAACTAGAGATGTTTCTCATGACTGAAGTGTCATTGACTATACCAAAGCTGATGAAAGTTGCAGTGCAAATGGTATTTTTCTGGTTCTCGTTCCCCCATCTCCAAGCACCTACTGTACAAAGAGACAGGCACTGAACAAAGGAAGTTCACCACTATGATAACCACAACATATCTGAATCCCACAGCTTTTAATACCATTGTAAGGGAATCCTGTGAAAATTATATAAAATCTTTTATTCATTGACACAGAATAGCTCTTCCTAAATGCAAATCCATTGCATTTTGGATCATTTCTTCCCAGCATTAATTGTGTCAAAAAAACTAACTAAACTGAA
The DNA here is from genome assembly GCA_007922195.1 of Podocnemis expansa. NCBI lineage: Eukaryota > Metazoa > Chordata > Testudines > Podocnemididae > Podocnemis > Podocnemis expansa. The sequence continues at coordinate 18,963,548 of ML681984.1, read as the reverse complement.
AAATCTAAATGTTTTTGAACTAGAAATTTGTATAGCAGACAGGCTTTGTGAGGTTGAAACCAGTTTTCTTTTGAGTCTTTAAATTGTCATACAAGGATTTGCAAAACTGCCAGTATTAAGCCAACAGTTCTTATTCTGTGATATCACCAGAACTTTTGAAACCATTTCTTCTCTAGATCAATGATAAAACAAATGTTATTTGCATGCAATTCTTCAATAATTTTTGGCCCGATCTACACTAGCTACATCGCTGAGGGCTGTGAAAAATTTCAATGCCCTGAGCATCATAACTAGCTTTACTCAACCTCCAATATAAACACAATTAGGTCAATGTGAGAATTCTTCCATCAACCTAGCAACTGCCTCTCAAAGAGGTGGATTAACTACATCAATGGGAAAAAAAAAAAGACCTCCATCACCAAAGATAGCATCTACATTATGCAGTGCAGCTCCACAGCTGCGTAGGCTCCACAGGCTCAACCTACCCTTCATGCAGCTCTCAAAATGATCTTTGATGCCGCATATTTACGAGGAGGATGTTGCAAATGTGTCATAAGTTTAACACAGGATCCACATCCTCTCCCTAGCTCTTCCACAATTCATCCTCTAATTTACAGGAATATCTTACAAATGATGGGGATTAGATTTTCCATTTCTCTCAGTAATCAGAGCAAGGCTGCACCTTAATCATAGAAGCATAAGGAATGGAAGGGACCTCTATATGTTATTTGGCCCAGTACCCTACACTCAAGGCAGAACTACATAATAACTAAACCATTCCTGAGAGATGTTTGTCTAACCTGCTCTTAACTGTTGATGACAAAGATTCCACAATCTCCCTAGGTAATTTGTTCCATTGCCTAATTACCCTGACAGTTAGGAGGTTTCTTTAATGTTCAGCCTAAACCTCTATTGCTGGCATTTAAGCCAGTTGCTTCTTGTCCTGTCCTCAGTGATTAATGAGAACTATTTTCAACCTTCTTCTTGTACTACCCTTTTAAGTACTTCAACTGTTATGTACTGCCGTCATCTTCTCCCCTCCAGACTAAACAAACCCATTTCTTTAAAAAGTCTTTCCTCACAGGTCATGTTTTCTAGACTTTTAATCATTTCTATTGCTCTTCATTGGACTTTCTCCAGTTTCTCCCTATCTTTCCTGAAACGAGGTGCCCAGCTCTGGACATAATACTCCAAGAGAGGCCTTATCAGACAGAGTAGAATGGAAGCAGTCTTGTGGAGTCTTGTGGCACTTAAATACTAACTGATTTATCGCATGAGCTTTCATGGGAGAAAATCCCACTTCAGATGCTTTGAAGAGGGGGAACTTACAGAATGGGATGAAAATAAATGCAGGGGAGTAAAAGACATGGGATCAGGTCATACAGCAACAGCAAATCAGAGCATTTGTAAGGATTCAAACTGAATTCAGTGCAATGACTTTTGTTTAAAGCTGGCATAAGAGGAAAATCGTATCCTGTGTTTCTAGCCTTCATGAAAGATAACCTTGAAGATCTAAATTGAGTATACACAGCTGCAGTACTGTCTCTGCTGGCCAACAAACAGCCAGAAACAATAGCTCAGAGACAATTTTAGCTGAAGAACTTACTCCGCAAATCTAAGCCATTTGCAACACATCCCAGGGTGCCAAAAAGCACAAAATGAAAATGAGATGGTTAAAAGGTAGTGTAGCTAATTTGCCTCTCACTATTTTATACTTCAGAGTCCTACTGATTGCTACTGTACTTGCGTCAGTACAAATCAGGCCTCAAATATTTTAGGTGAAGATGTCCAGTGATGGCCCATGAATACACACTCTTTTGTGGTTTATTGCTTCAATTATTAGATAAGATACTACCTATAATAGGATGTCACATTATCCAACTTCTGCAGAAAATAAAAAAGCTTCTATTATGCTGGGTTAGTTTTCCCCACATTAGACAGAGTTCTGTGTTTCTTTGAGCATCCAGCATCAGGCTTGTGTGCCCATATGAGTTAGCAGGAACTCAGTCAAGCTGCAGAACCCATTTGCTCACTCTTGCAGGAGAACTTGCAATCAGAGAACAGATCAGACTTGGAGATTTCATTCAAGTCACTAATTGCAATAGAAGGATCTAATAAATAAATAGTCTATCTCCAGTTGCACTAGAAAGATCAAAAACCCTGACCTTTGGGTAACAAACATGGAGGATTTTTAACAACAGCAGAGGTTTTCCCCTCCTCTCTTCCCCACCAAGAAGCTTAGTTAACACGCATATATCCCTGCTGGCCAGTGTAGTTGTCCCTGATGCATGGAAAGCACTATGCTTCTTTCTACTTCTTCGTACTATAAATATCTGGGCGAACAACTGCAGTTGATGGATCTATAAGGCACCTCCCATTGTTCTCATTTTGCAATTTGATTTCTTTAGCAGGTTTTATTTTCCATGGAGGTAGCCATCACACCCACAGGTAACATTGCCCACTACTTTCCAGTTACAAGACTTTATTTTTTATACTTATGGTTTTCCAAGACTGTTTGTTCAGGTTCTTGGTAAGAGCTTATGCCCCCTAGTGACCACCCTGAATAGTGGTTCTAAACATTGACAACATACACCACATCACAGTCCCATAAAAGTAGTTTTACGACGTAATTAGACACACACACTTCCCAGAAGCTTCAGCACTGCACACCAGGGCTCTTTGCATTCTTCCATTCCTTCTTGACCTCCCTATGTGCCGCCCTCTCATTCCCCTTTATTTCAGGGATTCAAGACAACACCTCTCCTTCATACCAAGGACTACGTGTCTTTTAAGCTCCCCCATGCCATGGACTCCATATTACTCCATTCCAGGGGCTTGGTATGAACCGTAGTCCCCTCCTTTGTCCCCCACAGCTGCTATTGTGCCCCAGTGCCACTGCTCTTCCCATCCTCCATGCCAGTGTCCTCTCACTTCTCATTCCCACCTTTCTTATAGCTTCTTTCTGGCTCAGAAAGAAGTCATTCGAGAAGTCTCAGGATAGCTTGAAGACCAGCTGTGGGTAGAGCAGGAGCTGGCTGTCTTGACAGGGAGTCATTCAGGGTGACATCTTTTAGACCATGTTGAGAAGATCAGCAGAGGTGAACTAGGTATGTAGCAGCCATTAACACAGTCCCTCAGTGGGTTCTTTGATCTGCAGATTATTACAGAGGAGGCTCAAGCTGGTGTGTCTGCTAACGAGCTGCCAGGAACTCTATGGGTTCTCCATTTTCCCCCCTTCTTTTCTGGTTTTCACTAAAATGTTCAAAGTCCACTGATGCCTAGAACATTCCCTTAAATTTTGGAACTGATTCAATTTGATGTACAAGAGTTATCATAATAAAAAACAAAAAAGCTGTTGAGGTGGGTAAGACTTCACTTTGGTCAGCCAAACGCACATACAGCATCTGATCTATTTGATTAATGCTTTCTTCTACATTAACCTCTTTCTTAGACTCGTAGCCAAGGCCTGTGCTAATGAGGTTGCTCAAATGCAATGTTGGACAGAATTTGACCCTTAGTGTATAGACTTACTCACTGTACATGCAGACCACTGAGCTATTGCTTCTGTTTCTGCAGGTACAGTACATAACCAAAATGCATCATAAGTTGACTAATGGAAAATTAATATGAATACAGGTGTAAATTTCTGAGTCAACACACAAAACATTTATATTAATTTTAAAGCTTAACAATGCTTACAAGCTAGAAAGTTTTATAAGAATCTTAGGTGCTGAAACTAGGGTTGCTGCCACCCCTCCTGGCTTAAAGTAGTTTCCACCATACACAGGTTTACAGTTTGGTTCACTGATTCTCAGGACCCCTAGTAAGAATTGAGAGGAGATAACAATGGTGGGCAGTAGCCTGAAAATGCCATAGAGTATTTGGATGTCAGTTCCATTTTCAGTCATTTCCTTGATGAGAGCTAGTTATTTAGGGTGTCTACTGTTTAGATGCCCCTATTATGAACTGTGATGTATTAACATCTGATTCCCACTCTGAACAATAAAGCCAGTGGGAATGTTGGTATTGTTTTCAACAGGTGCACCACAGGGTTCTAATTTTTAAAGGAATCCTTATTAGTGATTTCTCTAATAACTGCCATTTCACAAAGTGTTTTTCATTTGTTATACAACATCTGCCCAAGGTGATGAGAGCACAAAATTGAACAATTTCCAGTGTCCCTTGCTTTCTGTCCCATCACACAATACAAAGGGTGTGGTACTAGAGAGATCTCTCATTACTAGATATTTAATAAATTACATCGCAGTTAGTTTTTATTACATAATAAGAGCACAGAAGACGAAAACAGTGTGAATGTGGAACTGAGAAAAGAGTGAAAACAGTGTGAACATTTATCGTTTTCTGGTACAGCAGATGCAACATTCTAGTTCCAAAAGGGTGGCCATGTTAGTCCAGTTCTGCAAAACAAGCAAGGAGTCCTGTGGCACTTAAAGGCTAACAAGTTTATCTATTGCATGACCTTTTGTGAGAGAAAAATCCCACTTCGTCAGATGCTTTGAAGAACATTCTAGTTATTTGTACAAGAGCCCTTTCTGGCTGCCACCGACTTCAACAACAGAACTCTTGTTAGCTAAAACTGGATTAGGATCAGGCCCAAGATTAAACATTCAATACCTCTCTAGCATGTATGTCCCCCAGATCATGGGCAAAAAGCACTATTTTAACTTTGTAGTTTTGCTCCCTAGATCTCATATACCTGATGATATATGCATGCGTTACATGTTCTTTATTACTTACACAAAGAATCCTTGCCTTCAGGGACACATTCAGAACTAAAGAATATGTTTTGACCTTCTTCCTCATAACAAGGACCCATGTTTATTTAGAGTAGGTCACAATCCTTTCATCATTCAAGTTAGATAGTGTACTACTCACTCAAGCAAAACTCAGGAGCAGAGAAAATATACAGCTGTAGACTACGGAAGGATTGTGCCCTGCCTAAATAAAAATGGGTCCTTTGTGTGTTTCTTTGTAGGTAACCAGGGCATTATGGTTTGAACAAACCAGAACAAAAAAAAATTACAGTTTGTGTAGGAAGCTGTAATTATCTAACAACTATCTCACAAAATAATCTACATTTTAAGGGATAGATAACCTAGATAGGGCTAATTATTTTAGCCTTGTAAGTAAAATGTGAAAAAGTCACTTCTAACAGTGACTCAATTTATTTTCCACCAACTATTCTTTCAGTCCAATCATTCTACCCTTTAATCAGGAGCTGCAGCACACTTTCAAGTAAAACATTTGGCATATATCAAAAACTCAGTAATCTTTTCTTTCCCCTTATGTGTTATACATATATTCAGTAGCTCTCTGCTCCCACAATACGTGCGCTGCAATTTTCCTTTTCTAGCCTTGGCATTTTCAACTCAAAATAAAGTCACTGATGCTTTTTCTTTGATGCGTTTTCAGAAATTTCAGTACCTTACCATTTCAATCACATGCCTTCTATAATGCCTATTATAAATATGCTACGGTTGCATGTGTAAACTAGAAACAGGGAGTTAGATTTTCCTCTTACACTCTGTAATCATTTCCGCCAGTGCAAAACAGATAGAAACTGCCCAAGTTTTCATTTGGCAACCCTTATATCCTTTATGCATAGGTATAAATGATGATATAAGGTGCAAGGCAGTGGAGAAGCAGTCACAAATATTATGGCATATGATTTGAGGATGTAGAGAAATATGGAAATTCTGGGTGAAAGTAGTGAGAAAGTGTTGGAAATACTAACTATATTTCATGTATGCATAATATTTTTAGTATATATGGCCCCAAAGTTTTCTTGATACATGATCTCTCTGAAACAGGATTTAATAAATAGCTGACAAAATTGATAGCTGTTGTACTATCAATCTCAAGAAGATGCGTAGGATTTTACTGGTCAAAATATATGATATAAAGAGTAAAGATTGAAGAAAGGTACTGATGCCTGCATTCCAATAGAAAAATAGACTTCAGGACAGAGACAGACAAGAAATATTTTGAAAATACAGATTAGGTACTAGGACTATTCCCCAATGGAGTGAATAAATGAATAGCATAGATACGTATTTTAGAATGGCCCCCCACAACATAAATGGTAATTTCAACACTCTTTAGATTTGAACACTCACTTTCTCCCATAGTTCATGGACCTGAACTGTATTAGCATGAGTAATGCTTATTTTATTACTCTTGCTTCATTTTCCTCCTCACCTTCTGCAGTAGAAGATTCATTGTGGAAGGGAAGCAGCATGATACAGAGGATAGGACACTAGAGCAGGAGATCTCCATTCTGTCCCCAGATGTGCCATTTACTTGCTGTGCAACCTTGTCACTTGACTTCTGTGCATCAGCTCCCCCCACATCCACAGACCTATAAAATGGGGGAAAATAATGATTGCTAACCTTAGTAAAGTACATTGAGGTCCATGCATTAAGCAAGGTATAGAAGTGCCAGGTATTAACATAAAACATTAAGCTATATCTATATAAACATAAGGATACTTTGTGAACATATTACCCATTACAAAAAAGTCTACACAGCATCTATCCCACGGAGATCCCATCAGATTCTTATTTAAAAAATTTACTCCTTATTAGGAGTCCTTCTTTGGGCACCGATTGTTCCATCTGATTGACCAAGTGGACATTTTTGATGTTGCCACATCATTGTATGGAGAGATCTTGGATGATCACCCAAATGCTTGGATCACTACTGATAATTGGAATATTAATTTGTATATTTATTATCAAAATCAGCTAAATCAATAGGTCTTAGCAGGCCTCTGGTCATAGCATAACCAAGCCATGAGAAAGGGGATGCCTGAGACAGACTCCTTCCTGATAAGATCTCCATTGGATTGGTTGAGATGTGTTTTAGAAAAGCAGGAAGCTTATCTATGTGTGTCTTTTAGAATGCATTTGTCAGAGCCCTCAAGACATGCAAACTCTGAGAAAGCATCTGTTTAATTAAACAACCTGAGGAAACCTCTTGCTTAAACCTTTGAAATTGTTCGCTTAACAAGTTTTTTGATTGACACATCATGGAGAAAAGTGTCAATTGGATCACTTCATGGACATATCTGATGGTTCTCAATGGCACATGAGAGATGGCCATCAGACAGTTGCTGTTGTAGCATCTGAAGACCATTCCAGACCTTATCTAGTAATCATCAGATTTTGTATGGTTTACCAAGCTGTTGCAGATGTAAAGGCTTAAGAAGAAATAAAGTATAACTTTAAGTGAAAACACTCTTGTAGTATGTATAACTGTTTGTGCCAGTCATCTATCAGTCATATGGCCATGTCTCCACTGATTTATTTGCTGCCACTGCCTCATGAAGCATAAACAGTTACCAAAAGCTTTGATTCTGAGAACCATGGTAACACCACGAACTAAAGCCCAACAGCTAGAACTTCCTTATTTAAAATAAAGCCCCTATGCTGACTAGGAATATAATAAAGGTAATACGGGTACAGAGAGAAGAGAAGAAACTTGCTGGTTAGGGTGAAGGGGGAGATGTAGAAGTAGGGACCATTTTAAGCTGGCCCTTCCTCTACATAGTTCCAAATTGCCCCATCAGCAGTATTTTGGGAATCTCAAAACAAGCAAGGAGTCCTGTGGCACCTTTAAAGACTAACAAATGTAGTTATCACATGAGCTTTTGTGGGAGAAAATCCCACCTAACTTTGAAGATTGGGAATTTACAGAATGGGAGGAAATAAAGGCAGGGAAGTGCAAGTCATGGGATCAGGCCACATTGTAATAGCAAAAAATTAACTGCCATAGGACTAGGGTTATCTGGTGGCAGGCAAAAGGAGGACATCCTCCTTTTTACCTTCACGTCCTCCGTCTGGCTGGCATTTTAAAATACACGATTTTGTCTGGCTTTTTACTTATAGGGGTTAAAGTATGCTGGAATGCCACAGAATACCTTATTTTTAGGGGAAAGCATTCCAGGGCCCCCTAAAAAAAACAGAAGAATATTACATTAATGCTACATTTTCTCCATGTGTCCTCCAATGTCCTCCTTTTCGTACTTCCCTGTCCTCCCTTCCAGGCTTTGGTATTTGGTAGCCCTACACAGGGCTAACACCTCTGCTTAACATGCAGAAGGTCCTGGGTTCAATTCCCAGGGGGTTGGACTTGATGATCTCATGAGGTCCCTTCCAGCCCTATGACTTGACTTGACTCCTTGTTGGTTTTACTGAACTAGAACAACACAGCTACTTCTTTGGAACTTTTCACTGTAGTGGGTATCAGCTTTTACCACCCTTATAACTTGTAGACTGGCACCAGCAGTTTACAGCACTAAGATAATGGAAGTTTCTGCTCTGTCAGTGACCTCTGGACCAAATTTATCTAGTTAAGAGAAGACCAGCTATATCAGGTGACTATATCTATCCATCCCCTTGTGTTCGAAGAACAGAAGTACCAGTTTACAATGTGAGCTGCACCTCACACTTATTTGGTCAGAAAGATGTTGCAGTTAGAGGGGCGAGAGGCAATATTTCCCAGGAAATCTAACTGAAACACACTCTAGCAAAGAGAGCATAAAGCCTTCACAGTACAGAATGTCGGTAACTTTCCTTAGTTGCTAAAGATGAGAAAAGTTAATAATGTCAATAAAACTGACAAATGAATGACAATGGTGTCAGGTTCAGAGGGAAAAGTGTAAGTGATCATTTATCTATTTTATGTAATCACTGTGGTATATAGACTCTGACCACATCTAAAAAAAAACCTGAACACTTTTCAACAACAGCCATTATGAGCTACAAAATTAAGGAAACACACCTGGTCAGATTCACCTATGTTATTGATTTAGTCTGTTCTGAAACCACCATATTAAATCTTTCAAGACTTATTGTTCAATAGAGGTTGCTGGGCAAATGTGTATGTAAGAAGCTTCCATCCATCACAATTTGAACATGCAAACTACAGTCAGTTTTAATCTCTACATAATACATAGGATTATTCATTCATTTAATATAATCTTGGAGCAGCAGCTCAAAACAAGGGGATAATATGCAGAAGTGTCATGAATAGCTGTTTATTTTCCCATTCTTATAGCAAAGTACTGTATATGAATAACCTTTTGTTATACAGCTGATTTACTCATTTGACAAACCAGTCAACACAGTGCAGTTTTTGTCAGACAAGGCTCCCAGAATGCCACAGCTAAGCAATCCTTTGGGCATTAGAAAACGTAGAAAAGGGCAAAATAGCTGGCATGGTGGGGAGAAAAATGGGAGAGAAACTTAAAGTTGCTGTGAGAAGGCAAAGAAAGAGCCAGAGAAAGGTGGGAATATTAGCCACGTGCACTAGTTCTCAAACTTTGCATGGGGGGGGGGCATCTACTTGGAGGCTTGAGACCATTTCAAGAGAGCTGTGTGCATGTGACAAATTGGGTTGCAGCCCATGAAAGCTTACGTCCAAAGAAATTTGTTAGTCTTTACGGTGCCACAAGACTTTCATTGTTTTTGCTATGTACAGACTAACATTGCTACCCCTCTGAAACTGTGTCATTTTCCTCCCTTCCCAATATGGCTGGAGCTAGTGTAGAAGGGCTATGCGCAACTGAGAGGTAGAGATAAAGCGGACAGCCACAGCCCTGCTGCCTGAACTCAGGCACTCCTTCCACTCTTGTTTTGCCTCACCAGGAGGCAACCCAGGCCTAGGCTCCCTTCCCTACTTTTGATTCCCCCCCCAGGAACATGGCTCCTGCTATCAGCCATGGGAAAGCAGTAGCACCACAGATGCCAGAGTGTCACTGGGGTGACAAGTCTGCCGTGAAAAGTGATATTAAATATTTCTCACAGTGCCACCCTTATCTCTGCACTGCTGCTGGCATGGTTCTGCCACCAGAGCTGTGCACCCAGTCATCAGCTGCTGCTCTGCCTTCCTAGATATGTGGGGTAAGGCATAAAAAATTACAGGCACAAAGAAGGAGGCCTGATCAAATAAGTTTGAGGACTACTGGTCTAGTGGATAGGGATAGGGCACAGAGGAAGATTTAAGAGACCTGGGCTTCACTCCTTCGTCAGCTGCAGACCTCCTATGCAACTGTCAGTGGGCTACTCAATCTGCTCCATGACTCAGGTGGGTGGCTAGAGAAGAGAAGGCCAAAGACCAACATCGCTGAAACAAACCTACATGGTCACATGTCTAGTCCCCATGGAGGAGATCCTCCCCAAATACCAGGGTCCTCACAAGAGAATCCGAACTACACCAGATGAGAGAAGAAGTCATTTGGTTTAAAAGTGCCAAGTAGAGGCATTAGGAAGGAAGGAGGCTGACAGTCTTAGATTCAATGCATTTCTATTATCAAAGCTTGTCATTAAATGGGGCACAAATGCCACATGGGACAGCAGGCTTCTGGGTCTCCAGCCTCCTCAATTCCCAGCAGATCAGAATTGAAGCAGCTAGTGGAAAAGAAGTTCCCTAGACAGTACAAAAGATGCTTAAATTTCAGTTATGAGAGGAGGTAAAACAAACCCTTGCTTCAGGACTGAAAAAATCCCTCACTGCAGTTTCAAATGAGTCTCCTTTGTAAATGTACTTTAGGTGATCCATCATTTCCTTTCTGGTCATGAAAATAAAGCGACAGTTTGAACTACATATCTGATCTTCAGGACTTCTGAAAGTACCACCCTGAAGTGCTTAAAAGCAACCTGGAGGACAAGTCACACTGCTGTTCAGCAGAGCTTGGATGGTTATGAAAACCTTTAATGCTAAGCTGCACCTTCCCAAGTAACAATAAAAATGTTATCAAAATTTTAAAAAAACACAAGCCATATTTGAGACTGATCACCAGCATCAAAGCAGGGGCATAGCCAGTCCCTAATTCCTGGCTGGGCTCTTGAGAGCAGCCAGAAGCTGTTCCCGCTCCTAAGGAAGGAGAAGCAGCATTGCACCTTGCAGCAGTACAAACACTGCTGCTGCAGCTGTGGAGCCAAACAACAGCCAGCAGCAGCAAGCAGGCCACAAGTACCAGCACTGGTCCCTCTGCCCCACTCATGGCCATAGGGCCTGGCAGCCACAGCCAAAACAGAGACTTCAGTGCTGGCACCTCTGCTCTGCTCATTTGACCATGGTCACAGCAGAAAAATTTGCAGCACTGCCAGGTGCTAAGTGCAGGCCTTATGCCAAAGTGGGTAGGTCCCAGCCCACCCAGGCCCACCTGTGGCTACGTCCTGGTTTCAAAGTCTATGTCTTCCCCCTCACCACCTCAATGACAATAGGAATTAGTTTAGTAGCTATTTATTATAGAGAAGACAAGAAAATAAATCTTGATTGATAAGCAGCATTTAATTTTCACTGTGAAGTTTACAGTGGAGTTTTGTTTCAGGATCATCTCTAGTTATAGGTCTATGCTTTGTGATCCTGTGGCCAGAACATTGAACCAAGAGTTTTAATGATGTGGGCTCTCTTCTGCACTATGCCACTGACTCATTCACTTTAAGCTAGTTTCTTCATTTATAAAGCAAGGGCATCACTGCTCACTCAACTTGATAAAGCATTTCAAGTTCCTCAGATGAAGGGGACAATAAATATTCCAAGGATTATTATTTTGCAGTAGACAAGTACCCTCAATGAGAACATGCCAGATGCTGCATTTCTTACTCTGTATTTCAGGATGGGGCCAAATGACTCTCTTGGGATCATGATTAAACTTTTAAATACCAAATCTACTACACGGTGGCAGTCAGTCAGTCATTCAAGACAGTTTAATATTTACTCAGTTCACTTCAGTGGAGGCAATTATAAGACCATCTAGCTGTAATTTGCTTCAATATGTTAGCTAGACACAAGTATAGTAAATCACTGTGTTCCTCATTTAATGAGCTTGAAGACCAAACAGGCTTTGTCCAGCATCACTCCAGTAACAGAAACCCACCCATCCTCCACATCATATATGGAATATTCTATACAACTCCATAGGGATTTAGGCTTGACAAAAGTCAATAATAAAGATGCAAGACTGAACAGAGACCTATCTGTAAAGCAAGGAAGCATGTCGTACAAACTCAAAGTCGAGAAGTGTTTTATTTAGGATTCAAAGAGAAGTGGTGAAAACCATCTAGCTTTTGCCAGAAACTGATACATAAATATAAAACAAAATGAACATTCTAAGTAAAATGTCTCCACTTTTATGCAGTGCTTGTATTCAGATGAGGAAGTCAATATCCATTTCTTTCAAGTGTTTGCTTTGCTGCAGTGAAATCCTCTGGAGGTGGGGGAGATGCTCTTACTTTTGAGATGATTCACAAGGAAATTTCCATAGGAAGGACAACTCCACTAAATTCAGAGCATCTATGCTTCAGACCAGAAACTACAGGGCTTTTTGAAGTTGACTTAATACGGTCGACTTAAAGTCAACCTTACTAAGTCGACTTAGTGAGGCTCCATTTTGTTTAAGTTGACTTTATAAAAGTTGACTTAAGCCAAGGGACACGTTTAAAGTCAGCTTAATCAAGTTGACTTTCAATGGGTTCCCTGGCTTAAGTAAATTTACTTAGATGACTCTAATGCACTAAGTTGACTTCATTAAGTTAACTATAATGGCATATTGTGTGAAGTCGACTTAATAAAGTCAACATAACCCTTAAAGTTGACTTTAGGAGTGAGAGTTATTAAGTCAACTTAAGCACTTGCTTAAGTCGGCTTAATGAACTCCAAAATGTAGCCAGGGAATTGTTTAAGTCAACTTAACCTTGTTTAACACTGTCTCCAGTGTAGATATAGCCACTGAGGCTACCATAAACCTAAGTGACTCTTTGGTTCTGGGTATGAGTATCTGTATGTGGATAATATTCCCCTCTATACTACAAAAACTTGGTAGCAAGGAGGCCCATGGGAGGGCAGGGTAAGACTGCCTTGCTTCTGAATGATTTACTAAAACACAATCAAGCTGCAGATGCTTAGATCTCTATACACCCTAGTTACTTGCAAGGAACAGCAAAAGATGGAGGATGGCAGAATTTGGCTCTGTTGTAGCTCTGTAGAGCTAGAGCCACTCCATTGATTTTTCAGTGTAACAGCAAAATTTGGCCTTGAACCTTTTCTCTAATGAGTTTCTCTCTTCTCTTATGCATTACTCTTTATTCCATGTGGCTAGCTGGAGTAGCATTGGTATTACAAAAAATAGCTCTCCCCAAGGTTTCACCACATCTCACTAAATTCTCTGCTTTTCCTACTCTGTAATCATACTGTAAGAGGGATGATGCTACTGAAAAGATAACAAGCCTGTATAGAACACGAATGAGATAGACCAAACTAATGTCTCAGCTTTTACTTAAATTACATAAGTTACATTTTAGAGCACTGCATGGAAGGTTAAATACATATATCCCACCAGGAACAGCCATATAGCAACAATTCTCTCCCCCCAGCTTCAGTAGCTCCCATCTGTCTGTGACAGGTTCATTTTCTCTCCAAGTGGGATGGTCACAGAAGACACCTGCCAATTACTCTCTCTCAGCCCCATGACTGCCTTTCACTGTCTCAGATTAAAGGACCCAGCCATGTTATGCACACCACCAGGAGTGAACAGCTGTTACCTACAAGGCTCACAAAGATGCTCTGTAAGTAAGTGAAAGATGTAATCATTATGAGGTGTATGTCAGGCATATTTGCCCTGTTCTGGTCTCAGTATAGGTGGAATTACAAAGATCACTAAATTAGAGAGAGCCAGGAGGGTGAGGTAGTTGCATCTCCAATATCCTGGGACTGATGCAGCTAAAAACACATTGCAAGAAAAAGCAAAAAACCAAACCCACCCACAACACTTAATGCCAATTTAGTGTGATTTCTTCTTTACAATCTTATTTCTCTTTCCTACTGTGACTTGAGTAATAGGGAGAAACACACTGTACCAAACACATCCTTGGAGCATCTTCATTCTCTTCAATGAGGTGCAGCAGGGGTGAATTTAGCCCAGTCTGTTTTCTGCTGGCATGCAGCAAACACAAATGCTAACCCATGACACTCCACTTGTATTAAACTTATTAGGCATAACTTGCATAATGGTGTATCATATATGCCAGCCTGATGACTGAACAGAAAGGACATGAACTTTATAGCTTCATGGAGGTGGGGAGGATTATGATCATAGAGAAATTTGGGGAGCGGAGGGAAATGATGTAACAATTACAATCAACTATGAGTCATGGCTATTGAATTTTACTGTACCACTAACTCTGACCTAGGGTAAGCAGAATTTCTGCTACACTGCTATAGTTATGTGGTGTGTCTTACAGATGTACTGGAAGTCTGAGTGAAATGCTTCAAGTCCCACAGATGGAAGTTGCTACAGAAATGCAACTTATCAAGCAGTGATTCTCCATGTACACACAGTCTAACATGCTATAAAAGTCAATAGAATGGAAGGGTATGTATGTAGACAATCATGTGCTGTACAAATTTAATTACAGTATGTGAATTGGATATTTAGATGCATGGACTGTAAGGTGGATAGAAAACTGGCTAGAACAACGGTTTCAGCGCGTAGGAATCAATGGCTCCATGTCAAGTTGGCAGGCAGTAACAAGTGGTGTGCCCCAGGGGTCAGTCCTGGGGCCAGTTCTGTTCAATGTTTTCATTAATGATCTGGATGATGGGATAGATTGCACACTTAGTAAGTTTGCAGATGATACCAAACTGGGGGGAACGGTAGACACCCTAGAGGACAGAGACAGGATTCAGGGTGACCTAGACAAACTGGAGCAGTGGGCCAAGAGGAATCTCATGAGGTTCAACAAGGATAAGTGTAAAATCCTGCACTTGGGACGAAAAAACCCCATGTACTGCTACAGGCTGGGGAGTGATCAGCTAAATAGCAGCACTGGAGAAAAGGACCTGGGAGTCATGGTGGATGGGAAGCTGGACATGAGTCAGCAGTGTGCTCTTGCTGCCAAAAAGGCCAATGGCATACTGGGCTGCATCAGAAGAAGTGTTACCAGCAGATCAAGGGATGTGATCATTCCCCTCTATTCTGCACTAGTGAGGCCACATCTGGAATACTGTGTCCAGTTTTGGGCTCCCCACTACAAAAAGGACATGGACAAATTAGAGAGAGTCCAGAGGAGGGCAACCAAAATGATCAAAGGGCTGGAGCACAAGCCCTATGAAGAAAGACTGAAGGAACTAGGCTTATTTAGCCTGCAGAAGAGAAGACTGAGGGGGGATTTGATAGCAACCTTCAACTACTTGAAGGGTTGCTCCAAGGAGGAGGGAGCTCGACTGTTCTCGGTAGTAACAGAGGGCAGAACGAGAAGCAATGGCTTCAAGTTACAGCTGGGGCGGTCCAGGCTGGATATTAGGAAGAACTTCCTTACTAGGCGAGTGGTGAAGCATTGGAATAAGTTGCCTAGGGAGGTGGTGGAATCTCCATCTCTGGAGGTGTTCAAGTCCCAGCTGGACAAAACACTGACTGGGATGATCTAATGGGAGTGGTCCTGCTTTTTTTGGCAGGGGGTTGAACTAGATGACCTCGTGGGGTCCCTTCCAACCCTATGATTCTATGATTTATATTCAATTGCTGGTGTGAGCTCACCATGGATAGAGCCAAGCTGCTCACAGCAACTCGACAATTTTCCTAAATTTCCCAAGAGGAAAATGGTTGTGACTTGCTCATTTGAGTAAGTCACTCTTGCTTTTGCACAATCTCCTTCTCCTTTATTGCACTCCTATCTGTTCTGGCATCATTTTAAACTGCTCTGAGATTTATTTAAAGGAGTGAATATCCATTACATGTCATGTAATTACAATATATCTCATTCACATTAGATCAAAAGTAGTAGTAAGTGGGATGCCACAAAAAAAAAAAAAAAAGGAGACCTGGGTTGTTTATTTCAGTTGAAAGGAAAAGCAAAAGCATCACTGAAAGTGTAATTGTCCTGTGTGAAGTTGCTATGTTTTTCAGTAATAATGGGCCAAGTTTCCCCTGTTGTAGGTTCACTGGCATCAGTAGGGTTACCCAAAGATAAGCTTGGCTCACTGTGTTCAAGGACATATATGCATGAAGAAGAGTCAGTTTGTATTTGAGTCTCAAAGTGGAAGAAAAGAATTTGGTAGCCAGTCATGACAAACTGAATGTCATGAAGAGGAAGGAAAGGTTTATGTCAACATTAGGAGAACAGCATTTGCCCAGATGTCGCAATGATCTACACCCTACCCTCAGAGGGTCTTTAAGTTTATAGTGATCATCTTGAATTGTGTATTTTTAGATTTACTGGAGAACACCTGAATAGTGGTTAAGGGGTGGAGTATGAATTTACACATTTTCCTAATTATGGTAGGGAGGAGAAAGAGGTAAAAACCAACCCACCTGACTTTTCTAATGCTTTTCAGCCATTGAGTTCAACATGTAAACATTACTGCAAGTTTACAAATGCAGAAACTCAGGCACATAGGTAACTCAACTTTTTCAAGTTCTCATGACAAGTCAGTGGTAGAGCTAGCAAGAGAATCCAGCCCCTCCTGACTTTGACTGGACCATACAGACCAAATACGAGATGAAAAAATGAGCTTTACTGAGTATTTTAAATGTACTTGAACAGGAACTTATGGAGAATGGTGACCACGGAGGATCTGAAGCCAAGTAGAAGTACATGTACTAATACCTACTGAGCTGAACTATAAAGTTATTCCCTGTGCAGCCTCCCCCCCCACCCCCACCAAAAAATTTCTTGGAAAATGGCTCAAAACTTAAGTGTGAATAAAGTCACATTTCAAGTTTTATTTATTTAAAATCAAATCACATGTAGCTAACCCCTTATTTTATTTGACCCCCAAAATGGAGGCAACTCTAGATAAATGGGCTTGTCCCCACCAGTTAAGTAATAAGATAGGAAACAAATGTTAGAGAGAGTGATCTGATAGAAGAGACTAGAGAAAGAACAAACTGGAAAGACTTGCACTGGAGATTTTTAACATCCTTGAGCCCTGGCTGGAGCAAGAAAAAATAAACATGTTACATGACTGCAAGAAACTAAAAGAGCTAAAAGGAGAACAATCAGTGCTTCAGGGATTTACAAGACATTTATCATGAAGGCAATAACCCTTCACAGGGACTGTTTACTGCCCATGAGCCTCTGAATTCTCACCTCAGTCCAGGTACTTAAAAGCATTAGAAAAGAGAGAATTCTTTATTTTTATTGTTTGTTTTCTCCTATCTTCCCCTTTTATTAATTCAGAATTCTGGGGAGTGGGGTTGTTTGGGAGTTTTTGTGTGCTCCGTGCTCTCCAGAAAAGGACACAATGCTTACAAAAGTGCATAGAGCTATTGTTTATTTTTGCTGTCACCCCCAAAGTTTTGGTACCCATATTCCAAACAAAGCAAAATGCAGCCCTTCTATGGCATAGTCCTCAGGAGTCATGGCACACTGCTAGCTTCCACTCTCACACCTTCCAGGAGAAGGTTGGCAGAGACAACCGGCCCATACACTTAAAACAGAGACATCACCACCTGAGTCAACATCAGGGCCTTGCTGTTAACTAGGCAGGTTAGATACATGCAGGTCCTCAAGGTCTACTGAATCCTGGGCTCTCTTGAGGAGCAGCCCCAGAAGAGGTGGACATAGCCACACGTTGCTTTTAATTCGAAACAACCACCGTTGTTTTGATTTAAAAAATATGTCTGGACGATGTTTTGTTGTTTCAAAATGACAAGCCCGGTCATGTCAAAACAATGAACCTTATTTCAAAATGGTAAAGCCTACTAAGAAATCAAAATAGCCATTAAATCAAAAAGGTTGTTTTGAAATAACACTGTTCAGATGTGTTATTTCAAAATAACCATTATTTCAATTTAACGCTTTTGCCCTTCTCCTTCCCAGGGTGCCTTCCTTTTTCTATATATTGGGTGGAGACATGGTCCAGCAAGGAGGCCATGTTGCCACACCTCCCATTGTGCCCCTCTCCTGAATCAAAATAGCAAGTCATGTATCTGAACTTGCTATTTTGATTTGGTGGTTTTGCTTAATTCAATTTAAGTTAAATTGATATAATGATTTTATTTTGAATTAACTTAAATTGAAGTAACATGTGGACATAGCCAGTGGCTCCTAGTCTGCCATCCCTAAGGCCACTTCCTACTTTATGGTCACCTATAATTTGGAGCATAGCCCCCTCTTATTCAAATATACAATCAGGAACTAGATGATCCTGAAGTTCAAAAAAATTAGTAGAATGACAGAGTTCGTTGGCTCCCAGAGACGGTTGGAGCAAGTACTTCCTGTAGTTGTGTCTCAGGCTTAACCTTCCATTTGGCTTCTTCCAGCCACTTTGCTTTTTCATCTCATCCTGTGCTTCTGAGCTCCCTATAAACTTGCTCCTCTGACTGATGCATGCTCTATAGATTTAGGCCTAGTATTGTCCTTTAACTCCTTTGGGATCCATCACACCTTCCCTCAAAGAGCAAAGACAAAAAAAGAATAAGACAGACATGCTGAGAGCTGGAGCATACTGGCACCCCAGCAAAGTACTTAAACCCAGAGTTAGCTTTAAGCAGGTGAGCGGTCTTGTTGTTGTTAATGGAGCCACTCACATGAATGCATTAAGCTCATGTATGAAAGCTTTGCTCAATCAGTTCCAGAGTGCTTAGAACCTTGCAGCAGCAGCCCTCAGATGGCCAAGGTAATAAATAGCTAATTGCAGGGGTGTCAAACATGCATCCCACAGGCTGAATGTGGCCCTCAAATCTCTTCCATCTGGCCCATGATTTGAGCTTAATGGGGCCACACTCTCTCCCTAAAAGAGAGGAGAGAAAAGAGTCTCACATACTTGGTACCGTGAAATGCCATGAAAGTGTTAGGTCTTGCGGTATCATGGAGCACTGGATATGTGAGACTGCACTCCATGGCTATGTCTACCTTAGGGAGCATTTTTTGAAAAAAAGTAATTTTGAAAAAATTTAAAATATATTTGAAATAATTCTCTCAAAATAACTTTTTTCAAAAATGCTATTTCCGGAGAACGGTCCGGGGACCACTCTTTATCCTGAAATAGCGCAGCTTTTTTTTTTTCCGAAAAAGAAAGTCTATGTTGGACTTTTGTTTTTGAAAAAAAGCAAGGCAAGGGAAAAGATAGGCAGGCTTTTTGACAAAAAGCCTTTGCCTTGTCCAGAAATGGCTTTTTTCAAAAAAGCTCTCTCAAAAAAAAGCTTTTATTTGAAAAACAACAAGGTTTTTTTTTCCTCCAGGAATGCTAAAAAAAAAGCTAAACCCTCCAGCTTTTTAGAATTAAAAAGCCTTTTTTCAAGATTGCTTCCCCCCCCCCCCCGATAGAGAAAAAAAAAAAAAGCAGCAGCAAGGCAACGCTGGGAGTTGTATTCTGCTCTTTCAGACTGGCATCAGGATAGAGGGGATGTAATGAAGTCCATCAAATTACTCCAGAATAGCACTAGCAGTATGTCCTCCAGGCCTAGAGCCAGCCACCAGTGGTCCCTTTGGCTACACAAAAGAAAACGTCTATGCAGTCATTCCTTACAGGAAGAGCACCATCTAACACAGTTTTGTGGATAGCTTTGTCAGGCAGCAAGCCTAATGATTTCCCTTATTAAGTCTGTGACTGCAATCTTTATTTCAGTTACACCCCTTGTTCTCTGAAGGACATCCTTGCTGGACGAGCACTGTGCTAAAACGCCTTGCTCTCCCCTTCTTGGGGACAGGAATTTGGGCATGTGGTTGGTACAGGGACCAAGGACATTCCCCTCCATTAAGCCTTGACCCAAGGCCCTGAAAGAGTGGCAGCTTTCAGCCTGTGCTTGCTCACATTCCCCCATGCCACTTCCCACAATACCCTGTGCCTCACTTTGGGAGGTGGCCACAATTTGAGTTACAATCCTTGCCTCACGTCCCCAAGTTGTAGAGCCAAAGCCTGCCACCCTTGGGTATCCTTGTTCAACCTTTCCCTAAGGTGGTATCATAAAAGGGAGCATGGGGGACTCGCAACCAGATCCCCTCAGTAGCAGAGCAGTCCTGCTCCAGGAAATGGATTCTCAGGCTTCATTTGTGATGGCCCTTTCCCCAGAAACATGTTTAACAGTGACTAGGGGTCTAGGAGTTGGGGGCCCAGTACGGCTCCAGCCCTCCCATTGTGCAGCATCTGTACACCCCATCTCACCCAGCAAAACAGGGCACCAGTAGGGTATTCATGCATCAGGCCTACCTTCCTTTGAGGAGCTGATAGGCAGCAGTGTCTCAGGACGTTTCCAGTCCTGGAAAATCTCCTCTCTCAGATGGAGAGCTACACAGCTACCAGGCAGCCTCCAGCTGATCCTTTTACCTCTCATGACACCAGTTGCAGATGTAGCAGAAGTTCATTACCACTTTGCTGGCCATTCTGGGGGTTGTGTGCTCCTTGCCCTCCCCCAATCACAAGTAAAACTGCAGAATTTAGCCCAAAAGATGTTGGAAGCAGGGCAGGTCCAAGAGTTGTTGTTTGGAAGGAAAATTTTGGGAAAGATGTCATCAAAACCTCAAAAGTTTTTACTTTGCACACAGTGTTGAGATTTTGTCAAACAAACTAGGAAATACTGTGCCAAAAAAATCAAAAATGATGCAACTGTGCCTCAGGTTTCCATTCTCCTTCCTGGGCCAGATTCTGTGGTCACTCTACAGCACTTGTGATGTACCACAGATAGGCATTTCCCTGATGCATCCCAGCTCCTCATCAAGAAAGTAATACATCATGGAAGATGTACTCCAGACAGAGAGCCCCACCCCCAGAGAAGAAAGGGAGCATAAAGCACCTGAAGAATAACTTTCATGAGGCATCAGAGTACCAGATTTGCAGAGGGAGGAGGAGGATGGTGAGTTTGACTGAAATGAAGCATCTGACGAAGTGGGATTTTCTCCCACGAAAGCTCATGCAAAAAATAAATCTGTTAGTCTTAAAGTGCCACACGACTCCTTGGTTTTTTTTTTTTTTGGTTTTTTTTTTGCTGGACTAGACTAACATGGCTACCCCTTTGGAAATTAACTAGTTCTAATCAGTCATGTGTCAACACCTTTCTGATGAACTGAAATAACATGGTGGTGGAGAATCACAGCCCAAAGCTGGCCTCTATTTTGCCCCACAGTGCCCTCAGAGAATATCTTGCTTACAATTTGGTATTAAAAATGGAAAAAAATAGATAAGCTATTTAGAGAGTGCTGTGGCATCAACCAGATACACTGCAACTTCAAGTATTAACAGTCTTTTTATCCCAGCAATGTGCTGTTATCCTGGCAATAGGTCCCCAGACCAATATTTTCCAAAAGCCACCAGCAATATGCAACACAATCTTTGAGCAACCACACATTTCCATGTTTTATCTATCTGCCTACTCTCTCTGGTAGCTGGTTTATTATACACATTATCATCAATTCCCCACTTGTATGTATTACCACACAATTTCCAAAACAATAACTAGTAATGCACTTCAAATTGAAAAATAAAGAAATAGGCACTCAGTCACTTTTACACTGTATAATTTTTTAAATGGGTAGGTAGATGTTTTCTTCTATAGAACACTTCCATTCAGTCTCTACAAAAGGCAATTCTATCAGTGTTGTATTTTCAGAAACAACTTTACATTCAAAAAGGTCATTCTGCATGTATGAAAACTGGATCTATGAGGTCTCTTGCTAACAGCTGATATTGTGTCCAGAAGCTGCCCATCCAGATCGCCTCAAATTAATTGGGAATTCTCAAGTGAGAAGTCCATTGCTACTCTAATATTTCCAGAGTTAACTACAATCCTTTCTCAGCTGACCCACACACAGGTACATGACATCAACATCCACCAGACTTGTTTTTGCTATATTCTATCTCCCCACCCTCCTACCCACAAAACCCATAAAGTACAGGTGCATAAGAACGAACCTTGACTTAAGTCTCCCTTCCCAATAACCTAGCTCCTTAGACCAGGCTTCTGGTTCATTGTGGTGTTGTCTGACAACTAAGCAGGTAACAAAACACTTGCCTAGCTTTTGTAGTTCTGGGTATTCACTTAATGACTAATTGTCCATTCAGCTAATCCATTTCCTGATGGTAAGGTGCTGATGTAACATTGAATGCTGTTTTATTTCATAAATCTTTGGAATTCCATGATAATAAAAGAACTTCAATTATCTGGAGTTTCAGGTAAAGCATGCACCTAAAACTGGTCCTTAATGTGGCTTCACTAGCAAATGCAGTCATAGGATAGCCATCTACCCATTTGGAGAGTGTATCCACCAGTACTGTAAATTTTTTTCCCAGGAATGCTCCAGCACAGACAATACGTCCAACACTTATCTGACCACTCCCAAAGTGGAAATAAAGTCACGGTACAAGCTCTGCAACTCTGACAGCAGAATTACAATACCAGTATCCATCTTTGGCTACCACATGAAACTCTAAGGGTATGGCTACACTTGCACTTTAAGTAGAAATAATGATCCTTATTTCAATTTAAAAGTAGTGCAGGTCTACACTAGCCTTCCTTATTTTGAAATGAGGAGCCCTCTCATTTCAAAATGAGGAATGGTCATGTCTATATAATAAACCCTCACTTTATATCAAAATGATGGTTAAATCGCAATTATTTCAATTCAATTTAACTGTTATTTCGATTTAACACTTTTTGCCCTTCTCCCTCCCAGCATGCCTTCCTCCTTCTTTATATTGGGTGGGGGCATGGCCCTTTTTGGGGACCATCTTGCCACACCTCCCATGGTGTCACTCTCCTAAATCAAGCTAGCAAGTCCTGTCCATGGACATGCTAGTTCGATTTGGGTTTCTAGTAGGGAAATATTAAATAGATTTAACTTAAGTTAATTTAATACTTTTTATTTCAATTTAATTAGATCAATTTAAGTTAAATCAATTTAACAATTTAAGTGCAGACATAGCCTAAGTGAACCCTTTCATTTTTGTAATACCTGGGTATGTTTAATGGAGTTCATCTATTACTTTGTGCGAATGATGGCCTGCGCTTTCCATAACACGCCACCTTCCAAACTAAGTTCACTGTGTCACTTACAATAAAGTGAGAGCTCCTGATCAGCTTTGGTCTGAGGCCATCCCTTAAGACAAAATCTCTAATTTGCAAGTAGTGGATCTTTACCAGTCCAGGATTTTATTTGTCATTCTGTCAGTGGAAGTGTATTAAGATACCAGAGTCCTGTGCAGAACTTTTTTTTTTTTTAAATCCCACTCCTGTCTCACTTTACAGTACTCATTCCCACCCCTTCCTGCATCGTTTCTTACATTCTTCTCCTGTTTCTACCAAAAAAATGCTAAGAACCCACAAGAGAGCTTCTGCCATGCTGCTTTAAACAAAAAACAAAAAAAAAAGTTGCATAAGGTTTTAGACAATTACCACTAAAAAATACTTCAAATCTTTCTATTCCTTCTGAATTTAAGTATTAAGCCTGTATTCCTTTTTTTTAAATTTAATTTTAAATATTATTATTGCTGACAAACTGTCATAAAGAGATTTAATGTTTTCCTGCAAATAATCACAAAGTCTTTTTGCCAACCAAAAGGACATTTTACCCCAATCTCACTGCAGGGCTTTATATGACAGTCCATTAATATTACACACACTCTGTCCCCACTTTTAAGTTCTCTCTTTTCCAGAGACATATGGAAGACAAAACATCCGCATTTCCTATCTTCTTCTCAGATTTGTGACCAATGGTATATTCATATGCTCAATGTCTATGCCCCTTTCTGGATTCTGGGTGATATCATTATGGTATGGTCTTTATCTCATTGAACGAGGAGACTGGGGGTTGTGATCAGTGCAAAATATGAACGTATGAAACTTCTAATCCCCAAAGAGAACAGCTAGATTTTCTTACACTAAAACTATGAATAATTATGTTCAAAAGATAACAGAGTTCCAGATACTAATCTAGTTATTTTTCCGACCCATCCTCCATCCACTTCCCCAAGGCGATGCATCACTAGTCGAGATCAGTTCTTTGTCCTCTTGACAATGTACCAGGACTTCTGAGGACAGCAACAATAGTTTAGAATCCCAGAACACTTGTCCTTGAACCAATTTCTAATACCACTTAACCCCCTTTTTCAGCACCAAATACAAAAGCATCAAGGGTTAATGAGGTCAGCAAAAAGATGCTTCTAGAACCAAAGTAGTCTAATCCCCTCCCAAAAAGGATTTGTTGCATCTAAAACTATCCAAGACAGATGGCTATCCAACCTCTTCTTAAAAACCACCTGTGAAGGAGCTTCCATGACTTCCTTAGGCACTTTGTTCCATTGTCCTGTTTTTCTTACACTTAGGATGCTTTTTCCGAGATTTAACCTGTCTGCTATGCTGTAGTTTGAATCCACTGCCTCTTTCACGTATATGAAGACAGCTATAGTACCCCTACTTAATCTCTCTTCCAATTAAACATTCCACATTCTTTTAGCCTTAGTGTATACAACTGGCATTTCACCCCTCTGATCATGGACTGCCCACTTCTGGATCATTCCTAGTTTCTCTATAGCCTTTCTATACAGAGATGATCAAAACTGGACACAGTACTCCAGCTGAAGGTTAAGCAGCACAGAACAGCAGCACTATCACCTCCAATTACTTGCACATCATATCTCTGTTAATGCAACCAATAATTGCAGGGGGCTTTTTTGCAATAGCATTTCATTGTTGACTCATGTTCAGGCTGTGATCCACCACTATTCCCGGATCCTTCTCAACAGGGCTGCTGCCACCAAGCCAGTTGGCCCTAATTCTGAATGTATTTCTTACCTACAAGTAATACCTTACTTGTGTCTTTATCAAATTTCCATTTGTCATCTACAGCCTAGTTCATAGAATCATAGAGTTGGAAAGGACCTCATGAGGTCATCTAGTTCTCCAACTTATCAAAGATCCCTTTGAATTTTAGTTCATTCCTTCAGTGTGCGCGCAACCCTTCCCAAAGTTGTTTCATCTGCAATTTATTCAGTAAGCTCTCTTTTGCTACATCAGGTCATTAAGAGAAAGATTAAACACCAGGCACAGATAGATTCCTGTGGAATCCCACTTAAGTCTTCCTTCCATTCTTCATTTGTGGTTGTTTAACCAATTACATACCTACTCAATGGTAGTTTTACCAAACCCATATTTCTCCAGTTTGCTAATGAGAATGTCACGTGGAACTATGTTAAAAGCCTTGCTAAAGTCCAGCTATATTACAGTCACTGCATTCCCCCATCAAACTTGTCAAAGACGGAAATCAAGCTGGTTTGGCATGATTTGTTCATAGTATGATCATAATAATTCAGCAAACCCAAGTACACTTTCAGCTCTGACATATTCCCAGCTGTAGTTGCCTCCTGAATTGCTTTGACTATCTTTTTCTGGGTATAGTCCCTGGGCATCCAGTTTGCATTTCAAGTACATCACTTCATGCACTTGGAAGAATTTTTTTTTTTTTAAGTAGAGATCTGCTTCCTTTAGCCTGTTCAGCTCTCCTGCTACATTTTGTAAATGTTCTGTTTGTGTGGATTGGCATGTCATCCAGAAATATTACCACATGTGGAATTCCCTGAATCAATCCCTCCATAGTTCTCTGGAAAAATAACAGAGGCTGAGAACAAATCAAGAGATAACTGAACATATTCATAGAATCATAGGGTTGGAAGGGACCCCACGAGGTCATCTAGTCCAACCCCCTGCCAAAAAAAGCAGGACCACTCCCATTAGATCATCCCAGTCAGTGTTTTGTCCAGCTGGGACTTGAACACCTCCAGAGGTGGAGATTCCACCACCTCCCTAGGCAACTTATTCCAATGCTTCACCACTCGCCTAGTAAGGAAGTTCTTCCTAATATCCAGCCTGGACCGCCCCAGCTGTAACTTGAAGCCATTGCTTCTCGTTCTGCCCTCTGTTACTACCGAGAACAGTCGAGCTCCCTCCTCCTTGGAGCAACCCTTCAAGTAGTTGAAGGTTGCTATCAAATCCCCCCTCAGTCTTCTCTTCTGCAGGCTAAATAAGCCTAGTTCCTTCAGTCTTTCTTCATAGGGCTTGTGCTCCAGCCCTTTGATCATTTTGGTTGCCCTCCTCTGCACTCTCTCTAATTTGTCCATGTCCTTTTTGTAGTGGGGAGCCCAAAACTGGACACAGTATTCCAGATGTGGCCTCACTAGTGCAGAATAGAGGGGAATGATCACATCCCTTGATCTGCTGGTAACACTTCTTCTGATGCAGCCCAGTATGCCATTGGCCTTTTTGGCAGCAAGAGCACACTGCTGACTCATATCCAGCTTCCCATCCACCATGACTCCCAGGTCCTTTTCTCCAGTGCTGCTATTTAGCTGATCACTCCCCAGCCTGTAGCAGTACATGGGGTTTTTTCATCCCAAGTGCAGGATTTTACACTTATCCTTGTTGAACCTCATGAGATTCCTCTTGGCCCACTGCTCCAGTTTGTCTAGGTCTCCCTGAATCCTGTCTCTGCCCTCTAGGGTGTCTACCGTTCCCCCCAGTTTGGTATCATCTGCAAACTTAAGACAGTTCTTTTGTGAACACTCATAGTGATACACTACTTAGAACAGGGGTGCCCACACTGCAGCCTGTGGGCCACGTCTGTCCTACAAAGGGCTCTTCTGCAGCCTGCGAGGAGTTTCTTGAAAAAAAAGTATGCAAATTCAAAATTTTAACGAAGTCAGTGAGCCAGAGCGCCAGAAACAGAAAAAAATCCAGCACTACAGCAGGAAGCAGCCCCAGCCCAGCCTGGGAGTTTTGAAATCACCTGCCCTGAACATGCTCAGCACATGTTCAGGATGGGAGCCCTAGTAAGTGGCATGGCTGCTGGAGAAGCCAAGTAGGGGGCCTAAAGGGGGGGGTACAAGTCTGAGGACCCAGCATCAGGGTACAGGGGGATATGAGAAGGGAGTCGGGGAGTGGCGAAAGCCAGCGGTGCAGGGCAAGGCAGTTAGGAAGAGGGTCAGGGAGCAGCGAAAGCCATGTAGAGCCAAAAAAAACCCCTGGCTTTGGAATTTTGCAGCCCATGGGCCTGCACCAGTCAGGCTTTGCAGTCCCCATGTACAAAAACTTCAGGCACCCCCGGCTTAGAATCTTCTTCCAAAATGATGTGTTGGTAAGCATGACTCATGTCTGACTTGCAAACAAATGCCCAGTTCATCCTTAAATACACACACACACACACACACACACTCCCCAGAACTAGATCTTCCAATTTCAAGCAATACATTGTTCTTTTCCAAGCCAGTGAAGTCCACCAACCATTGTTACTGAGCAAGTTAAGGCCAGTGCCAGCAACCCCTAGAAATGGTAATACCTTTCTCAGGTCTAGTGACAAACGCTCACATTGATGGCTCCCAGTATTTTTACTGTTTCTCCAGTATAAATTTTTAATCCTACATATCTGCAGTGGAGATGGCTCAGAGGGCCTCATACACTCATCAGATCATACTATTTTCTCGTCTTTAGTCCATCTAAGATGACTGGGACCTATTTTAGGCATGTTTGTTACTGATTTACTATAGATATTATTAGCTACTTCCTGTTCTTTTTCAACTACACAGAAAGTACCAGAGCTATTGGGTTTCTTTTTAATCTTGGTTCCATACCTCTGCTTTCTTGGTTTTGCTTTAAACACACTCATGTCTCCAGTCTACCCCAATGTGACTTTTTCCATTTTCAAAATTGGCAGAACATTGGTGTGCATTAATTGTTTTAACTGCCTTTATAATACCACTCACTGCTAGCTGATGAGATGTTTCCTAGATTGCCTCACAATTTTGTGCACAGTACCAATGCTTCCTGTATGCTATTTTCATCTCCCAAGGCTCTTGTTTGTAAATTGTGCATTTTTATTTGCAGCTTCCATAATCTGGCCCAATTTCAGAACCCTGTCAAATATTAACTGTGTTTCAGCCAGTAATCTCTTTTGCACTTTGTCATCACTAATGACACCACTTAATGTTTGTGGCACAATCACAATATAATTACAATTTTGAGAAAGCTCCTTCAATTCTGCCAACTTTCCTGTCTCCCAGGATGCCTTTGACCCAGAGTTAACTCAAATCATTGTTATTTTACTGGGGGTT
This sequence comes from Podocnemis expansa, assembly GCA_007922195.1. Taxonomy (NCBI): domain Eukaryota; kingdom Metazoa; phylum Chordata; order Testudines; family Podocnemididae; genus Podocnemis; species Podocnemis expansa. Next base: position 18,935,485 of record ML681984.1, on the reverse strand, counting down.
GGATTGAAATGATTTTAATAAAAAAGAAGCTTTACTGGTTCATCAAAAGCCTTGTCTCTGCTCTTTTTAGGGAATGGCAAGTTTCTCAGTAAACTTAAGTCTTGGCCTCTGAACTACCCAGTATTATAGTTTCTTCTTCTACAGTATCATTAACAGTAAACAAGAATGAATGTATTTTTCAGTAGCCTTTCTGAACTGGATGTTGTGGATAAATGGTGAAAAAATCCCCTATGTTGCACTCATTGTCTCTGTGTGGACAGGCCTACCTTAAAGACTTCCCAGACCTAGTTCTTTCTTGTAGAGAGAGTTCAATTCCACCTCATCGCCATATGTTGTAATGCAAACCAGATATAATCCACTTTCTTTGAGTAGTAACAGCCTTTCTGTTCAGGCAACTCTTTGCCTTCCTCTGTGTCTCATGCTGTAGACAGGCCACTTGCTGATGTATTATCAATACCTTGAAGCAGGGATGTCACCGCCCTGAAAAAATGGTCAGGGTCTGCATGACCCTGCCCTCTGGGCCTGATCTAGCCCTCCCAGGCCCAAACCAGGAGACACAGACTGGGCTCTCCACGGGCAGCCTGGGAGTGATCCAGCCCCTGCTGCTGCCAGGGCATGGCCTCTACCATGAAATCTTTACATCATTATTTGGGGCCAATAACTCAGTCTTAGGGTAGGGGTCTATTACAAGAGCAGGTGGATGAAATTCTGTGGCTGCATCATGTCGGCAGAAGGTCAGACTACGTGAGCTTTATGGTCTCTTCTAGCCTTATCTATATATCTTGGCAATTGCTCCAAACCAACACTTTCCAAATTTCCAAAGGGTAGCCCTATTAGTCTACTTCAGCAGAACAAACAAGGAGTCCTGGGGCACTTCTCAAGAGTAACAAATGTATTTATCACGTGAGCTTTCATGGGAGAAAGTCCCACTTTTTCAAACACTTTGAAGATAGCGAAACTTACAGAATGGGAGTAAGCTCCCCATCTTCACACAGCATGGGATTCTCTTCCACAAAAGCTCATGCAATATATAAATGTTAGTCTTAGAAGTGCCACACTTTCCAAAGTTGGTAACTTACAAAATAACCTTGGAATAGCCACAGGTTTCCTGCTTTTTATACTCTGCTCCTGTTAGCTGTCAAACCCCACCCCACTGGCCTCAAATATAATTTTGTATGGAGTGATGCCAGAACAAAGCATGTGCACTTTCACTACACATTTGACTTTTGTAGAATTACATAGGGAATGGTTAACATGACACGATTTGCATCCCTTTTAGTAGTTCTAGAACACTGTGGACTGTTAATCTAACTTTTGGGGTACTGCGTGGCAAGCAAATAAATCCCTTGATAGCATCACTTTATATAAGAAGGTATCAGCTACTAAATATAACTACACATTGATTTGTGCTGGCTAACATGGAGAAATCAAATTTTTTTTCCTCCTAGTGGTTCAAGGTTCTTTTATCCCTGCACTTGTGGGGCAGAGGGGAGATACAGCTACCCCTTGTATTTTATGACACATTTCACGCTTGTAGGCTGCTTGAAATATCAGTGACAGATAATAGACCACATTTCATATATGAGAAAGTGTGTTTTTTAAAAGACTGAAAGCAATGACACTCATTAGATTTGCTCTTGTGCTCCTCATGGTATGGCAATTTTCCTCATACTGCACCTCTGTTTTTCTTCATTTCCATTTTCTTCCCCTTCATCTTTCTTCTTTGTCCCTAAAAATTCATGCAATTGTCTCCTCAGCTCATAAAAGGTTTTCTGCTTCAAAGGCCCTTTATAACAAAATACTGCACCTATGTATTATTCTATGGGAAATAATTTTGTTTAAACTGTTTCCCAGTTTTCAATAACCTCTTGTCTCCATGTTCATGTCACTATCCCCAGGACCTAGTATATTTGATGTTATATGTGCTTATTATAACTCAGGGAGGCAAGTATAATGAAAATTCATGAAGGCCAAAAGTGAAGTGCAGTGATGTTTCAGCAAGGAGGAAGTACTGGGGCCACAAAAACAAAGAACAACCCCAAGAAAACTTTTTTTTAAATAAAATGCAGGTATTTCATTTTTCCTTGCCCTTACAAAATGTTTATTTTCATTAGAGCTGGGCAAACAACAGAGTATTGGGGGGAGGGGAAGGGCACTAATTTCTCTTCAGTAAAAAATGGTGTTCTCAAGCAGTTTTGTATGATTCAAAATGATTGGAAATTATTGATTTGGTCTGTAAGGTTGTGCCTGAACAGAACTTTGCTGGAATCCAAAATTTTGACTGGACACATCATAGTACAGTTGATGTCTCATGAGCAGAGCATGCTCAGACAAACACACATCATTCTTTCCAGAAAGCTGATTCTATGATAAATGTTTTATTGTTGAAGCAGGAAGTAAAGTTAGTTAGTTTTATAAAACTATCAAATCAAAGATGACCTTACCCTTGGAAGTCCAATATATATTACTCAAAAAATGGCCCCTGTACACTGGGCCATAGTGTGGCATCAATTTGTCTCGCTCAGGGCAGTGATGGCCTACTGAAAAAGGATATTCTTATGGTACACCACACACACTAATTAAATCCAGATAACATCCTAAGAGCACATTTTCTTATTGCCTTATCAGTGGGACTTTTCTACAGAAGTGAAGTAACATGTGAGGTTTCAGTAACACCTTTTGTGGTAACATATTTTTGATTTCCTACAGCCACAATCTGAGGTAGCAGCGTAATAAGAGTTTGGTCTATGTTTCCCTTCTAAACTCTGTTTTCAGGATTTTATATACAGTAGAAATAGAACTCTGGGCTGAAATTTAGTATATAAAGTCTCACTCAAAGAGAAAAAGGGCTTAAAGAGACATCAGGCTATTCAGGCCCTAAAATGTAGTTATTATGAAAAGGCAAATCAGTCCCAGAAGTATATTGTCCTTACTGCATTACACATCTCTTTTCCTTTAAAATAAGGTAAAGGAATTTATTGATAAGGAACCAAAAAGTTTTAAGCACCAGCAATGAAATCCTGCCTTCACTGAACTCATTTACTGTTGCAAAGTTAGGATTTCACCTAAGACCTCCAGGGTATTTTGTGCCTTTTGAGAATGTAGCACATTAACCCCAGGGACAATTCTAGAAAGGGTGGCTACAGAAAGAGGTAGGGTCTTTATTTTGTGTACTGCACTTTTAAAGTCACCAAGACAACACTTTGTAAGAGGAAAAAAACCACCACATTCCAAGAAGCAGTTTGCAGCTATATCCTGTGTTCTCTCCCCCACTACACTTTTGTTTTCCTTAATCAGACGGAAACAGAAATATTAGGACTGCCCCATAAAAAAATCAGATTTGGTCACTCTAGCCACTTGCCATCAGATCCTTGCACTTGTCCATTTTCCCAATGCAAAGAGATTACCAACCACCAGTGTCCAAAAAGGCATATGTCAGGCCATAAAAATCATGATCTGCTCTTAAAAAAAAAAAAAAAAAAAAAAAAGGACTGCTCGATTCTTTTTGTTTACCCTCTGTTTTGAGCTTTTAGGGTGGCCCCAGGTACAGGGCCGGTTCTATCACAGAAGTGACCTTGGTAGTTGCCTAGGGCACGCCACCTTGCAGCACACAAACACATAGCCTACTGCACAGCAAGGTGAGAAGCTTTTTCAGCTGGCTCTGCTCCCCACTGAAGAAAAGGTAAGTGCTTGGGGATGAGGACTAGGAGGAGTGGGTGGAAAGGAGTAGGGGAAAAAGCTCCTCTGCTGGCTTACAGCTCAACCAGCTTCAGGCCAGCCCAACCCACTGCTCACCTGAAGTGGCTCACTGCACCAGCCACTGCCCACCCACGCCCCCTTGTACAGCCTGCCGCACCAACCAGCCCACCTCACGGGGGGACCAAAATCACACGTGCCAAGGTATCAAAAAGACCTCAAGCCAGCCCTGTCCAGGTAACTTTTCAAGCTTTTCCCCCTGCAACTACAAGCATGAGAATTTTAATTTTTTGTTCAGTGAAAGTTGAGATTTCCTTTCAGTACTTTGACTCTGGCAGCTGGTGCTTTAATAAAAAACACCAATTACAGGGAGCTGGTAATATTGGACAAGAGTGCTGCCAGGCTGCTCCCCCCACAGAAAGTCCTCAGGGAAGGCGTGAGCCTATCATTTCCCAAAATATACACAAGTAGCTCAAGAAAGCAACACTGAGAGGCAAGATGCAGCATTTGGAAAAAGCTCAGCTGAAATTTTCTAAGATTTGTATTACAAAACTAAGCACATCTTGTAAAGATGGGCAGCATACATCTAATGAGGGGGCTTATCTAGTCTTCTATTAGAAGCATGCAGTTTTAGAGATAATCTGTTTGGTACTCCCATAACACAGAAGCTTATTTTTCATTCACATAAAGGTTAGGCTGTTGGTCCTCATACATAAACAAAGCCTTTGAGAACTGGTCTTAAGAAGTTACTTAAAATGAAGGGAATTAAGTGAAGAAGTTGCATTTAATTTTTGAACACTGTTTATAATAAATAAAAGTGCTTTTTTTCTGTAGCACCTTGCAACCAGGATTCCAAAAGGCATCTTTGCCAACTTGAGCCTATAAGTGCTAATGTACTAATTATAATCCTCAGATGTTATACAAGAGGGTAAACTGAGGCCAAAAGTGAGTTATGTATGAGCCCATGAGACTGGCCATCTCCCAGCCCCCTGCTCCAGCTAATAAAACACATTTCCATACTTACTTTCTGTATACACACAGATAGAACAAGCTACTGAACTCTGTTGAGTTTGTTTACAGTGTAGACAACCCCTGTAACTAAGTTACCAACACCATCAAAGAACTGTTAGTCTATAGATCCAACTAGTCAGCTTTGACAAGTCCCTGCCTGACTGCAGCAACAGACTTCCAACTCCCATATTGCATTTCCTGAACAGCGAGCACCATAGTATTGAACCACTCTGAAGACTTAACACCACACTCCCGGTCATCATAGCCATTGCTTAATGTGTTAGCAAAGGGGCACCAGGGCTCAAGTAATATTTTTTATGTTCATAACAGAGGTAGCATGCCCAGGGTTGCCATGGCTATGGGAACTGCCATACTTGGAAATGGTGGGACTCAGCCCTGGCACAAGTTAATCACCATCACTGGTGCTTAGTGAGCCCTTTGGGCTCTACTATACTAGTATGAATGCTAGTTCTGGACCAGCCCAGTCTCCAGCATACTCTAGAGCAGCCTCCAGTTGTTTGACATATTCAGCTGCCAGCTATTTCACACAGATAGTTTTGGCACCAAGGGCATAGAGACAGCATAGGAATAACTACAGCAGTTGTGCTACCAAGAGAAGATTCCCCTGTAGAGAATTACTGAACCAGAATTTAGTACCAAGAGACCCAAGAGTTGCCCTCTCAGTCTAAATAAACAGCAAGTGTCCAGTCCAGCTCCTTCATTCTGTGTACCCCATCCTTCTTATTAGTCCATGCTAAGTTCTCTACAGATAACTGTTCTGGTCCAGATCTACTTAAAATCAATGGGAGCATGGTTTTTTCATGGACATGAGGGAGTTCTGGATCAAATCTTAAACTGACAGACTTATTCTAGAAGTCTGGGGTATCATGGGTTTTTAGAAATCCTTGCATGAGTAACTGATTGAGTTTCAGCTTTAACTTCACATCTCTTTCCTATGGGATTTGGTCCCTATGAGCCCTTGTTTAACACAAGATCCAAGAACCTCAGGACTTCTGAGCTGCCTTAGCACAGCTCCATTGGTTCCTTGTGGGTTTGTTTTCAGTGGTACCTTCCATTTCAAATCAAAGTGCTTTGCCTACAGTAACATAGCAGCCTACATCCCTGGTAGAAGAAAAGTATTTTCAATCAAGTTAAGATAAGGTTCTGAAGCAGGGTGCACTTGTCCTGGACCACACAGGAATCCTATGTCAAAGTGAAGACTAGACTACAGATCTTCAAATACCCACCCCAGCACTTTAGCCATGAGACCTCCTGCCTCTCCTATTCCATAGGGCCAAAAACTGCAGTTTATAGAACGCAAGACAGGAAGGTTTCTATTTCAATAGAAGCTTAAACATTGCCAAATATCAAAAGGTAGAACAGCTCCCATCAAGGCATATCACAGAGAAAGTATTCTGACACAAGGCCTTGTTTTTTTTCCTCTCTTGAATTACTGGGCCTAGGTTTGTAAGAAATACACAACCACTGCAGCACACACGCCATCTGATCACTGCAGGCAAGGCATAGCTATAGACTGATTACAACACTCCATTCATGGTCCTGTCACAAGGCCCACTCAGCACACAGCCATGAGGAATAAGCTCTCACCAAGTACTAAACCCCACCAGCTGTTTCATCATTTTCACCCTGCAGCCCCTCTCATTCCTGAAGCTGAAGCATCCTTTTTGTGACCATATCACTAAGAATCTCCCCTTCTAAGGAAATCAAGGTCCTTCCTGACCAGCTACCACCTCCAACCCAAATACCACTCCCCAGGGGCTGCTGGTAGGTGAACCCAGGCCAACCCTCTACCCTGGATTCCAACTAAGGGACACTGTAGTAAATGCCCTGTGGCAATACAATCCTACTTCTTGCTGCTGTTTCTCTGGCCTTCTTACTACTAGCCTCCCCTTCCTCCTGCACTTACCAGCCTATGCTCTCATCTCCCACAGAGTAACTGGAAACTACTTTCATACACATTACAAACACCTTTGCTACACTCAGCTCCAGGGCTTTATATGAGGCAGGCCCTGCTGTTCCTGCCCAGCTGAAACCATTTCCAATTAGTGGCCTACTCCCTCACCTTCCTCAGGTCCAGCCTGGGCAGTTAATTAGCCTGCCTAGCCACGATAACCTCTCCAGCCCTTAGGTGGGGATAGTCAGCTCAACAGAGACCTATTTAATGCTGTAAGAATGAAATGTGTACAGTTACAATCCTCTTTGTATGGGTAGGGAAGAATAAACTTGGATTTAGGATTAAAAATGGAAGAAAAAGAGAACTATTTCATATACACCTTCTCATAAGCAATAAATTGGTGGGTTAGCATAGGCTGAAACCTGCAAGATGTGGAGTTCTCTGAACCCCATCCAACAAAACGCTTTAAAACAGTCTGACTTTTAAGCATGTGGTAATTTCAGTGATTTCCATGCAACTATTGAGCATATAGTTATCTTTAAGCATGCGCTCACGGAGCCCTACACCAGTGTTTTTCAAACTTAGGGTTGGACCCAGGACTGGGTCACAGACCCTCAGGTATTGGGTCATGGCACCCCATGCTGCCTCTGCCAAAAGACTGGAATGCATTGCTCAAAGATGTAATTTTTGGGTCACAGACATAAGTGATTTTTTTCAACTGGGTCCTGAGAAAAGAAGTTTGAAAAACACTGCCCTACACCATCTGTAACTCACACAGCTTGAATGGTAGCTATTGTTACAAACAAACATTTCATAATTGCAGGGTGTTCAGGGAAGAAATGAAAAGCAGCAAACTGAAATGCATTTTTAAACTTCTCTGTTTCTGCTCTACTACTGACATAATTCCTTAACACTTCTAATAAGCTGGAACAAGGAGGGAAATGAGAAATTTTAACCATCCTCAAATAAACCTGTCACACCTAAATTTTATAAATGCTGCAGTTCTGAAAACACAGAGTTTCTAAAAAGTAAAAGACATTGGACCATGCCTAACTAAATCTCTTTTTTAATCTAGGATCAGTTTTAATAGTGCTTTAATGCATTTAGATATCTGTGTTATCAATAATTTACTGTACTTAAGGGGATGGCTGGCACTCAAATGGTGGACACTGGCTCCTGGTTTATCATTTCTTCTGTGTTCGCTTCATTTATCTTCCATGCCCTTTTATGATTTACACTTCCTAGATTCTTCAGGTTTTCACTCTATTTTCCTCACCTCCTCATTACTAATTCATCCAGTTTTTGAATCAACATTCACATCAGCAGGTGGGCTCCTGTTTCTACACTTCTAATCAGCTCAACACTGTGCAATCATAATCTTTAAATCCACACATTAGGGTAACTAAAGGAATTTTTAAAAGGTGACTTGGGTGTATTAGGAAGAATATTGCATTATGTTATTTTCTATGCTTCTCTATGTTACTCTGTATTTTAGCTGAACAGACTCAGAGTTGTCTTATGAAGGCATTGGTCTTTAAGTGCCCTAAATAGATTTTTTTTGTTTACAGGCTCTTTCCAACTCCATTATTCTCCCTGCCACACAAAATAAAGTTTTTCTACATTGTTGTTTCTTCTGTAGAAAAATGCATTTTCTGTCTTGCCTTAAAATAAAGATACAGCAAAACACTGACGGCACAAGAAGCAATTTGAATCCTGTGATAGAAAATATAGCCCTAGCAGACAATGCACAGTAATAAGTAACAGCATAAGAACACTTTGACATTGGAAGAAAAGTGCCTAGTAAACCATTTTTAAACAAATAAATACATTTTTATGCCACTTTCTTTGGTATCAAACCAAGGGGAGTAGGGTGGGAAAGGAAGAGTAGAAAAAAGCATAATTGACCATCACTCAATAGCTACAGAACTGTTTTTAATAATGTATGTTATTTCTGCTTTTGGACAGGCAATATACAGAGGTCAGGAACTATTAAAAGTCACTTGCCCCCGGTTGCTTTCATATACTCTACTGTTATTTTCATAGTCCTTATGTTGTGTGGAATAGCAAAGACAAGGGTATGTCATGGTATTGTGAATGTCTTGGTCTGTTTGTTTCCCTCTATGCAAGTCATATTTGCAGCAATAATTCACAAAATAAGTATTGATTTTAAAAAGAATAATATTGATGTCCAAGTTCATGGGGTTCAAGCAGTGACAAAGCACACTTTAAATGCCATCTAAAGAGATGTTCGTATCTTATCTGAATACAGATCTAATGGACCAATTCACATAGCTTCTGAAGTAACATGATGCATTTTGAACTTTAATAATTGCTAGTTTGTGACTAGTTTTATCATTTCATCTTAATGAGCCTCATTTTAAATATTAAAGATCTGACAAGCATTTGGAGTTGTTATTATTCAGAAGCTCTTTAGTGACCTATGAGGGGCCCTGATGATTAATTGTGTAAACTGCATGGCATTTTTTACTCTTCTCCACTGGCTTCAGGTGCAAATGATCATAGAAGAAGAACTTCAAAGGCTACTTTTCATCAGTGTTATAGCCAGAAAAACTTTGATTGCATCAACATTCAGAGGGAGTGAACAGAGGAGAGTGGATACGGTTGAAACGAATTAATGGTTCAGCACAAACAAGCATCCATACAGGACTGCACTATTGGAGTCAATGAGAGTTATGGCATTTATTCCAAAGGCAGCTGGATCAGGCTTAAAGTGTCTTCCATCAGTCAGCCAGGTCTAATCAACCGATAAGCAGTGTGATTGAAGATGGCTGAGAGGGGAAGTTTACATTCATGCTGCCAGTGCGGTATCTATTCTCTGGCCATGCTGGACCACATTTTACAAAAGTAGGAGTCATACAGACCCCTTCAAATAAAACTCCATATCTGCCACTGAATTATTATTAGTTTCATGATCTCCATGTCCTCAGTTCATAAATATACTCACTAATGACAGTTTAACTTTTAAAAATAATGTAAAATACTTATACTTTTTGAATGAAACCCTAAAACAAGTTTCTTTAAAATTCCCTTGTCACTTCACACAGAAACTTTCTTCTGACTTGAACAGTATAGCGCAGGCATAGCCAAACTGCAGCTCAGGAGCCACATGTGGTTCTTGAATAAAAAAGTGTGGCTCATGGAAGAAAGTCAGCAAATCCATTTAGTAGGTTAAAATATATGGCTAAATGCCTCGGTGCAGCTCTTGAAGGTTTAATAATCAACTTGCGTGGCTCTTGAGTTCCATAAGTCTGGCCACCCCTGATATAGTGTATGATAGTTGTCTGCCACTGTCCACCCTGCAAGGGATTATATTTCAATGGTGCTGAGTGTACAAAACTGTAAAATAACCCAGGGTTCTAGATCAATGTAATCTATTCTTTCCATTTAATTTTCCTTGGATGTATAGTTAAATGTAAAGTGTCACAATACACCTGTATCTAGTCACCCATGTTGCAACAAATGATTACTGATTCACATCACCTATTGTTTCAAATTATTCTCACTTATTTACCACATCTGAAAATAAGAAAGAGGCATTTAAAAGAATGAATTACAATATAATTAACAGAAAGCAGCACTGACACAACCAGGTTTACTTCACCTATCTCTGTGTAAGTAGCAGGGAAAAAGTAGCAATAACACAACAGGAAATGTAGGAGAGTTTACATAATATGTTAAGAGAAAACAGCATCCAGCACATATATAGATTAAAGTATGCAAAGAGGCACAATAGCTCAACATGTTCTGAATGATTTCTTGTTAGAAATCACAGCCAGCTAGGACCCAAATAAGTAGGGGAATAGGAATGGCCCAAATCCTCAATACCCTTCCCAGCCTTCACCACCAACCCCACAGTCCCACAGGGAACTGGCCCCATCCTCATTTAGGCCCTCAAGCCTAAAGACTGCTCTGTCCTGGCCAAACAGCAGGAGCCCTAACACCTAACCTATGACTGCATCTACTCTAGCCAGGGGGCTTAGACTAAAGACTGCTTACTGCTCTGCCCTACTTAGTGGGCCAGAGGCTATACACACTGCTAACTATTGTTTTCCCCTGCCAAAAGTCTATGACATATAGACCACTTATTGCTCGGCCCTCAATTCACGTGGCCCAAGCCCAAATTTTGATGCCTGACACAGTGAAGTAAAGTGGCCTCCCTCAACCGCCAGCAGAGAGGGACCACTACACCGTTTAACAGCTTTAAGTTTGCCGCCTTTTAATTTCACTTAGTGTCCCTTTCTCTTCATTTTACAAAAGAGCAGATAAGAAGACACCTCTCTACCATTCATTTTTATACACCATCTATCATGTCATGTCTTATTAGACTCCACTCCAACCCAGATAATCCCAATTTCTTTTCATACTGAAGTACTTCAACATTTCTAATCAGTTTAGTTGCCCTCCACTGGACTTTTTCAATTTCTGGTTTACGTCTTGTGAGATGGAGTGACCAGAGTTGATCTCTGTAATGCAGGTGAGGGTGTACCATCACTTTCTATATCATTGGTATTGTCTTAACACTGGACATTTAATGTAAGTCTAACATCGCAAATTGCTTTTTAGACTCCTAGCATGCACTGAGCTGTGGTTTTCACTGAACTTTTTCCCCCGAGTTGCTACAGCTAATTTCAAGCCCATCAACAATATGATTAGTTCAAATTGTTCTGTCCAATGCTAACATTAGGCTGATCCAAATACATGTAATTCTAAGGAAGATTAAATCATTCTGGAAGTATACAGCTGGTGCACTTAGTATCATTATCCTTAATGCAGAGTCAATCTTGCTCACATTTGCTCCCAAAGCAAGTAAGCTATATCTCCACCCCAAATCCAGTTCTCTTGATCTCCTAAAAGGCAGTGCACTCAAAAATTTAGATTTCCCTTTTGCTGTCATATGCACCATCACTGGTTGACACAGTGAGTTGTTCAGCTGATGAAGCTGAACGCCAATACATGATGCTTTCATAATGTGGCAACATGGAGATCTATTTGCATTTGTTGTGCCTGCTATATTTTGTATTCACTATTTGCTCAAAGAGTGCTATGTTGATGACTTTTGACAGCTTTAATAGTATTAGGGTTTGCTTCTGGCCATGATGTTAATCTTAAAATTCATGCAAGTGCAGTCACTTTGAAACCTCTCTTCCTGCCTCTCTCACTAGAAGCTTTTGCTCAGAGTGCTGACTCTTAAAACCCTTCAGAAGAAGGGCTTCTAGATTTGTGGGGTAGTCTGCTATTGTTTAGTTACGGACAGATAAGGAAATAAGTTAAGCAGGGAGAGTTTTAAAATCTATTGTTTGGTCTATGTACTGGATCCGGGGTAAGATTAATCACTGCTTCTTGTTTCTCCTAGTGCCTGCCGAGCTTTCGAGTTTTTATACATTGTGCCTTAGGCTTTTTTGGGAAAAAAGAAAATACCAAGCAAGTGACTATGATATAAAGTCAAGCAAGGTTAGATGATCATAGGGAAGAGATTACAGGGGTCTAATAAGTAGACCCGTTAGTGTAGCTTAGGTTCTGGATATTGTCTCTGCCCAGAGAGAAAATACACTTGTAATATAGTGTGAGTACTAACGGGTTTAATTTAAGAAGGGAGCCAAATGGGCCCTTGGGTACACCAGCAGTTTTACTCAGATTCTCAATGGTTCTGGCCTGAGTTGCCTATTGAAAGAAAAATGTTTGTATTTTTATAAAATTATTAGAATTAGAAAGCACAAAAACAGAACTAAGATACAGATTAGTACAATAAAGTAACAAACCAATGAATCAACAGAGGCTTTGGATTAATAGCAAATCATTAGATTTGTGAATTCACTGAATGCTCAGTAATCAATCCTTACAACTCTTAAACCAGAAATCCAAGGAGATGGCTGTCTATTATTATGTCCCAGCTAAAGAACTTTAACCAAGGTTATTTAATCAGATAAACCTAATAATAGTATGTAATGCTCGGGCCAAATTATTGATTATATCTAAATTACAATCTCTGAGACCATCAAAGCCTCATTCTTAGGTTTTTATCTGTGAAATAGGACCTGGTACTGTTTTCCCCAACAAAAGTCCCAGTAAAGACTTTGGTAACGCTAATAAGTTTTCCTACTTACCCCTCCAGGCTAGACAACCACAGGATGATGTAGGTTGTTAACTTCTAGTAGCAACCCTGAATAAGTCCATAAAAATAAGCAGCTACATAATAAAACACAAGCCATCATCCAAACTTCCCATATGCCCTTAAGTATTTCTTAAAATAAATGTAAATATTTGTGAGAAAATATCACATTTTTCCACACTCAAAAGAAACCAGCAATTCCTGGCTAACTAAGAATTTGTAAAGCTTTCACTTGGTAAAATTCACATCTTTAACTCACCTAAGAGGCACAAACTATTTAATATGACTTCAATAACCTTAGGAAAGATTTAGACCAGGGCTGTCAAACATGCAGCCCACAAACCTCTTCTATCCAGCCCACAACTGAACTCCCCAGGACCACACTCTCCCTAACAGAGAAGAAGAGTGTGGTCTCATATACCCAGTGCTCCACGCTGCTGCAAGAGTGTTAGGTCTTCCAACATCACACAGCACTGGGTATGCAAGATTGGGTCTCCACAAGACCATACTGTATGGGTCTACCAAAAACCACACTGTTTCCCTAACAGGGCGAGAGAGAGAGGTATTGCGGAGTGCAGTCTCGCATACACAGCGCTCCATGATGCCATAAGAATGCCATAGTATTTCAATTTGTGGTGTGTACGGCCCACTTGAAGTACATTTAAGTCAAATCTTGCCCACCATAGCAAATGAGTTTGACACCCCTTATTTAGACCAATTCCGTTTCTCATATACATTAATTCTCTCATTAAAAAATAGATTAAAGCAGAATTGGAGTTTTTTTGATTTAATGGCATGGTCACAGTTGGCATAGTGTAACCTGCTAGGGTGGGCTCAAATTCACTGAGTCCCTTGGCCCATGCACTCTGCAGCTCTCAGTTTGCTCCTCTCCAGGCTTCTCTTCTCAGGCTTCTCCCTGGGTATGCAACTCCAGCTCAACAATAAAACTTGTGGAGCATGCTCAGTGTGTTCCCACACCCTCTTACCAGAAGGTTCTGGTTTCTGGGCTGCAAATTCTGCCCAGCAACGTAACCCAGCCATAAGGGTCCCTAAAAGAGATTGCACCTATTTAGGCACATGGGTTACAATAGCACTTTCATTCTCAGCCCCAATTTTCAGTTCTAGAAGCTTCAACTTTACCTTCTGGGCAAAAATTTCACATGCTGGTATCAACATAGAGATAAGTGCTTCTTGTAGAAAAATCTAAAGAAAATCCATTTATACATTTTGAGTTACCCAAGGGTGAAAGAGCTTTCCATCATTAAAGAATTTATTTATTAATTGTCAAGTGCCAGTAGTGGGTTGCACTGGATTTGCTGCCCCAACGCAAAAAAAAAAGACTACTTTTATTTCATGTTAAAAGTTGCGGGGTTCTGGATAACATGATTTTTTATTGGACACATTTAGACCATGGTTGGTACTTTCCAAGCTGAATTAATGATGTTATCCTCTCTTACACTGCATATCTTGCTCCCTAAACTTGTACATGTGTAAGCATTAAGACATTTGTTTGATGTCACAGAGGGTTATTCTGCTATGTAGCATGTACACTCAGAACTTTTTTTTTCTTAAATGTTAATTAAAACTACTGTACATTGATCCTGATAGCAGCTGGCACTGCAGGTTTGACCTAGAGACTTTTTTTAGAAATATACTCTAAATGAAGAGACTGTTTTAGATAATTCCCAGGTGCAGCTTCATAGATGAAAGTCACTGCCAGCTTAAATATTTTTAGCATCTGGTAAAGGGATGATTGAAGAGCATACACAGTGCTATGAGGCTTTTGCAGATTAAATGCCAAAACAAGGCTGATGTGTTTGAGAAAGAGAAGTTGTTCATCAAAAATCATATTCCAAATGGAATGAAGGCTGGGTATGAGGTTTCTTGAGGCACCCAGAACTATGAGTCATCTTGTTTTCACCTCTCTCCAGAGCGAGGGAGTCTCAGCTGTAGTAACAAGTATTAGCTGCCTAACACAACCCCTCTGTCTTCCAACCAAGCAGTCTCCTCTGGGCTACACCACCAGCCTTTGCCTTGGAGGTTAACAGCAGATTCTCACTCTCTCTTGCACAAGTCCTTTTCAAGTGTCCCCCAGTGACACCAGGCCAGTAAGACTGGATACCCACAGAAACTCCAGGTCCGCTACTCCCAATGGAACAGTGCACAAAGTTGACCAGTTTTACCTTAGATCACTTGCTCCTGTACCTCACACAATACTTGAACTGAATGACAAAAGAAGCAGAAATCTGAGAACAGAGATTCAAAGAAATCCAGTATGGGAGATGGAAACCTATGGTTGTTATGAAAATGTTTTACATGCAAACAGTCTAAGCTTCCATGTAATTAACACATTATCCTCCTATCTAAAGGAGCCTGTCTCACGCAAAGTTCCCTCCAGCATTTTCATCAAAGCCTGGCCGAGACCCCTTTTTTTGTGAAGCATACTTTCTGTCACTTCCTAGCCAAAGGATGTTAAGATGTCACTTTACACACCCAAAATATACTAGAACAGACCTTTGATGTTCACCTCGTGATACGGTCCCCCATACTCCAATGTTTTTCTTAAATCCATCTGCTCTTTATTAGCATTTGACTTAGAATGATAATAGACCCCTATTGCATGACATGCAATATACACAAAGATCCACGCCAGAGGTAAGTGTCTCTCTCTCCTGGTTCGGAGGATTTTATCTCAAGACATGCTTCCTTTGAGAGACATGATTTTAGCTAGACTTATAGACTGATTGTGTGGGTGTGTGTATGCACACTGTGTATATAACTCCTCACATAGTCTCTGCACATACATCTCACAATGGTCATGATGATCAGTGTGACACAGACTTAGAGAGACCTTCCTCAAATCTTCCTTTGGGTGAACCCAGGGGATCCACGTACCCCTATTTATCCCAGTGCTTTCTTCCAGTTGGCATCCAGAAGTTCTTCAGGTCATGTCACATCATGTGGTTAAGGCTCACGAGTGGAAGCAAAGAAATCAGCACCAGTCATTCTGTCATTATGTGACTGTATACAAGTCACAATCACACAATCTCACTTTCAGAAATGTGGACTAATTATCCACATCAGTTTTTGAGATGCCAAACTTGAAACAGCCTGCACCTGATTTTCACAGTGCTGAGGACCCACCACTCCCATTAGCGGCCCATGGGAGCTGCAGGGCCTAAGCCCCTCTGAAAATCAGCAACCAAATGGGTCAAGTTGGGTACACAGTTAGTGAAGACTTCTAAAAAATCTGCTCTCAGTCTTGCTGCCTTAATTTCCTACCTCTTCCTATCTGCAGGGAAAGGACTCCCTATGTAATATTTGTGAAGCACATCAGCTTTCAGATGGAAAGCATTATTTCAATACCACACGAGTCGTCATTCCTGTTATAACATGGGAATGGCTTGTACAAAACAAAACAGCACAAAAAATGTTCATGAGACAATTCAGAGGCCAAATATATATATGAAGTCCACATGAGGCCTTAATGTTTTGTCTTCATTTCAGCGTGGCAGCTATTCTACTGATTGTCAGCAGGTTTTGGGGGGAAGTTTGGCTCTTGCTGGAGGATTAATTATCAGTGATGCTTTTATTTATAAAGATTTGCTTTTCCCCTCTGCTCTGAGACAATGGCAGGTCTGTTGGAATGGCCCTTAGTCTGGAGCTCTGCTGGGTTTGATATCTTAGCAAATATTTAGCCACTGGGACTGTATACTGCTTTATAAGCTTTTATGGTGTCCAACTTGACTGGCGCTCACTTGATTAAGCTGCAATGAGACAGCAAACACTAGAAATGAACATTGAAATTACTACAGCCAAACTACAGGATAACTTGGTAGCCTATTGCTTACAGCTTGTGCCCAAAGGACTGCACAATCTGCCCACCACACTGCAATCTTTCCCCTTCACAGAATCAGCTCTTCTTAGCCAGCTCTGCAGCCTCTTCCCCTCCAGGATGCCCTTACTTGGCCTGCCTCTTGAGCTGCTGCCTCAACTCCCATCAACCAGGTATCTGTGGACATCTGACCAGGGCTGGGATTGACATTAACCCCTAGCCATCCCACACACTCATTTCACTCCCATCACAATATTCTGTTCACCCGGGTAATCCCAAGAGGCCCCCAGATCAGACTAATAGATGAAGAGCAAGCTGAACCTTAGCAGAGGAACTCCACTACTAAAAGTATCAGCCTTCATGCAGGCTATGATATTTTCTGCTTTTCTTATTGTCCCCTATAGACACTGCTCCATGGTGACACAGGAATTCTGAGGACTGCACCCAGCACAGCCAACAGGAGTAGATTATACACGGTGAATACAGGCTGCAGTGAAGAGACCATCTGAGCTCTGTAGACCAGCCCATGTTATCAATTTCACTGATCGTTTCCTTTGTGATTCCTTATTAGTAAACATTTTTATCATTGCACCATGCAGGGATCAACCAGGATAGGGTCCCATTGTGCTACACATCTCACAGACACATAGGGAACGCGCAGGTAAAGGAAAGTTCCTGCTTCAGGTCTCTTTTGCATTCATTGAACAGCTCTGATAGCCACAGTCATATCTGTAAATTCCCATAGGGCACATCAGCATAGCCCAAAAAAAGCGGCAGCAAGTCTCAGAATCTGGCTAAACTGACTTGAGCTCATGGGGCTTGTGCTATGGGGCTAAAAATACTGGTGTAGATGATCTGGGTCAGGCTGGATCCTGGGTTCTGAAACCTAATGAGTGGTAAGTCTCAGAGCCCGGCTCCACTATTTTTAGCCCTGCGACATGAGTCTGAATCAGCTGACCCAGGCTCTTGAAACTCACTGCTGTGGGGGGTGTTTTGCAGTGTAGCTGTACCCACAGACAATAACTATATCCCATTAAGAATACATTACAGAGTTCATATCACAAGAAGGTTATATTTGTATTTCTATTATCTTGCATCCAGCACTGTGACTGGAGAGTCATGAGAAAACATGACCCAAAACATTTCAAATATAAAGAAATCCAGGTTCAAAAACTAATTCAGCCATAGAAAAATGTGAGATCAAAACAACAGTCAAAGGAGAAAATGCTTAACTTGTTACAGGTTAAATAAAAATGAATGAGGATTTCAGACACTCTAATATAGGAGCTCTGAATTGGGGATAAACAAGGCTAATCAGATTTTATTTTATTTTGCTATTAAAATGGCCAAATCTACTCTGTTGTGGTTTTCTCAGAAGTCCTTTGGCTCTTTTTGTTTTTAATGTGAAATGCTTTAAATCAAATGAAAAGATTAAAAGTTCGACAAATCTTTTCATGGTGCCTGGATGTTCTGAGTCACCAAGCACAAAAAGAGCTTAAAACAAAACCAGCATAGTTTGAACTTGAATAATAAAATCACTTAGGAGCGCAACACTGAGGAATGGCAAATACTTTCAGCAAGCACCCTTTCATTTATACAAGACAAAGGCAAGACCATTTTCAAAATTACAGAGGGGAAATAATATCAAGGTACTGTAAAGGCAATGTCACTGGCAGTTTCTCAGGTATGTCTACACTGCAGTTAGAGACCCATGGCTGGCCTGTGCTAGCTGACTCAAGTTTACCTGGTCTGTGCCAAGGCCAGAGCTGTTTAATTGCAGTGTAGACGTTCTGGGTTGGGCTGCAGCCCAAATGCTGGCACCCTCCCACCGCTTAGGGTCCTACAGGCCAGGCTCCTGCCTCAGTCCAAACAGCTACACCCCAGTTAAACAGCCCCTTAGCCAAAGCCCAAGTCAGCTGACATAAGCTAGTCAGGGGTTTTTACTTGCAACGTAGACACATCCTCAGAGATAATTTAGTCATATGCATTAGGATTAAGTCACCTTTGTAAGCCGTAGACTTCAAATGTGAGGCCCGCGGGCCATTTGTGGTCTGTAGTCAGCTGTGCTGTCCCCAGTGTTGGTAGGAGGCTTGGCTGGCCCTGGGGCAGGCCAAAACCCATGCTCTGCACAGTGCTCTCGCCCTGCTGCCTGACCGCCAAGGGGCGAGGTGCGCTGGCGACAGCACGTGGCTGCTGCACCATGCAGGTGGCCAGCTCACCTCCAGTGTGGCTCGGCAAGGCACCCTGGAGGTGAGCAGAGTGGCCCAGTGGGGCAGCTTGCAGGACTGGGGGTGAGTAAAGCAACCCGGTGGGGGGCTTGATGGAGCAAGGTTGAGTAGAGTGGGAGGTGGGGGTCTTGGGAGAGTGGGTGGCCTGGTGGGGGACTTAAGAGAGCAGGGGTAAGTAGAGTTGGAGATGAGGGGGAGCAGGGTGAGTAGACCAGGAGGTGAGGGGGGCTTGGGGGGGTGGGAGGTGAGTAGAGCAGGAGGTGGGCGACTTGGGAGTTAAGGAAGGAGGTGGAGACTTGGGGCAGCGCAGGGGAGTGGCCTGCCAGACTGAATTGCTGGCAAAAATGGCCCCCTAAGGCTAAATGACTTTGACACCCTTGATGTAAGCTATCATGTAATAATAACAATAATGGTTTGGAACGATCAATGTGCTTTTAGAACTACTATTCCAAACCTGATCATGCCTTATTCCCCCCCCTCCACACACACACACTTTTTTGATATACTGTGCATGAAGAAGTATTAAAAGACCCAAATCTAAAACAGAGTGCAGCAAGGGTTGTTTTCTTCTGGGCACATTGCCCCTGCAGCCTCTCCCAAGGGCAGATAAGAAAATAAGATACAATTATATATATATTGCTATAATTTTGGAGTTAGTTATATAAAATTGCCATGCTAAGGCTGCTCATTAACTAACTGAAATGTCCTCTCTGGGATGCCTTTTTTTCCTTCATTTAAGATATCCCAGGAGCCAGTTCTTAGTGTTCTTGTTATTTTACTTCATTTCTAAGTCTCCCAGCCACACAAAAAGCATTGTTCATATGCCAAGATGGTTCTCAATATGTTTGCTCTAAATTATTACTTGATTGCCAGACCCTGTTTTCAAAACCAGTGGCTTGCTAAAGTAATTAGCGAGCTTCAAAAACATAGTAAAGATTGCATCTATTCAACTGTATAGTTCTGCAACACCTAATTAGGAAGAGTTAGGCTGTATAAAATACCCTTGTCAATGGAGGGTTCTCTGCCTCATTTTTTAATGACTGGTACTATCAAATGAATAATGAAAACTATATATTTAATGAAAGATTTTATTTAACATGTACTAATGATAATAATGAATCACAATATATAGAAGACAGAGAAGCTTCCAAATGAACAGTTGCCTCACTCTGAAGCGCCCAGATGCAATTTCTCACTGAAATGCACAGCAAAACAAAAGGAGAATGATGTGTATCGTAATGATCTCTGTCATACCTAAGACGCTCAAATGCCAGCCATTATTGGCTCAATTTAACTTCTTTGCATCTATGCTCAACTTTTTAAATTAAGGTTTTTCTTTTTCATTTATTTTTACACTTAGGCTCACTCTATAGCTAAAAATAGCAGCACTTGCAGTACATTGGGTACACTGAGATACAGACCCTCTTATAAGGGGCAGGTGGCATACTTGGAATTATCTGTTCGTTCTTTGTAGGAAATCCCAGACACAAGCTGCCCTCACAAGAATGACTGAAAACCCTTTACTTTTAAAGAATTGAGGCAGAAGATAAAGTAAGGTGATCACCATGCTAGAAGACTGATTTAATTCTGTTCCCCCGAGACCTTGATAATAATCATTCAGCTTTATTATTAGAACTTCAATCCAACCCCAAAATTCCTCATGTTAAATCTATCAGTACCTTAAAACAAAATCAATCTTTCTCAGCTAAACTCACTGCAAACTGCTTGAATAAGGCTATTATAGAGAGACAATTTCAGTTCACAAATCAGAACTCTAGAATTTGCTTCAAATCTGAGGCACTGCACTTTCTCCAGCTTCATAAAGGACTGGGACATAGGCAGTCTGGCCCACCAATCACAGCTGGACTGTGGCCATCAAGTCAAGAACAAAGACAGGAGGCAGTAGTCAGCACAGAGGGATCAGACTCAACACCAGAGCCCAGATCAATATGCAAGAGTCAGAGTCAAGTTGGGGTTTGAGACAGGAGATCAGAGACAGCTACCAGGCTGGAATCAAGAGGTGTAAGTCAGGCTATGGTCAGAGACTCACTGGAGATCAGCAGCCAAGGTAAAGATCTGAAGTCACAGCAAGCCAGAAGTCTGCACAGTTGTCCAGACAACTTTTGGGGAAATTTTTCCAGAATTATATAGTGAACATGGGCCAATCAGTAGGCCACAGTGTTATTCTAAACCCTTTGTGCTGTACTTCCTGCAGTGCCTATTCTCTGCAGCTTTTCCTTGGCCATAGTTCTTCACAACTTTCAATGGATAGTGTGGGATTGTTTGGTGCCCTAAGTGCTGCAGATTCAGGTTCTAGTCTCATGGATACTTACAAGGCCATTATCATTATCCCTGTTTGCACTGCCATTTTGCCTCTACGCTTTCCATACACTCACCGCTATTCCCAGAATATCCTGTTCCAACTTTACACATTCCCAGCACTCAACCAATTTAGAGTCCAGCAGGTATCTCACAGATCTGCTTTCCCCATAACATCTAGTTAACCAATCATTTCTCTGCTGGACCACCCCACATCATCACCCACTTCACTTATCACAGTTCAAATACAGAAGAATTGCCCATGAAAGCAAGACACCAAAAAACAGATTCCAGGCACCTGTCAGCTAGTCACTGCACAGGACCACTATCTAGATATGGGAAAGATGCAGACAGCACAAAGTGACATTTAGAAAAGTTGATGTTGATCAGTGTGAGATCTGCCATTAACAAACAAACAAAATGCAACCACATCAGGGATGAAGTACCTGAGCTATCCTGAATCATGGAGACATGCCTGTATGACTCAAGTTGCATATTTCAAAAGGGATAGCCATGTTAGTCTGGTCCAGTATAAAAACAACAAGGAGTTGTGTGGCACTTTAAGACTAACAGATTTATTTTTTGCATAGTAGCTCACCTCACCCCAGGAGCAAATCCACAGCCAAACCAGAGCTACGCACCCAATTACACCCACTCATCTCTCAAGCAGAGCCTGCAGTGGCTCATCCCTCAGGCATGATGCAGCTGCCTATCCATGTGCAGGGCCCAGATCAGATGACCACCAGGCACAGGCATTTCCACCAGAGCCAGAAGTTAGTCTGTGCAACAGCACCACTCAACTAGAAGATGCGCTGCTGCATTACTGTGTCACAACTTCCCTACACTTCCAGCCTGTACTCAGTCCTGTCCCTGTTCTTACCCAAGCCTTGTTCTAGCTCTCTTCAGCCTCGTCCATGCCCTATTTTAACTTGCACCTGCCTCCTGGCCTACTTCTGGACTCTGACTACAATCCTGATTTGGTGCATCTACAGCTTCTGACCTTGGTTCTCACCCAAATCTCCGTATGAGTGGTATCCTTGGTCAAGTTCTGACTTTACATGTGAAAAATAAATTATTTTTCACCTTGCCTTCTCTAACAAATATGTAGTAACATGTATACTAGACAAAACCCCCTACAGAACAAGTCACTCTACAGCACATGCTTCTCCACCTGGGAGGAGATGAGAAATGTACAGTCACATTGCTTAATGTGGTCACATGAATATTACAGTAATGAGCACCATATAAGAACCCACATAGAACAGGCCAGATGCCCCTGGCACTTCCAGAGATGAAGATTTTAAAGGACATATCAAATTACACACATCTGCTCCTCTGAATCAAATGTGTCTCCAAGGAAACCACAGGGCACAGTTCTCTCCTGCATCAGGAATCTCATGACTGTTGACTGGAATCAATGGGTTACTGAAGCCCTTCCCACTGTTAATTCTTGCAGGGTCTACAGGCAGAAACAAAGGCTGATTGGCTCCTGCCCTGCATAATAAACCCAGGCTCAGACCCATGTATTAATCCAAGCCCCCTCCCATCCACACACAAATCAATCTGGCTTGGGGTAGAAAGTCCTACAGTCTCAGGCACATTGTTGTGGACTGATATGCCCAGCTGGTTAGTCCAAACTAAGCAGTTCGAAAGTTAGAGCGTTTTTTTTAGTTTGAACTAACTTTTAGTTTGAATTAGCCATGGTTTCTTTAGTTCAAACTAACTTTTAAGGCTCCTTAATTCTAACTAATTTGCTATCATCGACATAGCCTGTGTTAGCTATGACCAACACTAAACAAGAACTCCTGCATCAAGTGCTCTGCTAGCTGGTCAGATGAACACAGACAGATTCTGGTTAATCTCTGGTGTGAGGCAAGAAAGACCTTTGACTTCACCAAGAACGCAAGATTTTTTAGTCTTTAAGTGCCCCAGGACTCCTTGCTTGTTTTGCAGAACTAGACTAACTCAGCTGTCCCTTTGGCGCTTAGAAATGGTCCTGTCCACTCTGTCTATATAACCTGACCTAGATTTACTAAGCAGTGTAGACACAGTGCCTCTGACATACTCCCAGCCCATTCCAAGCATATTGTAATCAGGGAAATTATTTGTCTCGTTTCTGGGATGAGACATATGGAGAAGCCAGCAGCAGAAAGTGCTGAATAAGTGGCAGCTGACTGAACATTCCCCTTCCCACAGGAGAAATAAATAAAATCTACGAAGGGGCTGTAAACCGTTATGCTTCCAGGCTCATAACCCATTGAAGGGGGTCAAGAGCATAGCTCTCCTAGAGACATGTTATTCCACAATTGTCCGTTAGAGGGCACTCTCCTCCAAACCATCTGTGACCAGGCACTGTCAGACAGGAGACTATTTAGGGACTTTATTCTACAGTATTTCCACAAAAGAAGCAAGGAGTCCTGTGGCACTTAAAGATTAACAGATTTATTTATTGCATGAGCTTTTGTGGGAGAAAATCAGTGCCACAGGACTCCTTGCTTCTTTTGCCGAACTAGACTAACATGGCTGCCCCTTTGGAATATGTTGTGTTTCAGTACTCCAGAGCCCATGTTCTTACTCCTCCCACGGCAGGGTGAGTCGCAGCTAATCTCGCGCTCCTCAGCCTGCCAACTAAGGGGAAGAGATGAACCTCTTCAGAGCTCCAAGAAAGAACCAGGAGAGAAGATCCCTGTGCTCCTGCTTTCCTAGCCTACTGGATAAGGCAAAGAAACAAGGAGTCCTGTGGCACTTAAAGACTAACAGAAGGGGCGGATGCATCTCACTCTGAAGAAGATTTTGCAAAAGAATGATGGTGTAGTTTGACGGGGGGCGGGGAGGATGATAAATACACATACAGAGAGATGTGTACCATTTCTCCTCCACAATTAGAAAACAGCACAGGCAAAGGGACACCTCTGTACCTTCCTGCTTGTCCCTACTGTCTGATCTGATAAAGAGGAGTCCTGGCTCTTTGCCAGGCCTTGCTCTGGCAAAACATTACTACATCAACTGAGAACAAATAGGAACACAAACTTTATTGTTGTGCTACTACAATAGTAGTACTACAAAAGTGATCTTTACAAACTCCTAGGAGCTAGTTAAAAGATAACGTGCACACATGAGCCAATGATGGCAGAAAGATGGGGTGCAGGCCAGGGAATAAGAGCAAAGAGCTGATTTTTAAACTAGGATATATGAGGCTACTTTTACGTTTTGCCCCTTGCCCTCTGAATCCCAAGGGCAGGCCTGTAACATGATAAACTGGAAGCATGACTGCAGAGAGAAAGACATTCTCTCCTTTCATCCCAGGGTAGGGTTTTGAGAACTACCTGATGTCAGCTGACAAGCTCGTTAGCAACAGTCAGCCAGGCTGACAAACCTAAAGCCATCTGTCCAAACTGTTTCTTGCTCTGCTGATGTTATCGTGCTGGCTCGTCTTTGTACACTCAGTTTTTTTTTTTTATTCTGAATCAGTTCATTCATATTTAAATACTCAGCTATGTTTTCTAGCGCAGGTAGGTGGAGATTGAACATATTGAGCTTGTATTTAGCAGCCTGCATGTCATAGGACTGGTAAATTCAGTGAGATAGTGGGCAGCCCTGGCAGAAGCTGATCATTGGAAAAGTGAATTGTTTGTAACTATATACTCAAAATTGTAATTATTTCTTACTTAGCAACACCGGTGTAATTAATTTGCTGCATTTTAGCTACTCAGTGCTTTGGTTGCTGTAACTGTCATTTAAATTTAATCGCAGCCTAATTTAAATTTACAATAGGTGACCTGCTTAGAGATTCTCAGAGACAAAGACGAAGACCATGCACATGTACAACACTTACAGTCCCTGAAGCAGAAAGATGGTTTTCTGGGCTCTCCTGGCTGCATGTCCAAAGACATGCAAAAGCAAACAGACAGAAGACAGTGCTGCCTAAGGCAGATTATGCTCATTTAGTATTTATAAGCCACAGTTCAGGTCAGTTTTCACTTTCCAACAAAAGACAGCTGCACCAAAACACCACATAAGCTATATCCCCTTTTAATCAGACTGATATGCAGCAGAGACCACCCATCTGTATGGCAGTCCCCCATTTTGCAGCTTGACTATACAGAAATTCCTTTCTATAATAGTGGTGTGTTTCACAGGCTTCTGTGCCACTGAAGAATATTCCTCTTCTCCTCAAAATGCATTTTATATATATACATATATATTTCTTCAGGTTATCCACCATAGCATCAACTAGTTGATAGCCTGGTAAATCCTGATCTGCCAGGAAAGAGTACTGTCCTTCATGATAGTTGGAAAAATTCTTTATCCGTAACAGATAAGACCAATCTGATCAGACAACAACGGCCACCACAGTGAGCCAAAGCCATGGCCTGAGGACAAACAACTTCTCTGTAGCTGTTTCAGACGAGTTCCAGAGGCATTGGGCAGTTTTGTCATACAGCCTGCTAGTTGGGTCCAGATCCTCTGTTGTTAAGAGTCCATTGATGGCAGAGACTGTTCATGTCTTCACAGTGAAGAGTAATGTGCTAGCTTGAGTGGTTAGGTCCTGACTCAATATTCTTATTAATTGTTGAATGTTTATATTATCGTAACACCCAGACTCCCCAGTTGGACTCAAGATCCTTGTTTTGGTTGGTTGGTACTGAGGTGTGCACCATCCCTGCCCTGAAGAGTCTACAATCTGAGGATGGGATTCTTGTTATCCCTCAGCCCTGGGCTCCCTCTGTTCTCACTGGCTGCTATTATAAAAGCAACACTGAGTTCAACAGGATCACAGACATGATAACACAGAGCGTATTTGAAAACCTCACCTTATGATACTTTTAGCTAGCTATTGCCCCATCTCTAATCTTCCATTTTTTTTGAAGTAATTATGGAAATAGTAGTGACAAAGCAAGTCTGTCACCAGAGATCTCTTCCATGCTTTTTCATCGGGTATGGATGCAGTACATAAGACCAGTAGACTCTTTGTTGAACCACTTTAGCATTGGACAGGCTGTCAATAGCTTTTGCTACTGCTGATCTTAAGTTGATTTATGAAGTGTTGAATCTGTTTTTTTTTTAATTTTTATTATATTGTTATGAAGATTTTACTGCTAAGTCTTAATAGTTATTAAATGCCTGACACTTGCTGCCCAATGATAGTTTGTGCCCTTCCAGAACATTTGAGTTCAGTAAAAATCAAACTTCTGAAAACCAGAAAACAGAGAAGTAAGGTAAATGCCTATGCAACCTTTATGGTCCCCCCTAGAGCTGTCAATAGCCACTGGGAATGATCTACATGTACACCATGCATTCAGTATTTTAGGCATAGCTGTTTTGAATGATGGAGGAATAAGTTGGAGCAGTTTAGAAGAGCTGTTATTACAATATGAGGATATCTGGGTGAGTTCCTCCTCCAGCAACTAAGGTAGAAATATTCCCAGTTCAGTGGTCCTTCCTCTAGGACACACAGTAGCTGTGTGATTCCTCAGTATTCATCCCCCTTCCTGTAGTGCATGCTTTGTTACAGTGGAACAGGGATGATGATTGTGCTTTGAAGTGTTTTCAGTGTATAATAGGCCAGATGAAAGTAATCTCATCCAGGGTCTATGGCCCAAAACCTTAACAATTTTATTACATGGTTGTTACAGTAACTTAAGGCATAAGAGAGAAGACTGCTATATCTTGCCCCTCCTCCGGTCTCAGTCCTCATCACCATTTTCTGCTGCTCTGCTATTCCCAATCCCATGAAGCCATCAGTTGGCTCCGTGAAAGCCATTTACGTGTAAGAAATTGCTCCTTGCTCTTCTGCCCTATGCTGCTGAGTGCACAACTCACAGACAGCAGCTTACTGGAAGGCAAACGCTATCTTGGTTATGTAGTCCAAGCTTTACACGGGAAGGCATACTCTATCTTGGTTATGTAGCCCAAGCTCCGCATGCCTGCTGCTCAGCATGTTCCAGGTCACTCACATGTTTCATGTTACTCACCTGTCAAGGGGAAGCAGGGCTACTGCACCACTGCCTTATCTACAGACTTCAATTTGTCAAACTAATTGGCCCCCTGGGCCCTAAGTGAGAGATAGACCAGATGAATTAGAATCAGTCAGGAAGAAAACAGGCAAGAGCTGCCTGGCAGTGAGGAAGAGGGCAAACGAGAGCCACCAGAGATTGCATGCTTGGGATATGAGGGAAAGCTGCAGGCAGGAGAGTAGAAAGAAGGAAGACACAGAGCCAGAGCCAAAGGTCAGAGAGCAGATGAAGGCAGGAGAGCAGTAAAGAAGATTACCCACTAACATTGCCAAAGCTGGAGAGCTGGACCTGAAGGAAATATGAGAAGGCCAAAGGACCTGAGGGATGCTCACAGAGGAGAGACTTGAAGGGTTACTGCTAGGAATTACAGGCTGCCCTCCAGTTGGAAGAGCTGGGATGACTGTCCGGCTACTAGGCAGGGGAGGACAGATCAAGAACCCTGCCATGGAACCAGAGAAGCCAGTGTGCAGCATGTGCATCTTTGTGGGATGAGACACTAGGTAATTTACTGACTGTTTTCACTGAGGGTAATGAATAGTTTTTATGTTGGGACTCTTGGGTAGGCACTGTTTTTAACCAACTGTTGATAATAAGCCATGTTACTGGACTAGCAGCTAATCATATATGGCGTTACTGGGTTATCTGACAGGGGAAACTGAAGAAGGAGGTGCCTGTTATGGCCTGAGGCAGGAGACCACTCCCAGCAAGGCTAACACAGGGCCTGTGATGCAGTGGTAGTTTTCCAGATAGCTTTTCTTTTGTTAAGCTTTCTTTCTGCACATGTTCAGTGTAATCTATTAGGCATATGCACCCTTAATGTGCCTGACTAGAGAAGCAAATTTTGTTTTCAGATAACTTGATTTTCCCCAAAGGGAAAGTGGGTTCCATGCACTCTGCTGGGCAGCCTTGAAGAGTTAGACCGTGGTATCATGATGGAAGCCCTGGTTTGATCTTTATTCTACCACTGAGCAAAAAAAAGTTGCTAGAATGTTTCAGCTTTAAGAAAAAAAATTTTTTCCTGGAGGGGTATATCTCAGGATCCTCTTGGTCAAAAAGTCCCAAATTTAATTCAATGTCCATAGCCCATGTCCTGATGAAGCACATGAAATTTGAAGGCAATCTGTTAACTGTGCAGTTTCTAGAGCACTCAGAACACTCAACTTTTAAACAGAAAGCTTGGTGCTCGGAAGAGCTAGCTGTTCCTCTGCTATAATACTCCACATTATGTGTCCTAGTTAGAGTTGCCAGTTTGTTCAAATCACATAATGCAAGAAGGTTTTCTGAGCGTTCAGGTACAGAAACTAAATACAGTACATGGAAAGACTCGTTTCGCTCTTCTGAAAGAAGTCACAATAATTTCAGCTGCAATTACTAGAAAACCTTTTTAGTAAAATCAATTTAGACAATAGTACAATTTGCCACATTGTGTGCTGAATGTAGGAATGAATCTGCATTTGAAATAGCACCTCTCTTTGTGTGTGTGTTTCTTTCAGTTTTAAGAGTGGTTGATGACCAATCAATGTGATCAGCAATTTCATCCAAATAGCTATGCCATGTATTCTCTCAAAGAATGAGACTGCTTCCTAGTTGCTTACTTTGGTGAGCCTAGGAAGACTTTGTAAAAGCTACTCACATTTTAACAAGAGTTAAACCCCTGACTGGTCTGTCATCTTAAATAAAGCTAGCCACAAAAAACCAAAAACCAAAAAAAAAAAGTAAAAATCCATCTATTCAAGTTTGCTGAAGTTCCAAAATTTTTCTTCCCACTGCAGAATAAAAATCAGAAAAGCCCACACATTCCAGAACCCGTAGGTAGTTAGGACACTCATCCCTGATGTGAGACACACAGGTTCAACTTCCTGTTTTGAACTTGGGATGCTTCACACCCCAGCTAAGTGCCTCAACCATCAGGCTATTCTGGGGAGCTTGCTCAAATTTTCCAGTTGAAACATTTTGGTTTCCATGAAAAAAAACTTCATTAAAAAATTTTCAACTAATTCTAATCTCCAATTATTTTAAAAAATGAGTTATCTGAAGCCTGAAAAGGCCTCAGTTCAGTGATGTGCTTAACCACACGCTTAAAGCTAAACCTATGCTAAAGTGCTTTGTTGAACTGGGCAGACAGGCAGAATGGATTACAGGAGATCGACATTCAGTTCCCAGCTCTGCAATGGATTACACGAGGTAATTTTGCTTTGCTTTTCCCCAACCACCTTCCTGCTAATTGCTGTACTTCACTGTTTGAATCTAAACAACTGCTTTGATTTACTGTAACAATCTGACCTGACCCTATGACTTACACTTCCTTACATTTTGCTCCCATTCTGTAAGTTCCCCATCTTCAAGCATCTGATGAAGTGATATTTTCTCCCATGAAAGCTCATGCAATAAACAAATTTTAGTCTTTATAAGTGCCACCAGACTCCTTGTTCATTTTGCTGAACTAGACTAACAGTACTTTGTTACTTTTGAATGCTGTGTCCTCCAGAAAGCCATATTGTATACAGCAGCAAAGAGAAGACACCCAAGACATATCATAGGGCCTCTGCATGGAACGTCAAACTGATACTTTCCTAATTTATAATGAAACTAAATGCCCTTTATCTGTTTCGCTGACCATGTCACAAGTTCAGTTTTCTGAAACAGTTAGCTGGAGGATGATTTGAACCATGACTGTTTTCAGGCATCACAAAAAGACGTACCTCCTCTCCTCCTCCCTTTGTTCTGTGTCACAACCTCACAGGGTGAGCTGGACCAGCCAAAGAGAGGTTCAGTTTCCATCACTGACTCATACCTGGTTTCTCTCTGACCAAAGGCACTCTGGGACTTGTAGTGTCAGCGCAATTTAGAATTGTAGGGTCAGAGCAAGGTCTGCTGGGAATGGAGGAACTGAAATAAAAACCAATCCACCTTCTCGCTTAAAGAGCATGATCTGGTCAAAGCAGTGAGTGCATAAGATACCAAAAACTAAAATCAGAGCTATCCATAAGTTATCAAATAATTTTCCTCTTAGAACAGATATTTTGGTGTTCTAAAAAGGAATTTTTTCTCATCTCCAGTTATTTTATGATGCCTTAGAAAAGTAAATTAATCATAAGAATGTGGGGTTAGAGTGGTGGATCTCAACCACTGTGTCGGGACATTATTATGTCCCTGCCCAGTGACGTGTGTCGCAAAGAGCAGGGGAGATGGCTGGATTTTGCCTGGAGAAGCTGGGCTGATACTGTATGTTCTGTAGGATCACAATATGCCACCAAGAGTGTCACAACCTGGAAAAGGTTGAGAACCACTGGGTTAGAGTGCAGAAAAATCAAGAGGAACACCAAATAATGTAAGCACTCTTAGATCATTTCATGCTTTTTGCATGTATGTTTCCATATAATCGGGTGTACTATTCCATCAGGGAATAATGTCAAACCCCAGGAAGTAGCTGGTCTTTCTTTTAGTCTCTGTATTTCTTTTCTTTAAGAGCACACTTGTTTTCCACCAAATTTTTTCAATGGCAAGTTTCATCTCTTCAGCTGTGCACACTGTAGGGAGGTGATTGTTCGTTCCAAAGAGTGCTGTTATTACAGAATGGCAGGATAATAGAACCCCAGCCATAATTCTCTATTATTTGGAATGAACTGGTGATTTTTAGAGATTTACATTTTGTTTTCTAAAGTGTGCAGCATAGAATCAGCCCACTGAAAATAAATGACATCTGTTTTTCATCCCTCACTGTCAGCTGACTGAAAATTGACTGCAATTTTGTTCTTACTGTATGTTACTCTGACTTAAAAAAGAAAAGAAATCAAGTGGTCATTTTAATGGATGAAACACTGGCCTTTCATCTCTGGGGCAGCTGAAGATTAACCTGGCTTTCTAATTGAAAAGCTGTTTTGTGATCTCAGCTGCAGTAATAGATTTCTCTAACCTGTAGACTAAAATAGTCCCATCTAGTTCCCACTGAGTTCAGGCAGACTATGGTTTGTTTTATGTTTCATGTAAAATAAAGAGTTAGGATCCTAGGTTAGGCAACAATTGAAAATGAATTTAGTGGTTCCTTCTCTTCTATCCCAATTTGTGCACATCACAGAAGCACTGTTACAAGTTGGCATGATTAACAATGTCTGCTCAAGGGCAGACCCAACCTGGAAGAGTAGGGATGTCACAGGTCAGGATGAAGTTAGAAATTAAAATTGCTTTAAAAAAATCAATAGGGTTCTAAGACAAGTACAGTGTTCTCAGCATAGCAATTCCAAAAAGCAATCATGGTGTGCACTGGTCCCTGTGGGGGGTCTATTTTCCCCTTCCATGAGAAAAAATAAAACAAGCCAAAAAACCAAACAAAAACAAAGCATATGCTTGAGACTGGGTATTCATACAGTTTGTTTTGTTTTGGAATAGAATTTAATTAACAAGTCTTTGGCTATCCCTTTTTGGTTTAATTAGTCTGCACTGCATCAGATGCGTAACCATGTTTACACTCACATAACACTGGAAGGTAAAGCGCTTCAGTGCTGTTTTCAATACATTAACATTAGACTGCCTTGTTGTACTAAATGTAAGTGCATAGTCTGCCACCTTGTGGAGGCTACAAGCAAAACGCCCCTTGATTAACTAGGGTATCTAAAGATCCAAAGAAGCGTCGCGTTAGTCTAGTTCAGTAAAAAAAACAAACAAGGAGTCTTGGGGCACTTAAAGATTAACAAAAATATATATTTATTTCAAAGGGTCTGACGAAGTGGGATTTTCTCCCATGATAGCTCACGCAATAAATAAAAATATATTTGTTAGTCTTTAAGTGCCCCAAGACTCCTTTGTTTCTTTTCGGGTATCTAAAGCTCAAGCTAGTATGTGATCAATCACTTCTCTCTCACTGAAATGTGAATAGGGCAAAAGAAGTCAAGTTAACTACCTCAAAAGCAAGTAGCTCCCATCAAAATATCATCTGATCACTTTCAGTATGCAGTTCTAAGTGTTTATAAAAGTCAGAGTTTGGGAAGCTTCCCATACCAGTTAGCTGACCCAAAACGGTAATGTCTTCCTCTTTCATTATGGCTGAAGAATGAGCCCTGGCCTGGCCAAAGGACTCACTGGAGAATATAAAGATCAGCATGACGACTGGATTAAATGCCTGACTGACTAGACCTGTCTAATCAAGCCAAGAGATGCCTGAGCAGGTGTGAGAAGAATGTGGCTGATGAGTTCAGATAGGGAGGTGTAGACGTACCAGATGCAACATGTCCGAGGAAGCCTGTGTGAATATTTTCTATCCATGGTGCAGTAGTGCTTGAAGATCACAACTTGTCTGCTCCTGTTTTCTAACCCTACAACAAATGCACATCATCTAACACCTGTATGGGAGCACATTCTTCTTCATCCCTGATCGGCTACCTTATGCACTGTTTACATGTAGCTGGAACAACCTCTGCCACGGTAGGGCACAAAGCTGGTCCATACTTTGATTCAAGGAAGCACTCTAGTTGACTGCGGGTTGAGAAGAGAACATAACAGTCCTCGGAGGCTAGTGTAAAAAACCTTGGTGACTTGCTGCCATGGAACAAGAAGGCAGATAACCAAATACAAAAGGACAAAACGCAAAGGCACTTATTCTAAGCAGAGGAGAATAACCTTTTAGTTCCACAGTACTTGGACACTTCGTGCCACTGTGAGTCCAGTGAGGCTCCCTGAAGTGCCAAGGCACTAGGGTTTAGCAACCCAAGACTTCCAACCTCAGCTAGCCTCTATTCCCTTCCCAACTGGAAAAGCCCTTATACACAGTTTCCTCCACCTTTTCTGGATGTTCTTCCTTGGCCACAGCTGCAGGGCCTCCCATCCAGAACTCGGAAGTAGGACCATTTCTGCTGGGTAGGACTGGTCTCAGTATAATCCACTTCCCCACACTGGCTAGCACAAATAGGAATCAAGTATGGTTACATCTCAATGGCCAATGCCAACCCACAGAACATATTGTGACCAAGGTCCAGCTCACACACATAGAGGTGATCTACAAAGGGTGGAAGAATGGGCTTGAGCAATTAGAAATTTCTGGAGAAAAAGGGAAGACAGTGGGAAGAAGTCTAGAGGGCCCAAGTTGTTCCCTCCAGTGGAGATACCCAAAGAAGGGATGGAAGAAACAGAAAACTCTCCTTGGTTCACCTCACTGGCTTGTAGAGAACTTGGAAATTCTGCTTCTGCACAGGTGAATCAGGCATTGTCTCTTTCACCATTCAGTTATCCCCCAGAGAGGGGGTTGTAACAAACACAATGCTCAGAATCAGCACCTGAGATTCCCCGGGGTTATAGGTTAGATAGCCAGAGGAGTATGTCCTGTTGCTGTTTTCAGAAGTGAGTAGCTTGCTAGTAGTGGTTCTCAGCCACTGTGTAAGGACACATGACTGTCAGTGGACAGTGGTGTTTCGTGGAGAGCTGGGGAGATGGCTGGACTTGGCCTTGGTGGGGGGGTGGCATGGTGTTTCCTGTAGGGTTATGATAAGCCACCAAGTGTGTCACATCCTGCAATAGTTTGAGAACCACTGCCATCTATTTGCTCTGTGTTCATAAATGCTTCAGCCCTTCAATGAGTCATGCACAGGCAGATCCCTGTACTAGATCAGCTTCCACTGCATGGATGCCAGGATCCATTCACAGCACCTGACTGAAGAATCAGTGACTTACTTGTTCACAGTAGCAGGGGAATGTAAAAGTCAGAGCTAAATTCAGGGAAACCAACTCAATAAAGAGCAGACTCCTAAATCCTGCATTTAGCTTTTGTAGCTCACTTGACTGTTCAGTGTTTCAATGTTCATCCCTCCCTAATGAAAACAAAACCAAAAAGCTCTGAGCAGGTACAGTATATTCTTTGTCTTGTCCCATAATCAATTGTCATCAGTTCCAAATGCAACTGAAATGAAAGATTAAACTGTAATAAAACAGCCTGCAGCCCGGGTGTGGGCATCATTTATCTCAGTCCTGTGTGTGCTCAGACTCTGGGAAAACGCTACAGACTGCGCCAAAATGCTTGTATCGTCACACTTTCATATCTTTCCCAAGGGATCTTTTCTAAGTTGTATGGTCGCTTTTTGGAAGGAAGTGATAGTTGTGTTCAGCCTCCATGTTCTGTGAAAAATTGCTTCTGTTAGTTATTGTGCCAAGATAAGCAAGAAAATACTTATGTTTATCTTCCAAGGATACAGCCATTTTCCCCCTTGACTAAAAATGGCACACAAAAGTGCCTGAAATATTTTAAAGGGAAAGACTACCTCCTGCCATCCCAGGCTGCTGAAACCATCTCATTTCCACCTGTTTGTTTTGGAAAGTCCCCCTTGCAAATGCTGAAAAGAGTGGAGTGTATTGTTACTAATTCACTACTCTGCTAGGAGATCAGCCAATAAATGGTGAAGCAGCAACCTCAGCTTGGGGTGGGACTGGTGGAATGGAATGACTGGCTTTACCAAAGCCTCTGCATGAATTCTGGCTAAGGGCAAGCTGCAGAGCAAGTGTCAACATCCATTTAGCAGGATGCAATGCACTTTTCCTTTATGTCCTCCAGCTAAGTTATGCTGGCTAGTGGTGCAGAAGAAAGATCCATGGAAGTGCTGGACAATCATGGCCCCTGTGTTCCCAAACCTGACTGTGGCTGGTGGGTCGCTGTGCTGAAATGCAAGGGGAGTGAGAAGGTACCGGGAACCCTCTCTACAGTCACACAGAGCCAGCAACAACCAGACCGAGTGTGACTTAGTGGAGAACTGGTTCAGACATATGCAAATGGAGTCAGATGTATAAAATCCTCACA
This sequence comes from Podocnemis expansa, assembly GCA_007922195.1. NCBI lineage: Eukaryota > Metazoa > Chordata > Testudines > Podocnemididae > Podocnemis > Podocnemis expansa. The sequence continues at coordinate 18,900,554 of ML681984.1, read as the reverse complement.
CAGATTTGGATATATGGCCAGCTGGGACCTTGGTAATGGCATATGGAACTCATTGGTTTAAATCCATCCCAAGAGAGTTGTGGTGGAAAAGTATACCTAGTTTACCAGTAATAGAGGGTGCAGCCAAAGAATCGCCTGGAAAGCCATTTCTAGCACCACGCCTACATGAAAGCACGACAAGCAATTACAGGTTTTTTCAACTGAGATCCAAAGACAACAAACTTTACTTTGCCAAGCTGTCTTTGCCGAGTATTTGTATCCTCTCTCGTCTGCTTCTTCCCCATGCTTTCCTCCTACTCTGTTACCTTCTTCCAGATCCCCCTTTATTTTGTCATGCCTGAAATCATGTTATCAACACTCTGAAGCAAAGACCAGATTTTCTTATCTGTATTGTGAAATAGCTAGCATATTTCCAGCATAAAAAAAAAAAACAACAACAATAATATATAAGAAGACTGATTATTTCAGAGCACTTTGTAGAATGAATGGAGAAGGGTTAGCAAGTGTAATGCATGAGTGCCTACATGTTCAAGGACATTTCGTAATGGCAAGGTTACTCAGGGACCTTTACAGACCAAAAGATAAATGAGGTTGGAGTACCAATCATCTAAGCCAATAGAATTTAGGCACCAGCCTCCTATCAGTAGTAAAGAAATACCTAAGTGTAAGTGGCAGTTTGTCAATGGAGTAAGTGGCCATTTTTCAAATGCTTTATAGTATTTGGCTTTCAGAGTCAGAAGGAATCAGTAAATCCAGTGAGGCATTAATTATGTACCCCCACTACACCAGAGGGACCTATGGATGGGGATCAGTTTCTGGTTAGATGAAGAAAGAACCAAGTCTTTCCTCTGTTGGGGTGATAGGTTCTTTATGGTAGTCCCGGCCAACCTACCAACCATGAGACTACTCTGCAGTTCCTGCTACTTGTGACCAGAAAAGAAGCTGAGCTGTAGGGCTGCTCTATCCCTGATTAGTCACCATGAAACAGGAAGTAGGTGGGGAAGTAAAAGATGCCAGAAGAGAAAAGGGGCTGGAATGTGTGAAAACTAATTATCATACCAGAGATGTAGCCACGCATGGGACAGGGCCTACCCAGTCACACATGAGGCCTGCCCAGTGCAGTGCCCAGCAGTTGCATGAACTTTGCTGCTGTCATAGCTACAGGACTAGGCATAGTTGCAAGCAAAGCAGAAATGCCAGCACCAGCACCTCTTCTGTGCTCAGAGCCATCCACTGCTGGCCAGTCCCACAGCCGCGGCACAAAGTTCACACCATTGCTGTGGGCGGGCCTCACTGCACCCCCCCCCCACACACACACACAGCTCTGCTTGCTAATTAACAAATAGAGCCAGAGCACAGCTCTGGCTCCACTTGTTTCCTAGCCACTGGAGCATCTTAGGGGCAGCTTCTTGTTACATGACCAAAAGCTGCCCTTGGCCAGGCCCACCCTGCAGATGCAGGGGCCTGGGCAGAAACCAGGGGCTGGATACACCTCTGATTCATACCCCCTACTTCAGAAGCACTCCCTAACCATAGCCCTCCTGTAAACCTTCTGACCAAACACACCACAAGCAGACTCTAGGCATCCTCAAACAGACAAAAACACTACGACTATGTCTACACTAGGGGCTTATGTCAACTTAAAGCCAGGGCTGTATTTTGAATGTATTAAGTTGACTTAAGCAAATGCTTGTCAGCTTAATAACTCTTCCCCTGTAAGTCGACTTAAGCTTTTAAGTCAACTTTAGAGGACAGGAAGCCCTGGTCTCCGCCCCCTGGTCCCAATCAGGTTCCTGGAGCCCGATCTGGCCCCAGCGGCTGCTGGCAGTTGGCTGAGAGATGATTCTGGCTCCCAGCCCCTTGCAGCAGGCAAGGGTTTGGATCAAGGGGCTGGGAGCCCAGTCAGGCTCCCAGCTGCAGGTGGCAGAGGCTTGGAGCTGGCTCCTGCCACCCACAGTGAGGAGCTGGGAGCCCAATTTGGCTCTGAGCCTCTTGTGGCAAGGAGGTCGGAGACCGATCTACCTCAAGCCACTTGCCACCACAGGCAGCCAGCTCAGCACCTAGTCAATTTCACAGGCTACGCGCCTGAGAAATTGACCAGGCTCGGAGCCACCTTGTTGATTTCACAGGCTCATAGCCTGTGAAACTGACTATGATCTGAGCCGACTGCCCACAGCAGCAAGTGGCTCGGGGCCAGACTGAACTCTGAGCCAGGTCTTAGCCCCCCCCATTGGGCTCCCAGTCCCTCTCTGCAGGCTGCAGGAACTGGCTGCCAGCTACAAGCCCCCACCAGCTGCTGCAAGATCGGGCTCCCAGCCTCGCAGCTTGTGACAAGGGGCTGGGGGCCAGATCGGGCTCCCAGCTCCGCACTGCAGGCAGCAGGAGCCAGCTCCAAGCCTCTGCCGCCTGCAGCTGGGAGCCCAGCTGGGCTCCCAGCCACTTGCCTGCAGCCTCTGGAGCCAGAGTGTGGGTGGGGAAGCAGGCAGGGTGAAGCTGACTTAACAAGGTTGACTTAAAATCGACCTTGTTAAGTCGACTTCCAAGGCTCCCCCCACCCCCCATTTAGACATAGCCACTGCTAGTATTTTACCATCTGTGTACTGAATTCAGAACATATAGACTGGACTCACAAAACAATCTAAATATACAACTCTGTACACAAATGCCAAGTACTTCCAGATACAGTCTAAGACAGCTACTGTGTATGTGTACATTAATGACTTAGAAGAAGGCAACAAAATCTACCATCAATATCAATTTGTAGACCAGAAATAATACAAAGAAAATAATGGCCTTGATATATTTGTGTCAGGAGCTTAAACTTATACTCCACTTTTATGCAGTGATACACTGATTCGTCAATAAAATGTTTGTTTACTTTCCCCTCCTCCCCCAACCCTGGCCCAGTATGCAGCCATTATATGGTATCTTACAACATCAAAGCTCAGCACAGACATTAATGAAAAGATTGCTACAATGATACTGTGGCAAAACTCTGTCTCTTGCCCCATATGGTGAATTGTAATTCTAACCATACACCACATATACATAGAGTTCTCTGATGAGAAACTGCATATTAGACTGAGGAAGCTGGAGATATGTTGGCAACAATCTATATCAAAGCTCAATAAATTATTTATTATTAGTAAAGTTTCATGCATTTAAATCTTATTAATAGGTCCTTATATTTATGAACTTTACAAATTAATTGCAATTGTCCAATAAATAGTTTCAAAATTCAGTCCAGGGTTAGTTGATGACTGGTTACTATACACTCCAAATGAGTGTTGGTCACATGGTGTTATCGGCTCTGCTGTTCTCAGTAGTAACAGAGGACAGTACAAGGAGCAATGGTTTCAAGTTGCAGCTCAGGAGGTCAAGGATGGATATTAGGAAAAACTTTCTTACTAGCAGAGTGGTGAAGCATTGGAATGGGCTACCTAGGAAAGCGGTGCAATCTCCATCTTTGGAGATATTTAAGGCTCGGTTAGACAAAACCCTGGCTGGGATAATTTAGTGAGAGTGGTCCTGCTCTTTTGGCAGGGGTTGGACTAGATGACCTTATGAGGTCCCTTCCAACCCTATGATTCTACCATTCTATGATTCTGTGATCTGTGGTTGAGTCTAAGTTTTATAAAACAAAATCCCATTGGTTGGTTGTAAGTTTTCCTTAAATGTTTCTAACTGTTTGATATATCTATTATATGAATAATAATCTAGCTTTTCAATTGCAAGCAGCTTCGTTGCGAACCCTACTCACAATGCGTTTGCTTTCCAGAGGCATTCTTGCAAACACTCACTAAATGGATTGTTAGCAAGTAAAAGAACAGAGCAAATACCAGAAAAGTTCTTCGGTGACCTTGCTTGACATGAACACTAACAAAGATTTTTTGCCATAGTTCCACAGCCAGGCTCCATTCTATGAATCAACAGACTCTGACTTCTCACGGTTATTGGCATGCCAGACATGATGCTTTTAATTTTCAAGTGGATTTTAAATTGAAACTATGACTGTGTATCCCTCATGAATAATCTGTTAATCAGCTGGTAAGAGGCTTAAGAGCTTTTCATGAGAATGAAAGAGGCTGTAGTCCTCACTGAGCATCTTGGCGTGCACTTTGGCCACCCCATGATGTAAATTACCCAAGAAAATAAGGGTAGCTTGGTATCATTAAAAAAAAAAAAAGAAAAAGGAAGTATTGACTGGTTTATAAACCTTAGACCAGCAGTTCCCAACCTTTGCCTTCATGTGGACCACTACATCATCATCGAAAACTTTTGCAGATCACTATCTAAGCAAGCTGTTTAAACACTTTTAACATAACTTATGGATGATGGGAGTCAAACATATATCAAGATGTATTAAAAATGCAGCTATTTCTCATTTATTATGCTCACTCACAAACATATTGCACTTGTCACAATACATTTACTTGCAGTAATTATCTCTCTCCACAACTCCACAGACCACTTGCAGTACTCTTGGGGACCGCAGTGGTTCACAGACGACAGGTTAGGAACCACTGGCTTAGAATCATCCACAGACAATAAATAGCATAAGACCTAATAACGCCTTTGAATTTTCCAGAAGAGGGCTTAACATTTCAGGGCATATAATTTTTCTGAAATTCAGGACTGGCGTGCATTGGGGTCAGTGGGCTAGTGGTAAGGAAGATTGATGGGGACCAGTGTATAGTTCTGTAGTAATGAGTTGCTGGTAATGCTCAGTGAATGCTTTTGTGGTAAACTAGAAGTATCCAGACAGGGAACTACCACAGCAGAGCCTTCCAAGGCACTCATGGTTAAAGGACAAGGAGTTGAACCCCAAAACATGACTCCCACATCACTACAGTATCTGAGCACCTCCCAAAAGGAATTAAAAGAACAGAATTACATTCAACCAAGCACTCTCACTCTTCCCCACTTACAGAAAGACCACTGTAAACCCTAAAAGATACTGCTTTTTTTCCCCTTTCTTCCCACCTTTCTTCTGTAGGCTCAATCCTATAAGTTGTCCTGTGGCACTTAAAGACTAACATATTTATTTTTTGCATGAGCTTTCATGGGAAAAAATCTCACTTTGTGACAAAGTGGGATTTTCTCCCACAAAAGCTCATGCAAAAAATAATTTTTTTAGTCTTTAAGTGCCACAGGGCTCCTTGCTTGTTTTACTGAACTAGACTAACATGGCTTACCCCTTTGGATCCTAAAAGTTGCTCAGTCTGGCCCAAATTCACATAAGTACATGACTGCCTTTAAACACGTAAGTGTACACATGAATGGTCCTGTCATTCTTGCTGCTGATTCCAGAATAAAACTGAAATTAGCAAAAATCCTTTCTCTCTGTATCACATTCATGTTTACTCCCCTTCTGACTCACATAAAGAAAGCTGGACATGAAACAAAGAACTGGCTAATTGATAGGTCTCAAAATGGAATTGTAAACAAGGAATCATCATCAAGTGAGGCCACCTGAAGGATTCTCCATCCCTGACCATTTTTAAATCAAGATTGATTGTTCTTTTAAATTATATGTTCTAGGAATTATTCTGGGGAAGTTTTCTGAGTCAGAAGAGTCATACTTACCTAATACTGGAGTCTTCCAATTTACAAAATTCTTCTAAAAAGTCATACACGCACTCACTTTCTTTTATTTCAATAAACAGAAATACTGCTGTGTATGAATTTTTCAAATCAACACTAAACTTTTTTTTAAAAAGCTATGAAAAGAGTAATCTATTTCTCTTTGGAAATTATTGCCAAGCAAGGTGATGCTCTGCTGGATACTGGATACTGTTCAATGCAATAAGTACTGTTGATATAATTTCACTGACATATGGATCAGGATAAAATAGCTAGTTCATAACCGACTTGCTTGAAATAAATTTGAGCATGAGCAGCTATGAGAAGTGGGAAATAAAACAAGCGCTTATAAAACTTCCTGCCAGTATGTCCAGTTCACTAACAGAAGAGTTGATTGAAAACTTTCAGTGAGGTTTTACAGCAGAGGAAAGATTGTTATCTTACACAATGTCAAACAGGTAAAAGAAATAAATATACCATTTGTAATAAGGTATAAATATTGATTAGACTCAAGATAATAGCCTGGAAATGAAATCATTTTCCAACAAAATTTATTATTTATTAAACACATCACCCTAGCATCAGAATATTAAGGTGTCCAAATAGTGATGTGGTATATTAAATGGTACAAACAGAACATTGCAAACAGCCTCCTTGTGGTGTGATTAATCAAAGCCAGTTGTACTTGAAGTATTGTTCATGGGATTGCCATTGCAGGTATCCAACTGCTCACTCTCACTGGCTATGTCTACACTTGAAAAGTTAAGTTGACTCTGCTAAGCCAACTTAACAAGTTGACTTAAATTTTCAAGTGTTGACATGGGGAGTCCAAGGGACCCACAGTTCCCTTCTCACTGGGACCTGCGGCTTCCCAGCAGAAGAAGTCTGCCAGAACCCCCACAGGTCCCTGCTGGAAGGGAGCCACAGATCCCAGTGAAAAGGGAGCTGTGGGTCCCTGGGCTCCCCACAGCTTCCTTCTCCCCAGGAGACCCACAGGTCCTGGGAAGAAGGAAGTGGAGACTTCGTTCTTCCCAGGACCCAGGGGGTCCTGGCGAGAAGGGAGCCGTGGCTCCCCACGGGCACAAGGGAGCACCAACTCCCCTGGCAAAGAAGGGAGCTGCGGCTGCCCCCGGGGACAAGGGAGCCGAGCCTCCCCCTGGCAGAGAAGGGAGCCACGGCTCCCTTCTCCCTGGCAAAAGGGCAACCACAGATCCCTTCTAGGCATGGAGCCAGGGCTCCCTGGAAGAAGGGAGCCACATGGGGCTCCCCAGTCCGGGCTGCAGTGACGAGGGATTCCCCACAGCCCCCAGCTGGGGCTGCAGCAGTGCGGGACTCCCTTGCTGCCCTGCTGGGGGCTTGCTTCTCCAGGGTTCCTCTGACCTCAGAGCCCTGGCAGCTGTCTTTCCTAGGGCTCCCCTGTCCCGGGAGCCTCAGTGGCTCACTTCTCGGGGCTCCCAGGACAGGGGAACTCCAGCAGCTGGCTTCCCTGAGGAGCCTCTGCACTCCCTTGTCCTGAAGCTTTGGCTCCCCCAGCCAGGGCTGCCCCAAGCCCTGACACTATTCTCCCCACCCCTAGGTTGCCTAAGTCAACCTAGGTGTCCACATTAATTTAGGTCAACTTAAACCTGAAGTCGACCTAAATACAGGGAGTTATTAAGTCGACTTAAGGATCGCCTTAAGTCTACTTAATGAAAGCCCAGTGTGGACTAGGGTTAATTTATATCAACTTAAGGGCCCTTAAGTCGACCTAAATTGATAGTGTAGACATAGCCACTGTTAGCACATGGAAGAACTGAGATTCCTGTTTCCCCATAAAGTGTGAGGAAGATGCAGATCAATGGCTCTCTCTCTCTCTCTCTCTCTCTCACTTTATAGCACTGCAAAGGTCCCAAGATTGGGGAGTGCTGTCACAGTCAATAATAAAATAATTCTTGCTTACCTTCTCTTCACAATCATGCTAAGTGATGTGTTCCTTGAACACACCACACTGACAAAGACAAAAGAAAGAAGGAACAGGCATTAAGCATTTAATATCAATAGAGGCAGAAGCAAACAGATTTCATTGTCAGTACGAACTTTACTGGGGGGAGGAGGTATACTTCCCCTAGACTCTTATACAATACCCATTGACATCGATGGGAAGACTGATTTCAGTGGGAATTGGATCAGGCCCTAAGGGAAGATGAAGATTTTCCTCCCTCACTCCCAACAACCCACCTTGTTCATCCTCCACAATTTGCCTGGCCTCCCACCACTGTTACTTTTTGACTCCAAATAGGGAATGTCACTCCGACTGATTTCCTGTAGCTGGCATCTTGAAATGTGCTAAACACAGCCCTGAGTCCTTTGCATTGAATATAGCAACGTGTCAAAGGAAACATCCGTCACAGAAGATTGCAGGGGTATGTCTGAGACTCAAGTTGTTTGTAGCACATGGCTGAATAGAAATCAGGAGATGCATTTTGGAGAGGAAACCCAGAATCCACATAGTAGCTGAGGACTGTCCTGTTGGTAAGGGCCCATAATAAGACTTTTATTTCCCACCACTGCCCTGTTAAGTGTGGTGCAGAAGGTAGCTGGCCCCATGAAGATATATAAGGAGTCAGCTTCTCTATCTGTCAAATCATTTCCATCCTCTCAGCTCCTTGGAACTGCTGGAGCTATGTCTTCACAAGGGGGACTCTTGGAACAGATCTGGCAGGAACACTTTAAGGGAAAGGAAAAACAATTCTCTGTATTTTACTATCGTTCAACTACCCTCTAATGTGTGTTACAGCAGTGATGAGGGGGACCTACTTTCTAATGGTTTTACAACATAAAACCTTGGACAATAGTTTAAAAGCACCTGTGTTGCTTAGGAGCCTGGATCCCATTGAAAATGTTACCCATAATATTTTAAATATAAATGTATAAACCCCTTCTTCACAAACAACACAGTACAGCATGAAGGATTTTGGATTCCCTAGCTTCATGCCACCCAACTAACAGTGACATGCTAGCAACAATATCACTGGTGTTGCTCCAAATCAACTCGTTTGACCTGAGTCAGCAGCAGAAGTTGTGCAGCTTTGCTCCAAGATCTGAACTAGACCAGGCTCTTTATTAAGCTCTTCTGATGAAAGAGCAAAGGGGGAGAGGCAGGAGAATTGGAAGGCAATAGAATTGGATAGGCTATGCTATCTAGCAGAACTGTTTGTAGATGGAATGCCTCCAACCGTCAAAGCCGTGGATTAGGATAAAAAAATATCTTATTGGATTGCTCTGCCTTTTAGCATCACTGCAACTTTCAGGGATGTGAACAGCTGAGCAAAGTAGAAAACTAATCTAAGGAACAAATAAGAAGCAATTTTTTTATTCTATTAAGTATGTAGTCTATTAAGTACGTATTTTATTGAGTTTTGAGTATGTATTGAGTAATTAGTATGTATTCTATTGAGTATCTATTCTATTGAGTTCAAAAGGGGCAGCCACGTTAGTCTAGTAAAGCAAAACAAGCAAGGAGTCTTGTGGCACTTAAAGACTCCTTGCTATTCTGTTGAGTATTGAGTATGTAGTCTTCTGAGTATTATTCTATTGAGTATGTTCTTTATGCTGTTGAGTATTTCTGCTCAGCAGTCATGCCAACCCCCTTACTCGGGCTAAGTTTATACTAATGGTGGCAAAACTGCCTCAGTCAGAATGATCTTCTGGGTTCAAGCAGTCTGTGTGAACATGCTCCATCAAACCGGAAATCACCATAGCAACTCCAGCCTTCATACTGGATTATCGGTAGACTAACTCAAAAGCATCTCTGGTCATTTTAGCATATTGTGTAGGGAGTACTTTGCAAGTCATCAGGAGATACACAAGGTATTTTACGTACCTTGAGTGTCTCCTGTCAGCTGCCCCCGAAAAGTGTAGCAAATACAGACTAGGGCTTGGTTAATAGAGTCATCACATCCCCTCTATGCAGCACAACTGTGTCTTCCAGCAAACTGGCTGGCTTATAATGACTCTGGTAACTGATGCAGATGTCCTGTATTACTCCTCCCCTTGCTCACCTGAGGGAATCTGTTTGAGTCTTAATTGCCAAAGCAGACGTTGACTTCTGGAGAACTGGCACCTTTCAGATTCCCATTGGGCATGACCCCATCACAGTCACGCATGCATTTGTTATGGCAGACCTTGCTATGCGGCTCTGTTAGATTACGGACCAGCCTATGTTACCACACTGAGTTGACAAGAGATATGCGAGCTATGTCCTGTAGAACACGCATCTCCTGTCAACTTACTTACACTCCCTTACCACAGCGTCTTCACTGCACTGTGACAATGGGAAATGCTCACTGGTCAAATCAGTCTTATTTTTTCCAGGAGCTGGAGTTACTGCATCAAACAGAAAACACGTGTAGGATCAACTGAATGGATATTCTCTGGTCATTCAGCAGGGCTGTCTCTAGGAGTGGGCAGGGCCCAAAGCAAATCCGCCTGTGCAAGACTGTCCCCACCATCCCAATCCCGGCGTCGTCCCCCACCCCCCTGGTCCTGTGCCACTCCCCAACCCCAATTCCAGCCTCACACCACCCCGGACTCAATCCTGCCCTCACAGTGCCTCCCAGCTGATGTAGCACCAGAAACAGCGTTTCACAGAAATTGTTACCTGTCTCTGTTTCTGGCAAATAGGCGAGCATACTCTGAACAACCCAAGCAAAAAAACTTTGTGCACCCAGTTTTTGGTGCTACAGTGGCTGCATGGGTTCCACTGAACCATGGGGCCCAGGGCAATCACCCCAGCTGCCACCACCTAGAAATGACCCTGACATTCAATCAATCCCACTATGTCAATTCATGAAGCCTGATGCAGCAGAATTAGTATAGACCAGTGGTTTTCAACTGGTATGCTGTAAGAACTGTCCAAGTGTGCCATGAAATTTTGTAAAAAGGTAATGAAAATCAATGTAAAACATTGTTTCATCTTAAACAATATGCTATTCGCCCCAATTACAACTCATAAAATTCATGAAAATTAATCATCAAATTAAAAAGAAGGCATTGGTCTTTCAATGCTAAAACGTGAGTGTTCTAAAGAAAGACTGTAACCAAAGTAAATGTGATGTTTATGAGCAATCAATTCATTTGAAAAAAGTGGGCATGTCTTGGAATTGCTTGCCTTACTGAAGCGTGCTGTGCAACTGGAAAGATCGGGATCCACTGGTATAGACATGCCCATAGCCTTCCAAATCCTTTTTCTTAGTGTGTAAGCTAGTTCAAACTTTGAGAAGACAAGATACATTGTTAGTTTGAGGCCATGCAATACCATTTGTGGAGACAGCTTCAGGAGACAGGGATCTCTGTGAACCATAGAAGAGTTTGCTGTATACTTGGGCTACAATTTGAGTCGGTTTTTGAGAAAAATTTATTTGTTGGCAACCAGGCGCTGGGGCTGGGCTGAGATTTCTCTTTCACCTAGATATTTAGATACTTGGTAACATAGTTTCCACAAGAATTGTGCTGCTCTGTCCTTTGCTTGCACAACAACTCTAAACCCTTTGTCACCTCTTTTGAGAATTATAGAATTTGTATAAATTATAGCTTATAGTTCTGGTTAATATATTCTGGAAAACAGCTATGTGATTGTCACAGAGTATATGGCTCCACCCTTTCCTCTGCCAACCATAACAAAACCATGTAAATGACTAAAGATGAAGAGTTTGCACTGAGGGGGGAAAATATGAAGCCATGCTGTCCCTCTCAATCTTTTCATCTCATCCACAGAAAACGATAGAGGAAATATTTGCAATTAGTTAGAGAATTAAAAGAGGGACAAAAGGAAAAGAAATTTTGTCAGTTTTGTTTCATCATGCTCTGGTTGCACATCGAGATGATTAAAATAATTATCTCACTTATTTGCTTCTCAGAGCATGCCTGAAAAGACTTTAAAGAGCCAAAAGGTTACACTGACATGATGTTGACTAATATAGTTTATTTTCATAATTAAAATGCGAGACTAGGCAAGATCAAAACAAATGAAAAAAATTAAAGCAGCTAGCATCACTTACATCTAATGAAAACATCTCAAATAATGTCAGACTGAGCAACATTACTGAAATGCTCCACTCTGGAAATGACAAATTCCTTCTCAGATATAGACTGATGAGAAAAATTGGCTTTTAAGGATCCTTTTTTCCTTCTCTGGATTTTTTTTAACTCAGTATAAAGGGGCTGGATTGGGAAGGAAGACCTCACCCCTTGATTCAAGAAAACACTTGTGGTTAAGTCCATCCCTATTCAGAAAAGCATGTGCATGTGTTAAGTACTTTTCCTAAACATGGATGGTTTCTGAATTGGGGCCAAAGTCTATAAACTGATATTTGCAGTCAAAAAAGTAGGAAGTCAGCATTAAGCCTCTGAACCACCCCCTCAAACATTTGAGGGTTTCATGGAACAATGGCACAGCCATTGCTCTGAGAAGGTTAGCCTGACCAACTACTGAGCAGATCAATCAGTTTTTTGATAAGTGGAGCCAAACCCCCAGGAACTGACATGAACAAATGAACTCTGACTGGATAAAAAGAGCTATCTTTTCCAGAAGGCAGAAAGCTGACACGGGCACCTGCTGTGGTGTTGAAAAAGCCAGGTCTGCCTAGGTCGCTATCACAAGATGAGGGGGCTTTAAGAAGTCATACTTGCAGACTGTTGTCTTAAAGTCCTTTTTCTCTAAGTGCTTTATTCCTGGTGGTAAAATTAACAATCCTTGGAGTTGCAGGGTAAACGTATCCTATCCCTCATTGAGGAAGTTGGGGGGTGATGAGGCTGTGAGAATGCAGTCTATCCAACTGGTCCCTCCCCGGTCATGTGCCTCAAGGATCTGAATCAGAGCAACCACCTTGGGAGCAGGGTGATGTGCTTAAAAGGCCAGAGCCAATAGCTGCCTCCAGTAAGGGCTGTGTAGCCTACTGGCTGGGACCAATAACTGCATCCATGGACACCAACCCGTATTTGGCCTGCAGCTCTGGCTCTCAAGTGGGGCAAGTAAACGGTCTACAGCAGCGGAAGGGGTTGCTGCATTTCCATAGCTTGGAGGCAGGAGGAGGGGAACACAGGTCCACTCAACTTTGTTGTGCCGCTCCAGGAACCTGTCCGTGGCAAGGGTGGCACTGCCCTAGTCAGTGTGGATCCCAGTACACCGCACTGACCCATCTCAAGTGGGAGATAAGACTCATCGCATCCCCCAGTCTACTTCTTACAATGCCTCAGGATGCTGTCGTCCTGGTCTCCTTAAGGCCTCCAGGTGCTCTGGTGCAGGCAACTCCTTGGGTGTCTGTACTGGGGCAGTCAACAGAGCGCAGCCGGTCTCCATCCGGGTCTCCTGAGTCTCTGGTTCTCTCAGCTGGGGGCTGACGTAGCTCCTGATTCAAAAGCCCCAACACGCATCCTTCCTCCTCACTGGTCAGCCTGGAATAAACTGGACTGTTCCCTTTTATCCCAGGGCAGCAGTCAGAGCATGCCCGGCAGTGTTGGGGGAGTGGGGTAAGGAAGAAGTGGACTTCTACCAACCACAGAGTATGGTTAACAGTTTCCATGTAGGGTAGGTCCCACCCCATCCGACTTGGTATTACGAAGGCTGTCTGCTAAGATTCCCAAATGAAAGAACTGTAGCCGCCTAACTTGGTCAGACCTGCTGGGCAATGCGTAAGCACAGTCAATACAATGAATATGTAGGCCAGAGCCTAAAAGTGGGAGAATTGCAGAATTCTACACTAGGACAGACAAAGGCACGACCAAGGGACAGAAGTTCAGCTAGTCTGGTAGCCACAACACCATGTCTGACTTTGTCCCTGTCATACTTCATAAGCCTTTTATTTCTTTGTTATTAACAAGATCAGTGAGCACAACTGTTCAAAAGAAATTTAATAATGAGGCAAGATAAACAGCAGCAAATCAAATTTGATTTGTTAATGCAAAACTAAATCTCCGAGCTTGGAGCTGAAGCAATATTGTAAATTAGAATACTGATATTTGTTTATACAACAACTTTTCCTTATCCACTGCTATCTGTAGCAGAGAACTTCGGGTGTTTACAGTCAGCATCTATGAGTTATGGGCTTGATTCGCCACTGTCTGGCTCCTTTTGTAATCATGTACACGTGTGCAGAGTGAATGTAAATGATGTACTTGACTTTAAAAGTAAAAAGCCTGAAACCAGAATCATGGAGTAAAATTCTAGGGACTGTGTTATGCAGAAATTGGACTAGAATTAGAGGTTCTCAAGCTTTTTCGTTTTGTGACATAGATGACAGCATGCCCATCCACAAACCATACAGAAGCCCACAACTTAAAAAAAAAAACAAAAAACCACCACCAGGAGAGTTTCAGCAGTGGCGCAAACCAGAGAAAGCCTCCACTACAAAAAACATTCCCATGGCAGCAGAGAGTGGCCCTCCCACATACCACCACCACAAGCAGCCACTTGCCGCGACTTGCAGCTGCAGCAAAGATCCCCACAAACAAAAGAAACCCTGTGGCTGGAAGAAGTCCACACTGCTGCAGGAAAACCCCACAAGGGAACAGGTTTCTTTCGGGAGTGGGCGGTGGTTTCTTTTGACAGTAGTCCAGCTCCCAGCAAAACCACTCAGCCACATGCAGTGACGCACGAATGTGCCATGACACAGAGGTTGAGAAGGGCTGGGTTATATGATCACTGTGGTCTCTTCTGATTGGGGGGGGGGGCGCTCATGAAAACCTTACCCAGCAAGAATGGTAACACTCATTGCTAGCAGGGTGGAGGGCAGTGGATAATCAAATATACTAAGTGTTTTGGGGTTTGTTGATTGTTGTTGCTGGGGGGGGTTTCCCCATTTTTCCCATTAAAGACCTCACTGAATTGACTAGATTTACACTAATGTCAGTGACAGCAGAATTCAGTCCAAAATAGCAATGTTGAGAACCTAATCCTATCAAAATTCAGGTCCATTCTTTGAACTGGAGGGTCAAATTTGCCTCTGAACACTTGCAAATTAATGTCAATGAGTGGCCTCTCCTCAATATTGCTGAGTGTAGATCTGGCTTTTTGTGCTCAGATGAACTTTTAAAGCTTAAGCCACTACTGAGGTTACAACAGCAGTGATTCCTTTTTAATAGGAAGTACAAAAGTCCAAGTATCTCAAATAAGCTTGTTCTACACATAAAATGGAATATATCTGTAAACATGTTGAATAGTATCAGCCTGCACAAAACAAAAAGAATTAGGCTTTTTCAGCCTGGTATTTCCAACCAAGAAAATTGCCCAATAACTCTTCCTCAACATGTATAATTTGCATAACCAAAAGATGGCAGCAGTCCATCAACCATGTACTTGCTGCATTCATCTGAAATGTAATTATGTGCCCGTAGGCATTCAATGTATGAACAATACTGTGTGCACTGAAAACAATGGATTAACAAAATTACTGGAACTAGGCCAAGCTTTCCTTACAAAGACCTATGACAAGGAAATTTATTCACCAGCAATAGTAAATTTACTTATCAGCCAGAACTAAGAAGAGGTTTGGTTGCCAACATACCCTTCATAACACCAGAAGCTATACTTTCTCAAAGTGTATTTCCAAGATTAAATGGGATTTAACTCCGCTTTCCCAATGACATAACATTTACATATCAAATTACTGTATTTGCATCCTTCTACTCAGAATACTAGAGCAGGCTTCAGCAGCAGGGGAGTTGGATCCCTGGAAATAAACTGGAAGGTCTGGGCACATTACTTAAGACCTAATTCTGTAAAGTACTGAGCACCTGTCGGGGGTCTTCTGACAGGAATTAAGAGTGGTCAGCATCTTGAAGAGACATTCAGCACCTCAAAGTATCAGGCCCTAGTAGGTGCCTTTGCTAACAGTCACCATGAAAAGATTTCCCCATTTTGGATCCCATCATCTTTCTATGGGGGGGGGGGAGCAAGAAAAAGCTGTTTAAAAGAGAAAAAGAACAGTACAGAATTATCCTCGCCAGGAGGTTGGGCACAGATTTCACTTACCTAATAAGAATAGAATAAAAAGCAGGGAAAATGAAAAGCTGACCCAAATGGAGAAGGAGAGAAGTGTTTTAAGGCACTGCATGTTCCATTTACTGCTCTATTGGTTTATTGTCATGCATTGTAGGATGCTAGTAGGAGACAGCTGGAAACAAGGACCAGTGCATAACATGAAACACAGTCAAAGTAACAGTTTTAACCTCTTTTTTCCCTCCCCTTAAAGATTTATTTTCTATTTTTCAGCAGTTAAAGAGAGAAGCTAAACTTGGCTTATAATCTAGAAGAAAGCTCAGAGAAGAAAGGGATGAGCACTGACCACATTCACATGGTAAAATGCAATTACAGACATCATTAGTGTTGATTTCATTATTGATTGTAAAGAAATTATCCAACCTGTTTAGCCCATGTTTTAGTTTGGGAATCTTTCAGAGCCTAATCCTGCTTTCTTCCTAGTTGTTTGTCAGTCATTGCAGAATAGTTCATGCAAACAAATTTCAGTGGCTAGGCAGTCCATTAATTCTTCAGTGTTACAATTTGCCATTTGCTGACAGAGTCAGAGAGGTCATCTAAAGCACATGGCATCGTTTGCACTTTCTAATTGATTACTGCAAGCTGTTCAGCAGGAGACCAATGAATTGCTAATGATGAGAGCAGAGTATAGAAAAGATTGAATGAACTGTTAAAATTAATGAAACTTTTGGGATTCACAAACATTTTCACAAATGACAGCCACCATAATATTCATAAGCAAAAAGTGTAACATGTTCATGGAATAAACTCACCACATGTTTATGAAAGTATTTTGAATTCATTTTTGTTCTATTTTACAAGATCTACTCATGGTTCCTACCAATGAGACCTAATTATACTCTCAGCTGATGGTGGGGAGCAATGAAAGATTATTCATCAAACAAGAGCAGTAGCCCATAAATGCCTCATAATGACTATATCTGGCACAACAAGCAAGAAGGCCCGTGGCCCGTTTAAAGACTAAGAAATGTATTTATCACATGAGCTTTCATGGGAGAAAATCCCACTTCATCAGATGCTTTGAAGATGGGGAACTTACAGAATGGGAGGAAAATAAATGCAGGGAAGTGTAAGTCATGGGAACAGGTCCACACTGTAACAGCAAATCAAAGCAGTTGTGAAGATTCAAACACTGGGAAACAGCATGTAGAGGAAGATGAGGTCAGATCACTTTTTGCTATGAGAAAAAATTCCAACAACATAGTCCCTATTTAACCCTAAGACAATGGCATCAGATCTGCATGTGAATCCTAGTTCTGTAGTTTCTCTTTGAAGCTTCAAAAGGTGATTTAACTTCACCTTCCTCTATATGCTGTTACCTAGTGTTTGAATCAAAAAAACTGCTTTGATTTTCTGTAACAGTCTGACTTGATCCTATGACTTACACTCCCCTGCATTTATTTGCCTTCTATTCTGTAAGTTTCCCATCTTCAAAGCATCTGACCAAGTGGGATTTTCTCCCATGGAAGTTCATGCAATAAATAATTTTTTTTTAATCTTTAAAAGTGCCAAAAGACTCTTTGCTTGTTTCGCTGAACTAGACTAACATGGCTACCCTTCTGGAATATATCTGGCATGAAACCTCAAGAAGTCACTGTCTGCTGTGGAACTATTTTATTTTAACAGGCCGGATTTGGTTGATTAAAGTTTGCAGAGTTATGTCTGAAATCGATGTTGTTACATCTGTAGTCAAAACTGTTTATATGCTGTGTATTGGTAGTTGCCAAGCTATAAAAAACATCAACTAGCCTATTCTAACCCTGCCTCACACAAAGGGCCCACTTTCTCTTCATTTTTATCAACTCCACATGTTGGTAAGACACAGGGACTAAGATACCATTAGGTTGCTGGTAAACAAGAGCTTAACTTCACTCAGTTTCTCCACTTCCATTCACCAATGCTCAAAGGACAGGGTAAAACAGAGGCTGCTTGGGAGACAGGACAGAATGCCATTGAGAAGATTAAACTCCACAACTGTGGCTCGTTAGATTTGGGTTGAATATCAAATTGAGGATTTTTTCCTGTTTCCTTCTGATTTTAACAATTTTTATTTATTTATTTGTTTGTTTGTTTGTTTGTTTGCAAAGCCAAATCCTTGAGGAAAAGCCTCAGTACAACTGGGGTTTTTATGCTCAGTCAGTTTGTTAACTAAAGCAATTCAAGAGTTGCCGCACAACCAGCAAGAGTCAAATCATTTGCAACAGGTGTTACTATATTTCTGCCTCTTTAACCCCTGCACAATTAATCTCTCCTCAGGTACGATGAAGAGAAACTATTAATGATTCAGGCTTGACCCTCCAAGCACTCTGCAATACATCATTCCCAATGCTACCTCTGCTCCACTATCACAATAGTGAGCAGCCTGAAAGGGAGGGCATGGTAGATAAATTGATCAGAGACCAAGAGGAAAATTTGTAGGTCATGATATTCATCTTCCTTTTACCACAATGCAATCCTGCTGATTTTTTTCTCTTTGAAATCAATAGTTTGCAGTAATGTGAGAGCTGATTTCATCCATTTTCCTTTCAGTTTCATGTACATTTTCAGATTTTGCAAGAAACGGAATGACTTGTTTTCTATTCTCTGCATCTATGGTCCATCCAGTATATAGATTTAAGTTCTGATTCAGAATTCTACCTTTGTATGTTAGAACTCCATTTCCCTGCAATGTCAATGTGCATTACTTCTCGAATTAAGCCTGTGCTGCTCTATGTACTCAATCACAAAGCCATGGGACTACTGGATGAGGAGCACTTGCAAAATCAGGCTCAAAGTCAGGAAATCCCTGTGATTAGAGGCTGCAATTCAAAATCTAAACCTTCTGTAGTTAAAGGATTGTGGTGGGCCTTGAATTTCTCTCCCTTTGGATTCAACTCTGTGTGGTTCCCTCAAAACCTCTATCAGGCTAGTAAATCCAAAACTACAAGAGCTCTGAGTCAGATCTATATAAATCTGGGTGCTGCTACTAATGCCACTACTAAATAAGATTTACCATTTCTGTTGAAAGCAATTTACAACTCTCATCGGATTACTTGTACAAGACTTGCCAAGGAACCCTGAAAGGGAGTCAGAGGTGAGACCTGGTCTCTGGGCTTACTGATTCTCAATCCTCTGCTTCACCAGTCGGTCACATCTTGTCATAAAAAAAATATAACATACCCCATACAACACTTGTTACATTTCAGGAATCAGAAAGAAAGCCTACATCTTAGCTAAGAAATTAATTATTTTATGCACCTTTCCTTTATTCCTACTTTTAAAATGAGCATCTAGTTTTGATTTTCTTCTCACTTGAATCAGTTTGACTCTAGTGTAACTCATTTGTACTTCGCGTCTTATTTACTGACTACGGTGATTTACATCAGTGTGAGAGGAGAATTAGAGATTTATTTTTTGCATGAGCTTTCGTGGGAGAAGATCAGGCCATCTGTTGAAATAGGTCTGGATTTAAATTTTATTTCTGAAACTGTGATCTTGTTCCTCAAGCTGGTTTTTTTAAGAACTCTTCCAGCAATAGTTCATCTGTTGAAGATTCCAGAGGGGCTGCCATATTAGGCTGTGTACAACAGAAACAACGAGAGTCTTGTGACACCTTATAGACCAGCAGATTTTTTCGGGCATAAGCTTTCATGGGCTCCAATCCACTTTTTCAGATGACTGGAGCCCATGAAAGCTGATGCTCAAAAAAATCTATTAGTTCATAAAATGCCACAGAACTCTCATTGTTTTTTCTGTTGAAGATGCAAATACAAACATCCACTTTCTCATGTACCCCTGATGTTTTCAGTTATGCTATGAATGATTTTCTTCAGGTGATAGGTTGGGGGGGTTGTTATTATTTTTTAGAATTAAGCTAACAATTAACACATTTTATAAACTGTATTTTGCTGCCATTCTCAATTAAATAATCAAAGTTTGAAAGAAAAGTTGATGCAGAAGATAACTATACACTGTTGGCATAGCTAACAATAATGTAATAATGAGTTATTTTATACTACCTTGTAGAAAAAAATAATAAAACTAGCCTGTATATTCAAGAATAATGACTATTAAATGTTTTATTCACAAATGTGTGGCTAGTACAAAAAAAATCTCATTCTTTTGACAAGAACTAAGTGATGGCACAACAAGTTTCAGCAGCTAGGATTTATGAAGACATAAGAATGGGCAAGTAACATATGAAACTATGACACTAAGAACTGTGGGGGATCCAAAAAGTTAGATATGCAATTGCACATGCAAAATAGGCACTTGGTTGTACTTACCCGCACACTGAATTTGCATAGTCATTTATTACAGTAGGGCAGGCAAAAAAAGATAATTGTACTCATACATCTCTACATAGGCACATTTTTACTTTCAATTGCTTGGTTCCACTAAGCATGTGTGTCAGGCATATAATTACATACATTTTCCATTTCATGCACCTGACAAAGTGGGATTACACCCATGAAACTTATGCGATGAATAAATCTGTTAGTCTTTAAAAGTCCAATGGAACCCCTTCTTTGTTTTGGTTATACCCATGTTTATGGATCTGGTTTTTAATTTTGTCCTAACTCTTGAGTTTGGATTTCAAAGAAGAAACACTAGTCACTACCTACAAGTTCTCTTGCTGTTAGCTTGTGTTCTTACCAGATCTCCTAAGCTAAGGAGAATCAGGCCTGATCAATGAATAGGAAACGTCCAAGAAAACCCAAGCACTAGTGATTCAGTATGTGTTAGAGTCAAATGTGCATAATGTAGGCTTGATTAAAAAGGATAAATAGAATTTATTAAAGGTTTGATTAGTTGTTTGGGTTTTGGTTTTTTGGCATTTGTTTGTTTGTTTTTAAGATTCATTAAAGAAAAATTTTTCTTAGGAATCTGACAGGGTTCACCGTACCACATTGGCCGTCATGAGGTTTAGCGTCACAAGTTGGTATGCCCTCTCCCAATGGTGCCTTGCCCAGCATCACATCTGCTCCTTGACCCATGTCACAGCATCCTCTTCATGACACGGCTCTCCAGCTGTGTCATGATCCATTTTCCCCCTTTCTGGTTAGTACTACAGTCCAAATGGGTATTTCCCAAGTGGAATAAGGGAGAGCACCCACTACTGCAGGTTCTGATCCAAGAACTCTGTAGATGGCACCCACTTGCTGCATTACTCTTGATTTTCACAAATTTACAGCCTAATTTGGCAACACATTAAAATAGTCCCTAGTCAATGGGACTATTCACATGCTTAAAGGTAAACAAGTTTAAGTGCTATAGTAGATCAGGATCTATGTGTTCAGAGAATCAGGCCTGCTAAACTTAGTTTTGTATGAAAAGGGAGAGAACAGAGAGCCAAGGAAATGGCTGGATTTGGTTGGGGGAGGCGCTGGTGTGTCCTGTACAATGTAGGGTCATGATATGCTACCAAGTGTTAAGGTTGAGAACCACTGATCTAGAAAATGTAATCTGCCTTTAAGTCTGGTGCAATTGGCTGTTACTTAAGTACTGCATGATCAGTTTTAGCTGTCTTTGTGCCTTCACTTTTCAAACGTTACAACAAACTGATAATATGTTGACAAGCTCCAAAGGGATAGATGTGTTAGTCTTGTTCAGCAAAATGAACAAGGAATCTTGTGGCACTTAAAGACTAACAGATTTATTTATTTTGCATTTGAGCCTTTGTGTTTCTGTTTGCTATAGTATAGGATGCTAATCAGGTGGTGTCTTCGTTTCTTACTTTCAGTCCATTATGTACATTAAAGCTCATGCGATAAATGTCTTAGTCTTTAAAAGTGCCATAGGACTTCTTGTTTGTTTGACTAACATGTGCATCTGTGTAGCCAGGCCACACACTCTTCCTTTCCTCCCTGTGGCTGGAGGGTGCTAACATATCAATTCACCTTGAATGGCCCCCTGAAATAAGTGTTAATATTGTGCTAAACAATCAATCCACCTCGTCTTTAGTTGCGGCCCTGAGTACATTTCCTAGACATCGAGTAGACCTCTGTGTTACCTCAAAATCTTGTCTCCCTTACAAACCAAAGTTGGGCCAATAAAGGATATTACCTTTTCGTTTAAAAGAGAATACATTGCTGTCTGTTTAAGTAAAATATAATGGTTTCAGTAGAGCCGTACAGGAAACCACTGCCCACAAGCACTTCAGTGTGTGCTTACATTTCTGTCTGGCTCAGGAGTCAGTCCCACCACACTGAAACCCCTAGACTGCTACTGAATGCTGAAAGAGAGCGCTGTGGGACATGTCTCTACATGCAGGGTCACACGTCAGTTACTGGTAATAAACAATTCCCCTCTGGTTAACCAAACACACATTGAGCCATGTGGCTCACTTTTCTGTGTCATTTAACACTTCAGAGATAAACTAAACTTCCTGTCCTATACTGTGGTGGTGACTCAGTCAGTTCTTCCCAAATACTTAGTCAAAGTTTGTTTACAGGGGAGCACTGTGCTCCAAGGAGGTGGGAGGAAGAAGGGTCTGACTTTTTTGTTCACTCAAACAAAACCCAAACTTTGACAATTCTTTTTACTGTGTTTTACTTATAGAAACAAAATTAAGCTGTGGGGAGTCTATTAATAAAAGACCTACACAACAAAAGCCAGGCAATCTGCAAGGCATGTTTTAATCTCCTGGGAAAATCAATTTTACTTATAATAAACTAGAAGAGAATGGGGATTACTCAGGGGAATTAGTGTTTGAAGTAGGATAGAAAAAATAGATTCTTCATGACTAGAATATGATGCTGCAGTGCATGTACAATGTGGTATAATGAGAGTGCTTAAAGAAATTCCTGGTTTGTTTCTCCTGAAGTTCCTTAAAGAATTTCAGCTGAAGACAAGAAAACCAAAATCAGAAAGACAAACACATATTAAACTGAAAAAGAAAAAAGAAAAACCACCTTAAATAAACACCTTGCCTATGGTACCAACAAGACACCAAACCTGACTTAGAAATCAGAGAAATAGACGACTTGAAGGGACCTCAATAAGTCACCTAGTCCAGCCCCCAACATTGAGGCAGGACTGAATATTATTAAGACCATCCCTGGCAGGTGTTTGTCTAATCTGTTCTTAAAAGTGTCCAATGTCACCACACCCTTCCTGAGTAATTTGTTCCAGGCCTTATGTCAGAATTCATTGTGCTCACCTCTTGCTTTGGTAAAGGAGAGTATGACCTAGCATTCCTCTTTTCCATGTCTGTGGAATGTCCATTTGTGACAATTTGGAGGTGTGTGGAAGGGTGAAATTATACAAATACAAGATGCCCTGAGTACAGCTGCAATGAACTTTATTCACAGGTGGTGAGGCTTTGTTTTAGAAAATCAGTCATTGTAAACAGCCCAAAAACAAACAAATTCTGCTCTCAGTGGATTGAAACTTGTAACTGACATTAGAATTTGGAAAGAAAGTGGGGAGGTTATATCTTTATTGGACCAACCGAGATATTACCTCATCCACCTTGTCTCTCTAACATCCTGGGACCAGCCCAGCAAGGACAATGCTTCTCGCAGAATGTGGCGCATTTTCCTTTGGGGTCCTATATCCATTGCTACCTCCTCACCACCTCCAAAGTTCAGAGGAAGCAAAGTGGCTCCATGTCCATCCAGCATATAGGTTCAGCAGTTCACTTTTTACCTCTGTATTATGTTGCCGTATATTTGATACTCAGGTGGACACTGAAATCCATGCATTTTATCCCCAATGTAAGTGTATGGAGCTTACTCTGTCGCATCTCTGGTTGCCGGCAGCCGGACTGAGGCTATGCTTACACTACAGCCAGGCCAGCATAAAACTAGTGTTGCTCAGCAGTGTGAGGGGTGGGGAAAAAAACAAAACAAAACAGTTTATGGAGTTTGCTTGCAATACCAGTTCCAAGCATTTATACAGCACTTTTAATCCACAAAGAACTTTACCAAAATTAATTCACAACAGTCCTCTGTTGAGGTCATTATTAACACTATTTTGTATATGGGGGAAACTGAGGCACAGAAAGGTTAAGTAAGACATGTTGACAGCTCCAGAGGCATAATATCTGAGTAGGAACTGCTATTCAGAAATTCTTGGTGCTGATTCCTACTTTCAGATCATACTCCTCTCGTGTTTTCTAGAGGTGGACCCAAACCAAATCCCCACATCTGAACACTTCCTTATGTTTGGATCTGACTCCAAACTCTTTGACTACTCTTTACAAAGGATGGAAACAAAACCTCCTATTTGGATATCAGGAATAACCTAGATACAAATTCAGACTTGAATTTTGCAACTCAATCCATCCCTAACATTTTCACAAGTCCTTATGACTTTGATCCTAAGTGAAATTTGCTTTTCTTGGAAAGAACTCTACTTTTCCTATCTAACAACTCTTATATTCTATCTTTGCTAAAATCCTGAGTTTGTGATTTTGCCCAGAAGTAAATATTTATAATTTTTGCAGAGAACTTCACAATTTTCCAACAAAAGGATACCTTTTTGTTGTTTTAATCTGTAGAAAATACCTTTTGTCCTTGTCACAGGGCTCTTTTAGTTTGTAACCTTTGTAGCTCCACTAGTCTAAGTGAACCGTGCCAGAAATAAGCTACAGCGATATGGCTTACCTTAATGCTGATGGACACTATCTATACGAAGGCTTTACGCTGCCTCAGTGGCACTCACGTAGCTAAACCAGTAGAAAAAAACCCTTCAAGTTTTAATCAAAAGATATACTAAAACATTGGAATGAGACTAAAAATCATTTCACATGATTTTGTGTGTAGGGGCATGGAGGCATGTCTATTCAATTGGCTGACAATTAACATTTGTTCCATACTCCCACAGCTATGAATGGGGCTAGCCACTATGTAACTGCTATATTTTCAGTGAATGTCAGACCCTGGCTCACATTGTCCCTGTAGCATTTCAACATATTTTCCCTTTACCCCTTCAACCTCCATACCCCTATTCTTTGCTGTAGGAAATAACAACTCAGACAACAGCAGTGTTTTCCTTATTGGTAAACACACTAAGCACATCTGCTGTGGTGATGATGACGATGATAAATAAAGAGAAGGTCTGCTCTCAAGTGGAAAAAACAGAATGGCAGTTTACATGTTGGCTAGAAAACAATCAAAAGAACCTAGAGGCTAGAACAGCAATCCTGTTTCTATCTCACTTCATTGTCTTAACAGGATTCTTATTCTTATTCTATATTTAGAGACATGGGAAACTATGCTAAACACACTACTCATTGTTTCTTAACCTAAAAGAGCTCATATCAACTGCTTTCCTTTAAGGACATAGACTACATAGTTTAATCAGCCTAATTAACAGGATTTAAACAAATAAAAGTTAACATTTTCTTCATGATTGGGAGGTCGGGGTGGGGGGGACAAGATGGCTTCCTCTTTTGATCACCTCTCTACAGAAAAGGGAATAAAGGATGGGTTAAACTAACCTTTGCTATTCCTTTTTATAAGTTTCTGGACTTATTTGTAAAAAGCCCACGGTAGATTTTTAACTCCCTGCAGTGTATCTGTTTGCTTTTTCCAATTATTCATCCTGACCAATAAGTGGATGTGAAGATCCTAGCAATTTCTCTTCCTAATGTTTTGGTTGGAAATGAAAACAGACCAGAATGTCACACAATAAACATGGCGGTGGGGAGAGGGGTTTCCTCTTGTTTACAACACAGATACCATATTTAATGGGACAGGCAATGATATGCAGAAAACATGGCAAAGAATGTTTACTCTTTTAGGGCTTGTCTTTGCCAGAAAATATTATGTTGAAGAATAGCTGTGAACAATCAAGTTAGCTAAAGCAATGGTGATTGTCAATGATGGGACATCGATAAGCTATGTTCAACACCATATCAGCTGACTCAACTCTTCACCATTGGGTTTAAACAGGATATTTTTTTAAGCGATCACAAACCTTGCCAATTGCATGAGTCTGTAACCCGCAGATATCAGTCCTCTGCCATACCCCATAAACCTACCCTGGGTAACTTTGCTGAAGAGATCGAGGCTGAAGTCATGAATGTAAAAATGTACTCACACGTACAGCTAATTAAAAAATCAGCCCATTTGTTCTATTATACGTTCTGAAATTATCTCTGTACCAAAACTTCTGTCTTTGGCATGTCTTATAATGGCTTTAACATAGATAGGGTTCATAATCCCAAATTCTCTAAAATTTCAAACACACAGTTTGTACAGACCAGGCGTGGCCAAACTGCGGCTTGGGAGCCACATGTGGCTTTTGAATGAAGAAGTGTGGCTTGCGGAAGAATGTCAGCAAATCAATTTAGTAGGTAAAAGTATATGACCATCTGCCACAATGCGGCTCTCGAAGGTTTAATAATCAATTTATGTGGCTCTTGAGTTCCATAAGTTTGGCCACCCCTGGTATAAACTGTCTTTGTCTCTTTCCCTGGTAACTTATGCTTGATCCACATAATCCTACATTATCATTCCTCCAATAACGTTCCACTTTCGGTGTTTGTAATTTTTCGACTCTCTTGACATTTTCTCCTTGACATTGTTTCAGAGACCATTTCTCCAAAGGTTAAAGTAAGCCAGAAAGACCCAGAACACCATTCCGGGGCCCACTGTTTTTACGGGCTCAGTGTTTCAGGCCCCTAAAACTAGGAAATGGTACAGGAACCCTGCTTTCTGGGGCCTGCCATTTAAAAATAGCAGGCCCCGGAACACAGCATTCCCGTTCCATTTTCTATATTTAGGGATCCAAACACTAGGCCGTTAAAAATAGCAGGCCCTGGAACGGTGTTCTGCCATGCATTCTGGCAGGCATGTGAAAAGCAGGGGAGGCACATGTGCAGGCCGTGCTTGGCCGCAGAAGCCTCCAAGTGCAGCCTGCAGGCTGCATATCATATATGTTCATGTATAAGCCGAGATTTTTGTGCCTGAAAATTGGCTTCAAAACAGGCAGTCGGCTTATGCATGGGTCAATGCAGTAGACAGACCCAGCCCAGGAGTTTCACTGGGTATGCTCCAGGCTGGAGACCTAGTGAGGCTGGGCCAGCCATCTTGGGCAGTCAGCCTGGGCTCTGGTTAGTGTTAGGAGAGGACCCCAATGTCTGGAGCAGCCAGGTAAAGGGGCCCTGGGAGAAAGGTAAGCCTGGGGGTTTGGGTGGGGCTCGGAGAGGCCAGGGAAGCAGTGGCAGTGTCCGGGGGTTGGGGGTGTAAGGGAAAGGGGCAGAAGGGGTGTTGAGGAGCAGGGGAACAGCAGGGAGAGCAGACAGAGTGGGGGACAGAGCAAGGGGAGCAGAGAAAGCGGCAGGGGACAGGGGGAAAGCAGCGGCAGGGGTTTGGGGCTTAGCAAGGGTGTCAGGAACTCGGGGGGAAGACGACAGCACTGGGTGAGGGGGTCAGGAGCCAAGACCAAAAGGGGACCTCGGCTTATAAACAGGTCACCCATTTTTGCCTCTTTTGGGGCTCAAAATTGAGGGGTCATCTTATGCACGGATCGTCTTATACATGAGTATTTAGGTAGTTTCCCTGCCCAGTGCGCGGCTGCCCATGAGTATTGGGGCAGCCTGACTCACACTGTGGGGGGGTGGATTCTGGGAACAGGGGAATGGATATGGGGGGCAGGAGCTGGGGTGGGGAGCTAGCATTTGGGGGGGCAGGAGCTGAGGTGGGGGGCTGGCATTTGGAGGGCAGGAGCTAGGGTGCAGGAGGGGGACCTTGATGTGCAGGGGGGTGCAGGAGGGTTCTGGGGACCCGTAAAATTCTGCATGTCTCCATCCTACCTGAGCGGTGGGGAGAGGCTGCCATCAGGGATGCAGTTCAGGCTTCCTGACATTGAACCACCTGGCCCTGGTTCCATGTGAATGCTGCAGGAACCACTGAAATTTGTGCCAGAGACAACAGGTCTCTTGAGGCAGAGTGGCTTATTCCAGTGGAGAATTTCTTTGATAAATGAAGAGATTGAGGCAAAGAGAGCAACCCATGGTTGCTCAGTTTACCAAAGACAGGGATAGCTATAGACTACAGGTGTTCCAACACCCTACCGGGTCATCTGATCATTCTACATGTGTTCACGCTGTGCTGAGGAGCAAATAGTTTATCTGCTGTAGCACCCAACAGGGCAAGTGGAAATTCTGAAGTAAAATTTCCACTAGACTCTTGGTGTGTGTGGGTTAAAATAAGGGGGAATGGCAGCGGGGAAACACAGTTCCACAAGCTCTCCCTTCTTCCCTGGCCTAGAGTAAACAGTGCTCCCACTGGTGCAGTGAGAGCCCCCACTCTTTAATCTACTTTAACCATTGCTCATGTCTCACATGCATCTTATAAGTCCCAGGTTTAGGACCTATCCACACTAGCACTTAAGTCAACAAAATTTGTGTCTCTCAGGGTGTGAATAAAACACTCCCCTTTTTCTCCCAAGAGACAAATTTTGCCAGCTTAAGCACTCAGCATCAGTGGGAGACTCTTCCGCCAGCACAGCTACCACAGCTTTTCGAGCTGGTTTTATGATGTCCCTAGGAGAGCACTCTCCCATCAGCATAATTTGGATACCCAAGCGCTCTTACAGTGGCACAGTGATAGTGGTACAGCTGTGACACTGCAAGCTTATAAGGTTTGACATGGCCTTAGTTTATGGTAAAGATGAAAAACAAACTGCTGTCTAGGAGAACACCAGAGAGGCCAGCCTCCTTCTTCAAGAGCTCCTGCATCTCAACAAAGCAATCCGAGTTCAATCACTTTCAGAAAAAGGACTGCAGTAGGATCTGAATTATCCCTATTTCCTCCTCGTCCTCTCCCCCCTCAGAGTCTCTCTTTCTCTCAAGTGGTGGCACTGCTGCACTGCAGATCTCTATGCCAGACTTTACAGTGTTTCTTAACAAATGATTAAAAGAGTTTTCACTCTCTCCAGCTCCTCCTCCTTGACTAACCCAGCTGGTTCTCAGGGGCTGCTCCTATATTGTGACTTGTTTGTTCCAGAGAAAACAGTTTCAAAGGTGCAAAGCAATATTAGTCATTTCTTAGATATGATGTCTGTTTCTGATTTTCCTGTGCTTATTTGCAGAATTTTTGCTTAGTTTTCCAATCAGAAAAATGTTATGGGAGGCAAGTTACCATGGCCATGTTTAAACTTAATGAGGCTAAAATAGCTGCAGCTTCTTCTTGTCAAAACCAATAATAAACCACGAAATGGACATTGCTGTGTAATGGTGACATCTCCTAGTTAGCAGCAATAACTGAGTTAGCACCTTGTAGACTCCTTACTTCAGCAAATCTCCCAGCCGGCTCTTAGGCATGTCAAGCCCCTACCAAACTAAACCTTGCATGTTCCCACATTATACATCCCTTATGTAACATGAATGCAGCCCCCCAACATTTCCTGTCCTGCACAGGAACACTAAGGAACTTTGTCAACACAGGTCCAAAGGGGTAGCCATGTCAGCCTAGTTCAGCAAAACAAACAAGGAATCTGGTGGCACTTTTAAAGAGTAACAAATTTATTTATCTTATAAGCTTTTGTGGGAGAAAAGCCCACTTCATCAGACACTTGGAGAAGTGGGTTTTTCTTCCACAAAACTTCATGCAATACATAAATTTTTTAGCTTTTTAAAGTGCCACCAGACTCCTTGTTTGTTTTCTCAACAGTGTAGAATTAATTTCAAAAGTGGTATTAATGTCAGCCCAAATCCCTTACTAAAATCATTTTTAAAAAGTTTTGAAAATCATTAGACTCCATTCCTTTCTGTGGCTTTGTCTACAGTTGCATTTATATCAGCAAATTGTTGGTCAAGGGAGTGAAAAAACATACCACTGACCAAATAAGTATTACCAACAAAAGCACCAGTATTGGTTTACCAAAGAAAGTGATTTAATTATGATTGCAGGAGAGCTCTCTCCATTTGGCATAGTGCGGCTACACAGGAGACCGTACAACAGCACAGCTGCTGCAGTACAGCTGTGCTGCTGTCAGGTCTGTAGCACAGACATAGCCCATGTTAAGAGATAGAAATTAAGTGATATACTAGGAACTAGGTATATAAGATACATATAATGCTGATTTACTTCACTTGCTATCCCACAGACCTCAGGCCAATCACGGTTTTAAGACTAATTTGTGAAATAATAAAATAATCTTTTGATTGAACTGCAGTGTAATGTTTATCTTTCCTTCTACCCCGGACTGTGAGAGCAGCATTATTCAAAACTAACCAAAAAAAAAACCACAGTGGGGAAAAAGTAACTGAGGGTATTCGTTACTGAGAAAGCAAGAAAGAAAGAAGCAAGCAAGCAAGCAAGCAAGACTCTCTTTGCCAGGAAGCTGAAAGCAGCCTGACATTTGTTAAATATGTTTTATAAATAGGACTATATGCCTGCCTGGTAGACTATTGTCTACCCAAGCAAACAAACAATGCTGCGCATTTATACAGTTCTCAAAATCTTCAAAGTGCTATGCATGCATTAACTAATTCATCTAGTTTGAAAACCAAGTCCTGCCAGTTTAATACCACATATGCATTGAGAAAACAGATCATTAACTAAAGGGAACAATTTCTTTGGACTCCTATCATCATAAATTATACACTGCTTTTTAAAAAATATATTCTTTCAGCCATCTGATTAATGATTGGATTGGAACAGATTAATTTACTTATGGCTTGTGGAAACTTAATAGGTTGACACTTAACAGAAGCCTGACAGAATTGTAAGGGTAGCTGATGCTTTAAGGGGCATGAAATCTTGAAAAGCACCCAGTCAGGGTAAATTCACAATGGCCTTTTTTCAAAGCATCCAGAGATAGGATCTTTGTATTCTTTAGACTAGTTTGATGCATTGTATAACATAGGAATACTTTCTGCTTCCTGAACTATGAGAGACAACTATATCAAGTCAGTGAGAGCTTTTCCATTAACTTGAGATGATTTGTAAACCAAGTCCCCTTGTTTAAAGTGCGTTTTCTGTGACTGTAGATTGTTTTTAACATTACCTTTTTAATTTTTATACAAATCAATAAGAAAAAGTTAGGGTAAGATAGAAATTCGACAGCTCTTAAAGTCACTTATCACATCAATAAATAATTACATAAGAAGTTGGGGGTCATATTTCTATTTCAGTCCTTTTTCTCTGCTTTAACACTGAAAAGCTAAGTTGTTTGCATTAATGATTAAACAAAACAAAAAAAAACAAAAAAATAGGGAAAGACATCTCAATCGTGTTCGTTTCACTGATAAATGCACAGGTGACATAACAAATCTTTACACAAGAACCAAGTCCTATTAATTTAAGGCATGGGTAGTCAATTATTTTTGTCGAAGTCCAACTTTTTTGGTCAAGGCATAGTCAAGCTCCAGACTCCAGAGAAAATAATGGTAAATAACAACACTGATAAGAAGAAGAGAACATGATTTTCAGGTCTGTTCAAAAGTATCTAGCAATCTGATTTGGCCCATGGTCTGCCTATATTGCCTAAACTAGTTCAAAGTATACACAGGACTAGGGAAACAAACAGGGAGTCCTGTGGCACTTAAGGACTAATAAATTTATTTATTGTATGAACTTCCGTGGGCGAAAATCCCACTTTGTCAGATGCTTTGAATGCACTCTTCAAAGCATCTGATAAAGTGGGATTTTCTCCCACAAAAGCTCATGCAATAAATAAATTTGTTAGTCTTTAAATGCCACAGGACTCCTTATTTGTTTTACTGAACTAGACTCACGAGTACCCCTTTGCAACAGGACGAGGGTGCATGTATTGAAGGAAATAATTCAAGATGGAGAGAATCAAGTCCCTCAGTTTACCACAGCAGACCATAACAGTTTCATCTGTAAAAGGCCTGGCAAGATCTGCGAGAAACAACATAATTTCTTTTAAAAATATGCTTTTCCATTCCTGATGCCTCTCTCTATTAACATCATGACTCATGATCTTCCAGCTACTGAATTCACACTACCCATCTTTACATTAGCTCTTCTACCAGCCAGTAAGTAAAAACCATTGTCATGCTGTCTGGCTTGTAAATAAGAAGAACAACGGTGGAAAGACTGAGCCTGACAGCCAGCAATCCATGGTGATTACAGAGAAAAGAGGCTGGGTTTTTGGGGTTTTTTACTGTGTTTTGTTATTGTTATTAAGGTCAATGTCATCCATCAAGAGCTAGAGTTGTTTCTGACATGGTTTCAAAGGCCAGTTAATCATGTGCAGTGACAATAGAAATCAGTGAAAAAAATGTACCCAGAATCTAGGGAATGCTCTATTTCACTTGTCCTAACCTCACTCATATTTCACTGCCAGAAATTAACAAAGAGACGCTTTTTAAAATATTGAGTAAATTAAAGTGAACATCAAAAAGAAACTGCAAGCAGCTTGTTTACTTATAGACTGGGAGCCAAAGAAATTCCCCTTCTAAGACGTCAGTTCCTCTATTCCAAATAGTTGGTGTTCAGTCATCAAATGTGTTTTACCAGTCCCTGTGGTAAACAGTGCAAAATAGAGAGTCCTGATCCAGCTACAAAAGAAATTGATGGCAAAAACACCCAATGAATTCAATTAGAGCAGGCCAGAGCTGTAACACTGGGTTTTGTCGCCCGGAGCGCATTCCGATTGGAATGTGCCCCTTCCCATTAGCGGTGATTAGAGCCAGTGCCGCAAAGCCACCCCTTTAATGGCACGGCTCCATTAAGCTGCTCCGCGCCACCTGGGGCTTTGTCCCGTTGGCCCTGCTATAGTTAGAGCTCTGGGGCAGGCCCTATATTATGACTCATGAGTCACTTGGCCTGTAGTTTCAGGGTCTTTGTGCACCCTCCCTGACTAGTGCAAAGGGGTAGCCGTTTTAGTCTAGTTCACTGGTTTCCAACATTTTCTCTGCTGTGGGACACCTTGCTACATTTAATTAATTTGAGGCACACCACCATATAGTTTCCAAATGAACTTATGAATATTCATGAGCCAATGAGCCAATCCAGAGCTCTTTAAGTAGTTTTTCAAAAAAAATTGTGGCACACGTGCTCAGACCTGACAGCACACTTGTGTGCCATGGCACACTGGTTGGGAAACATTGGTCTAGTTCACCAAAATAAGCAAGGAGTCCTGTGGCCCTTAAAGACTAACAAATTTATTTATCACACGAGCTTTTGTGGGAGAAAATCCCACTTCATCAAATGCTTTTAAAGACAAACCCATTTATTTATCTCATTTATCCCACGAAAGCTCATGCAATAAATAAATGTGTTAGTCTTTAAGTGCCACAAGATTCCTGCTTATTTTGCTTCCCTGACTAGGGTGTTTCACAAATAAAACATGTCTAGTCAGCTGGAATCCCGGGGATTCACCCTACACACCAAGCAAAAAATGCTGAAATCTACAAAATGTGACTGCGTAGTGTACAACAGAATACAGCACCCAGCTAGGTACTAGGGAGAAGCACAAAGAAAATGGAGCAGCTGCACAGGCATGAGGCTGCAATAGTTGCTGCAGCCTAATGCATCTCCTCTTCAATAGCAAAGGAAGGGAGAAGTGGTGCTCCTTAGTGCACTGGTAGAAAGGTAGTCCCTGTGGAGGCAAGTTGTTCTTTACCATACACAGGGCCAGCTCAAGGGGCTGTGGCACACCCAGCTGACTTTTGCTTTTGCACTCCCAAGGGGTGGGCGGAACCTGGCCTCCACTTTGGGCTGGCTCACCTCACCCCCAGGGCGGGGAACAGCCGGCTCACAGCCTAGCAGGCCAGCTCAGAGGTCAGGCTCCCCTCTCCTGCTCCTATCCTTGGCCAGTTGTTCCACCATAGGGGCTGGGACCGCCAGTCCAGAGGCAGGGCAAGAGAGCTGAGTCTGCTCCCTGGGGACAGAGTGGCTGGCTCGGGGATGGGTGAGAACATGGGGTCCAGCTCTTGGGCCAGCCCACCCCACCTGCAATGCAACACCCCTAAGCCTGCAGCGCCCTGAGCCAGGGCCTCAGTGGCTCATGGCAAGAGCCAGCTCTGACTATACAGGGTATGTGAACCTCCTACAAAGTGCCCCTAAATCCTTCTCCCCATCTGTTTGCACACAGGAACCATACTGGCTGTGCTTGTACCTAAATTAACATCTTGTTTTCTTAAGAAAAGAACTGCTTTGCAACTAGTTTTGTGAGTGTTTGTGGAGAACTATAAAAAAAGAGACTATCTCAGACACTTAACTGTATTTTGACAGCATTTAGTGAGTTGATGTATTGGGTGCCATATTCAGAAGAGGTCCCCAAACTGACAGGGAGGGGACATGGATGAATATTTCTGAGGGAGTGTAGTGGGGCCTGAACAAACCCTACTCTGGTCCTCCCCCCAGCTCCACCATCAGCCTGTTCCCAATGCGGCCCCACTCCCAGTCACAGCCCCAGCTGCAGCTCCTGTCCGGCCCCCAACCACGGCCCTGGAAGTTTGCAGGGAGGCACAAATGGGGACAAGGATGTGATGTAAAAAGTTTGGGGAATACTGTTCTAGCGGTTTCCATGCCTGAGGCCATGCAGTAATTCTGACATATGAAATAATAGCATGCACCTCAGCTCAATTTGTGGCAGGAAATAAACACTGAGTTAAGTTGCCCAAGGACCCGCCTATTACTAATCACGTATGTCATGATAGCAAGTAAAGGCCAGCAAAGAACAGGGCCCCATTGTGCTAGGTAAAGGACAAACAGAGTAGGAGATGGCCCCTACCCTGAAGAGCTTGCAATGTAAATAGACACAGCACATATGGGCTGGTGAGGAGGAACATAACGCATAAGCAGACAGCAAACAGCACATTAGTTGTGAGGATTTGTTCAGGTTTTGTTTGTTTTTAGGAAGGGGACGAGTTTAGAAGGGATAAGTCAAATGGAATGAAAAAGGATGGGAGAAATGCTTTTGAAAGAAAGGGGTCTCAGGTGACAGGACAAGGTAGGGAAGGGTGAGACGGGTGAGACGGGTAGGTGCAGAGAGAGTTGAGGTAACGGGAGGCAGGGAGGGAGACAGTCAGACCAAACAGCCAACCTGCATGGGCAGAGAAAGGGCATTCAAAAGTTTGCACAGACCCAGAGGTGTAAATTATATAGCTCCAATAATTTCTAGTCAATTTAGCCTAACTAATTTAGTAATGGTTTACTTTACGGGCTACAGATTTCATGAGAGTGCTCCCTGCTTCCAGGGTAACTATTCATCATTTAATTGCTATTTAAGTATTAGATAGTGTAATGGAAATTAGATGGAACATAATTACAAAGTAAACAGTCACTTTTATCTTATCTAATGATGTGGCTTCATAAAATGCTACCTCTAATTTTTAGTAATAATTTACCATACAAAAAGAAGGAGTACTCACTGAATGATGAATTCTGTTGGTATCTTTAGAATATAATGATCAAGAATACAATAATATGAGAGAGAGAGAGATTTATATACTCTAAAGTTTGATAGAAAATAGATTTTTTTTAACAAGGAATGCTCACTCAGTCAAATGAAATAATGAGTCCTTTCAGTTACAGAAACAAGAGTCCTGTGGCATTTTTTTTAAGACTAACATGTTTATTTCTCATGTAACATTGTGACCCACCCTTCTCTGTGTCTATATATCTACACCATTTTTTCCATTTTATGCATCTGGCAAAGTGGGATTATGCCTACAAAAGCTCGTGTGAGAAATAAACTTGTTAGTCTTGAAAAGTGCCACAGGACTCCTTGTTTGTTTTGCTAAAATCAACTAACATGGCTTTCTCTCTGGAACTTAATTTACACAGAATCAGGGTTGTACCTATTGTACCTCTGATGTCTCTGCAGTCTCTGTGGGTATGTCTTCATTGCACTAAGACACCCTTGGCTGGCCCATGTCAGTTGACTCAGGCTGCAGGGATATAAAATTGTAATGTAGATACTGTGGGCTGGAGCCCAAACATCATTCTATAATGCAATTTTATAGCCCCTCAGCTTAAGCCAGCCAAAGTGTTTGCTGCAGTGCAAACATACCCTGAGTGTACACCCTAAGGGTTGGGCCTCGAACTTTTACATACCTTGGAATGGAATGCCACAATTCTCCTAATCTAAGGGAATGTTTATACAAACATTTAGTTTGTGGCAAACCCATGAATCCCTTTGAGCCATGTATGAGAATGGGAATAGATATATATCTGTGTAACTGGGGGGCAGACTTGAGCTAATATAGAAAGAATCAAAATCAAAGAGTTATTTTGGCTGGTCTGCTCACCATATGAAGATCCTAACAACATGGTACAGAGCACAAGGTTACTGACCCCTGTGCCGGTCCTTCCTCCCCAATCCTCAACTGGTGCTGGCGGCTCCCTGTGCTGAAAAAATGTGGCAGCTGCCTGAAAATTCACCAACAGTCATGGCTGGAATGGGGGCAGTTCCCAGATACGCCACAGAATGAAGTCGCCCAGACTGGCTCATCTTGGTGGTGTGCCTGGTGACACGGGCCCCCAGGCAGGCCACAAAAAGGAGCGGCTCCTTTCAGGGGTTCCCAGGCATGCTGCAGAAGGAAGCTGTCTGGAGTAGCTCCTTTGGGGAGCATCACACTGCAGAGAGGAGCCACTCCAGGCAGCTTTTTTCTGTGTCACATGGAGGCACAGGCATAGTGGGACCCCCTGTGTCCCAGCTGCACCCAAATGAAGCTGCCCAGAGTAGATTTCAGTGGCAGGAGTGGCAATTTCTGTGGTACCACAGAGGGTGCCGCATGCCGCTCTGAATGGGTTTGGGTGCCACAGTCAGCACATGCGTAGGGGGTTGGTTGCCTACCCCTGACATAGAACAGTATAGGAGTTATCCAAGATATGCCATTTTTCAATGAATCTAGATATTTTATACTGCAAATGCGTCATTGGATCTGAAAATCTTCATTGCCAGATGACATTTGTGGGAAACATTTACTTTGAATTTTTTCACAAGAGTCAGAATGTGGCTAAGACATCACAAACTGTTGTCTGACTTCTGTGTTAGTTGGTTCTCAACCTTTTGTGAGTCATCACACCCTTAATGGCATTTTAAGACCCTACAGGACACACCAGTCCACACTCCCCAGGCCGAAACCAGTCCTTTCCCCAGCTCTCTATGACACACTTACGGATGCATGCCAGTGGTGGCAACACAATAATGGGTCCCACCACAGTGATTGAGGACCACTTAAAAATTAATTATACCCACCTTAGCTTCTGTATATGTTAAGAGTCCAACTTGAGAAAAACATTAAAAATATGAGAGCAGAATTTGGCCCTGTGTGATCTCAGCATGTTGAAAGAGATACATTGATTGTCTTAAAATTAGTTTGAGGTTGACAAGTTGCCTGAAATAATTGACAGTAGTACATAAATTTGTGATTTGTCTATAAATCTGAGCTGCTGACTAAGTCATCACCTGAGATCTGACTCTGCTCTATTGGAGAAACAGTGGGTGAGATGCATCTTCCTTAGCAAAGAACATTTTACAACACAGAAGCACAGCTGTATTGTGTTTTACCAGAAAGCATCTTGGAATGTATTTGTAGAAGTAAGCCTTTGATACCCTATTGGGTCAAACAGTGATAATATAAGCTGTTTTTCCTTTGCAAGTTTTAGCAGAGATATGACAGTTTGATACTAGTTTAACAGTAAAAACTATTCCACCCCTATTCCACCCAAAACCAGAAAAATACTCACATAGGATCCCTTAAACTAAATTCAGGTAAATACTGTATGAGCTATACAAATAGATCATAGAATCATAGAATCACAGGGTTGGAAGGGACCCCACGAGGTCATCTAGTCCAACCCCCTGCCAAAAAAAGCAGGACCACTCCCATTAGATCATCCCAGTCAGTGTTTTGTCCAGCTGGGCCTTGAACACCTCCAGAGATGGAGATTCCACCACCTCCCTAGGCAGCTTATTCCAATGCTTCACCACTCGCCTAGTAAGGAAGTTTCTCCTAATATCCAGCCTGGACCGCCCCAGCTATAACTTGAAACCATTGCTTCTCGTTCTGTCCTCTGTTACTACCGAGAACAGTCGAGCTCCATCCTCCTTGGAGCAACCCTTCAAGTAGTTGAAGGTTGCTATCAAATCCCCCCTCAGTCTTCTCTTCTGCAGGCTAAATAAGCCTAGTTCCTTCAGTCTTTCTTCATAGGGCTTGTGCTCCAGCCCTTTGATCATTTTGGTTGCCCTCCTCTGGACTCTCTCTAATTTGTCCATGTCCCTTTTGTAGTGGGGAGCCCAAAACTGGACACAGTATTCCAGATGTGGCCTCACCAGTGCAGAATAGAGGGGAATGATCACATCCCTCGATCTGCTGGCAACACTTCTTCTGATGCAGCCCAGTATGCCATTGGCCTTTCATTTAATTGATGATATGGTAAATTGAAAAAAGCCTCATCAAGACACAGTACCAATTTTGATAATGGTCCAATAAAAATCCAGAGTGCCCAGAGACTTAAATACTAGTGTTTAGTAACTGTTATAAACTGTATCTTGACCTGAACACCCATAATCACACACTATTTATTAACAACCTAGGCAAGCGGGTAATTTACAGAAAGGATGATTAGAAACATGAACAGACTTCTATATTTCAGAAACAACTGAAAAGGCTAGGACTGCTTAATTTAGAGAGGAGATGAGAACATTAAAAAAATGGAAAAGAGAAAGTAAATTCAATGCTCCCATTTACCGTTGTTCATACTTTAAGAACAATGGACCATTCAATGAAACTGCAATACATTTAAAATTGATTAAAGAATTCTTTTACACAATAAATAATTAAGTCATGAAACTCATTACCACAAGATGTCACTGAGTGCAAGAGCTCAGCAGAAACCACAGAAGGCATTTATAGGATAATGAATATTCACAATTATATAAGATAGGATAAAAATATAAGACACCAACACTTTCATGTTTTGGGGCATCTGCCACCCCCAACTGCCAAAGGTTGGGAAGATGCTTCACCTATAGAAATGTTATCCTGTCCCATATGGAGATTTCTGCCCCGTCTTCTGAAGAATCTGATACTGATCTTTATCAGAGACAGGATAGTGAACTAGATGGATTGCTGATCTGATGTGTTCTGACAATTTCTACATTCCTCTGAACAGCCTTCTTTTTCTTTTTATAAAAACAGCCCAGATTGTATGACAATGGAGAAAATGCTCCTTTAAAAATATTTTAAAACCATTTACAGTGAAATGTTATTCCAAGGCACTAAACCAAATAAGTTACTATACTATGTTCTTTGTCTTTTTACTTGTAAGCTGGGCTAACACTGGGACAATAGGGACAAATGTAGACCCCAGCTTGCAATTAAAACAAAAGCTGTCAACAACACTCAGCAACTGTTGCTTTAATTACCCAGCTCCCCTTCCCAAAACACTATTTGTTTGTAGCCACGGTAAGTCACCAAATTGCTTTATTTCCAAAGAGTACGGCTGCATTTAGAGACAGCCATTGTGTGCAATATATTCCACTACGCTTAGCCTCATTAGTATTGCTCCAGCATGCATGTGTTTTTGACCAGCATCCTTATTTGGTACAGAAGTACCCTTTAAGGAAATTGAATGCTACAAGGTCTATATATCAATGTTCTGAAGCTGTAGTTTTCATGAAATCTGTAAATAGGGTCAACAAGATAAGGATATTCCAAAAGAAAAATCCCTTAATAGTTTTTGAGAAACAGCCTGTTTCTCTCTAAAAAGCCAATTTACTTTGACCCATGCCTATTAAGAAACACACTTATTATATGCTGAGCAAAGTATCATTCCAGCACTTTTTGCAGCTTTTGGTAAATATTGTTGGGCTGATATGTGCAAGTGCAGCTACCCACAACTAAAGTACAAAAGGTAACAAGGCCTTGAAATCCTTGTAAATGAGCATTTTATTTCTATTTTGTCTCACATTCTCAAACGCAATGAAATCATGACCATGAATGGGGAGGCAACCAGGCCTGTAAAGGAGAGGTCCCTTTTGTTACCACACATGAAAATGAGAAGTTGCTTAGGACTTTCTCCCACTGGAATCACTGATTTGGGTAGGAGTGGACCATTTCACATTTCACATTGGAAAGATTTACATTTTTTTTTCTGTCTGTCTCTTGTCACCAGCGAATCACAGCCTGTTATTGCAAAAATTATTGACCTTAGGTCAAAAGGTCCAGGTGCTCTCTGGGTCAGTAACAACTGAAAATCGTTATACCTTGATGAGTCTGCCTATCCAGTGGCCTGTGAGAAATAAATTAGTGGGCTGTGTCCAATTCCTGGTGAACAGCTGTCCCCCACAGAACAATCACCACCATAATTGGATTGACAGGGAAGAAGACAAGGTGAAAGAGGAGATACAAAAATGGAATGAAGAGGAAAATGCAGTTGCAGAAATCTAGGAAAACAAGTGAACAATCAAAAACAGTTTAAAAAAAGGAGAACGGCTCATAATAGTTGATCCAATGATCTTTTAAATCTCTAATCCCATACTACTGCCAGGACAGGACATTATCCTCCAGAAGTGAACAGATCAGATATTCAAACTAATCTTAGTCTTGGTCTTACCTAAAGGACAGAGAATGAAAAGGGGAAAAAGATGAACTCAAGCACCAAAGTAAGCAGAATTGAACAAAATGCCTGTAAGAAGACCAGAGAATGGCTAATAGAAGCAAGAGGCAGACAACA
This sequence comes from Podocnemis expansa, assembly GCA_007922195.1. Classification (NCBI taxonomy): domain Eukaryota; kingdom Metazoa; phylum Chordata; order Testudines; family Podocnemididae; genus Podocnemis; species Podocnemis expansa. Next base: position 18,860,339 of record ML681984.1, on the reverse strand, counting down.
ATAATTACATAATCCTGAAGTCCATCACACACACACACAAACTCCCATCCATCTCTGTGGGAATTACACGTGCATAATAGCTATACAATCCAACTGGTGAGAGCTGAAAAGACAAAGGTTGACAAAAAATAGGTTTGCGTTAATGAAAAGAAGGGGTTGTATTTCATTTATTGAATCGTGACTCATGGTGCTCAGCAGTTAGTGCAAAGCAACTTGAGAAGTGGGTTGTTTCTTTTAAGAGAGAAGTGAGTGGCCAGCAGACATTGGATCCATAAATTACCCTAATCCACTTTTATTTACAAGTGAGCCATTTGGTGACTCTCAGCTTTCCTTTCCACCAGCGCAGCCTAAAATCTTTATCCCTCTCCCCCTTAAAACTCCACATACGTCTTTCTTTCTTTCTTTCTTTCTTTCTTTCTTTCTTTCTTTCTTTCTTTCTTTCAAGGTTTTAATTCATGGCTCAGTTTCTTTGTAGCCCCAATGAAAATCATTAAACTCCTTTTGTTCTTGTGCTCAGCCACATGTCCTCAAGGATCATTCAGGTGGGGAACCCACCTGCTGGGTCTTGGAGCCAGCTTCCTTACAACACCAAAGGGTTAAGACAATCACTTTGTCACTTTGATGGCATCTATTTTACTGCAAAGGGACAGTCTAGTCCCTAATTTCTTAACTGCTGTCCAGCAAAGACCACTTGCTTTTCACTACGGAGTAGCTCTGCAATGGATACAACCCTATTTGGGAAAGATTTGAATGAGAGTTGAAGACAATTCATTTTATAAAATAAAACTGGCCCTGAGAGCTTGGGCAACATTTTACATCTAGCAATCTTGCTGACTAGTTCTGATCCACAAACACCGATCAAAACTCAACACGACAGTAGGCTGATCTCAATATCCAAATCCTTGTGTAGGAGGAAGCCAGGAGAAAGATTAACGTTTTGCTCCCATTACCTAGAGTCCTTTGGAAGTAGGAATTCACACACAAAATGGTGGTGTGTGATCCAACCGCATTTCACAAGATGCAAACAGGCAGAGCCACCTTGCCCCTGCTTGCCATGGAAGGCAGTCGGGTGGGCAGGGATCAGTTTAGCTGTATGGGGCCCACAGAATCATAGTGCCCAGGGTAGTCACCCCACTTGCCATCACCCCCAAGGATGGTCCAGCAAACAAGAGATGCAGTTACAATTGATTGTTCACCCATCTCTCATCCCCCACAGTGATGCTACTGCTCAGCTTCTCTCTCTCTCTCACACCCACCCACTCACACACACGCACCTTATCACACACTTTGTCCTACACACTTGTCTAATAGACTCACTCACCAGCACTGTGCCTAGCAGAGAGAGACACTGCTCCTGGCTCAGGCCCAAGGATGGTACCGCTAAATAAATTACATATCATACGGGTCACTGATACGCTAAGTGTATATGGAGTTTTCAACCTATGTTTTGGATTTTTTCCCCATTATTAAAGCCTCTCTCTTGACAGGAAATGCAGCAGTCATTGCTTGCATCACAAACCAATGGCCACTGTACACATGACACGTGACACAAACTCACACTCTGCTTTTTAAGCATCCTTGCATTTGTTCATGCATATTTTCCACTCATTGCACTCTAACATATGCTCATAGAGGAAATATTGAGCTCTGGAAAATGTGAACTGTGGTGCAAAGCCTTGAGTGGCAATGGCAGCCATTTGGCAGCTTCTCTAAATTCCATCACCTGCTGGAAGAGATTGAAGGTTACAGCTATGGTGAAGATGTTTCTGACTATTTGCTCATATTATTCTTCCTCGTTGGTTGGCTATCAGTATCAGAGGCATGTTAGCAAAAGAAAATTACTCTTGTATACAAGTAAACAGTACTTCCATAACGTCCATGTAACAGTGGAGGTGGCATTTTCCTTAAGATAGAGTCAGAAATCTTTGGTACGATTCTCAGCTCCACCCTCAAGTCTTTGAGAGAACTGTGCCAAGTTACTTTCCTTCTGGGTCTTAATTTCCCCAGATGTAAAATTGAGATTAACAATCTTGACCCACCTATACAAAAGCACATAGAGAGTCATATGCAAGAATTGCTATGTATCATTATTACAACAAGCTGTTTGTCGTGAATATGCCTCATTATTTCAAAAGTGCCACACTCCCAAACGATCGTAAACTGATACAATGTTGTGACGAAGCAACGGACACCAAAAGTAAATCTCACACAAAGTTTAATTAACAAGAAGCCTGGTGGCACTTTTAAAGACTAGCAAATTTATTCATTGCATGAGTTTTCATGGGAGAAAAATCCCATGAGGAAGTAGGAGTTTCTCCACAAAAGTTCATGCAATAAATAAATGTGGTAGACTCAGTGCCACTGGACTCCTTGTTTGTTTTTCAGAGTTTCAGAGTTTTTCAGAGAATTCATATGCAAATTTGATACCATCAATCTGGGTCTCTATGAACATATGAATTGTTGCGAAGGGGTAGCCAGGTTAGTTCAGTTCAGCAAAACAAGCAAAGAGTTCTGTGGACACAGGGCATTTTTAATGAAAGTATGAACTAGCTCTCCCATTACAAACATTAAACTTTAAATGGACCAGCAGATTTGTCCTTTGTTTTTCATTATTAACAGTCATGCTCACCACTTTCTGGTATGTTGTGTTTGAATCTATACAACTTGTTTGATTTGCTGAAGTCATCTGACCTGATGCAAGTTTTTTCCACTCTGGCATCTGACAAAGTGGGACTTTGCTCACAAAAGCTCATGCAAAAAAAAAATAAATGTGTTAGTCTTTAAAGTGCCACAAGACTCCTCTTTTGTTTTATAGTAAAAAGAGTCTCCAAAATGTGTGCACATTTTTGCTCTCTAACAGAAAAGCTTATCCAGAGGGTTTTTCAGTCTTTGCTGGCATGGCAGCCTGTATTAAGTTTACTAATGTATCTGTTGGAGCACTTCCAATTAAAGGGGAAGGGGGTGTAGAATTTGGTTTATATTACTTGTTTTGTTTTAATCACTTCTCTCTAAAAATTACACACAATGGGCTAAATCAGTTTCAGCGCAAATGTTGAAATACTATAAGGAGTCCAAATGGCTGTGGATTCTTCCATCTGCCACTGGCTGCAACCAGAATACAATACCAGTAAAATGATATTACTTTCAAACTAAAAATAAATCATCAAACCAAGTCTGCATCTCTAATCCTGTATGTGTTGTCCTACTAGTGACCTTCCCCTGGCCAGTACAAAATTACATTCTTTAGGGAATTCAGAGAAACTCAGTCTTCTTGCTAGCTTATTTCATGACCGCCCTGTCTCTGAGTGATTGCAGTGGGAGGGAAATGCTACTGTCCTGACTGACACACAAGTCAAATAGCAAGAAAAAGTCCCTCTATGGGACACAAAAGCGCACAAGAAAGATTTGAGCTGTACACATCTCACCCCAACACCATATTCGTAATAGCAATAGGGGTCACATCAAGCCCCCTTGCTAGAATGTATGATGCCTTTCAGTAGTAATCACTAAATGGATTTTACATCTGATTACATGATGCTCTAAATGAGGAGTGGCAGTCTGCTGCATGAGAGATTTCCTCACCATCCCATCAAATCCTGCCACATACAGAGCACAGAGAATCAGGACTGCATCTCTGCTCACCATCCCTGTGCTAGGCAAAGCAAGATTCAGGCTTTCAGCTAACACATGATTTACACTGGAGATGTTGGTACAGCATTATCTACAGAAATATTATAATTAGTACAAGATAATACACAAACACATAATGGCTCATAATTTCAAATGCTCTGTTTAGCATATAGACGGCACAATTGCAGAAGAGTGCAATAAATAAATTTAACCAGTAAGAGAAAACTGCTTCATTTATATTGAAGAGAAATACAATCAGCATTTCAAAATAGGAGAGCTAAGCAAAATTATTCCATAGAGTGGGTCATCACAGCAAAATGTTATTTGTGACAGACTGTTTCATATCGTATTATATTACAAAAAATACTAAGACATTTTAATTGTTTGTGGTCTGAGTTTCAGATATTGCAAACATCGGTGACTTCTATGTACTTCAACTGGAATCACTGAGTACAAAGAACTTCTGAAATATCAGACCTCAGAGTCAAGGGTGCCCAGACTGGAAGGATGTAAAATGGCAGGCCTGAACCAAAAATCTTACCTTTTTTTCCAATCCATGCTTCTGAATATGTCAGTTTACATACACAAATCTGCTGCTTCTCCATAGAAACAGGTGCCTATGCTCTGTTCACATAATCCACTTTCTTCAAAACAAAGAACCATAGTTTCCATTTGATTTCATAACTAAAACCAAAGTAATAAGTACACAAGTGAATAAATTCCAAAGGGGGTAGCTGTCTTAGTTGAATTCAGTAAAATGAACAAGGACCCCTCTGGCTCTTCAAAAATTAAACAAATTTATTTATCACACAGGCTTACATGGGAGACATCCCACTTCATCTGGTGCTTGAAAATGTATTTTTTCCATTTTCAAGCATCTGACAAAGTGGAATCTCTCCCATGAAAGCTCATGCAATAAATAAGTGAATAAATGTTCTGTTTAATCCAAAAGTAATTTGACGGAACTGATGAAATATTATCAGATTGCATTGCTAATTGTTCCCTTTCTATCTATATTATCAAAATAACTTCAGTGTGACTAAACTAAACAGATGTAACTCCTAAAAACAGCACCCTACAGATCAGGAAGATAGGAATCAATCCACAGAATTCAGATCCAGTTCCTATTTTCAAACAAACCAAATTTCTGGGATAAACAGATCACAGTGTGGGGAGGGGCCTTATGTAAAGGTTGGATCTAAATCTGTGTTCAGATTTTCACTTCTCCAGATTAAGTGGCTGAGTTCAGACACACATCTGTCAGAGACATCACAGATTTTTAGAGACAGAAAATAAGCCTGGTGAAAGGACGTTTGAAAATTGTTATAACTTCTAAACAAGGAAGCATGATCCTGTCTTAATAATAATAAAAATAAAATACTTGTCCCACAGTGTTTTTAAATAAATATCCAGTTTGAATTATACCAATAAGAAAAAGAAAGCTAGATAATCACATATCTTTAAACAAAAATAAATTAATACATCATTTGAACTATAAGAACTGAGAAAGATGAGGATTTTGACACAGACACTCCTGGAACTATAACAGTGGGATTCATGTGGCAGGCCCACATGTGCAGGCATGAAAAGGATTACCTTTGATGTGTAAAGATCAAAAAACAGGTTTTCAGGTAATAAGATCTCTCTCAGATGGATTTCAGTAACAGCAACTGGCTTCTCTATAGTGAAGTAATAAAAAAAAAAAAAAAAAAAAAAAAAAGCAATGCACAATAAAACTACCACTAAATCATTCACTCTTGGATGCTCAGCCTAAGGTTTCACAAAGTTATGAATGAAGTTTACAGTAACAGTGGTTAATGTAGCGTTTGTACAAAATGGAAAAACACGCAGGTGTCAGAGTGATGAGGCTTGAAATAGCATGAGGATTGGTGACATCATTACAAACCCCAGAGCAAGGTTCAAGCTGCCTGTGACATTGCAGAATTTGGAGAGGCACCAACAAGCTTTCCCAGAAACTCCATTTTTCAAGGAGTCTCAGGCAGCTGTGGGTAATGTGGAGGAGAAAGAGAAAATAAATTCTTTCTCGTCTCTCTTTTCCATGCTTTCTTATGCAAGGCCTGCTGCTTTTCTCCCTTCGCCTCCTCTTTTTAATGGCTCCCTACCTTTCTTCAGCTCTTCCTCCTTCCAATGACACGAGTAAACCAAATATTAGCATAGTCTTTGTTTTCAGTACAGACTCGCATTAGTCATTCCACTCTAACTTTTGTTTTGAACAGCACCTTTGATCCCAGCATCTGAAAGCACTTTACAGGAAGGAGGGAGCCTCACATCATGACTGTCAGGTGGAGTGAGGAGACACATGGAGCCAAGTTTACTCAGTGGTGAAACTGGGACTAGAAGCCTGTGCTTCTGACAAACAGTCCCCTACTCTAACCACTGAACAACATCCTCTGCATTTATTATTTTTAGGGCTCTCCAGCACTCCAAATTTAAACTTTGCATTGATAAGAGTTAGTTCAAAGCGGTGCAGCACAGAGCAAAATATGCCTGAAAACTATATCAACCCAGGGGAGAATTGTGAGAAGGTAGTAAAACAACCTTATGTGACTTCACACCAGCAGTGTACACAGCCCAAAACACTTTGGATGTCTCCTGCAGTTCATGTAAGGTCCTGATTCTACTCCTACTGAAGTCAATGACAAAATTAGGACTAGGCCCTGATGCCCAAATTTACTTAGTTCATCTACCAAATCAGATTTCCAGTGAAGTTCTTGCTTTTTACCCAATTCTTCATCTGAGCTGAGCTGTCAGAAAGACAGACGGGTCAAGTGATCTATTCAGTGTCGCACAGTGAGTCATTAGCACAAGACCAGATTAAAACCCAGGATACTCCCTGGCTCCAGCAGTTTGTCTCCCAGTAGATCACACAAACTCCAGCTGTTTATCCTACTCACATGAACTGAATTTAGGGAAGTCTGGAGAGAATTTTATTTAAGTACAAATTCAGCTGTCAGCAGCGTTTCTGCAGTCAAGTATGCAACTGGATTTTAAGGGACTTCACATCAGTTTCAAAAATGGGGCCCTCTAGTGTTCCCTATTTTAACGGATAGCTGTCTCTTTTTCTCTTGCAAATTCCAGAGGGATAGCCGTGTTAGTTTAGGTCAGCAAAACAAACAAGGAGTCCTGCAGCACTTTTATACTTTGATGATGTGGAATTTTACCCCGTGAAAGCTCAAGTGATAAATACATTTGTTCATCTTTAAAAGTGCCACAGGATTCCTTGGGGACTTTTTTTTCCATGCAGTTACCTAAGAAGCAGAAAAGGTCCTTCGAATTTCTGATTGAACATGTGATCTATGAATGAAGGAGAGAAAACAGTTTAACCACGGAACATATGCTTCCGTCCTGGCTGCAGCCCTGGGATGCTGTGGTTTGTAATCATTCTGCACAGGGTCCAGCTGAAGCCTCAGTCTCATTAGGAAGGCATGCCATGGGAGAAACTTAATCAAGCCAAGTTACAAGAGCTGGCATTTCAAATCATTATCTCAGATATAAATGGAACTTCATAAAGTAGCTGTCGAGCTCATGTAGGCTCTTGAGCAACCCCATAACACCATGGTTTCCAACATGGTCCACAGGTTCTTTCAAAGTGGCTTGCCACGCCCTTTCTTCTGGCTGCAGAAATGAGTCATTGCCTAAGGACCTGGGCAGAGCAGAGCGCTGCAGGGCTGCAACACTGGTGCAAAAACAAACAAGGACTCTGGTGGCACTTTTAAAGACTAAACAAATTTATCTGTCACATGAGCCTTCATGGGAGAAAAACCCACTTCATCAGACGCTTGAAGATGGGGAACTGGTGCAGGCGCCTAGCTGCAGCCAAGGGGACAGGAAATCAACACTCCCTCACCCCTGGCTGTAGCAGGGTCCCTAGGCACTAGATTCCTACTGGAGCCAGAGAGAAGGGAACACTGATCCGCCATCCTCCTGAATACAGAAGGGAGATACTGTCTATGGATCCAGGCAACACACACCAGGCTACAGAACACATGCAATTCCCCTGCTGCAGTCAGGGGTTTGCTGAACTCCCCCCATCTGGCTGCAGTGAGGGACGGGACAGTTGAGGGCTGCTGGCAGAAACTGGTGTCCCTTCAGTGTTGTAAAAATTATATCTGTGCAGAAGTGCCACTGGCCCAAGAAAAGACCTGGGGCTCAGTGCGCTCTGACTCGCGGCTCAAGCTGCATAAGTGTGCTGCCACCACGGGCGGCCCAGCAGCAGACCATGGCTCGGGTGCTAGGACTTGGGGCTCAAGCCCTGTAAGCCTAGTCCCAGCAATGTCCCTGTATCTGTGACCCTTGAGCCAAAAAGGTTGGGAACCACTTCTCTAGCATAAGGGGAATCCCAGGTGACATCCCCCTTCTAGCACTGCACACCTGAGTAGGAAAAAAAGAATGGGATCAGATTGCCACTGCACTTGGGAGATCTCAGCTGCCTGAACAGCAAATCTGGGCCTTTGGCAGCCTGGTTCAATTGAATGCAGCTCTGAGGCTGCTCTAACTTGCACTGGGAACCACCTTGGTCCCAGGTCTAACACAAGCAAATATAAATCCACCTCTGTTCTCCAAACCAGGTTTGGCCCAAGATCTGAAAATGAAGGTATATATGATTCCTGTCTAAGAAATTACAAGATTATACACTATGGACATTCCCAGGACATATGGCGTTAAAAAAGTTTGGCCAAAACATTGATTTCCTGTCTTCATGGAGGATACGCATAAGAAAATTAAGTCTATTTTTAATCAAGTCAGTCACCTAAATAACCCTATTTTAGAACTAGGGCAAGTTCACAAGTATTTATGTAATACTGAAGTCAATTCAGTGCTAATATTGTGGGGCATCTGCATAATAAAAAGTGGCATTTAGTATTAACTAAAATTTAAAAAAAAAGAAAAGACAAATACCCATCTCAAGCATGACACTTAAATGAGAGTGATGAAAATCCTAGTCATGCTTTGTTAAATCACAGATGTAATATATTTTTGCTAACACCGCTTGCCTGGATGCCTGTAAGGAATGTTTTATTCCCAGATACCACTAAAGGATTCAGTTATTAAACTATTTTATAGATCCTAAACTCAGCGTCCCAGTAAGGAAAGCAGCTTTCTGGCCTCCTAAATAATTGCAGATCAATGTTGCAGCATCAATGGTGTTCTGAGTAAAGGACACCTGCCCAGCACAAGATGTGGCAAGATCCCAAACACCGAAGTCTTAATTATATGCCTTTTCAGGAAAAATGACAATGTGGAAAAAAAAATGTTTCTTTACATGTTAACAGAGCAAATCTGTTTGGAAGTCAATTTTACCTGCTATAGATATGTAGAGATATAGATATAGCAATTTTTCTCCAAGGATATCAAATCATTTTATAAATATTGAGTAAGTTATGCCTCACAACATCCTGGTAAGCTAGGTAAGTATCATTAGTCCCACTTTATAAGTAAAGACACTGAAGCATAGAGAAGTTGAGTGATTCACCCAAGTCATGCAGAAAACATATGGCATGGACAGAAAAAAGAGCTAGTTTAGTGAAGTCAAGGAGTCCTCATTTAGGATTTTTCTGGGTGGCCTGGTCAGTTGCAGAAAGAATTCTTGGAAAAAACAAACTGAATCTTGATAAAAAGGGAGACAAACTGAAAAAGACATATTAACCCCAGCCCTCCAAAAGAGACAGGAAATACACAATTAATTTTGACACAAGATAATCCCTAAATTACCTAAATCCATTTTACTCATAGCTTTGTGAAAATTAGCCATAAACTGAGGCTCCAGTGACAGCTCCAGTTATGAATTTCCTGGCTTCTATCCATTCATATCACCACCTCCTTAATATTAATGTTGTTGTATTTTTCTGTGGTGGGAATGAAAGGATTTATTGATTCAAGAGGCCAGAATATCTGCAAACTCTCAGGAAATACATACTGTTCTATAATTAGGCATTTTTCTTTGTAGTTCTGTAGGGGCTAGAATAGCATAGCTTCTTTCCTAAATGGAGTCTATTACATAGAGAGGATGTGAAGACACTCAGACCCTGCAGCAAGAGCATATAGCATAAGTGGAAGAATTCAGGGTGTGGGAAGGGGGAAACACCTTTGAACTAGAAGGTAGAATTTGCTGCAAATCCTGCCTGGCGCTTTGTTACTTCTGTCCTGTAGGCTGTATTGAAATTTGCTCCTCACTTGCTTATAACTGTCATTTGCATTGAGCAGGTACCCAAACAAGAAGGTGTCACAAAGTGTAAGAAATCTTTTCTCTCTTTTACTTCTTTAAAATTTGCACAACATGGTCCAAGTTCTAGCTGCCAATGCCCAGTGCACCTAGTGACTTGCCAAGAAAACTCACAGCTGCGAAGATGATGATGTGCACAGTCTCCAGGCCTGAAACTGTGCAGTCTAATAGTGCACATAAATGTGTACATTTTGCCTCCTCACCCATATGCAGCCCTCACCCTTGCAGATTATTCATGCTGGAAGAGCAATGACTGCCAGTCTGCCCTCCATAAAGTCCAGGTGCAAATCAGTAAATTTTATTTGGCATTTCCTCACCCAAATAACAGTTTTTCCCCAAATGATAGAGAATTTTAAACAAACTTTTAATAACTTTTAGTTGAGGGTTAACACACACTCCTCTGCTTCCTGTAGTCTTGCTTCACTCAGAAGAATCAGAGCAGCATCATGACATGGGAAATGTAGCCCCTATTTCAGAGAAGAGGCAAAGTTTATCTAGAGAGGCTTCTCAGTCTGTGACAGGAGCACCTTCAGACTCTAGAGGTGTGCAGGAAGATGGTGCAGCCTGTATTAGCAGAGTGTTCACTTCCCCAAGCTAACAGAACTTCTTGGGAGATCAGGGCGTTCCCAGCCTTTTTGGCTCAAGAGTCACAAATACAATTTTTACAACCCTGAAGGTCCACCAGTCTCTGCCAGCAGCCCACCTTCTCCCCACTCCCACTGCAGCCAAAGGGAAACTGTGTGCTCCACCCAGGTCCATAGTGCTCCCCTCCATTTAGTTCCAGCAGGGACCCTAAAGCAGTAGTTTTCAAACTTTTTTCCTCAGGGTGCAATTGAAAAAAAGTCACATATGCATGCAACCCAACAATTCCATCTTTGAGCAATGCATTCCAGGCTTTTGGCAATAGCATTTGGTGGTGTTGCAATCAGCTACCTGAGGGTCTGTGTGACCCAGTACTGGTTCTCGACCCATGGTTTGAAAACCACTGCCCTAGAGCCTAGGCCTTAGGCAGAGTGCTTTGCTATGCTCCCTGCTGCATCTGGGGGTGGGGAGCACTGATCCCCTGTCCCCTTGGCTGCAGCAAGGAGCCTGCGTCAGCAATGCACTCCACCTGGGGCCTTAAGCACTGACTCCCTTCTCAAGCCAGTGGGAGGGACCCACAGGCTATACTGAAAGATCCTGCGAGCCAAAAGTGAAAGGCATGTATAACTGAGGTCAGGTCATTGTTCCTCAAGATGGGACAGCTAATCACTGTAGTGAAAACTTACTGAAGAAACCTGCTATGTGACAGGTTAGCATCAGTGTAGAATCCAGAAGCATTCCTAAATCATAGACTCAACCAACCAATTGTGGGTATGGACCTTCCAGTAAGGAAGAGTTATATGGAGTAACGAATAAGTAGATGAAGTTATGTGGGATAAAGGATAAGTAGGGGCAGGGACAGTGCTGGATGGGAGAGAATGGAGGAGGAAGAGAACTTAGAGAATGAAACTTGAAGACTCAGCTCATCCCACTTCAAAGCATTTGTCCAACTCTGTCAACTGCAACCTCTGAGAGAGACAGGTGAGCTTAACCCCTCTTCATAACACAGTCTCTTGGTCACTGTGGGGTTGTCTGCAGCCCACCATAAGGTCCACCTCCAAGCTCTGGCTGGGAAACTGTTCTTTGTCACCTCCCAGGTGGACTACACAGTAGGCCTAGGCATGAAGTCATCAACCCTTAAGAAACTCAAACTAATTCAGAATTCAGCAGCATGCCTTCTCAGGAACATGAGCTCCCCCAAGCATATCAGACCTGTCCTGGGCTTCATGCATTGGCTATCCAGCCAAGTTTAAGGTCTTGGCAGTCAATGACCTGGGTTCAGGATATTTAAAAGATCTTCTAGAGCTGCAGGATGAATCCTGCAATTAATAGCTCTTTTCCTCAGACACAATCCCCTCTGCCATAATGATGAAGCTTGTCTGCGCAGAAAAAAAAGAGCATTCTTTGGGGCTGATCAGAGACTGTGGAGTGAACGCCCACAGAAACTAAGACCTACAAACTTTACAATCTTCTACTCCAACTGCAAGAAGCACATTTTCAACTGTCTTTTCTGGCCTAACCCCATAGCAGCGTGTACATATTTATTTCAGTAAAGCCTGCCAGACCGTTACACGGTACTCACCATTTTCCCTCGGGACCAGGACGAGACAGAAAATGAGTCACAAGACTGACGGAAGTCACATGACTTAATGCACTGTTGAAAGGTGCTCAGCTCTACAGCAGTGAGGACCACACGAGAACCTATACAAAACAGGACAGAATGGTTCCTCCTTCACTCACACAAACAGAATTGTAAGATGACTGCTATCCTCTATCTGCTTAAAATGAACTTTGTTTCACAAGTCACTAAATGCACTTCAGTTACTGGTGCAGAATTCATTTTTCTGTGATGTCCATAAACCTGGATTCATGGGAATGTTTGTTAAAGACAAAGAGGTTACAATTATGGAAACAAGAAGTTCAGCTTCCAATTCAACTAAAGGTTTGACAATATTTCTCCTCCACCCACACCCAGACCCATACATCCACCCCATTTGGTCAGTCAGACACCATTCAAATGAAGAAATAATTGAACTCCAGATGTTATGAATAAGAGCAAACATTGGCCTGTATAGATTTTAAAGGGCACACATGAATATTCTAGCATTTCTCTTTGTTCTTAAGACGCCCTGTCTTTGTCTGTTAGTAGAGGCTGATAAGCAATCCAACTGGCATGTTACTGCATACAGGCTACTTTTTGGCTTTGTTTCTCTTAGCTTGCTAACTCTATTTTAAACTGATTCTCATCAAGGCTACCTGTCACCCAGTAATTTTCACTAATATCACTCAGACTCTGAGGACAATATTTTCTTTGACAACTTGAATTTGTCAAGATTTGTGCTGAAACCTGAGTTGCATTATTAAGTGTCAGATAAATGTGCTTTTTAAAAAAACTGCACTAGTGTAGGAGATCACTGATATATTGGCATCATTTAAGTATTCTTGCTAAGTATTTGAAAGATGTGCATACATAAATATGTATCCTTTATATTGGTTTGGTCAGCTCCTCACCACCTGCATTCAGAAAATCTAGGGTTTTTTTCATTTTGAATAAGTAATTAATAAACTCTTCCATAGGAAAAAATTAATTCAAGCAACTTAAAGTAGTTTAAGGATACTTTCTTCAAAGGTAGAATAAATGCCATCTAATTTACTACATTCTTCAAGGTGCATTTCACTGAACTAGACTTAAGTAAAATACTAAGAGGTGACGTTGCATTGCCACTTCATATGTTTTTACTGCAGTATTTGGAATTTTTCTTAAAGTCCAAGTCACTAGAATCAGGAAGTCATGTGAATGTCAGCCTTCATTTAAAAAAAAAAAAAAAGTAAGAGCCCTCATAGTTTTTGGAGAAATGCTTGAAAATATGACTTGGGTTTACTCTGAAGTACAGAAACCAGAAGTAAAGTGCCCAGATTTAGTCTTATTGTTTTAAATTTCATGATTCTTTGAGGCCTGAGTCATGGTTTTCAAGAATTTGAAGTTGGCAGTACTGTTGCTACCTGATGTGAGAACAAGCAGAAATTACTCTAAATTCTAGTACTTGCAACTGCAACCTAGAGGAATAAGATGCTCCATCTACTTCTCTTAAAAAAGACCACCATTATGGGAGTGGCTTAAGACAGCAGGAATCACCAAAAAGTTCCAGTCACAGAGTTTCTTCCTCACTGCTCTGTCAGGGCTTGCATCCCTCCACTAGTATTTCCCCAGCAACCCATGGATCCTGAGCTATCTACTGGAGCTAAAGAGTCCATACAGAGGCCATGTCCCAGCAATCCCAGTCTCCTAGCAAACATGCCTCTGTTTCCTAACAGGAACTCCCCCTGCCACTTATAAAGGTCCTAAGAAGTATTTTCCACACGGAAGCATGATCAGGCAACTGCCCCTTCCTCCACCCTCACACGCTGGGGAAGTGGTACATGTGGAGACAGACTTCTTCAGGTGCTGATCTGGAGGATGCAATCATGCCTCAGATCATTACATATCTTATTCTAGATTTCACTCAGACAATGCCAACTGTCTTCAGTGGGAGTCTGCCTCAGTAAAGGCTTTTGGAATCAGGCCCATTTAAATAGTCCTGGGTTCAAGCCCCAGGGGGTTGGACTCGATGATCTCGAGATCCCTTCCAACCCTATGAGTCTATTCTATTCTATTCTATTCTATTCTAAATCACCAGGCGTTTTGTCTGAGTAAATGTTTCATATTCCACAACAAGTTAATCAGTAAGTAGTTTTTCAAGCAGCTAAGAAAGTTTCAGATCAAAAAACAAGAACTGTAAATAGGGAAGTAGTTGAAGAACTGGTGCACAAGACTGATACAACACCTGACTGTTTCCATTACGTAAATGTAATTTATTCAGACAAACAATTATCATTTCTGTACAAGCTGGCCCTCAGATTTACCCAGTGGGCTAATATCTTGAGTTGGAAAACAGGAAGCTCTAACTGTAACACCGAGTGACCCAGACAGTGACAAGCTAGACAGAAAACCAAATGAAAAGACAGGAAGTTGACGTTCAATTTTATACCACAATACAGCAATAAGAAGATCCATCTGAGGTACATGGGTTAATATCACATGTCACTGTGAATTAGAAAATATAAAACTGCTGATATAAATGTTTATGGAAAGCCAGACAGATGTTGACCACATATTAATACAGTAGCACTAATATTATGAGGAGTGAACTAAAGCTTCACACCTAGTTCAAATAACCATTTCATGAATCCTGTACTTAGACAATAAACTGAAAGTCAATTGGAATCAGATGCTTTGGCAGAGCAGCTGTGCCTGGCATGCCCTCTGTTACTAGGCTGGGGGGGAACCAATGTGTCTGACTCAGTTTCCCCTTTTAGAGACCCCAGTAACTCCATGACAGCTGTCTTGAATTCATAATACCCCCTCCCCCTGGCGTCACTTTATTTCCAAAGCATAGAAATCACAGAAATGTAGAGCTGGAAGGGACCTGAAGATGTAGGAAGTCCAGTCTCTTGCCCTAAAGCAATACTAAGTTCGCCTAGTTTAAATCACCCTTGACAGCAGTTTGTCTTGTTCTGAAAACCCCACCAACAACAGGGATTTCCCAAGTAAAAAGACTGTAGTCTGTATTACCTTGCTAGTTTTTTCCATTAGAAAAAAGGGGGAGAGGGTCTTCCCTTTCAAGGTCTAGGAGCTCAGGAGCCAGTCAGCCCTAAACCAAGGCAGAGCCCCATTCCGGAGGCTGAGTCAGGTGGTTTTCTGATCAGCTCCTGATTCCTAAACAGGCTGGGAGAGCTCAGCTGCATGGAAGAGCCACAGAAAGCATCTTGGCTCCTGTGACAGGCTCTGGAGCAGGAGGACTTGTGTGGGGAAGCTCTAGCAACCAAGTCCCTAGCTCAGGGAAGAGAGCTGGTTTAACTATTGGGTTTATGCTGAATTGTTCAATGAGGGGGGGAGGTTTGCTGAAGACTATGGGAGCCTCCAGTAAAAAACCCACAGCCTGATCCAGATTCTGAGTGTGGTGTCAACCCTTTCTGCACTGATAGGACAGACCAATAGCCTACGTGTTTTATGTCTCAATACATGTGATTAGCTACATTAATGTAATTTAATTCCATTGATGCTCTGATTACATACACTAGATATCCCCTTTCCTACTTGTCTTTGCTTTCCTATGACAGTGACTATTGTAAATGCTTTACATACTGTATGGAGTGATTGAACCATGCTGTTCCCAGGATATGAGAGAGTGCAAAGGTAACTGAGGTAATACTTTTTATGGGGCCAACTGCTATTGGTTCAAGAGATAGGCTTTTGAGCCCCACAGAGCTTTCAGGAGTTCTCTTTTACCAATAGAAAATTGGTGCAACGAAAGATATTCCTCACCTATCTTAAATAGGGTAAGAAGCTAGCAGATGGCTTCTAAGTGAAAGCAGCCAAGTCTTGAACAATCAACAGCTCACCAGTACAAAACTCCAGACAATTCCAGGACTAGTGAGAGGAACTGGAAGGTGGGTACCATCTTTTCAGGGAGGCATCTGTTGGAAATAGCAAGGATTGTGTTGCCTTGGCCATTGGTACACCTGAGCCTGGGGAAAAGGATTTATGAAGGACACAGCTAGACTGGGATGGGTGGTGAACACTTTGCACTCAAACTCAAATCTATCCTGAGGGAAAGTAAAAGATCAAGTAGCTGAGCTGCAACACACCCCACCTAGCTGGAGGTCCAGACTGAGCAGCCAAGTAGTGTATCTCAGCTTTAAGTGTACCACTGATGATATTATAGACACTGGGGCAGCAGGAAGACTGAAATCCTTTGTGTGTCACATTTGATTCCGTATCAAGGGTTTCTGGGCCCACATAAGCCCAACCCGCGAAGGAATAAGTTCAGACTAACTACTGAAGGATATCTACCAGCACCTGTGGCCAGTGCCACATTGAGGAGGGCAGTTGACACACTATATCTAACTTTATAGCTGCTTTAGATGCATCCACTGATTTAAGGAGCATGACCTTGTGGTATGATGATAGTCTAGTAAACTGATCTTTGAACCCCATGCTAACCAGTTACCATAGCCCCCTTCTTTGGGTCTGATGGGGGAACTCAGTCCCCACCTCTGCTCAGGGTTGTAGTCCAGCGCTCTGTATTGACTAGCTAGGTCTACTCCTTTACCTCTGCTACCACTTTCAGTAGGCTACCTCCTGTCCAGCCCCTTCAGCACTCCTCTGGGTATGTCTACACTCCAGTGTAAGCTAGGGCTCAGATTTAGGCTTGAGTCCAAACACCCTTTCTGCCTACACCCATATCTCACAGAAGAGCCTGCAGGGGTACAGGTCTGCACCTCTGTAAAGCTGTGAACCAGGGTTCAAGTCTTATTGCTTTGTAATATTTAGCTCTGCTTCACTTGAGTTCTGGGAGTCCATGAAAAGTACTGCAGCCCCCAATCCCTGAACCAGCTTCCTATCTCAACAATCTCCAATAAACTCAAGTGAACACAAGAAGCCATCCTTTGCTACACTAGCTCAGTGAACTGGTGTTAACCCTTCCATTTTCTTCTGATCACTGAGTCACAAACACATCATGAGAGGCCTTCTGTGTTTGCAACAGACACAGACTTGAATAAGTTTTCCACAAAGCAAACTGCTTTATGTTCAGAAGATCACAGCCAGATTGTGGTGAATCTCCAGTGCAAAGCCAACCAAACCGTGCGCTTTATAAAAGTAGCAGGAATAGCTATGAATACCAACAGATAGCAAAGAAGCTGGCACCTTTGTAAATTTACCAGTGGCCAGTGCAGGGAGTGAATGACGCTGCTCAAGAACAGGTACTGGGAGACCAGAAACCAGACCTGCACTTTGGGCAACTCACTGAACTTCAGGGGCGTCGCTAGCCGGGGGAAGGACCTGGGGCACGGGCCCAGGCTCCGCCCCCAGCCCGTAGGCCCTGCCCCCAGCCAGCAGGCCCCGCCCCCTGGCCAGGGGCAGGGCCCGGCGCGGCTGCGTCACTGCGGGCAGCTAGGCCCTGCATCCCCGGCCAGGGACTGGGCCACCGCGGTTGCCGACGGCCAGGCCCTGGATCCCCGGTGGCGGACGGGGCTGCCGCAGCCGCCGCTGGCCAGGCCCCAGATCCCCAGCCAGGGACGGGGACTCCGCGGCCGCCAGCGGCCGGGCCCTGAATCTCCAGCCCGATTGGGCCGGAGATCTGGGGCACTGGCGCTGGGGTTTGGGGCACGTGCCCCGGGGTGCCCAGCGCCAGCAACACCCCTGCTGAACTTGTGCCCATTTTATGGATAGTCTGACCTGGTGCTAGGCACTGCACCCAGCATGGAGCCAACATAGTGCATGTTGGTTGGCCAAGATGGTGCCCAGAATCCAGCATGGTGAATGTTGTCAGGCACGGAGTGAGGGCCATGAAGTCACTCTCTATTACTGAAGCTGGCCCAAGAGAAGGGTTTTGAAACAGAAAGGCCAGGAAATGCTGGGTCCATAAAGAGATGTTTGAGTCCTCTCTCCTCATCTGCCTACGTGGAGGAACATCCCACTAGCACATTTGTAGCAGTCATGGAAGGGACAGAAGCTGTCCCTGAGCCCAGCAAGTTTCTGGCTCCAATTTACTGTCTATTGCTACAGTAATGAGAGGGATTGCCACTCTAAGAACCAATACAAAAGTTATGCCCCACCACCACCACATGGAGCACAAAATAACAATCAGGAAATGCAAACAGGAAACAACAGTTTTAAAGAGTATTTTTCTTAGAAAGGCACAGCTTTCTACTAGGGCATTCCTGGTTCTTAAAAATAACAGCATTACACTGCCGTGCCTCTGTGCTTGCTGCTCAGTATGAAGCAGCCTGGAAATAGTGAACTCTGCGTCCTTCTTTGAGAAAATGGGATCCATTTTCAGAACTAGTACCTTTCAGTGTGAGCCCATAAGTGCCACAGTTACCTGTTCTAGGTAAGACAGGGGTCTGAATATTTGTCTAGGAAGGTGCCGGGAGTGGGGAGATAGGAGGCTGTGTAGTTTTGCATCTTTGCACGCAGCCAAAAGGAGCTTCAAATGGAAGTTAACAGAGCATCTTGCTGATTGAACCAATCCCAGGTGTTGATAGCTGCAAACTTTTCCAGAAGCAGAAACTCCAGATAGACAGTCACACCGCAGGGAAAGGTGTATTTTCTAGAGCCACCTCAGTACCTAACTAGGTTAGTCCGCCCACAGATGTGCTGTTCAGTCCCTTGAAAACCTCAGCTGCTTACACTGCAGGTCCCCGTCCCCCCCCAGCAGCTTAGAATAACATCTCCCTTTGCCAGGAGAGCTCCACAAGAACCATTATTTCCTCCCAAATGCACAAGGCCTAAAATGATAAATAAACCTTTTTGTAGTCAGGTCGCTGATCACCCCTAACCTAAGTTGTGCAATCTTTGTACAACAAAAACAACTTTGAATTTTTAACTCACCATTGTCTCTGCACTAATTTAACTGTGATTAACCAGGCTGTGTCCAGGGAGACTCCATGGACTAAAGCATCCCTTTCATGACATATGGCTGTTCATTTTTTAAGTGTTAGATTTTAAACGTCTTTGACATTCCACAAGAATTAATTCTGTGCTCCTCCACTGAGCTATTTGAGACAATACCCTTTGTCTTGTCCTATTGCAGGTCCCTAACCCTGTACAAACTGCTGCACATCTACAGCTCAACCTCAGTACAGTATGAGTCTGACCCAACATACCTTCATGGACTGTTGCAAGAGGAAGCACTTCCTTGGTGAATTGATGCTTGAAGCTCTCAAGAGGGCCAACAAGCCAGTCTAGTAAGAGAAACAGATGGACTTAAGACTAGAGAATAAACATGGTGGGAGGCAAGAGGAAAGAATCAAGCTGCCCACGCAGCTAGATGATACAGTTTCAGCATGTGGGCAGGCACTTGCTGTGCAATTCTGGGAACTGACATGGTGGCTAAGAGAAGAGGACAGAGCTCAGGAGAGAGTTGTTTAAGAGGCTCATCTCAATCCTGTCTGATAGTGACTCCTGCTGTCCCTACCATACCACAATCTGATTCTGCTGTGACATACCCTCAGTCCCAAAACAGCTTTGAAAACTCCACATCAGGGTGGTCCATGCAAATTGGCTTCATAAGCTGCTGGGTGGGGTAACTTGAATCTCTCTCCTATGGATATCTGTGCTACTCCCCCCTGGCACCAAGTGCATGGAAAATGAGGAAAGGAGAATGGGGCACCTGGGGACACGCAGGAATAAAGGGGTTTGTGCTTGGTCATGCACTTTAGAAAGGTTCTGTTGTAACTGGCATTTGGGTGTTGTAATGGCAGCTGACCTGTCTAGCAGTAAGAGACTGTGATACTGGTTTAACAAGTTCATAAATAAAGCCTTTTATGGCTTCATTAAGAAAGCTGATTGCTATCACTATGTGATGGAGCCTCACAAGAATTGTTCTTGTGTCTGCTCTTCTCCTTGCAGCTCTGGACTCTGCCACGGTGGAGTCTGCCCCAGGCTGCCTGGGTCTCCCAGTGAAGCCAGTCCCACATCCAGCTTTGGAGGGTCCCTATGTTTGGGTTTTCACAGGACTTCTATGCTCTGGACTCTTGGCATAGGCAAACATTAGCAAAAGCTCCTTTTTTTCCACAGTGGGGGTCTGCCAGACCAGGGTCCTCTGTGAACCCACAAAATTAATCTCCTTTATCTGATTCCAAAGGATTCAGCAACTTCTGCTCCATCAGGAATTCCACATGTGGGAGCCCCCCTTGCAGGGTTTTGGGGAGTCCCTCTATTCCCAAAGGGCTATGCATCCTGCCTCCACAGCCAGAGCAATTACTAGACAGTGTTGAAGTCAGAAGGGATTACCAGGTCTCTGGATCATAGTGCAGAAAGACTTTGATATCAGGCTAACTAGAAATTAGAGCAGCAACCACCTGGGGATGCCCCTTCTCAGGGCTTCCTCCCCACAGCAACAACTCCTGGGAGACTGGCCTCTTCCCTCCTGGGAGACTGGCCTCTTCCCTCCACCACCCTCAGACCTGTGGTCTAACCCCTTCCAGTCTAAATGACTACTCCCCTGATCTTCACCTGCCTCAATCTTTACAAATGGTTGGGGGAGAGGCAGGAGTCCTGGCCAAGTCTGCCTACATGGGGCTAGGGAAGGCCCATCTACTCTCTAGTAGTCTCTGAAATGATTACACACCGGGGTTCCATCACCAATATACAGAGTAACAGGTGGGGAAACTGAGGCACACACCTAGCACCCAGAGGAAATCCCAAAAGTATCCCCACTTCACCACACACTGCATTTCATCATACAATCAAAACTGGGAATAATAAAGCTAAACACATGATCAGGACCAATTCAAAATTAGTCAGCAAATACTATTCCTCTATAGCAGTGGTCTCCAAAATGTGGGGTGTGCATTCTTGCAGACCATGGAGGAATGTTGAGGGGGTACAAATGGGCCAGCCCAGCAGCCAGGGGGAGTGGAGAAGGAGCCCTTCTTTGGCCCAGTGTCCAGTCTGGCCCCACCCCCAATCCCAGCCACAACTCTGGCCCCAGCCTCCAGCTGCAGCTCAATTTCTTGCATGGCCCCAGTCCCAGCTTTGGCTCTGGCTGCAGCCTTCCTTGCAGCCCCGTGGCTCCAGCCACAGAGCCAGCTGCAACCACCAGCTTCTGCCCACAACCCTAGTCCCAGCCCCAGCTACCGACTGCATTGACCAAGTGAGGGTACGTAACAAAAAGTGTTTGGGGACCATAGTTATATACAGTTAGGTACAGCAATTCACACTTCAGTCACTTCTATATGAGTCCATACTGTGAACCACCCTCCATCCCCACCTCACCCCCATTTCATTAGTCATCACGTCATTCATAAGTACATTGCATGGCAATCAAGTCCCCATTACTCCATCTCCATGCACCAAACCTCACATGCACATACGGGGGGGGGAGTGCATCCCTGAGTTCTGCTGCCTGGACGCATCCAGTTCCCACTGTGGCAGATGGACTTTCTGGCCGAATCTACCGATTCAGCATTCCCTCACTGTCATGGCCCCATTTGGGGGAAACGGTTCACCTCTGGCTCCACAAATATTGTGAAGAACACAGCAAGCCACAGAGATGTGGACAGCATTGATGACATGGCATCCAAATGGATCTGTAGGCATCTCCAGTGGAATTTCCCTCTGCCAAAGTCATTCAAGAACCATTCTACACCTGCTGAGAGTCTAAATGAACTGTCTTTTGCCTCTGAAATCCAGGTATGGCTTCATAAGCCAAGGCAAAAGGGGATACAGAGGAGCCCCCAGAATACCTGGGGGGACAGTAGCTCCATTTGTGATAATGTCTTTCAGTGGGACTAATGTCCCATCCTGTCTATGAATGTAGACTACCAATTGGTGAAAAATCCTAGCATCATGAACTTTTCCTGTCCAACCCATACTGACATTCATAAATCATGGTCGTGGTTCACAAGGGCCTGCATGACCATGTAGTAGCATCCTTTGCAGTTTATATATTCACGCCTCCAGGATGACAAACCACAGGCACACGAGTCCCACCAGTAGGCTCGTACAGTTTGAAACACTATTCCCTCCAAGCTGGCAGTTACTTCAGAAATATATTTTATGCCCATCCCTTTGGGTCCAACCACATGCAACACTGGTTCAGAAACCTCTACCACCACTTCACCCACCATTAATTTTCCAACACCAAACTGGCTGGCAATGGACCTACAGAAGTCTGGGGCAGGCAGCTCCCAGGCAGCTATAGCAACTAGCTTGGTCAACCTCATGTGTGTGCCTTTAGGCCAGACTGCTGCTTACAAAACTCCAGAAATGTAGCTTTCTTTATGTGAATATTCTGGATCCACTGCTTATCAGCCCAGATCTGCAGGACTGTTTGATCCCACCAATCTGTACTTGGGTCCGGCACCAGAAGCATCAGTCTATGAAGGGAGCATCAGTGACTATAACCTAGTGTTAAGATCATCATCAGCCACTTCAGGTCTGCCTTGCGTGGGTACTCTTTCTCCCCTCCCACCTCCTCCTCCTGCTCCATTGTAAGTTCTCCTAGAGGGGGAGAATATACCACTGAGATATCAACCAGTGCCTCATGGAAACTGTGCCCATTTCCTGACACAGATTTGAAAGCATAAGCAACAGAATGTCTTGAAAAGGAGTCCTCCTCCATATTGCTCAGCATCAGGCTGTTTAAGCTTCTTCATCACATGCAGGGTGGGTAATAAAATTTTCCAATAGTGCACCACAGTCTAAAGGAGAGAGCAGCAACATTTCAGGACTCTGGGATGCGGTTAGTTTTGCATGGGTCTTCATGCTGCAGAATGGAAGCCAAAGCACCAAGTCAGTGCTTGAGTTAAAAAAAATTGTAACTTAAGGCTAAAAAATCAGTGCAAATACTCAAGCGCTCTAACACTGGCCAATTGATTTGAGTCCCATTACTTCTGGCTTTACACTGCAATGTAGAAATAGCCTCTGTTTCTTCCCTGCTTAATCACAGTCTTTTCCAGGCCTCTCTGCTTGAAGAGTTTTCCTTAGCCTCTGAGCTTGCTGCCTGGCTCTGTCTCTAACCTTTCCCAGAAATGGGCTTTATCAGTACTTAAGCCTGGCTCTCATGCCCATAACTTCATCCATCTTGTGCTTTTATTCCAGTTCAATAAAGCTGAAACCTAAAATTGTAACATACGTGTATAGAATTCACAAAATTAAAAAAAACACCTCTGATTTTTTAAAATTTATTTATTGCTGGATTTGCTTTTATTAACATTTATCATATCTTGTAGCTGTAGCCTGTAGCATGACAAAGCAGCTGCTCCTTTCCACACTCCAGTCATTTAAGCTGCAATACTGTTTCCTGAAGTTGCAATTTCAATTTGCTCGTTCTTCCCCCAGCTCATCTTTCCCCTTTTTCTTGCTACGATGTCATTATGAAATCTTTCAAACATGCTTTTTAAAAGTCATCCAGATTATATCAGTGACAGCTGAGACAGTGTACTCTCTTCACCTTAAATGACTTGATGGTAATAGATTAGAAATATTTGGTAAAGGAAAACAAGTTTGCAGTGGCACACGGGACCCCCATCCTCCAGATTAGATTCTGTGCTCTAGCATCTCACACCAGATAAAATGTCTTCATTAGTTTTCTCCAGGTAGACCATGATTTCTACCTTCAGTGTTCTGTACTTCCCAGCATTTTCATGATCATTCATTTGGATTTCTAGGAGGTAACTACAGGTTAACACGCAGATAAGTTCATAGGATGCAAGTTCTACGGCTAAATGTTACATAAAAGATCATTATAGAGATTTCAGTGCATTATAACTATTGGTGTATACACAGTTTGCAAGGAGAAAACCATTATTTGGCACGTATTCTCTGCATGTGTACATGCAGACATCACGTAGCATTTCCCACAGAGACAATTACGCACCTAGCTAGTGACTAATCAGATAGCTGTCAGGAGTCCTAGCCACTGGATCTCTGGATGTTTTAAGCCCCAGAACCTGAATGAAGTCCAGTTACTTACCCTATCTCAGGTTCCCTGGGCACACAATCAGGGTGCAAATCTCGTGTCTAGCTCCCCTGTCTAAGAGCTGCGAACACATGCTTCCTCTGTACAGTCCCAGGAACCAGTGCTGACTCAGACTCCGCTGTGACTTAAATACACCCTTTTGCCAGGACTCCTCTGAAAAGTGTAAACTTTTTGATTTCCCTTTTCAAGAATCTACTTGATAGGCATAGCATTCAACACACAAACATTTTGCCCCAAAATCTAGCACAGTATTGCTCATTATCTAATCCTATGAGAAATACATAGATCTGTACGAAAATAATAAACTGTACACCCTTTTCCCTGCTTCTGGTCCTTCCCACTCCTAAGCATTCTTTAGGGCAGGGGTCTCAAACTCAAATCACCATGAGGGCCGCATGAGGACTAGTAGAGGGCCACATATGGGAGCTAGTACGTTAGCTGAAGGGCTGCACCACTGAAACCTTTTCATACAATGATATTGCAAATATCAGTAACAATAGTGTCATTGCGCGCGACAGGAAATAGCTGTAGGGGCATGTTTGAGACCCCTGCTTTAGGGTCATCCATAGTTTCTGCTCCAGGGACTGACTGGTTTTCTGAAACATAGAACCTTGTCCCTAGGTCAGTTTGCTTCCTCCAGCCTCAGCCAATCTGTGCGCTTCCTTCCTCCTGCCCAAATATCCTGTGTCCTCGAGTCCAATGAGTCCTTTTATAAACTCCTGCTCAGCCACTATGCATCTTTGTCCTCTGTCTGGGAATACTCCACTCTTCTACTTCTACTGTTCAGACATGAAAAGGAAATATGTTCTTCCACCAGCAAACCCTTAGTATAGCTATCGGCCAATTACTGATTGTTCATACTGTTGTGTGCATCCAGCAATGGTGGATACACATACATGGAGGGCTTTCCAAGATACAGCAATTTCATAACAATGCCTTCATAATATCAGGATTTGTAAGTAGCACAGACAAATTTCAAAAATCACCACAGCTTTATACATAGCTGCATAAACAGATGTGTAGAGGTTACACGTGGCCTCACTATATACACAAAGGAAAATCTGACTGGGGTTTAGCATTATTATATACACACTTATTTATAGAATCATAGAATCATAGGGTTGGAAGGGACCCCACGAGGTCATCTAATCCAACCCCCTGCCAAAAAAAGCAGGACCACTGCCACTAGATTATCCCAGCCAGGGTTTTGTCCAGCTGGGCCTTGAACACCTCCAAAGATGGAGATTCCACCATCTCCCTAGGTAGGTTATTCCAATGCTTCACCACTCGCCTAGTAAGAAAGTTTTTCCTACTATCGAGCCCCAACCTCCCCAGCTGTAACTTGAAACCATTGCTCCTTGTTCTGTCTTCTGTTACTACTGAGAACAGTCGAGCTCCATCCTCCTTGGAGCAACCCTTCAAGTAGTTGAAGGTTGCTATCAAATCCCCCCTCAGTCTTCTCTTCTGCAGGCTAAATATGCCTAGTTCCTTCAGTCTTTCTTCATAGGGCTTGTGCTCCAGCCCTCTGATCATTTTTGTTGCCCTCCACTGGACTCTTTCTAATTTGTCCATGTCCTTTTTGTAGTGGGGAGCCCAAAACTGGACACAGTATTCCAGATGTGGCCTCACCAGCGCAGAATAGAGAGGAACGATCACATCCCTCGATCTCCTGGCAACACTTCTTCTGATGCAGCCCAGTATGCCATTGGCCTTTTTGGTAGCAAGAGCACACTGTTGACTCATATCCAGCTTCCCATCCACCATGACCCCCAGGTCCTTTTCTCCAGTGCTGCTACTTAGCTGAACGTTCCCCAGCCTGTAGCAGTGCATGTGGTTTTTTGATCAGCATTGTTATATGTTCATGGTATTCCATATCACTAGGTGGCTGTCACATTTTGTAGCATTTAAATTAGACAGTATTTTGTTATTCTCAATTATCAGAATTGTTACACATGGGTCCCTGAGGTTAGAGGTTTAATTCATATTCAAAAGTGCTGAGCACCCACAAATCCTGCTGAAGTCCATGAGAACTACAGATACCCTGTAGCTCTATCAAATGACAAAGAAAACTAAATCTGCATATGGGAACCTAACTGTATGCCTCCAGCCACACTGTGCATCACTTAATGTGCAAGCATTATTCCAGCCTCAAGGCCCAGGCCCCACCTCCTGCTTGTCCTCAAGTTGAGCCATAAAGGGAGGAGTCTCAGGAAACTGTGCCCTCTATGGCATGCCACTGTAACCACCCCTGCCACAAGTAGCTAGCAGCATTTGAGCCCTGGGCTTTCATCACAAACCTCCACTATCAAAACTAAAGAAATAACTAGAAGCAGTTGTAGGCCATTATCCTTTGTAAATCAACCATTTTCCATAGGGTGTATGACACACACTAACATGTTAGGCAGTCCCTCAAAATCCTTCCCACTCCCATTCCCCACACAATGGACCCATGGTAGTTCCACTGACCACAGGACGAAAAACAGACAGGTTTGTTGGCAAAGTGCAGATCTGTATAGTTGACTGGGGTTTGCCCGCAGTGTGCCGGAGCAGCTCAATAGAGCTTCTCTATTAAAAGGCGTGTTTCATGGTGCCAGCCCCAAGCGCTGCTAATAGCAAGGGGTATGTTCTGATCAGAACATACCCCGGGCACTGAAACAGAGCGTTACAGCTCTACTGAACAGCGACGGTATAGTGATCTGAAGAGGCAAGTTAAATATTTATATATATGTAAAAGAACAGGAATGGATCCATTTCAGTGAAGTCCACAATAATAGAAGCTGTAGACCTATGTGCACACCATGATGAAAATAAAGTCGGGTGCCATTTTTTGTAATGAAATTGCACATAACCATTGTTCAGCCTTTTCCCCTACATAAAAGGAATGAACATCAAAGCACATGTGCACCGAATTTAAATATCTTCAGTTTCAAATAACTTTCACAGTTTTATTTCTCTCTGCATCCTTACTTTTATGAAATACAGTATACATTTACAACTTTCACAGTCCCTTTGTCAATGAACAAAACCAGCAACATTTTTTGCTCCAGCTTCTGTTTCAAACAAGGTGTAATGCATAGAGTATAGTGTTCCAGGGCATATTTATGCTGCAAAGTACATTTCACAGCTGGTTTCAAATGTCCATTTAAAACAACTGTGAAAGCATACAGAATGAGGAGGAATGCACTCTGCTACAGCATCTACAGAACAGAAGAATTACAGGAATATGCAACTTCACTTTCATTTTGGATTGAAAGGATCACTTTCAGAAAATAGCCGCCACAATTCTTTGCTGCAGTATTGTTACAGCCATGCTGGTCCACGAATATTAGAAAGACAAGGTGGGTAAGGAAATATCTTTTACTAGAACATCTTCTGTTGGTGACAGAGAAAGTTTTTGCAAAGTACTTTCTGTAAAGTCAAAAACTTCTCTCTTTCACCAACAGAAGTTGGTGTAATAGAAGATATTATTTTACCTACCTGAATAGGTAATCAATTTCTTTTGGAAACTTTCCTCCAGGTTACAAAATGAGAATAAGCAAGTTCCTAAGACATGTAGGATGGGGTCAGGTATGCCACACAATTCCTCACATGTTATAATCACAGGAAGAGGATGCCAAACTTGTCAAACAAATGTTTTCTATTGAGCTGGAGGATTTTAAACATCTCACAAAGGTGTCAGACAAACAAAAGGAGAATGAGAAGGTGACAGCAAAGATCTTAATGAAGTGTTGTTGCTTGTATGTGGACAACAAGAGTGAAGAATACAGAATTTCTCCCCACTTAACAAAATGAAACTAAAGAAATACTAAACTTAATCTGGTTCTCTATGAAATATACAAATTTGTATGAAATTAAATCTCAAAGTAAAAATCTAATTGTTAGCATAAAGACAAACCCAATCAAAGGGGCAGATATGCTCCAAAACAAAGAACCACTTCAAAGTTATAACATGAAAACCAATACTACAGCAACAAAATGTCAATAATTTAATTAAATTCACCACTTTGCTGACCAACAGGACTATCCATATACTAATTTGATTTCTTTTTTTCCCTCCAGAACTAGTTGTAGTAGGCAGCTATTGATTATTCAAGAAGCGATTTCTGGGCATATTTATTGAATAGAGTGAAATATGCATCCGATTTTAGGCAAAAGAATTATGAAATCTGACAACCGCCCAATAGAAGCATGAGCTAAGACATGGCAACAAGAGGCAGCTAGCAAAGTAATGCAATGACACAGTGATCCACATTGATTTGGAAAGTTTTGAATGAACTGAACCATGTTTCTATCTTCATAGTTTTTTGGTTTTTTGTTTTTTTTTTTAAGCTTTGGTAACAATAGCAGCCTCATAACAGGCTGCTTTACTTATTTAACAAGTGGTTAAGGGAATGCAGAAGCAATTGTATTCAATAGAAGTAAGAGGTCTCTACACTTAACACACACTGCTGTAGCACTTCAGTAAAGACACTGCCTATGCCAAAAGAAGAACCCCTCCCATCAGCACAGCTAATCCACCTCCCTAAAAGACAGCAGGTAAGCCACCTGGAGAATTCTATATATGCTGATGATAACTGCGGATCCCTGAGCAACATACTTTTACAAACCTAATTTCCCAGCCTTTGACATTAAGAGTTCTGTGACAGGGTACATCAAGCCCTTTGAGGCCCCTTGCTGGAGGCTTCAAGCTCCCATTACATCCCAGCACAAAAAAGGAGCGGTGAAGGTATGGTCTCTAAGCCTGCCTTGAAAGGCTGTTAGGGAAGCAATCAGCACTCAGATAAAATGAGTTGCTGTTTAGCTCCTGGCTGTGAGTCTGGGATCAGAAGGGTGAGGAAGTCCTGGAAGATGAAAAAGCTCTCCAGGAAAGGAGGAGGTCCTGCTCAAGCAGGGATAGCACAGAAAAACTCTGCAGCCAAGGATGCCTGGGGGAGACCTTGTCCAAACAGACAACAAGACAAATAAAAGCCCAGGACTGTAGTCTAAGGCAGTGTTTCTCAACCTTTTGTGGACCAGGGAATGCCTAAGAATATTCATTACTTTATGGTGAACACCTGATTAAAGCATTCTTGAAAAAGCTTGTAACAGTGGTGGGAGATTTAAAATGACACACAGCAAAGCTTCCAGGTGTGTGTCAACAACTGCTGCTGTATGCCTGGAAGCTTTGCTGTGAGGGGTCAAGGTGTGTCTCAAAACACCTGGATTGTGTCTGAAGAGCACCAGTCTTCCATGGAACACCAGATGAGAAACATTGGTCTACGATAATGTGTGAAGGCCATGGGACCAGGTGGGAAACAGCTCAGGGAACAGCAGAAGCAACTAAGTAAAGGAAGGTAGTATGTGACTGCTACCTACAGGGATCCTCGGTTTGGACACAGAATAGCAAACAGACCTGGGTTCCTCCACTGGCAGAGTGGCCAAAGTCCTGAGAAGGAGATAAGTTTCATGCAGACGGTAAGCACAGAGGGCACCTAGCTCTCCCACACCCCCTGGGTTTATACGCCACTGAACAGAGCGTAACTATATCAAGGCATCTCAATGATGACCTTCAGCTTCCCAGAGTTCAGTCCAGGGCAGTCTCTTGAGCACTGCCAGTTGTTTAATGGTGTTGTGTACACTTGTTCCTACCCAAGCAGGGCTGTCCTGAGGGAGGGGCAGGGCCCAGGGCCAATTGGCCTGTTGGATCCCCTGTCCCCTTCATGCTGGCAGGCATGGAGTGGCAGCCCAAAGGCCAGGCTCCACCCTCCCACTGCACCCCTGAGGACATAGCATGATGACCCAGAGGCTGGGCTCCATGCTTTCACCCTACCCCCTGCCTTCGGCTTGCCACTGAAGGCAGTGGAGAACAGTGTGGTGGTGGTGGGGGCAGTGGAGCCAAGGAACCACAGGGCCTGAGATGGTCACCCCATTCAACCCCACCCCTGCCGCCAAGGACACCTCTGCCCCCAAGGCCTAGACAGACGTGAAGCCATAGCTTCTGAGGTGAAAACCCATCCCACTGCATTGCTGCACTCTAAGCTGACTCTCTGACAAAGGGCCAGGTGACTGCAGAAGCACTTTCCAGTAGAACT
This sequence comes from Podocnemis expansa, assembly GCA_007922195.1. Lineage (NCBI taxonomy): Eukaryota > Metazoa > Chordata > Testudines > Podocnemididae > Podocnemis > Podocnemis expansa. The sequence continues at coordinate 18,830,283 of ML681984.1, read as the reverse complement.
TCAGAGTTACGAACTTGTCAGGAGTGGAGGTTATTCATAATTCTGAAATGTTCAGAACTCTGAACAAAAGTGTACTTTCAAAAGCTTGCACCTACCTGTACATTGACTTAATACCACTTTGAACCTTTACCATGCAGATGAAAAATGCTTCTTTTAACCATCTTAATTTAAATGAAACGAGCACAGAAATAGTTTCTTAATCTTGTCAAATTTCTTTGTAAACCCCCCCACCCTTGTAAATGTAGGTTACATTTAACTTGGTATTGTCCTGTAGCTGGGTTTTCATTTGTGGGAGTTGGGGTTTTTGCTTTGTTTTGTTTGTTTATGGGTCTCCACTGTTACCTGCGTGTGTACTTCTAGTTTCAAATGAGGTGTGTGGTTGACCGCTTAGATCATAACTCGGGTATTCATAACTCTGAGGTTCTACTGTACCTGAGTTTTCACAAACAACAAGAGATCAGACAGCAAAACAGTTTGTCTCAAGAGAGGAGTGTTTTTAAAAAATTGGTTGGATTCTCAATGCAGTAGATAGGTGGGGGCCTCACAGGCAGCCAGTCACAAGTCACAGCTTACATGACTGGCTGGGGCTGTGCCAATAAAGGATTAGCCACCATAGCAGAGCTTTGCTCTGACATTACCTCTTCTTTTCTTCTTCCTCCAGCACACCCCCTCTCATCCCCTTATACTAAAAGTAGGGGGTTGCAAGGCAAGAGGTGGCCGAATCTAGCAGTCTTATGTGGAATTGTCCAGTACAAGACTCCAGCCACTTAAACTTCACTCAATATGAACTCAGAAAAAAGGAGCAACTAACTTGTAGTATCTGGTTTTGTCTATTTATTTTAGTTAAAGTGAGAAATGCACATTTTCCAAAATGCTGTTTTGTATAGGAGTCTAATAGTCTCAAGATGCAGTGAAAGTGTAGTCACATGGGCTGTATCTACACTGGGGGGCTCAATTAAGTTGACTTAACAAGGTTGACTTTAAGTCAACATAAAATTGACCTTGTAAAGTCATCTCAGGGGTATGTCTACACTAGCAAACATACCCTGGACCTGGCTCGGGCCTGCCCCCTGCCCCGCCCCAGGGCACAATCCAGCTCTGGGGCCCTGACCTTGCCCTGGAGGCCCAATCCTGCACCAGCTGCTGCCACCAAGTGGCAAGGGGCTCAGAGCCAGCCCCAGCCACCACTGGCAGGTGGCTAGGAGCTTAAGGAAGCTCTGAGCCACCTGCCAGAGATGGCAGGGGGCTTGGAGCTGGCTACTGCAGCCTGTGGCAAGCGGAGCAGAGCCCAGTCTGGGCCTGAGCCACCTACCACCAGCAGCAGGAGGCTGGGAGCTGGATCGGGCTCCCAGCCCCTTGCCACCAGTGGCAGCAGCTGGCTCCCAGACCCCACCACTTGCAGCAAGGGACTCAGAACTGGACTAGGCTCCCAGCCCTTTGCCACCAGTGGCAGGAGCTGGCTTCCAGGCCCTTGCCACACAGACAGGACCCATCTCCAAGCCACTTGCCAGCAGTGGCTGGGGCCAGATCAGGCCCCCAGAGTCAGATCGGGACCCAGGGTGGGGCCCAGGGCTTCCTGCCCTGTAAAGTCAACTTAAAAGCTTAAGTTGACTTGCAGGGCAGGTTTTATTACATCAACTTTAGGAAGTGCTTAAGTTGACAATGAATTCTAAATTTGGCCATCGAGTTGCTTAAGTCAACTTAAGCCAGGTTAAGTTGATTTTAGCCTCCAGTGTAGACATAGCCATGGACAGGACATCAGTGCTTCTAGATGTGACTGTTACACAAAAACTAAATGGTAAGGTCTCACATGAGCACTGCATGGGTATTGGCCCCAGCTTCCTGTCTAGACCCAACAAAAGCCTGCAGCAGGGCAGCTTGCCCATTTCCAGGCTTGAGGAGTGAGAGAGCAGTAAACCCTGGTCTGAGGAGAAGTCCAGCAGGCATCTATTGGGAATGAGCTGATCTAGCTAAGCAGCAATGACTGGCTCTGATTTACAGCTGCAAGACAAAGGACTCACCTTGTCTATGTCTACCCTAGAAGACTCACTTAAATTGTCCTAACAAGGTTGACTTAAAGATGACTTATTAAGTCAACTTAGGCCAGGGGACTCACTTAAGTTGACTTTATTAAGTTGACTTATGGGGCTACACTGACTTAAGTTGATCTAATAAAGTTGACTTAAGTGGGCACATTGCATTAAGTCGACTTAAGAAAGTTAACACCTAAAGTTGACTTTAAGGGCAGGAGTTATTAAGTCAACTTAATGTAGCCATGGAGTAGCTTAAATCGACTTAAGCCTCCAGTGTAGACATAGCCCTTGTAAGTGGAGCACTGGTGGTCATGAGAGACAAATACTTTCTTGAGCAGCAGCGGAAGGCTGCAACAGGGCAGGTATGCCATATGGTCCCCATGAGACTAAGCAAGAGGCCCCTGCAATACCAGGCCAGCTCAAGACTATAATTTTTGTTACTTTTTAGCGGGGAGTGGGAGACAATATAATAGAAGAGCCTGCAATGAAATTTAAAACAGAGTAAGGCGTAACTGACTGCTGTGTCCCCAAGCTGGCAAACACATAAAACTACTGGCAATGTTTTGGTTTTATCTACAAGACATGAAAATGGGACTCAAACAGAAAATGCAGTTTTTGTCATTTCTGGCAATATTTTGACTTCTACTAAATATATATCTTCTGAGCTATACCTATGGAAACCTTCCTTTCCCCAGGAAAATTACCAACATATTCTGCAGTTACACAGATGCCTGGATACAGAGAAAATTCCTGAACCTCCATGGGAGAACACATCTTTAACAGAGGCCCTTAGAAGGACATACCATTACTCCATGGCAGTCTTGGCCATGGCAACCCCCAGCACTCCCAGAGACCGTGAAAAAGATCATACAGCCTCAGGTTGCTCTAACTTAGGGTTCATCTACACTGGAGCCTTAGGTCTACTTAAGGAAGGTTAAATTGACCTACAGACTGCTGCGGCCACATTGGGCTTTTATTAAGTCGACTTAAGCACGTCCTTAAGTCAACTTAATGACACCGCCTCTTAAGGTCAACTTAATGCTTATGTTGAACTTGCTAAGTTGACTCAAACCAGTGTAGATGGGGAAAGCCCTTGAGTTGACCTAATTGGCCTCTGTGCACTGTTCCCTCTAAGAAGCGTGCATGTGCACGCACGTACAGGTTGTGAAACCCACAAACACAACAAAATAAAGTGTGCACAAAAAAATTTAACAGTGCTAATATTAGTGCACACAAAGAAATTTTTTTGTGCACACAGCCTATGAAGAATTAGAGGGAACATTACCTCTAGGCCAGAGGTCTCAAACTCGAATCACCATGAGGGCCAGATGAGGGCTGCATGAGGACTAGTACATTAGCCTGAGGGCCACACCACTGAAACCTTCTAAAACAATGATATTGTAAATATTGGTAACAATAGTGTCATTGTGGGCCACAGGAAACAGCTTTAGAGGCTGCATGTTTGAAACCGCTGCTCTAGGCCCCCTCTCTACACCACTCCTCCATCGACCTAGCACCTGCCAGCGTGGACTCAGGCAGTCAATAGTGGTTTTCAATGTGAACTGTCTAAGTCAACTTAACAGAGCCTCCAGTGTAGACATGTATAGACAGTGTAGACATTAACACAGCTGACAGTGTATACAGTGGTGGACTGGTTTGATACACAATTGACCTAGGCCTGGTGGAATTACAGGTGCCAGTTTTGTAGCCAATCCAGAGCTCCACTGTGCTCTTTAATTATAGCTTGGTACCTGAATTTGTAGTGAAGATTCGTAGTATAATAGCAAGTTCAGAGGATAAACAAATGATAGCCAGGAGTCATTCCTTGTGGTTAAGGGTGTCATCGCTTACAGCACAACATCAAAAGGTGTGCTCAATCCTGTATCAAAGAGCAGGAATAGTTACCTCATTGTAGGCAGTGTGTTTATCTTCGGAGCACTTTGCAAATGGTGGGTTGGAGTCTCAGCTGATGAGTCAGACTAGCTCTGTTCAAGACAATGGAGAAATTATGCCAATATATATGCACTGAGAATCTGACCTATTAACAGACTCATCTGTGAAGGGAGAAAGAAGATGCATGGTCACAATTTTACAAATGAGGTCACTGAAGCAGGAAGGTTATGTAATTTTCCTAAAGTCACAAAGAGCCAATGGCAGGGCCAGAATTAGCTCTTGGATGTTCCTGATGCTCAGGCCTTACTTTAAGTAATGGCAACTATTACAAAGTGAGCCTGATCTTCAGAGGGCCTGAGAATTCTCAACCAAAGTAACTCATTTTGCTCATGTCCTTCTTATTTTGTCATCTGACCTCAGGGAGGGGTGGAAGTACCTCAGAAAGGGATCAATTTCAGTGCTGTAGGTTCAGAATTTAGTTGGGCAGCTATCCCACTGTGCCACTCATCAGTTTGTAATCCAAAGAATTCTGGGATGACGGAGAAGAGCAGAGTACATTGCATGCATTTTCAATGTCCCATGAGGCAGTGCATTTCCTGGCCATCATTTCTTTGCTGCTATTAGCAGCTCGCACCCTTTTTCAACAGTTCCCCAAGATTTCCTGCACATCTGTGTTCCAAATCTCAACATATGCTACTCTCCAGTGTCACTTGCAGCATTCTGGACACATCAGGGCTGGTCATACAGTATATCATCGCTCCAAATCAGAACAGGACTCTGAGGAGCCAGACCTGCAGAGTGCATGGCTGTTTTTATTCACAGAGCATCTGCACCTGGTGCACTGCTGCTTTAGGGCGTGGGAGACAAGCACCTAGTAGTGCGACTGCATCATTATGAGACCAGCCTACCCACTGATGCCACAGCTTATGAAGCTTTACACAGGCTACCTGGATATCAGCAAAGAGTGGTTCAATAACAGACTCAGCAGGTGCCAAAATGACTGTGGAGTCAAAGCCTGCTGGAGGTGTCTTTATGGCAGACTGGAGTTAAATGAGGACAATATTCCTGCCATTATAGTCACCCTTTGTGTCTTCCATATTCTCTGTGAAGGGAAGGATGAGAAGTTTTCCCCTGGGTGTACTGCGGAAGTGGATTGCCTTGCATGTTTCTATGAGCAGCCAGATGCTATCGGTATTAGGAGGGTGCAACAGGGAGTCATTTGCATAAGGGAGGCACTCAGGGAGCATTTTGACAATGCAACCCGTAACTGTACCGTGTAAACATCCCTGTGACACTGTGCTGCTGAACACCTGCAGAGCTCTGCAGCTGCAGGGGAACATGTCCTGTGAACACATGAATAAACAGAGTCTACATGTTTGAGACAGATTCTTTTTGTTATCCAACAACAAACAGCGGTCAATGAAAAAGTAAGCACAGAGAGAGAAGACTGTGTGGGGCATTGGCGAGTATTACAGATGCATACATCTCCTGCTGTCATTTCCCTTGCTGTGTGAAGGAGTGGATATTACATTTTAGCACATGGGTCCTTGGCCTTCACAGGAATGCTTTGTGGGAGTTTGTGGAGAGTTGGGCAGGGGGGTGAGGGAAGAGGGGAGCCTACACCATCTGGGTTTGGAGGGCTACATTGTCTCCATCTGTTCGTTCACCAAATGAAGCAATCTATCTCTATGGCCTTGATTTCTCTGATAATTTTCTTTACACTCCTGTCTGTATTACCCTTGATTCTCCTCCATCGCTTCTCTCCAAGCCCTTTTTTCTCATCTGTGCACCTCTGTGGACTGGAGGATCTCCTAGAACATGTCCTCCTTGCCTCTGCATGGCTGCTTCCTTATCTGCTGAAGGCAGTCAGTGGGTGTGGGGCCTCTGCCTCTGAAGGCCATTTCTGTGAAAGAAGAACATACAATGAATATAGAAATTATAGTTAGTGCCCTTACAGCATGCATGTAACACTGGGGAAAACACCTTATTCTCACTATCTTCCTTAGCAGAGCACAACTCCCTGGTGAGCCTGGAAATGTTGAGTTCTATAATGGGGGCCAAGATCACTCAAGTGACCTGATGTTCAGAGAGCTGGGGACGAATGTTTGCTTTGGGGAGCAGCCAACGTGCAATGGTACTATAATTCTAAATCTGTGACTTCATTCTCAAGAGGAAATGGACATAAAAGCTGATCTCTTGCTTCACAAAGTCCGCAGGGAGGCTAGAATGCATATTCTCCATGCAAGCACATCTAAATTAGGTCCCTCTGCTGCAGGGCTTCTGTGCTTTGGGCCCTAGTCCTGTGATTTCTAATTGGCAAGGGAAAGAATCCTTCTATGTGGGAAGAAACACAGGTGCTGTGCCAAGAAATCTGAGACAGAGAACTGGGAAGTACATCCAGGAAAGTTTCCTTGAGCTCTCAGCAGAGGATGCCCAGGAAATCGCCGCACGTACCAATGTGCTGCTAATCAGTGCTGTCTAAATGCAATAGGGAATGGGAAGACACGTGTAAACATACCTACTTCAGCACATTTCCATCCACTCCTACCACTGTGCTTTTAACAAGCAGAGGCACGTCATGGTTCATGTAAAGAGCAGCATCAATTTATCAATCACCTGAGCTCCTCTATCCTGTGTCCAGAGAACTGCAGTTGAAGTGCTGGGACTGACTACATGCCTCCAGGGTGCCAAAAAGCTCCTGACTCTCAATCTCCACTATGCTGCTTCCCAAGTCCTGCTTCCAGCTTTATTTTCTTGTCTATCACCTCCCCATCAAGGTTTACTCCAGTATCCATTGGCCCCAGGGCTGTGGAGGTGTCCGCAGAAGTCTTGCGGATGTATGTGGGGTCCCCACTGAGGATAGCTTCAAGTCCTTGTAAAACTGGCATTTTGCTGGTGCCAACAGAGCAACAGTTTGCCTCCCTGGCTTTGTGGTAGTTCTCGCACAGCTCCTTCACTTTGGCTATGCACCGCAGCATGTCCCTCCCACAGCTTTTCCCCACCATGGCACGAGAAATTTGGCCATAAGTGTCAAAATTCCTTTTGCTGGAGCAGAACTGGGACTGCAGAGCAGACTCTCCCCAGATGTTGATCAGCTCCAGCAGCTCTGTTGTGCTCCAGGCAGGAGAGCTTTTGCTGCGTAGAGCTGCCAGTGTCACTTGGGAACACAACACACTAGCCCTCCATGCCAAACAAACAGGAAAGGGAACTGAAAATTTTTTTTTAAATCCTGGTATTTAAAAGAAGAAGGGATTGGTCACTGCAGAGCAGCAGAGTGAAAGCAAAAGACCAGAGTGATCAGGACTGGCATTGTGGGACATTTGAAGAGGTCATTTAACGAAACAGAAAAATGACTCAGTGTCCTCACTGACTCTTTTGTGACAAACAGTTGTGAAAAAGGTGCTATGCTTCTCACATGGGTGGTATTATTTTATCAACAAAACAGGGCAGTTTTGCTAATAAAATGAGCATTCTAGTCTGTACGCTGGGACTGTTTTATCATCAAAATCAACTTTTGCGGACAAAACTTCCTAATGTAGACAAGGCCTTAGGGGCTCTAAGGCTACGTCTACACTAGCAAATTAGTCTGGACTAAGCAAGCTTAGTCTGTACTAATTTGAACTCTATCTACACTAGCCTTTGGCTAGTTTGAACTAAAAAACATGTACAGGTAGTCCTCACTTAGTGACCGGGTTCCGTTCCTGAAACCCGGTTGATAAACGAATTGGTCACTAAACGAGGAGCAGCCCTTACCGGTATTTCAAGCATAATGTACTTTACTGATAGTGGGTTTTTCAACCATCAGTAGATAGTTTTAATGTCACCTTTGCATCATTTATAACATTTTTAATATATATTTTAAATGTTTTAAGCTCTAATGTACTGAACTTAGTTTGCATAGTGTACTGTAAATATAGGTAATCTGAGAGAGTTGATGCGAGTTCTCGTACATCGCCATAATACCAACTCATCAGAGAGCTGGTCATAACTCTGAGGGGTCACTAAACGAGTAGGTCACTAAGTGAGGACTAGCTGTAGTTCTAACTAAGCAAAGGTTAGTCCAAACTAACTGCTTAGTTTGAACTCATTTGCATTTTTAGTTCAAACTAGCCCAATGGAGACATGCTAGTGGGAACTAAATAAGTTTGAACTAGCGGTTAGCTCGAACTAAACATGGTTTTTTAGTTCGAACTAACCTTTAGTTCGACTGTGGTTTTTTGTTTTTTTTTTTTAGTTCAAACTAAAAAGTTAGTTCAAACTAAAAAAAGCACAGCTAGTTCGAACTAAAAAGTGAGTTTGAACTAAAAAAACATGTTTAGTTTAAACTAACTCCGAACTACTTAGTTCAGAATAACCAAGTCTAAACTATGATTTTAGGTGTGCACATAACTTAACAGAGCAAGCTGACCCACCTCTCAGTTATACTAGCCTTTATGCTGGTGTCAGTCCACTGACACTAATAGTTAACTCCAGATTTACACCTCTGTGAAGACAATCAGGAACTCTTGCCAAAAGGTCTTGCCCTATAAGTAAATAAATCCTTGTCTGGATTAGGACAAAAGGTGTTGTTTTCTTCTTTAACTATGTTACCTAATGTATTTTTAAATAACACATTTTAAAACCTTAGAGCAGAACAGGGCAAGTTATGTTGTTATATGTTAACAGGAAGATGCAGACCTCACAGTTACTTACCACATTTAAAAAGTACACCTTTTACCTAGTCCAGAAAAGCCTATAGTCTACATACCTAAAATATATCAGAGGAAATGAACTTACAGATAAAAATACTCATTCTTAAGAGACTGAGAAGGCCCGGTATTTAGAACCCACTAATAGTTACATTAAAGCTTACTTGATTTCAGGGAAAGAAACAAATGCAACTTCCCATTCAGTCCTCAAATACAATAAGTAACATCTATTTTATTATTTTCACTTTTTAATGTATATTAACTTTGCATTAGAATTTTACGTTTTTTAATTTCCCTTATCAGAAATTTTCAGTAGACTCAGAGCCTAAACTAATTAGAAAGATCTTTCCCCTTTTTCTATCTTTGTGGTTTGTTGTTAGATTTAATCTACCCAGTTTTGAGGTACTGAGTGTACTGTTCCTATGTAATGTTTAGCAAAACAAAATAAGAGTCTTGCAGCACTCTTAAAGACCAACACAGCTAGCTCTTTAGAACATGTAATGTTTACACTTGAGATATTTTTTATCCCTTCTGTCTCTGTGTCTTTACCTAAAGTGGTGTTGTAACGACAAAAGATGCATTTAATAGCAGTTAAAGATACCACAATGGAATAATACTGACAATGAGGTGATAATTGGAGCCTGAATGATGAGGTACCTGAAAACAATAGGCCACTTTAATTAACATTTACCATCATGAGAAGGGTTAACGATTACATCAGTGACCTCCCAGGTAATGGGATTTAAAACTACTGTATTCAAAACTGTAAAATAAAAACATCAGATAATGGGACAAATACTGTCTGTAGGTACCCTCAAAGTAACTGGTAGCTTCGGAGGACACCTTCCAGACCAGTACCCCTGTTTGTCTAATTCAGCAGAACAAGCAAGGAGTCCTGTGGCACTTTTAAAGACTAACAAATTTATTTATTGCATGAGCTTTCATGGGAGTTTTCCTGAGGATCTTCTCCCACAAAAGCTCATCCAATAAATAAATTTGTTAGTCTTTAAAAGTGCCACAGGACTCCTTTCTTGTTCTTCAGAGGACAGTACAGCTTGACCCAATCTGTAAATTTAGCCTTCATACCTTATAGTTGTTTCACATAGCCTGCACTCTCTGAATAAGCAATATACCTCTCTCTGGGCCCTGTGACTATTCTTCTAACATGTGACCAACCTAAACTAGGTAAAATCAGACTCATTTCAACTGTTTTCCTACAAGTTTCCTCTGTAGAACAGTGGGAAGAAAGTACACACACAAGTAAGTTGACTTAATAAGGTCGACTTAAGGTTGACTTTATTAAGTCGACTTAGTGAGGCTCTACTGCAGTAAGTCAACTTTATTAACTCGACTTTAATGGACAAGTTGCAATAAGTCAACTTAATGAAGTCAACTTAACCCTTAAAGTCGACTTTAGGGAAGGAGTTATAAAGTCAACTTAAGCACTTCTTAATGAACTCCAAATGTGGCCAGGGAGTTGCTTAAGTTGACTTAAGCCTCCTTAAGTCAACTTAAGCCCCTAATGTAGACACAGCCACAGAAAGCTCTAGCATTATTCCTTGAAGAACTCGGAACTACATTAACATGCACTAAAAGTTAAAGAGTCCCACTTCAAGTAGTGCTATGTTAACATGCACTGTAAAAACAAGCAGCAATAGACTGGTGTGAACTAGAATTTACACACTTTGGTGCCCACTAACACACAGTACAGACAAGCTAAGATAAGAATACCAAGCTCTTATTGACCTCTCTGCTTTCAAGCAGTTTCATGTTCAGATGCACAGTGGTTGCACTTTGTCAACCCAGCGCTACTTATTGGGAGCTGGCAACTACATCTTACAAATATGTCAAATATGAGTTTTTTGCTTGTTTTGATTTCTTTACTTTTTGATCCAAATGTATTGTTTATGAAAGGTTCTGGCCTGTTGAATTCCTGCACTGGCAAGTGAAGCCCACATTAAAAAGGTTCCATCATCAAAAACAGCAATGATCTCTCTCAGATAAGAAGGGGACCACAAGGACACTGGAATCAACTTAAAAAACAAAAACACTGAAATAGGAATAAAGAAGAAAACACCTTGGGAAAGCTGTCCCCAGAGACAGCCACAGCTCAAGGGATCAGCTGATTATAGAGGGTAAAGACTAAAAGAACAGGGATCAAGGTGTAGATCCTAGGGTCAAAATGAGGGACCCATAAGGGGACACTGTGCAGAGATTTCTGGACAGTGTCTTCTGCTCCAAGAAGTGAAAAGCGCTGGACTGACAGCCCTATAGACTGAAATTACCCTGTTTACCCACCGAGGAGGCACAGAATGAGCAGTGGCTGTGCAAACTCCTGCACACTTTCTCCACCAGCATCTTCTGTACTGCAGCAAGAACTTCAAGGAGTTCTCACACTCCATCATTTCTTGGCTTCCGTGCAGGTTGACAGCAAGGCTACAAATAGTGGTAATATTGTTTATGAGGCAGACATTGACTGGGTAAGACCGGCAAATTTATTTAATATGGGGTTTATGAAAATTCTTCAGATGATAACTTTTGAGCTCCACTAACCTGGGCTGGATTTGAACTGATGACCTATAGACCAAGGGGTAGCCATCCCCTTACCAAAATCTCAAGTGTCTTTGCGTTTTCTTTTCCAGAAACTATATTACTCACTTGTATTCTTATACAAACTAGATTAGCATGTGAGTCTTAACCTGGCCTCCAGCTGAGCAGGTGCAATTTGCCTATACACAACTGTGCATGTAATGTACTTTTGGTGCATCAAAATTTGCTCACACATTCAAAAAATTCTCATTCTGTGTTTACAGGAAATCAAACAGGTATGAACAAAACCCATTCAGATCCATTGGCTTTGTATATCACCTCCACAAACAAAGGGCTGATGCAACAGATGTCCATGCACTGAGATGTGTATCAAAGTTGTGACAGACAAAAGATTAAAAAACAGGCCCTGTATCTTCTTTTTTGAGAATCCATTATCTACCTATTGATTTAAGCATGACGTTACCCTGGTTTTTTCTGTGACACATTTCTAATCAGGTAATGCTTTGTTACTACCCTGTTATTTGTAAACTGTATTCTTCTACCACTTAGGAGAATCATACTTAAAGTAACTCACCATGTGATTATCAATTAAATTTATAGGAACAGCTCACCTCATTTATTTAGACTGATTATGGCAACACTAATATTTGAGCATACTCTGTATACCCTTAAAAACTTAACATGATATTAAACTACTGCCATTTCGTATCTTGATCACTTTCTTATATGCTAACAAATAAAGAGCCCTGCAGCACTTTTAAAGACTAAGAAATGTATTCATCACAGGGGCTTTCATGTGTGTAATCCTGCTTCATCAGATGTCTGAAATTGAAACTGTAGCATGTCAAGTGAATACATTTCTTATATGCTGTATCCTTTCTGCCTGCCTTCTGTCTATCTTTTATCTCAAGCTCTTGGGAGGGGCAACATGCCTTCATGTCTGGAAATTTCTTAGAACATTGTGGGCAGTACCCCAACAAACAACAGTAATAGTCATAGAAGGACCCATCTAGCATCATAAGTCACATAAAGAATCCCACTATTCCCTCTGTGGAGCAGTGCACAGGTTTACTGCCTTGCTTGTATTTTTCAGGATTACTGATGCTAATGGAAATAAATATTTTCACCTGAATTATTCAAGACCTACAATAGAAATGGAAGATACAAGGTAGTGCTCTTAAGAGATTTCAGGAGAGCAAGAAAGAACATTTTGTCTAGTATAGCAAAAAAGGCAACATAGCTGGCATGTGACTGTAGGATTCAATTTTTGTGCTCTTGCACTGAATTGAGGTGACAGAGCTGGGAAGAGAACCTAAGCCTCCTGACTTTTATCTGCTGCGTAGCCATGGACAAGTCATTCCACTGCTCTGTGTCTCAGTTCCCCAGTTGGTAAAATGAAGATAAAAGGTCTTCTTTGCAAACCACTTTCAGATCTACATAATAAAATACTATGTAAAATGAACTACCATTACTGTAGTTTTCTCCGCTGAAGTAAAGCCTCAAAGTTATACCTCCCCCTTTAATCTTGTTTGCTGCCCAGTGTTCCTTCTATCAAAGAATTTAGCAACACCTTTTAAATAGCTTATGAAAAAAGGAAGACAAGCACAAAGAAAACAACTCTGCAAATATTTCATCTTGCTACATTTAATTATGATTACTCTCATTGGACTTGGAAAATTTTTTAGCCTTTTTAATTTATACATTTTAAACATTTGCACCAGATTCTATTGTTCTTTCTTTTTATCAGGCTGTGCAATTCCATTTGTCTTCAGACCATATAATACATAGCCAGTATGACATTTTAAATTCTAGGGACTTGCACCATTACACTGAATACAACCAGCCTATATCACAAATATCAGCATTAGCATTCAGACCCATGTCTCCTAAGTCATTCTGCTATGCCATTTTCTTGCTGTAATAAAGCAATTTTCTTGCCTGTTTGCAATATATTAAGTGACAGTGTTTTGTAAAGATTAGAATATATTGTCCAAAAAACATTTTCAGACTTCATTCTCTTTAAAACTTTTAATACTGTTGCAGCCTTATTTTGAAGATTTTGACATGACACTGGGAAAATGTCAGGCCACTGATCAAAGAAAATTTTGTGGGTAAGACTGCTTTTCTCCTCCTGGTAAGTACATATCTGTACTGACCCCCATGGGACTCCCAGGCATATTAAGTGACAAAGAAACACCTAGAATACCATACAAAATGCAAAGTCAGACAGTAGAATTTGCTTAAGTTTTGTAATTGGTTTGCTGTTAAAACAATCAAGGGTCTTTATGTATCTATACAGAGAATAAAAAAGCAGCTATTATTGAATGCACTTGCAGAAATTTCATAATTAAACTGGTTTATTTTCATTAGCAGCAGCAATATTTCCTACATGGCTATTATTTAATTAGTGAGTATCTACAGTGATGTCCTTGGCCAAAGTTACTCTAGCTCAATTTTTCTAGTTCTTGTAGTGGCCTGTGGTATTATTTATTAATTAAGATATATTTTATCTGCCTTAATATCTACTCTTGCAGACCACTATTTTGCTACATTTGCCTGCTGATGCAAATTTCAGGGTTTGTCTTTTCTTAAACAAGCAACAGATCCCAACCAGTTAGTACATTTCTCTGGGTTCTCTTTTGGACACACTCTCACTCTTTATTATACACTATAGACTCTTCCTTTGGCACTGCAACAGCATGTCTGCTAAAAATACCATTTCCTTCCAGAATACATTGGTTTGGCATTAAATAATCCATCATCATGGTTACCTCTATTGTTAAACAATATGTTGGTATGATGTTTTGGTCTTCCTAAGCCATTAGCTCAATTATTATTATTGTTGCCTCTTGTGAGCCAACTACTGTAGCCCATACTCATGGAAAGCTGCTTCTACCAGCCTCTGGTCAGATCCACAGGCCTGGAGAGAATTGCCTGGATAGGGACTATGTGAGGCTTAGAGGATTCAGCCCATAAGAAACTAAAGTTAAAAAGAATTAGCTCCATGCTTCAATAAGATTAAGGCATTTATGAAAAAAAACCAAAAAACAAAAGGAGAGTTGGTAAAAGTGGAGGCCAAAAGATGAAAGGCTAGATGAGAGCTTTACAAAGATCTTGCATTTATCAAAAGACCATGACAGAGTGACTCCAGAAGACATCCTCTGAGATGGCAGCCCATAGACATGAACTCTGAAATCAGAAGCCCCTGCTGTCCCCAAACCTGGGTCAGCTGGATTTTCTGAAGGGACGATAATGACAACTTGGCCAATTTCTATTACATTACAGGGTGTGATAGAACATGACCTGTCACCAAAACCAGCATTATGGCCAACACATTAACATCCCAGATTTTCTCTTTATAAATTTACCTCCTCAGAAAAGCAGCCAAAGGGCCTTTGGAGGCAAAAGCTTTGGCTGCTGGAGCCCTAGAAAACCACTTGGAAAAAGAAGAGGAGAGCAAATATTGAATGTGCCTGTGGGCAGAATTAGAGAGGGAGCTGTCCTTCTGCCAGTTCAGAGAAGATTGTGAACCTGATTTCTAACTAAACCAAAGCTCCTGCAATAAATAGATTTGTTAGTCTTTAAAAGTGCCAAAGGACTCCTTGTTGTTTTGCTGAACTAGACTAACATGGCTACCCCTTACTTAACTATACTGTTTTCACCCGTGTAACCATTCACTTCAATTAGTTTACTCCTGTTTTACATCAACTTACCTGGAGATGAGACTCTTAGTGAGTGGAGGGAAAGGATTTCTAGGTAACCAGGCTCCATGAAAAGGAAGGTAGGACCCTGATGTAATCATTAACAAGGAAGACGGTCTAAAAGAAGCCCAGGGTAACACCACTCAGATATATATATTCCTGACATTATTTTTTGTGAGAGTTTTTGATGTTCCAATAAATTCTCTTAGCTAAACAAAACATCTCGCATGACAGACATATTTAAACCAAGATCCATCAGCCCATCACAGAAGGGGTGGTGCCTGTGTGACACCCAACTCATAGAATTATTGAAATGTAGAGCTGGAAGGAACCTTGAAAAGTCATCAACGCCAGCTGGTTGCACTGAGGTGGGACAAAGTAAACCTAGATTGTCATTGACCATTGTTTGTCCAACCTGTCTTTAAAAAACTCTGATGACATAGATTCCACCCCCTTAAGCCCAGGTTCTAGCCACCTGTGCAGTAGGAAGTTCTTTGAGCCTGTGCTCCACCCCGAGCCAAGAAGTCTGAACACGTGGTTCCCAACATTTTCCGTGCCATGGCACACCTTGCTACCTTTAATTAATTTGAGGCATACCACCATATAGCTTCCAAATGCACTCATGAATATTCATGAGCCAATCTAGAGCTCTTTGAGCAGTTTTCCAAAAAAATTTGTGGCATACCTGCTCAGACCTGATGGCACACCTGTTTGCCATGGCTCACTGGTTGGGAAACACTGATCTAAACAGCAATGAAACAGTCCCTAACACTGAGACTGAGTCAGCTGGTACAGGCCAACTGCAGGTGGTTCTTTGTTGTGTAGACATGCTCTCTGAGTATCTCTCAGACCTGAAGAAAAGCTCTTTGTAGCTTGAAAGCTTGTCTCTCTCACCAATAGAGGCTGGTCTAATAAAAGATATGACCTCACCTACTTTGATGACAAGTTCCAGAGGGGTAGCCTAGTTAGTTTGTGCACAGCAAAAACAAGAGCCTTGTGACACCTTTAAGACTAACAAATTTCTTCAGGCATAACCTTTCATGGGCTGCAACCCACTTTGTCAGATGCATGAAGTAGAAACTACAGTTAGGAGGTGTGTGTATATAAGATACTACTCAGAACCCCTATGGGTGGTAGGTGTCTTCCTCAACCTCGGGTCCTCTACCAGAGGCCTGGGAGTTTGAGGGTTCTGCGCAGTATCTTAGCTGTTCCTAGCACTGCACTCTTCTGGACAGAGAGCTCTGATGTTGTTCCTGGGATCTGTTGGAGCCACTCTCCCAGCTTAGGAGTCACAGCCTCGAGTGCTCCTACCACCACTGGGACCACTTTGGCCTTTACTTTCCACATCCGCTCTAGTTCCTCTTTCAGGCCCTGGTACTTCTCCAGCTTCTCATACTCCTTCTTCCTGATGTTGCTGTCACTCGGCACTGCTACATCTATCACCACTGCTGTCTTCTGGTCCTTGTCTATTACTGCGATGTCTGGCTGATTGGCCAGTACCTGCCTGTCTGTCTGGATCTGGAAGTCCCACAGAATCTTAGCCCTGTTATTCTCCATGACCTTCTGTGGAATCTCCCATCTGGTCTTGGGAGGGTCTAGCCCATACACTGTGCAGATGTTCCTGTACACAATGCCAGCTACTTGGTTGTGCTGTTCAGTGTATGCTGTTCCTGCCTGCATCTTACATCCTGCCACTATGTGTTGGACTGTCTCTGAGGCCTCTCTACACAGTCTGCACCTTGGGTCCTGTCTAGTGTGGTAGACCCCTGCTTCAATGGATCTGGTGCTCAGTGCTTGTTCTTGTGCTGCTATGATCAATGCCTCAGTGCTGTCTTTTAGTCCAGCCCTTTCCAGCCACTGGTAGGATTTCCCAGTGTCAGCCACCTCAGCTATCTGTCGATGGTACATCCCATGCAGGATCTTGTCTTGCCATGAAACTTCTTCTGCTTGATCTTCCTCCCATGTCTGCTGCTGCCTCAGGCATTGTCTCAGCAGCTCATCTTTGGGTGCCATCTTACTGATGTACTCCTGGATGCTCTGGGTTTCATCCAGGACAGTGGCTTTGACACTCACCAAACCCCGCCCGCCTTCTTTCTGGCTGGTGTACAGTCTCTGGGTGTTGGATTTGGGGTGGAAACCTCCGTACATTGTGAGGAGCTTCCAGGTTTTCACATCGGCAGCCTCCATGTCCTTCTTTGGCCAGCTCACTATACCAGCAGGGTATCTGATGACTGGCAGGGCGTACCTGTTGATGGCGTGGATCTTGTTCTTCCATTGAGCTGGCTGTTCAGGACCTGTCTTATCCTTTGGTGGTATTTGGATGTTGCTGTCTTCCTTGCCTCCTCATTGTGGTTCCCATGTGACTGTGGGATGCCAAGGTACTTGTAGCTGGTCTGTATGTCTGCTATGTGGCCTGCTGGTAGTCCCACCCCATCAGTCTTGACTACCTTCCCTCTCTTTACTACCATCCGGCCACACTTCTCCAGTCCAAATGACATCCCAATATCCTCACTGTAGATCCGAGTCAGGTGGATTAGCGAGTCGATGTCTCGTTCATTCTTAGCATACAGCTTGATGTCATCCATGTAGAGGAGGTGGCTAATGGTAGTTCCACTCTTGAACTTGTATCCGTATCCAATCCTTGTGATTATCTGGCTGAGGGGATTCAAGCCAATGCAGAACAGCAGCAGGGACAGCGCATCACCTTGGTATATGCCGCACTTGATGGCCACTTGTGCAAGCTGTCTTAAGTTGACTTCCGGTGTTGTCTTCCACAGTCCCATTGAGTTCTTGAGGAAGGTCCCTAGTGTCCTGTTGACTTTGTATAGCACCAGACATTCACAGATCCATGTATGCAACGCTGAGTTGTAGGCTTTCCTGTAGTCAATCCAGGCTGTGCTCAGATTGGTCTGTCTAGACCTTGAATCTTGGGTGACTGCTCTATCTACAAGCAACTGGTGTTTTGAGCCTCTGGTGTTGTTCCCAATGCCCTTCTGAGCTGTGCTCATGTACTGGCCCATGTGGTCCAGTAGCTTGGCAGCTATGATGCCTGAGAGGACTTTCCATGTTGTGGGAGGCAGGTTATTGGCCGGTAGTTGGATGGTGCTGTTCCCTTGCGGGGGTCTTTCATGATCAGCACTGTCCTTCCTCGTGTTAGCCAGTCTGGGTGGGAGTCTGCTGCTAGCAGCTGGTTCATCTGTGCTGCTAGGCGTTCATGTATATATGTATATATATGTATATACACGCAAGGATAGGTAAGAAACATTGCAGTGAGGAGGGCAAGTGCTAACAAAGTCAATTCAGTTAAGACAGAGGAGGCCCATTCACAACAGTTGATTAGAAGGTGAGAATGTGTGAGGTAGGACAATTATTTTTTGTAATGAGATAGCCATTCCAAGTCTCTATTGATAGAGCTCTGCATGGATACAAATATGTGGATCAGTATCTGATCTGCATCTGCAAGAAATGGTCCGTGGATATCCATGTTGTATGCACTGATTTGCAGGGCTCTACCTATTGAGACCCAGTCTGATTGTGTCAAGTTTGTATATGAGTTCCAGCTCTGCATTTGCAAGCTGAAGTTTGGTTTTCAAGTTTTTTTGTTGAAGAATGGCAACTTACAAGTCCGCTACTGAGTGCCCCAGGAGATTGAAATGCTCTCTACCAGTTTATGGATGTTACCATTTTTGATATCTGATTTGTGTCCATTTACTCTTCTGCACAGGGATAGTCCAGTCTGGCCAATGTACATGGTAGAGGAGCATTGCTGGCACATGATGACATACATCACATAGTAGATGTGCAAGTGAATGAGCTTCTGATGATGTGGCTGATATGGTTAAGGCCTGTGATAGTGTCACTGGAGATGATGTGTGGGCACAGTTGGCAACAGAGTTTATTGCAGGGATAGGTTCCTAGATTAGTGTTCTTGTTGTATGGTGTCCAGTTGCTGTATGGTCCAGTTGTTGTATGATGTCCAGTTGCTACAGTTAGAAGGTGTATATACATTTGTAAGGATAAGAAACGTTACAATGGGGAGGGCAAGTGCTAACAAAGTCAATTCAGTTAGGGAAGTGACTTCATTAGCACAAGGTGCTACTTGATTTCGTTAGCACAAAGTAACAAACTGCTAACAGTTACGGAATTGACTTCGTTAGCATGTGCCCTCCTTACTGTAAAGCTTTTCTTCAATCCTTGCATGCGTATATATACACCTCCTAGCTGTAGTTTCTACTCCATCCACCTGATAAAGTGGGTTGCAGCCCACAAAAGGTTAAGCCCAAAGACATTTGTTAGTCTTTAAAGTGTCAGAAGACTCTCATTCTCACCTACTTTGTCACTCTACCATCTCAGACTAACACAGCTAGCACAACACTGCAAACACTACGGCTTGTAAAAGTCTGTCCCAATTCTCAAATGATGTTTGGTGGCAATCAGACTTCCATACCCTATTTTAACAAAAATGTGAGTTCTGGAGAAGGAGGGGAAATCTTTGTATCTTGATACTCACTGTTTTTCTGTGTTTTCTTACTACCACTTGCGAACTTCTGCTTTGTTGTGAAACTATGTAATGCAACAAAATGTGATGATGGAAAGTGCTTTTGAAAGGAGTTCTTCAGCTCTAGCAAAATTCTATACCATTTGCAAACAAACCACAAAGCCTCATCCCCTTACCTCATGCCAGCTGAGGTGAAAACCTTTAGTTTCCACTTAAGTTAATTATTCAGAAAAATAGATACTCAAAACCTTTGAAAATCAAGCTTTGAGTGTTTAACTAGAATGCATACCTGCTCCAGGTTATTTCACCATCTCTCTCTTGTGCGTTAATTTCTGTGGTTTCCTATTTAGTAATGTTTCCATTATAGTTTATTTTTACCTCACTGATGGCCCAATCCCACTAACCAAAGCTGAGTCAAATTGCCTCATTCCACATAGAATCACAGAATCATAGAACCATAGGATTGGAAGGGACCTGACAAGGTTATCTAGTCCAACCACTGCAAAAGCAGGACCACTCCCACCAAATCATCTCAGCCACGGTTTTCTCTAACCAGGCCCTAAATCTTTCCAAAGATGGAGATTCCATCACCTCCATAAGTAACCCATTCCAATGCTTCATCACCCTCCTAGTCAGAAAGTTTTTCCTAATACCCAACCTCAACCACCACAGCTGCAGCTTGAAACCATTGCTCCTTGTTCTGTCCTCTGTTACTACAAAGAACTGCCTCGCTCCCTCCCCCTTGGAGCACCCCTTCAAGTAGTTGAAGGTTGCTATCAAATCACCCCTCAGTCTTCTCTTCTGTAAAATAAACAAGCCTAGCTCCTCCAGTTCCTCCTTGCAAGTCATGTACCCCAACCCCCTAATCCTTATTGTTGCCCTCCGCTGGACTCTTTACAATATGTTAACATCTGAAGTGTGGACAAAACTGGACATAATATTCCAGATATGGCCTCACCAGCACCATATAGAGGGGAATAATCACATCCCTTGATCTGCTGGCAACGCTCCTACTGATGCAGCCCAATATGCCATTGGCCTTTTCGGCAAGAAGAGCACATTGTTGACCCATATCCAGCTCCCCATCCACCATAACCCCTAGGTTCTTTTCTCCAGTGCTGCTACCTAGCCAACCGGCCCCCAGCCTGTAGCAATACATGGGATTTTTCCATCCTAAGTACAGGACTTTGCACTTATCCTTGCTGAGCCTCATGAGATTTCATTTGGCTCAATGCTCCAATTTGTGTAGGTCTCCCGGAATCTCCAACATGTTTACCATTCTCCCCAGCTTGGGGTCATCCACAAATTTACTGAGTGTGCAATCTATCCTATAATCTAAACCACTAATGAAGATGTTGAACAGAACCGGCTCCAAGACCAACCTCTGGGGCACTCCACTAGTTATTGGTTGCCAACTAGACATTGAGCCATTGATCCCTACCCACTGAGCTCAATGATCTAGTCAGCTTTCTATCCAACTTACTGTCCATTCATCCAAACCATATTTCCTTAACTTGAGGACAAAAATGCTGTGGGAAACAGCAGCAAAAACCCTGCTAAAGGTGAGGTGTATCACATCAACAGCTATTCCTGCATCCACAGATATCCAGTCATCTCATCACAGAAGGCGATCAGGTTGGTCAGCCACAATTTGCCCTTGGTGAATTCATGCTGACTGCTCCTGATCACTCTATTTTCCTCCAAATGTTTCAGAAGGGATTCTTTGAGGACTTGCTCCATGATTTTTCCAGGGATTGAGGTGAGGCTGATTGGCCTATAGTTCTCCAGGTCCTCCTTTTTTCCTTTCTTGAAGACAGGCACTACATTTGTCTTTTTCCAGTCATCTGGGACCTCCCCCGTTCACCACGAGTTTTCAAAGATAATGGCTAGTGGCTCTGCAATCACATTGGCCAACTCCCTCAGCACCCTTGGATGCATTTCATCTGGCCCCACAGACCCGTGCACATCCAATTTCTTTAAGTAGTCTCTAACGTGACCGTCCATCACCAAGGGCTGCTCTCCTTCTCTCCATTCTGTGTTACCCAGTGTAGTAGCCTGGGAACTGACCCTGCCTGTGAAGACTGAAGTAAAAAAGACATTGACTACTTCAGCCTTTTCTGCATCATCTGCCATGAGGACACCTGCCTCATTCAGTAAGAGACCTACACCATCCCTGATTCTCTTCTTTTTATTGACATATTTGAAGAATCCCTTTCTGTTACCTTTCTCATCCCTTGCTAGGTGCAACTCCAGCTGCCCTTTGGCCTTTCTGATTTTATCCCTGCAGGCCTCAGCAATATCTTTATATGACTCCCTAGTCATATGTCCAACATTCCACTTCTTGTAAGCTTCCCTTTTGTGTTTCAGCTCACCGTAGAGTTCTCTGCTAAACCATGCTGGGCACCTTCCATATTTGCTGTTCTTTCTGCACAGCAGAATGGTATCTTCCTATGCCCTTAGTACGTTTTTTTAAAAACACAGCCAGCTCTCTTAAACGCCTTTCCCCTTTAGAGTCACCTCATTGTCATCAGCAGGAATACGCATGGGCAGGGGTTAAAACATGGTGAATACACCAAACATCGTTCCGGGGCCTACAATTTTTAGGGTCCAGTGTTCTGTGAACCCTAAAAATAGAAAAATGGGGTGGAACACTGCCTTCCTGTGCATTGTGCCATACTGCCCACGTCTCTCCCCTAGCTCTCTCAAATTTCAAGCAGGTATATACGAGGCCACCTGCCCTCCAAAGATCCACACCGTTCCAGGAGCGAGTGAGCCTAGCTGATCTCGCAACCCAGGCGGCAGCACCCTTTCCCGCCCCAGGACGAGAATCCTCCACCTCAACGTGCACAGCCAAGCGGCTATCTCACTTCCCGCAGCGGGAGAAGTGCCAACATCCACAGGGTATGTGAGGAGGAGGCAACAAAAGGGCTGCAGCACCCAGTGGAGAGCATGGAGGTGGCAGCCACCCCAGCTGCAGTGAAGAGAGGTAGCAGAGGCACCCTGGGCACCAGCTGGGTCCCAGCCCCGGCTCTGCACCTGTCCCAGCCCCATGTGACCAACCTGCTCAGTGCAGGCCGGCTGGGTGGCCCCTCAGTGCATCAAGCGCCTCTCCCGGGCAGCTCCCAAGGGATGAGCCCCAGCCTGCCCACAGCCCTGCCCCCATAGGGAGAGGAGAGGAGAGGCGCCTGGGTGGTGAGTGCTGGTGCTGCAAGGGCTGTGCCCTGGCAGGGGCACCATGAAATCCCTGCTCCTCAGCTGCTTCCTGCTGCTGCTGCTCTAGGGGCTCATCATCCTTCTCCTGCAGGACATGGACAGCAGCCTGGCCCTTGCCACTCCAGTAGGTGGCACACCCGTGATCAGGCCCCACCAGGAGTTTTTAAATCTCCCACCCTCGGTGTGGGAGCAGCAGCCTATGGCCAGCCAGGTATCAACAGCTCTGGTGGCCAGGTAAGGGGGAAGAGAGGTTTGGGGGGGTGTCTCTGGGACAGGCAGGTGGTGGGCAAAGGGTGCAGGGGTCAGCAGGGAAGGCCCATGGTGTCAGGGAGCTGGTGGGCGGGTTAGGTAAGTAGTTGGATAGGGCCAGGAGACTGGGGAAGCTGGCAGCCGGGTGGGCAGCTTGGGAAAGGGTCAGGGCTTGGAGGGGCTGGGACAAGGAGACTGGGTAGGAACTGGTTGGGGCTGGTGGAAGAGACTATGATGGGCTGGAGTGGAGACTGGGTGGGGAGCTGGGGAGGAATGGAGGAGGTTGGGGGGCTGGAGTGGGGGCTAGAGAAGTGTAGAGGGGACTGGGGGCTAAAGGGAAGTGGAGTGAGGGAATGGGGACAAGGGGGCTGAAGGGGATGGAGTGAAGACTGGGAGCTGGGAGGGTTAGGAGGGCTGGAATGGGGACTTGAGAGCAGGGAGCTTAGGGAATGGGGACAGGAACTGAGGAGGACATGGGGAAAGAGGGGTCTGATGTGGGCACTAGTGGACAAAGTTGGGGTGAAGTTGTGGATTTGAGGCTGTGCTTCATGCATGTGGAATAAGCTGGTGGGACTAAAAAATGACTACCTGTGCTGGGGCCTGCACATGCATAAAAGGGGCCCGGGCAATACACAAAGGGGGCCCAGAGATCCACAGCCCACCAAGCTATATGCTAACCACTGCTCATAGGCATGGATTACTTCTGTTAATAAAGATTTGCAGGATTGGACCCTTAACAGGCTAATCAAGGGTTCCCAACTCCTGGCCTGTTTTTTCACGTGGCTTGTGCTTCCTTGCCGCTGGCTGAGAGCCGGGCTGAAGGCACCCACCTCCCACCCGGCCCCAGCATGTGGCTGGGAATATGCAGCTGGGAGCCAGGCTGTGATTGATTAATTAATTAATTATGATGTACATTTGATTTGATTTAATCTAATAGACTGGTGGCCCTTCAGAGCTGTTTTCATTCCACCGTATTTCATTATCCTATTCAATGGGTTTACTGTCGCCTTATTTCTGGTCACCTTGAGAATAGCCAATATTAGACTTCTCAGCCTTACTTAAATATCATTTGGAGTCACTAGTTGCTTTGCTCCCAAACACTCAGGACTGGATTAATGCAAGGACTATACAGGCTGAAGCCCCAGGCCTTGTCCTAAAGGGGAGTCCCAGGATCCAGCCACTAAGGCTCCTATCTAATCCGGTCCCCCCACTGCTCAGCACCAGTAGGGTTTGGGGGAGCAAAGGGAGGGGCCCCTCCCCTTCCAGTGCTGGGAGTGGGCAAGGCCCTGGGGCCAGAGGCAAGGCTCTGCACTCCCATCGTGCCCCTGTGCTGGCTGGTATGCCACCAGGGGCAAGGTAGGCCAGGTTAGCACCTGTTTGCTCTACCTGCAGGGTGGGGCCAGCTGGCCATGCAGCCTTCCAGGGCTCACTCGTCCTGCGGGGTTGCACCGAAGGCCATGCTGCATGCCAACCAGCTCCATTCCTAAGGACAAACCAGTCAGAGCAGAGCCAGGGAACGCACCCTCTGGTCCCAGGGGCCCAGCAGCAGTGACCCCCCTGCAGGCAGTCATGCTGTGGGTGGGGCCCTACAATGGGTGGCAGCCCAGAGCCCCCAATTTAGTTAATCCAGCCCTGCAAACACTAAGTCACCTCTTAAAGTCAAGAGCACAACACTAATGGGACTCTTAAATCCAACTTTGAACATGATAGCAGGATTCAGACCTTTCTAAATGATTCAGTAAAGTTTTTAAGTGACCTCAATGCTTTGTTTCCCCACCAAAGCCATAATCTGCAGCTTTGCAGAAGATCTGAGGTTCCCCCCACCTGAAATGCTACTTCCTGGCCCATTGTTCTCCTTGCTGAAGAAGAAGAGTGGATATATTAGCTGCTTGCACAGCATTCCTAATTTCTGCTTCCCAGGGAGGAGCAAGAGATTGAAGACTGGGAATCAAGCGCAGATCTCTCATAAGGTATTCAATACTGTTTTTAACCTGCAAGGCTTATAAAGTGACCAAGACCAGTAATGGACACCTGTTATTTCAATTGACTATGGAATCATTCAATTTACATAACCACAAACACATGCACCTGGAGGCTCCTCTCATCAAATATATGCACCTGTCTGTATCTGAACTGCAGCAGAGTGATCCCAGGATACTAGAGGGACAAGATCAGTGATGTTTTGTATTGGACCAACTGCTGTTGATCAGAGAGAAGCTTTCAAATCACATAGACCTGACCCGAAGAAGAGCCATGCATAGGTCCACTGCTTTTCTCTCTCTTCAGCTGAAGTTGGTCCAATAAAAGATATTATTACCTCAGCCACCTTATCTCTTTATTTGAACTAAATATTCTCAGAGCAGTCCTCCAGTCTGTTTTATTGTACTATATTTCCACAACTTTAAATGAGTGAACATGACCTGGCTGTTGAAGTCACGCAATATTTAGGAGAACCTAGAAAGGCTTTGTTTGACCATAAAGGAACAACATCTTGTCATGAATTTTTCGGTTCTCCATTGTAAACTATAGCACCATGAGCACTGAAACCAGAAAAGCCCCTACACACTGAGTTGATGCTGTTTTGGTTTTTGACTGTGGGAGGGACTGTGATGCTAACACAGGGGTCTGCAACCTGTGCCTCCAAACCCTCATGCAGCTCTTTGGCTGACCCTTTGCAGCTCCAGCATCCTGCCACTGGGAGACCCTGCAGGCAGCCTGCTTTGGGCTTCCCCCTGCCACTGGGGGACCCTGCAGGGACCTACTCCTGGTTCCAGGCTCCTCACCATCATGAGGGGACATTGAAGGAGGCTCACTCCTCACTCCAGGCTCCCCTGTCAGGGGACCCCGTGACTGGTGCCCTGGCCCAGCTCCCAGCTCTTCCCAACCCTGCCCCCCCACCCCCACCCCCGAGCCTCACAGCCACCCCAGCCCTGCCTGGAAGGAGGCTACACCCATTGCAGCTCTCAAAACACTTACTTATTAAAGGAATTTTTAAAAATAGCTCTTCTTATCTTTCAGGTTGCCAACCCCTGCTAACAGGTCTGCTGCTTAGTAGGCACATATTTTTTTTCAGGACATCATTTAAATATGCCCTGTAAGCAGGTGCTTAACCATTTTCCTGAAGGGGGGGGGGGGCAACAAGGGGGAACATTTTCCCCCTTGAACTGGTACCTCACAACTCTTTGGCCTATTATAGATCATTGTACTAAAATTTGACAGTTAGAGTGAAAAGACCAGAGGGATGTTTACATATTAAAAGGATTTCTTTATCATGAACATGGAGCCTCCATCATGAATATGGAACAACTTTATGAATTATCCTCAAAAGAATGCATTGAAATGCAGTTAAAGATTCTCTAAGCACTGTGCATAGATCTAATCATGCAGGACTTCATCCAAAGCTTTTTGAAATCAGCGAGAGTCTCTGTTACCATTGACTTCAGTGGGTATTTTTTATATAGACAGTTACACATATATTCCAACTTCTGAAATATCTTTTAATAACAACTGTGTTTTGATGGAACCAGAGGACTGTTAGCATTTACCAGTCAATATATTTTCAATATGTGCAATATGCACAGTCCTTACTCAGGTGAAACAGCAGTTGAACTCAGCAGTCCTTATACTGCATTGAGATGGTTCAGTGGGAGTTTTATTTGAGTACAGATAGCAGGATTGGCTTGAAAGCTGATGTTGTTTTTAAAAAAATGCTATTGAAGAGGCGGGCAGAATGCTTCCACCACTACCATTATTTAAACAAGGAGCCTGATTAAGTGAGAGCTTGCTAAAGATTGCAGAAAATATTTTTGAGGAAAATGCTGTGACCATAGTGAAAGAACCCGGCATGACCCTGGGAAAATTAACTTGTGGAAAGCTTTAAACAAAGAACTGTGGGCAGATCAAGACCCCTCAATCAGTCTAGCAACACAAAACCCAGAAGCTAAGCTGGTAGGGAAGGAAACATTTGAAAGGCGTTTAGGAGGGTTATGTTTATTCTTTTGTATTAAGATAGAAGATTATTGTTTTGCCTGGGAAACGTTTCAAAACCTCTGTGTTTAATCCTTCCGTAAATTATCTTATACAAATGTAAGAAACAAGTGAATCTAATTTATAACCGTTTTGATCAGTTAGAAAAAGTCTTGAAACTTTATTTGATAGCCCATTTGATAAAAAATATTTAATATATTTAAACATTAAGGGCCATTTATCATACTAGAACTGCTGTTAAGTCAAGAGGAATCATGCCTGCAAATGGACTGCAGAATCTAGCTCATAAATTGCTCTTTCCCACTACAGGACTGGAAATATGCATTTCCAAGTTAAAACCCAAATTCTGCTATCCCAGGCACACCCTATCTCTCTTTCTAGCTGTAATTCTATCTCTAGCACAGAAAATGTGTGTTAAAGGCCACATTTATTAACAGGCCACCTGCTCTTTGGGACCATCCCTAGATATCTCTATGTTAATGCAGCTTTATTAAACAAGAGCCATCCAAAGCCTCCAGATGATGACAGGCACAAAAGCACCAGCTGAACACTTTAGCCCTGGGCCCCTATAAAGCATACTCTGTATGCGCATAAAGTTTTTGTGGAAGAATGCACTTTGCATGGGTTCTTTGCCTTGCTTTCAAATTTTAGGCTAATGCACCAAGCACCAATTAAGCAACATTACATTTTAAAAACTGTGTTAAAAGAACATTAAGAATGCAAAGCCAAGCCGTAAGAATCCAAGGGTGTCGGTCCTTGGTTTGGTGGGTCTAGAATCCAGGGTCTCTGGCAACACCCTTGTCACGACCAAGAGAAACCAACAAAGCAGCACCTCATAAACCTTGGAAGCACAGGCCCTAGAGAAAGTCTTATCCGAATACCCAACATGAACAGTTCCTTATTAGCTCACACCTCTTATGTAAGCAAAGAACTGAGCTAAGGTCTGTCCAATTAACTGGTCAGACTCCCTGTTGCTGCTGCATAGGATCCTCCTCTTGCCCAACTTCTGCAAACTGCACTGAATACATTACTTATTCCTACTCTGCTCCAGTGCTTTCCTGCTTCCTGTGTTATCCCTGTCCTCACCTTTGGGTCCTATGTTGGTCCTGCTCCCGAACCTTGCCTCATCTCTGCCCTCTGCTTCTACACTCCACTCCTGACCAATGTCTGCCAGACCCAGTCCCAGCAATAATCCTAGGTTATCTTCTGGCTACTGACCCCAACTTGACACTGATCACCGGCCTCTCCCATTAGGCCAGACTACCCACTCCCCAATTCCTATCACAAGAACTCTCAAGTCAGCAAATGCCAAAACAAAGGTTGCCTGTGCAATCTTGAGTCACCTTCTTGTGTAAGCATTATGCTAGTCGTCAGTTACGTGATTACATACTACTTTTCCACTACAGGATCCCTGCCTCCCCCAGCAGACATGATGAACAGCCCTTGCCGAATGGACTGTTATTCAATATGTATCTTTTTTTCTCATCACTCAGTGTGAATCACCATGCAATATCAACTGCACGCTATCCAAATATATTAAATTCTTTCTATGGTGCCTTCTCAGTGATTTATAAACATTTACGTACTTATTTTCAAAACAGCTTTTAGGTGAGGTGATACTATCATCTTTCTTTTACACATGGGAAATAAACACAAACTGTCACTAATTGTAGGTGTCATATGTGAGAAGCCTACAGAAGATTTTTTCAGAGTACTTAACATTTTACAGCAATGTTTAGGTTTTCCTGTTGACTTCAGCTGCATCTGCTCAGTATTTCTGGAAATCAGACTCCAGGCATCTAAACTTTGGCTATCCAAAAAATGAGGAACACACAGTGTCCACCTATGAAATTTTGGTTTAAGTGACTCATCCCACCTCACACAGGAACTCTGTGGAAGCAGCAGGTACGTAATCCAGTTCTTCAGAGTGCCATTCAACCACTTTAGCCGTGAGATTTACTTCCCACTTCTGCAACCAGTCCTGCAAACGATGAAATGAAAATAAGACAAGAGTCCTGAAGAAAAAAAACAGTATGTGATCCTGTGATTAAAGGTAGTATTTTAACACATACACATGGGGCAGGGCAGGAGGGGGACCACTGAGGTTGCCACTAGCAATCTTAACTATGGAATTTCCTATTTTCTGAGTACTAAAACATTTTTAACATAATTTGCATGAGCTTTCGTGGAGGAAGATCCCACTTCCTCAGATGCTTCGAAGATGGGTGAACTTACAGAACTTTCTGTAAGTTCACCCATCTTCGAAGCATCTGAGGAAGTGGGATCTTCTCCCACGAAAGCTCATGCAAAAAATAAATCTGTTAGTCTTAAAGTGCCACACAACTGCTTGTTGTTTTTTTACTGGACTAGACTAACACGGCTATCCCTTTGGAAATTTAATATAATTGCCTAAGTTTTTAGAAAACTTGTCAGAAATTCCATCATGTAGAACCATATTCACCAGATATGTATCATCAGCAAAATTAGGATCTTTAGATCCACAAAACATTACTCCACTTGAACCATTGGAGTATGTATCTGTAGCAGTGGATGGACGGATGAGGGGACACTGCCAGTAGCTTTTCACTATTTGTTGGTAGCAAAGGGAGCATTGAGACTCTAAAATAATGGGGTTTTATACCAAATTCTGCAGGAAAGTGTGTTTGAGTGGTACAGATTATTCTGCCCCTGTGCCCTCTCATCCATCCCCTGTCCACTTTCTGGTATTGGGGCTGGGTCTCTAGCATACAGAGGGTCTCTGATGCCTGGGGGCGAAGCCTGCATTTGCATCCCCTCCCCAGGCCTCACACACACCCACAGCACTGCCCCCCAACTGCCCTAGAGAAGGAAAGTCCGTATCTGCAGTGGGACAGAACACGTGGCCACTTACTCCTCCTGCACTCCGCTCCGTCACCCCTGCCGAACTTCACCTTCCTCTCCCCTTCCACCCCCACAGCTCAGTGCTGGCTCCTCCTACCAGGTGAGACAGCCTCACTCCCCAGCCAGCGGTTAGTAGCAGGGTGGGTGAGGAAGCTCCTCGTGGTCACTCACAGCTCCTCCCCTCCCCACCACTCTGCCCCTGGACTCCATCCAGCTGCCCCTCAGCTTTTTGCATCCCCAACCCTTCCCCCTGTGCGCTGTGAAGGGCATGGCTTGGCATCCCCACTCAGGACAGAGCCCAGGGACCTGCCTTCCCCCCGGTATGCCACTGGCTGGCTCCCAGACACAGTGTGGGGTGTGCTAATGTACAGGTTAGCTCCTTCTCCTCCTCACAGCCTGGGACCAGCAGAAGTAACATGGACAGCACCACAGAGACAATTTCCCTGCTCTCAATTCCCATGTCCAGTGCTACAGTGGCCTTGGCCTGACAGCAGTAATCACAGGGTCTTGTTCAGCCCCAACACGCTCAGTCATTTTAGAGGATGGCACTGGACAGATGCAGTCTGGTCCGGTTAGGAGCACTGAAAGGATGGAGCATGTTTTAGTGCAAACCAAATCTCCAGAGCAGTGGTTCTCAACCTTTTGTAGGTTGCAACACACTTGGCAACAAATTGTGACTCTACGGGACACACGAGCCCACTCCCTCTAGGCCAAATCCAGCTATCTCCGCGGCTGTCTGCAACACACTTACCATTGTGTGGTGACACAGTAATGTGTTCTGACACAGTGGTTGAGAACCACTGCTCCACAGAATTCAGCCCCCCAAATCCTAACTAGTCTCTATTGAGCATGTGCAAACTGTGATTTTTCTTAGCTCATTCTTCATGAAATTTGGGATGTCAAAAGACACATTCTAACCCGAGTGACAGTCCCCTCCCCTAGCAAAATTTCAAATTCCAGCTCCAAACATGAAGAAAATAGAACTTCAACCTTGTTTTCTTACACAAGGGCAAAACAATGTATGGCCCCCCCCCCCCCAGTCTCATTCTTGGACATCACTTTTCGTTGAAACTTTCCAAAAATATGTCAGCCAGAGATAGACCCCAACACGGAATGAGCCCAAACAATAAAGTTTGGTAAAGTTACAAGCAACTGAAAATAGGGTATTATAATTAAAAGAGTCAGACAACCTTAACTACAAGTGTCACAATTAACACGGTAAGCCAGATCTCAGCGACTGCAAACGGATGTAATTCCAACTGCACAACTAGGAAATTGGCCTTATATTATTATTTCAGCTATCTCTGGAGTAACTGGTATGTGGAACAACTTTTGGCAACAGATGGCTTTATACACATTTAAATTCTGATTTTTCAAAAATTAATAAAAATAGAAATGTCTATATTCAAGTGCATAGACAAGGGAAAAATTGTGTATCATAATAAGATTATTTAAACTTTTATATGCATTCCAGTCATTTTTCTGAGTAAATGTATCAACCATGTTTACTGAAAGACCCACATTCCTTTAGGGACTAATTTTTTTTTCTCTCCTTGCAGTGGCTAAGACTTC
Organism: Podocnemis expansa; assembly: GCA_007922195.1. Classification (NCBI taxonomy): domain Eukaryota; kingdom Metazoa; phylum Chordata; order Testudines; family Podocnemididae; genus Podocnemis; species Podocnemis expansa. The sequence continues at coordinate 18,799,019 of ML681984.1, read as the reverse complement.
ATCAGATTAAGCCTATGCAGTTCAGTAAACAAGAATTTATATACAGAAATTAAATATTAGATACAATGCAACCCACAAAATTTAAATCCCAGATGAGCTAAGTGAGATTTTGTTAAGTCACACAGCATGTTGCTTCTAGGTTCTTACAGTGAATTCAGAATTTAGTTTGGCTTACTTCTGTTTTCCATTAGCTTTTGGTCATGCAGCATGTTGATGTGTAAACTATGTTAAACTGTTCCATGGCATCAGTGATAGAATGATAGGGTAGGAAGGCACCTCATGAAGTCACGTAGTCCAGCCCCTACTAACAGCAGGACCATTCCCACTAAATCATCCCAGCCATGGGCCTTAAATCTTTCCAAGGATGGAGATTCCACTGCCTCCATAGATAACCCTTTCCGATGCTTCACCACCCTCCTAGTCAGAAAATTTTTCCTAATATCCAACCTCAACCTCCCCAGCTGCAACCTGAAACCATTGCTCCTTGTTCTGTTCTCTGTTACTACAAAGAACTGCCTAGCTCTCTCCTCTTTGGAGAGCCCCTTCAAGTAGCTAAAAGTTATCAAATCACCCCTCAGTCTTCTCTTCTTCAGACTAAACAGGTCTAGTTCCACCAGTCTCTCCTTGTACGTCATGTGCCCCAACCCCCTAATCATTTTCATTGCCCTCAGCTGGACTCTTTACAATATGTCAACATCCTTTCTGTAGTATGGACAAAACTGGACATAGTATTCCAGACATGGCCTCACCAGCACCATATAGAGGGGAATAATCACATCCCTTGATCTGCTGGCAACGCTCCTACTGATGCAGCCCAATATGCCATTGGCCTTTTTGGCAAGAAGAGCGCATTTTGGACTCATATCCAGCTTCCCATCTACCATAACCCCTAGGTCCTTTTCTACAGTGCTGCTACTTAGCCAACTGGTCCCCAGCCTGTACCAGTACATGGGGTTTTTCCATCTTAAGTACAGGACTTTGCACTTATCCTTGTTGAGCCTCATGAGATTTCATTTGGCCCAATGCTACAATTTGTGTAGGTCTCCCGGAATCCTATCCCTGCCCTCCAATGTGTTTAGCATTCCCCCCAGCTTGGGGTCATCCATGAATTTACTGAGCATACAATCTATTCCTTCATCCAGATCACTACTGAAGATGTTGAACAGAACCAATCCCTGGGGTACTCTACTAGTTACTGGCTGCCAACTAGACATTAAGAAATTGATCTTTACCTGCTGAGCCCAATGATCTTGCCAGCTTTCTATTCATCTTACGGTCAATAATCCAAACCATACTTACTTAACTTGCAGACAAGAATGCTGTGGGAAACGATAGCAAAAGCCTTGCTAAAGGTGAGGTATATCACATCAACAGCTATTCCTGCATCCACAGATATCCAGTCATCTCATCATAAAAGGTGATAAGGTTGGTCAGCCACAATTTGCCCTTGGTGAATCCATGCTGACTGCTCCTGATCACTCTATTTTCCTCCAAATGTTTCAGAAGGGATTCTTTGAGGACTTGCTCCATGATTTTTCCAGGGATTGAGGTGAGGCTGATTGGCCTATAGTTCTCCAGGTCCTCCTTTTTCCTTTCTTGAAGACAGGCACTACATTTGCCTTTTTCCAGTCATCCAGGACCTCCCCCGTTCACCACGAGTTTTCAAAGATAATGGCTAGTGGCTCTGCAATCACATTGGCCAACTCCCTCAGCACCCTTGGATGCATTTCATCTGGCCCCACAGACCCGTGCACATCCAATTTCTTTAAGTAGTCTCTAACGTGACCGTCCATCACCAAGGGCTGCTCTCCTTCTCTCCATTCTGTGTTACCCAGTGTAGTAGCCTGGGAACTGACTCTGCCTGTGAAGACTGAAGTAAAAAAGACATTGACTACTTCAGCCTTTTCTGTGTCATCTGTCATGAGGTCACCTGCCTCATTCAGTAAGAGACCTACACCATCCCTGATTCACTTCCTGTTATTGACATATTTGAAGAATCCCTCCCTGTTACCTTTCACATCCCTTGCTAGCTGCAACTCCAGCTTGGCCTTTCTGATTTTATCCCTGCAGGCTCAAGTAATGTCTTTAAAGGCCTCCCTAGTCATACGTCCAAGTTTCCACTTCTTGTAAGCTTCCGTTTTGTGTTTCAGCTCACCGTAGAGTTCACTGCTAAGCCACACTGGGCACCTTTCATGTTTGCTGTTCTTTCTGCACATCGGAATGGTATCTTCCTATGCCCTCAGTAGGATTTCTTTAAAACACAGCCAGCTCTCTTGAATGCCTTTCCCCTTCAGATTAGCCTCCCAAGGGATCCTGTGGATCAGTTCCCTGAGGGAGCCAAAATCTGCTTTTCTGAAGTCCAGAATCTGTGTTCTGCTTCTTTCCTTTCTTCCTTTGATCAGGATCCTGAACTCTACCATCTCATGGTCACTGCTGCCCAGGTTGCCATTCACTTCTACTTTCTTGATCAATTCTTCTCTGCTGGTGAGTAGCAGGTAAAGAGGTACAAGACCTCTAGTTAGCTCCTCCAGCTTTTGTACCAGGAAGTTATCCTCAATGGTCTCAAAAAACTTCCTGGATTTTCTGTGTACTGCTGTATTGCCCTACCAGCAGATGTCAGGATAATTGAAGTCCCCCCTGAGGACCAGTGCCCGAGATCTGGAAACTTCTGCTAGTTTTCCATAGAATGCCTCATTCATCTCCTCCTTCTGGTCTTGTGGTCTATAGCAGACACCCACACCTTGTTGCACTCTCTGCTAATCTTAGCCCAGAGACTTTCAACGAGCTTGTCTCCACTTTCATAGTGAAGCTACAAGCAGTCACAAAGCTCTTTTATGTATATTGCTACTCCTCCCCCTCTTCTTCCCTGTCTGTCCTTCCTGAACAATTTATACCCATCCATGGTAGTGCTCCAGTCATGCACACTATCCTTCCACATCTCTGTTATTCCAGTTATATCATAGTTCCTTGTTTGTGCCAGGACCACCAATTCTTCCTGCTTGTTTTCCAGGCTCCTTGCATTTGTTACAGACACCTAAGATACTAAGCTGATTGCCCTACTTTCCCCTGCCAATTGTCTCTCCTGTTGCATCTTCCTCCTTGCATTGTCTCCCAGTGTCCTCCTTCCCCACTTACCATAGTTATGGGGGCTTCATTAGGACACCTAAGACACTGATTTGATTCCATCCCCCACCTTCCAGTTCTGACTGGACTCTCTTTTATCCCTATTATTACAGCCCTGGCTTCCCCCAAGTCCCATCCCTTTCCCCAAGTCTCCCTCATTGTGACTTATCTGTAGGCTTTGGTCACCTTCCACCTTCAAACCTAGTTTAAAGTCCTCCTCACTAGGTTAGCCAGTCTACTTTTAAATATGCTCTTCCCCTTCCTCGATAGGTAATGTCCATCTCTGCCTAGCAGTCCTTCTTCCTGGAACAGCACCCCATCGTCGAGGAAGCCAAAGCACTCTGATGTACTGATTCTTTCTTTCAGCATTATTTACATTCTTATAATAAATGCTTGTTAGTTTGCTCATGTGTTAACAATACTACATGAGGACTTACTTTATCTCTGAGGTTTAAACTCCTCTGTGAAATTCATTGCCTTTGGTAATTCTGCAAGGAGGAGTTGGGAGCATCAGTCATTCTAAAGTTGGTCTGAAAACATATGCAATATCCTAAAAAAATCTCCTTGGTGTTCATGACCAGAAGTGATGACAGTCCCTGACGAATCCATCCCAGATATTATAGAAGACCCAGTACAAGCTCAAACAGGAGACTTTGGGAGACCTCTTCTAATAGACCACTGGGAAATCTGGAGGGCATCTTTAAAGTTGCTAGCTGCTTACTGGTCCTAAGAATAAGTTTTAGTCTATTAAGCCAGAGGACACAACAAAACAGGTATTCACAAAAGTGAACAGGATTACGTAATGCGTTGTAGTCGCTAAGAAAGACTTTACTTTTATATTACTACAGAAGAATATATCCCATGAACAGCTAAAAATTGCATGGGTCTGGTAACCTGATAAAATCTTTCCATTTAATTGTTTGCTGATCTGCCTACACATCATTTCCCTTGCAGAACTGCTGTGCAACACTGAAAATACTAGTTTCTCACATAGCCACAGGAGAATGAATGGTTTCTAACAGTTTCTGTGGCCTATTGATCTGTTCCCCAAAGGATGCTTACTTCTCAGTTTCTCAGCTACTATGTCTCTCTCCCCATAAGACGACGTTATGTGCCAGGTTCTCATTAATACTATAATCCTTGTATACTATACTGAAAGAAGGAGGCTTTGCAGTGTGTGAGAATAAAATTTATGTCCACTTTAAGGCCCCTTGTCACTATCACAATAAGGTGAAGAGGACTCAGGGTATGTCTAGACTGACAGCGCAAAATTGCCGCCATCAGCGCGATCTTCCTGGCACGATTTAACAGCAAGTATGAACTTGTTGTTGCGCTCTGTAAGTCGTCATAACAACTGCTGCCCCCTAAAAGGAGTTGCTGAAAGCTGACCACTAGCCATTTGCGGTCAGCTTCCCCCAGTGTGTCCCAGCAGCTTAGAAAGTCGCCGGAAGATACGCGAGGTATTTTACATACCTTGCGTACCTGCCATCAACTGCCACTGAAAAGCCTAGTAGGTGTTGAGTAGGGCTCAGTGTAAATGAGAATCTGGTCACTGGGTTTTATGATGTGAACATTAATATATAGGGTACTGGACTGAAACCTGAATACCTTTTGCACTTGAGTCACTTAGGAGTTACAAGGCAAAATCCTGGCCTCTCTGAAGTCAATAGGAGTTTTACCATTGATTTCAATGGAGCCAGGAACAGATTAAATTCTGCAGCGTCTATATGTATCTCTCACATTCTTAAATAGAGCTGAATGGTTGACCTAAAGGGAGACTCTAATATTCCATCCCAATTTCCTGAGCCATCCAACCCTTCCTTCCACTACCCTATTTAGTAGTTTAATAAAATAAAATAAAATATTTCCACTGCAAGCTCCTTGGGTTGGTCTAAGGGAGAGATTCAAGTTAAAATAATTTTTAAAAGAACTTCTTTCAGGGAGAGGAAAGAACTCTGCTTTCTGTTCTTTGCTGTCAAAGAGGCAAGCTGCTTTTTCATCTCTCTCAAGAAACACACAATATGATTGGCAAAATATCAGGAATGATAGGATAAAATGGTGACGTAAACTCCAGAGGGAACAGTACAGCTTTTGTGCAGAATTCTCATCAGAAATCTTGGAAACCGTGCAGTGGGAAGTGATGCTGGAATTTGGGAGCTTATTCAGAGATCTTACATGTTAAACTTCCAGCACTTGAAATGTCTGAATAGCTTTAAGTGAAGTAAGTCCATGATTTTAGTGTCTACAGTGATCGACACCTTGCACAAGACACCTTTCGAGATCCTTGGCTCCAACACATACTTCTCACAACATGGCATATCTCATCCACTGCATTAAATGCCCCAATAACAACTTTGTGGGTGAAACCAATTGCTCTGTACTTAAAGGCACTCACACAGGAAAATGAAAAAAGAAAAAACATACTATGACTGGTGAACACTTTTCACAAAGCAGTCACTCTGTATCTGATCTATCAATCCTCATCCTCAAAGGAAAACACTTTCAAAAGATGAGCCTGGGAACTTAAATTCATTAATCTACACAACAAAAATCATGGACTGAACAGAAACAATGTTTATATGGCTTATAACAAAAATCTGTAACCCACTAATCCCTATTTGTCCTGTGCCTGCAGAAGAGTTAAAAGGCCACTCTATCTTGAATGCTCCCTTACAATATGTTCAAGGACTGCTAAAGCTGAACAATCTTCTTCACCTTATTTTTTGTGTGATGCTGAGAGCTCCTTTCCCAGACTTGAAGAAGGGCTTTGTGTAAGCTTGAAAGCTTGTCCCTCTCACCAACGGAAGTCAGTGGTCCAAAAGAAGATATGACCTCATCCCCTTGTCTCTGTTATACTTTCACATCACATTTATGCATAAAGAGTACATCTTTAGTGCAGTCAACTTAAGTTTTCTACATTCCCATTTTCTCAAGCTAGCCAGGTTTGAGTGAAAGCAAGTACACTGCAAAAAAACATTTAAGTTGCTGTGTCCACAGTGGTGTTGCCTCCACTCCTTTGTGTGTGGTACCAGGACTTCTGCAGGCATATCCCATAGAACTTAGCAACTTCAATCAGCTGAAAAAAAAAATACCAACAAGGAGTCATGTGGCACTTAAAGACTAACAGATTTATTTTTTGCATGAGCTTTCGTGGGAGAAACTTCATCAGATGCTTTGAAGATGAGTGACTTCCTAAGGAAAATACAGTCCATTGGTGAGCTTCCAGAAAACATCATTCTGGCCACTATGGATGTAGAAGCTTTTTACACCAACATCCCACACAAGGATGGATTACAAGCTATTAGAAGGACCATCCCAGATGATGCCACAGCATAGCTTGTGACTGAACTTTGTGACTTTGTGCTCACCCACAAGTACTTCAGATTTGAGGATAATTTATACTTCCAAGTCAGCGGCACTGCTATGGGCATCTGCATGGCCCCACAATATGCCAACATCTTTATGGGTGACTTAGAACAATGTTTCCTCAAGTCTCATCCCAAAACACCTCTCCTTTACCTACACTACATTGATGACATCTTTATCAACTGGACCCATGGTAGGGATGCTCTTGAAGATTTTCACAGAGATTTCAACAATTTCCATTCCAAAATCAAATTAAGCCTGGAACACTCCACACAAGAGATTCACTTTCTCAACACTACAGTACAAATCAAGGATAGACACATTAACACCACCCTGTACAGAAAACCTACTGATCAGTATAGTTACCTACATCCCTTGAGCTTCCATCCTAAACACATCACGCGATCCATCGTCTACTGCCAAGCCCTAAGATATAACTGCATTTGCTCTGATCCCTCAGACAGAGACAGACAACTTGAGGATCTCTATCAAGCATTCTTGAAACTACAGTACCCACCTGGGGAAGTAAGAAAACAAATTGACAGAGCTAAATGGGTACCCTGAAGTCATCTACTAGGCCCAAGAAAGAAAACAACAGAACACCACTAGTCACCACATACATCCCTCAAGTCAGACCTCCGCAACAGATCATTAAGGACCTACAGCCTATTCTAAAAGATGATCCCTCACTCTCTCAAGCCTTGGAAGACAGACCTCTCCTCACCTACAGACAGCCACCCAACCTTAAACAGATACTCACCAGCAACTACAGGTCTAACAAAAGAAACATTAAAGCAGGCACACACCCCTGCAACAAACCACGCTGCCAAGTCTGCCCACATATCTGCACAATAGATACCATCATAGGTCCTATTCAAGCCTGCTACTCCATCAAAGGCTCATTTACCAGCTCATCTACTAATGTGACCTATGCCATGTGCCATAAATGCCCCAACACCTCATACATTGGACAAACAGGATGATCCCTCCGCAAAAGAATAAATTAACATAGAACTGATATCAGAAATCTCAAAACAAAAAAAAACAGTTGCTGAGCACTTCCATCTTTCTAATCACTCGATAAGTGATTTGTTAATGACTGTCATCAGAGATGTGACTGGGACTTCAAAGAGAAACAGCTGAACTGGAATTAATGTGCAAATTAAATTGTGTGAAAGCAGGATTATATTGAGCATATGGGTTTTTTCCCATTACAAAAAGTAAATTTCACTTCAGCCCTCCCAGGGTTTGAACCTAACAACCAGAGGCATTGCTGGGGCTGGGCACCCCGGGGCACATACCCTGAATCTCAGCACCGGTGCCCCGGATCTCCGGCCCAATCAGGCCGGAGATCCGGTTCCCAGCTGCCGGTGGCTGAGGCGGCCCCGTCCCCAGCCAGGGATCTGGGGCCTGGCCACCCACGGCCGAGGCGGGGAGTCCAGGCCTGGCAGCCCGTGGCCCCGTCCCTGGCTGGGGATGCGGGGCCCCGTCCATGGCTGGGGATGTGGGACCCCGCCACCTGCGGTCGCTTCTGGCCCTGTGCCTGGGCAGGGATCTGGGCCCCGGCCACCCGCGGCCACGGCAGGGAGGTCAGGCCTGGCCACCCAAACCGCTGGCAGCCCCGTTCCCGGCTGGGGATGCGAGACCCCGCCGCCCGCGGCAGCTTCCAGCCCTGTCCTCAGCCGGGGATGCGGGGCCTAGCCACCCATGGCGGCTTCTGGCCCTGACCCCAGCCAGGGGGAGGGGCCTGCGATCAGGGGGCGGGGCCTGTGGGCCAGGGGCGGGGCCTGGGCCCGTGCCCCAGGTCCCTCCGCGGGCCAGCAACGCGCCTGCTAACAACTGCTCTGATTTGCTGTTACTGTATGACCTGATCCTATGTTTTACACTCCCTTGCATTTATATTCGTTCCATTCTTCAAAGCATCTGATGAAGTGGGATTTTCTCCCACGAAAGCTAATGTGAAAAATAAATCTGTTACTCTTTAAGTGCCACACAACTCCTTGGTTTTTTTGCTGGACTAGACTAACACGACTACCCCTTTGGAAATCAATCAGCTGAGACACTCTATTTTTTCCCAGTGAAGTATGGGAAAACTTGCCTGTCCCTCATGGGCATAAGGGGGAACTGTGACAAGGTATTACTAGAATGACTCACTGGTGACACTTGAGGGCAACTAGCCTGTGTCTATACACTAGAGGATGGTTGTATTGGCACCTACCTCTTCACAGGCCAGACAATTCCAGTTAAAAGTCCTACCACACTAAACATAAGTGGTTTTGAAAGTGAACAGAACTCAAGATAGGAGCAACATTATAGTCATAGACCAAGTCAACACTGCAGTGAAGATCATCTCCAAGTGTACACCTGCAGGAATGTTTACTATGATTGCTCAGTCTGCAATATTTAAGTCATCTTGCACCTTAGTCCAGCACACAAATGTATTTTCAAATCAAGCCAAGTCACTAATTATGAATGAGAAGTATAGCCCCTGTTGTGGGTTCCTGTTAGAAGTCACTGATGCATGATATAATCAGGATGTAAGTGAATGGGTGGATTAAATCACTTCCCTGAGGGTCTTCTGTAGTGAAGAAAATCTGAACACAAAAGAGGGTGCTAGGAGCTAGCCATTTGACATGTCTGTGCAGTCAGAGAGGCTGTGTGGCACTAAAGGTGGTTCCTAGATTTAAGGCTTTTTGAAACACTTCTATTTTTTTCTGAAGCAATGTTCCAACAAGCTTCATTAGAATGGTAAATAGGACACATGTTATAGGGGGTAGCGTCTTGGCTTAGCATTATAGACAAGGGTTCAGTTCTGGAGTCAGCCAACAATTTCCTATTTGATCTTGAATAAGCTTTCATTAGCAGACTGGAACCCAGAGTAGGCAGACACAGAAATAGGTGTGTCAGCTCTATAGCATCATTTCCTTTTAAATATCACGCTGAAACCCCATCACTGGAAATGAGCAAAGGTAAGGCTCTGCAATGGGTGGAGTTGGGGTTTGAGGAGAAAGACGTCCTTGTGGCATTTTCCATCCTACATATTCTCACCCTCACAACAAAAGAAATCTCAGCTTGTGGGGATATTAGTTGCAATCATTTAAAGAACTCAAAAGTAAATAGGCAGGCTTGGGATCAGTCTGAATAAACATAAAAATCTTTTCCCCTTCCAAAACACTTTGTGTTATTATAATTTATTACTTAATGTCTCTCATTTTACTCTTTTTTTTTAATACTACCTAATAATTGATTCCTATCCCCCTCAATAAGAAACAAAAGACTTGGTACATTCTTCTATTGCAAAACCTAGGTTTGGTCATTTTCTGCAAGATGCAAATAATAAAATAATAATAATAAATTTCAACACTAGTATTCAGAGTTCAAAGTTTCAAGGTTGCATTTATTATAAATTCTACTAGGCTAATATGTCAATGTGAGTTTTAAAATAAAGCCATTCCCCGTCACTGAAAGATAGGGAAAATTTACACTACACTGATATATGGTGTATCCACTAGGGTCCATAAGGGAAAAGAAAGCTGGTTGCCTTGGCAGTACAATGAAAAACAACTGTCAATGGAATCCAATAAATCTAGGACACAGGAACACCGTGACCAAAAGAGCCCCTTTCTGGGACCCAACAGTTGTGTACTCCTGGCTCAACAACCTAGACGTATTTCTCTAATTGCTGGAAGTTAAAAAATAGATCATTGTGACTGACGCACACACACTCTGCATCAACTAGGGATGCTGCTTTGCAGTGAGGTCATGAAACCCACAGCAACGGGAAAGCTAGTCAAAAGCCATTATTTGATTCTCTCATTTTCCTTATATTACAGTCATAAAGGTAACAAAGAGATTGGCTGCAGCCTTTGAGATGTTTTAGAAATGTTATAACGATGCCAATCGGTACAGAGAGAAGGTTTAGGTTAAAGACATAGGTACAATAACATTATATAAAAATAGTCAGTTAAACAGTTCCCCAAATTAACTGTTGCTGTGTAGCCTGAGGCTGTACAAAACTTCACTGAGCCAGAAAACTTCCAAAGCCCGCATCCTGTCTGTCTTCTTGCCGTAGGGAGTCTTTGTATGAAACTCATTGTTAAACAAAGCAGCTACTCTAGCAAAGGAATCACTTTAGGAATTTAAGCTTCATGTGAAAGGATTATCAGAAGCCATTGTTTTGATGTTTCTTACTTTGCTGCGTTTAAGAGAGGAAATGTTAACCCCCTTTATAGCCTCAGTTCATTAAAACTCCTTGGCTTGTGTCCATGGAAGTCAAGTTAATTTACCCTAAATCGTTCAAAACTGTAGCTTTTGCATAAAGTGTGTATTAATTCTAACTAAATGATGAATCTGAAGTTCACTAAACCATGCACCCATCTTGTGAAAGTGATGAATTCTCTCTTGCATAGATCACAGAGAAGTGGTTTATACAGGACTCTAAATAGTGCAATAATAGCAATATAAACGACAACAGAGTTGAATATTGTTCAATAGTAGCATTTAATTATTAGAAAAGAATGCCAATTCACATACCTCTTGAGCCTATAGCAAATAATGTTTTTAATTTACTTCTTTATGCAAATTAATTAATTTTGTTACTTTGCTCATAATGAGCCATAATATTCTGGAAATAGTTACTTTTATCACATAACTGCATTTGGACTCCTCACTGCTTCTAGAAATCAAGAGAGACATAAGGAAAGGATTTTCCATCTTTGTGGGCAAGAGTACTAGCCCTTCTCCCACTGAATGAGAACCTGCCACAGAAATTCACACATTTGAGACCTCCATGCTTGAATACTGCAATTTTCAGTCCCTGTTCATGTAACTTCCGAGCTTAGCAAAAACTGTAATTTGTTCAAAATATATCACCACTCCTGCACAGCAACACAAGCTGCCAAGAGCACATCGTCCCAGTGCTCTGCCTTTTTTCAATTGCTTCCTGCAGCAGGTTAACAAGTCAAATTAACGATTTTGGTCCTCTTCTCTGAAGCCCTCTTGATTTCAATGAAGGACTGCTTCAACCTGCCTGATCATGACTTCCCTAGACAGTTCCATTCCACTGCAACTATGAAACTGTCAAATTCAGGAGTGAAACCTTTGTGCACAGACATACGGCTTTCTCACAAATCTAGAACTGTCATGGAAGAGAACAAAATGCCTATCAACTTCAGGACAGTCACAGCAAAATGCACAATCTGCTACTATGAGCTGACCCATAATGACACCACCAAAAACATTCCTGGGGAGGAGGAGGGGAGGGAGGGAAGGAGGGAGGGGGAGAGAGAGAGAGAAAAAAAAATGTATTGTGTGTAGGCATCCTCGGCTGCATCTACACTACAGTGCTTACAGCCACACCAATGTAGCTGTACTACTACAGCAGTGCAAGAACAGATGCTCTAAATCCAGGCTCTCACGTCAACTTACTCTAGCCCCGATAAGCAACAAGTAGCTGTGTCAGCAGGAGAAGGTCTGTCATCAACATAACACTGTCTACACCTGCACTTAGATCAGTATAACCTACATCACTCAGGGAGGTGGTTTAGTTACACCTGCCCTTAACAATATAAGTTATATTGACATAATTTCTAGTGCAGACAAGGTCTTAGTTTGGTACCTAGTCAGATGCTACAGAGATGGGCACTAGATAAGAATACAAATGATTGATCAATCAAACAGACCTCAAAAGTCTGTCGCTACAAAGCTAGGTGAGGGCAAGATGAAGAGTCCTACCTGTGTTTCATCTTCATATTGTTCTTCTAATTAAATAGTGTCTGTACTCCTTCTTTCTACCTTTTATTCCCCCTAAAATGTGTCCCAGGTCCCTCTTGAGTTGAACTGGCTACTTCAGTTACTGGTTTTAGTAGTTCTACTTATATCTAGATACGTTTTCTGTGCTTCTAACACTTTTCTGAGGTCAGTGTATCCCGTGTTGTGAACCTTCCATTTTTAGTCTCCAAGTTTATTTCTGACCACCCAGTGTATTTAACCCTGAGACATTTATTTACGCAGAACTGTATGAAATATGTGTCATACAAAAAGTTTTATCTGTCTTTCTATGTAAGTTATTTATAAAACGGATATTCAGCTATATTTCCTGGATAGTTTTGGACTACAGTGCTGTCAAATTAACGACTTTGGAGATCATGTCCTACTTGAAGTCATTTCTACACAAAAGGCTAGATTCTGCTGTAAGTGGTGGTTGCTGGGTGCTAGAGAGACTGCAAAGCTCTCTGAACCTTCAGAAAGATCTGTCTGGGTTGGACAGACTTTCTTTGAGGAACTACTAGGCCACACAAGGTCTATGATGTGCCATGTACTCCTTCGTTCCACAGCCAGCACCTCAGCCCCTAAGCCCTTGAAGCCAGTATACAGAACCCATGAGAGCGCTGGAAGGGATCAGAGATTGTATTCCCATTAGGATTCTGGCAAGCCTCTGTGCAAAGGAACAAAGGGCCTGATTCTCCTCTCAGTTACACTAGGTTAAATCAGGCATAAGGCCACTAAAGTCAATGAAGTTACACCAGGATAAAACTGGTGTAAGTGTGAAGAGAACCAGACCAAGATACAGAAGTCGGAGAAAGGTACAGCTCTTCGTACGTTTCCCATCCGTTCCTCTTCATACCTGTACAAGGGCTGAGCAGAACCTGGACATGGAAATTAAAGATGAGCTCAGGTAGTGCCGTACTTGAGGTCCGGGATCCTGCCCCTGGCCAGAATCAGGCGCTTCTGTAGAAGACCCACGTGGAGACCTCTACACTCCTATTTAGGTCTCCACATGATCTCTAAGGACTTGTCTACACTTAAAATGCTTTAGTAGCACAGCTACACTGGTGTTGTGCTTCAGTGAAGCCACCACCTACACCAACGGGAGGATTTCTCTCATCAACGGAGGTATTCCACCTCCTAGAAAGGTGATAGATATATCAACAGGAGAAGCCTTCCCATCAACATAGCACTTGTCTACACAAGGCGTTAGGTTAGCATAACTGCATTGCTCAGCGGTATGGATTTTCTACACCTTTCAGCAATGTAGTAATACTCACATTAGTTGCTAATATAGATCAAGCCAAAATCAAAAATCACTTTAGGCCCTGAAACATGAGGTTTAAAATCCCATCCACAATTTTTTTATTATTAATTACAATGACTCTCCCCATTCTTCATATCCAGACAAACGTTCAATCCCTTTTTCAATCCTATTCAGTTCCTAGCTTCAACAGCTGTCTGTGACAGTTTCCCAGTTTAATCACACATTGTATGAAAAAATATTTCCTTTTACAAGTTTTGAATGTTGCACCAATCAATATCTCCTTGTTCTTGTGTAATGAAACAGCAAGAACAGATGTTCTTGATCTGCCTTCTCTAGAACATTCATTATTTTATATTGCATTGTCTCATTCATTTCCTTTCTAAGGTAAACCATCCTAGTCTTTTCAGTCTCTCTTCCACCTCTTGATCATGTTCCTCAGACTCCTCTGAACCCCCCTCTAAGTTCATGCAGCTAAGTGTGTCACTGGGATCCAGTCCCCATAAGAAGCTGGAGCGCAGCAGCAGTTTTCTCTGGCTGGAGCTTCCCTGAAGGGGAGCTGGATTCAGGTGAAAGGGGGCATCGTGTTGGGCACGGTTGCACACACCTCCAACTGTGTCACAACACCAAAAACCTTGAGAACCAGTGGCCTGGTGGATAGGATACTTACTTACCAAGCATATGGGACACTCCCAGATCAAGTTCCCTCTCTTCTAAAGGGGCAGAAAAGAATTTGAAAAGGAACTGGCCCTTTCTCAGATGAGTGCCCTACTCACTAGGATACAGAGTCATTCTAATTCTTTCACTGGCCTCATTAGTAATTAGTCAGTTGTTTAATTAAAGTGGAACAACTTCGTAAGACAGATTGAGAGAGACTCCTGTCTGAATACTGTACAGTTAGCAGACTCATCTGAAAAGTGGCTGGTCCCAATATAACTCTCTTCTAACCTCAGGAGAGGCAGTAACTTAAACTGAGAGTCTCCTACATCCTGGGCAAGTCCCCTGTATCTAACAGATTAAGGTTCTAAGGAAAGTTCTGCCACCATCACCTGGCTTTTTGTGTGAACTCACTGGAGAGGCCCAGTCAAGGCATGCTCAGAGGGCACCTCCTGGATCAGACCTCTATACATGTCTTTGGCAGCCAAATGCCTCTTTCTCAGCTTATGACTCACTGTGAGACTTAACCAGGAGAGAGGTAGTAGTGTGCACACTCAGGCAGGAGACAGGAGTCCACTCATGTGGCACTAATACTCATACAGGGGGCAGGTGCTGGGGCAGCTAGAGGGAGGCTGCTGCAATGCACATGCCCAAAAGAAAAACCTGGCACCACATGAGTTGGGGAGCCTACGAGGTTAAGTGGCAGCCAAGTGGGAGTTTTGTGGATCGCACTGGTGCCTAAAAGCAGGATTTAGGCATCTAAAAATGGGGCATAAAAATGGCATTAAGGAGGCTTAATTCAAACTAACTTAGTCCCTGTCTACACTAGGCTTTCATTAGTTCGAATTAAGGAATTCCTTAATTCAAAATAATGAAAGCTTAGTTTGAATTAGTAAGACCTGCCAGTTAGTTCGAACTAAGGCCTTAGTTTGATCCTTAGTTCAAACTAAGGATGGTGTAGGCGAGGATTAAACCTTAGTTCAAATTTAATAAATTCGAATTAATGACAGTTAGTTGAATTAACAAAGTGCACTAATTCAACTTAATGTTAAGTTGAATTAGTGCACTTTGTTAATTCAAACTAATAAGTTCAAGTTTAGTTCAAACTAAACTCGAACTTATTAGTTTGAATTAACAAATTTGAATTAACTTTTCCTAGTGTACACACAGCCATTGTGGATCTGGGTGAAGATGCAGTGAAACAGAGAATCAGGCCCAGGGAATTCAGGCACATTTGTGTAAACCTGCTGTTTCTCCCCTATTAAATTATACATTTCCAAATGCTGCAAAAGAGTTGCCTTTCAGAATAGATCAGGGGATTTGCAATGGCCTACAAAGTCTTTCATTTCATTTCGTTTTCACTTGTTTGAAATTGTCCCACATCAATGCTAACTGAAGATTTAACAGCAATGTAGCATTTGTTCGGTAGCCTACATGAAATGAACTGGTGTTCTCACTGCACTTCCTAATGAAGAGGTGGCCACATCCTAAAAGTCACATTTGGCCCTAGTGGCCCCCTCACTGGCCACCACTGCAGAAAGGACCAAATCTGCATCAAAACTCAACTCCTCTTGTCCCCACAGGTGGTCTCTTAAGGTTATGAGAGAAAAATGTGGAGCAGCCAGGACCAGGACACATAAAGCTTCCAAAACTAGAAACCCTGGCCATGGAATTCCCACTGAACTGGGGCAAATTCAAATGCTAGTGTGATGAGCTGTTCATGCTGATTACTTCAACCCTCCATGGAAAAACAAACAAGGAGCCCTGTAGCGCTTTTACAGACTAATAAATTTATCTTGCATGAGCTTTCAAGGGCACAATCTCACTTCATCAAATGCATGAATGAAGTGGGATTGTGCCCATGAAAGCTCATGCGATAAATAAATTTGTTAGTCTTTAAAAGTGCCGCAGGGCTCCTTCTTTGTTTTGTTGAACTAAACCAGGCATGGGCAAAGTGCAGCTGAGGAGCCACATGCGGCTCTTGAATGAAAAATCGTGGCTCCTGGAAGAAGCCAGCAAATCAATTTAGGAAAGCAGCCCCAGCCTAGGAGTTCGGGGGGGGGGGGGGATCAAGGACTGTGGGGAGAAGCGCAGCATGGTCAGGGATGAAGGGAAGAAGTGCAGCCTGGTCGGGATTTTAAGTAACTCACCCCTAGCCTGCAGTCTTCTACATCAAGCAGCAGCTAAGTTTTTACTGTATAGGCCTAACTTTCATGGTAACCTTAAGTAATTATTAGAATCCAACATTAGTAAGATCAATATTTGTCCTCTTTTTATGATAAAATTAAAGAGTGCAATGAATTTTAAACTGAGTAATTTTGGAGCAGGTAAAAATATGTGGCTATATGTCTCAGTGCAGCTCTTGAAGGTTTAATAATCAACTTGTGTGGCTCTTGAGTTCCATAATTTTGGCCACCCCTGAACTAAACTAACACAGCTACCCCTCTGGAAATAGTCCCCCATGGAATCTGGGTATCTACCACTTCATTGTGATCCTAACTGGGACATACCATGAGCTGTCCCTTATTAATATTAAATAGAAAGCCTCCATCAGCAGCTCCCTAACTTAAAGTGTCCAGCTCTGGGTGTCTTAGGCTTAGAAGAATAGTGGAGAGAAGTTTCATATTTAATGGTTAAGAGAATGAACTTGTGATATGTCTCTGTTAACACCACAGATTTATATAAAAACTTAAATCATTACATTAGGTTGATAGATAGCTACATTTAGACATAAATCTGATTGATAGGACACAAGATTCCTGTTAAACAGGTGGCGGAACAGAAATCATGATGTGCCCCACACAGCTCTCCTCCCCATGCTATACATTCTCTAGGAGTAAACTGATGACAAGTTCCAAAGGGATAGCCATGTTAGCCTAGTTCAGTGAAACAGAATAAATAAATAAATTTGTTAATCTTTAAAAGTGCCACCAGACTCCTTGTTTGCTTTTTAGGAATAAACTGAGGTTTTCTGTCTCCAGGATTCATTCAGGATCTCACTCTCATAAGCCCTAAACTATCTTATTTTTAGACAGACAAAGGCACTTACACACAGGTAGAGATTTTTATTTTGGCTAATCTGTGTTTATTTGTATTTTTGCACTGTTATGGATTATTTGCTATGCCATTCCTCACCTAGAAGAGAGGGCATTGCTTTTATTTATTCAATTATCTCCATTTCAGCACGTATGCCTGAGAAAAGGACTTCTTTCTACTTCAAAATACTGGCACATGAGGACTGAAGATGCAGATGTTCAAAAGCTCCTTGGGATGACCAATCTGCTTTAATTTTAAAGGGCACTGGGCATCCAAATCCCTTCGATTAATTTGAAAATATCAGTCTAGAAATCAACACCATCGAAATCCTGTCTTCCTATTGCAACAGGCACTGGTCTCCTGAGGAATGGACTGTGGTAGTTTGCCTTGAATTTACTCTGTTCTGTTCTGTTCTGGTTTGGTTTGGCTTACTGCTTGTCTTGTAGCACAGCCTTACAATGGCAGGAGTACCAATAGATGGGCAGAGAAGTCTTGTCTGTCTCTGTCATCTGTGATTTCAACTGTTTGTTTTGAAACAATCATTCAGAAGGCTAACATTTTGGTAATGACTGGCCTTTGCTCAAGGTTTCTTCACAACAATGATGCTTATGTATGAATCAGTGATTTTGATCCCTCTTCAGATAACCAACAAACACAGAATAGAATATATTGTACCTTTTGAACTCCACATATCTTAAGGTACAAATATTTATGGTAGATACTAGGAGTACCATAGCTCTAGCTTAAAGAGAAACCATGATATGCTCAGATTACATGCAAATTTACGGCCTTGGACATTAGAATTGGTCTCATTTGAAGAAGGAACAGGGCAGTGGTTGGTAATTACTACTCTTTTAGATATAAGCCGCAGGAATTTTAACTTCCAGGTTCATACATATTTGACAGGACACAACATCCCTCTTATGCCATGGTAGTTACTGTTGACAGACTAAAACAGGGACCCTTGGAAGAGGTTGGTCATTTAGAGCATCTGGGGTACTGGATGTGGTTAGAGTAGAAGCAAATTTGGAAGGTTAGAACGCATCACTTGCACCTACAGAAGACATTATGATCCAATGAGACAATTAGCTCTCCTGCTGGCTGGATAACTGAGAGAAGGCAGCAGGCAATATAAAAGACAGAAAGGAGGTTTCTTCCAACTGCTGCTAGGTTATTTTTATATTTGGAGCACAAGGGAGAAACAGTAATAAGGATATGCAGCGAAGGTGCCCTGGGAAACTCTCTGTATGCTATTTAATTCATTCAGAGGGCTTATCAATCAGGTTTCTCAGGAACTGAAAGGAAAACCTCTCCACAGGCAAGATCCACCTGTCAGCTAGAGCCAGGAGGATTCGGACACAACCTGTGTGTGAGGACACGCTGAACTGGGGAAAAGATACTGGAGCTGCTGTGGGGCTGGTAGAGCAACAGAAGGAGATGTAGAAGACACTGCAGGCATTTTAATGCAGAGTGACAAGTTTGGCAGGGATGGAAGCTGGGGCAACAGTGAATGTTTCAGAAGTTCATGCAGGAACAGACCCAGGTACTGCAGCACTTACTACAAAATGTGACAAGTCTTGCTGTGAGGAACAGAAGTCAGGTAGAGGAGTTGGGAGGGAGGGGACTAGGATTCTGTGAAATGGGCCCAAGGATGATCTCCATGCATTCTTACTGACTCCCCGAAACAGTGCTGCTGGGGTAAAGGATTACGGGCCCCACAGTTAGTAGCTGATGAGCAAAGCCCAAACCACTTACATGGCGAGGAGCAGGCCAAGAACTATGACATGTTAAAAGCTGCTGTACTGGACCTCGTAGTCTTTCAGCCAAAAGAAACCTAAAGAATTCTAGAGAGGCCAGGTGGACGTACGGGGCAAAGCCCAAGGCATTTGCACAGAAGTTGACTGATTAGACCATGATGGCTGAGGCCAAGGGGGAAGATGTGGAAGTGGTGATGGAAGCCCTGACGTTAGGACAATTTACACAGATCCTCCCATGTACCAAGGCGCTGGCTGAGAAGACACCAACCAGAGACGACAGAGGCAGTAGTAAAATTGGCTGATGTGTGTGTTGAAGTGGATGTTCCAAGAAAAGAAAGTTGTTCAACACAAATCAGAGACATTCCAAAGGGGCAGCCATGTTAATCTAGTCCAGCAAAACAAACAAGGAGTCTGGTGGCACTTTTAAAGGCTAACAGATTTATTTATTGCCTGAGCTTTCATGAGAGAGAATCACACTTTTTCAGATGCTTGAAGATGGGAACTTACAGAATGGGAGAAAAATAAATGCATGGACATGCAAGTCATAGCATCTGGTCAGACTCTAACAGCAAATAGGCAAGAGAAGGGGGGAGGAGGCAAGATCCCTCAAGCACTAAGACCTGGGAGTGTGAAAGCGAAAAGAAAGGCCACTTCAGTCAGCTGGGGAATAACGTGTTGGGGGGAGGGGAAGGCCACATTGAGCAGGGCTGTCCATATACAAGATGTGGTCTGGGGCAGCAGAGCAGCTGTACTGGCGTTATGAGAAGCTCTAAGACAGTAAAAACAATTCCTAACTGCTTGATATATCTTGAGCAAACCCCAGGAAGACAAAAATTCAGTTCTTCAAATTCAGTAAAATGCAGTGGTGTACTATGGGTCTCTGGCACCTGGGGCCAAACGTGCATTTGTAGCCCCCCCACCACCGCCCAGGCTTTACCCATCCTCCTCTCTGCACAGGATAGGAGACGCCCTGGCTCCCACTGCCTCAGGCGTGAGAAATATGCTGCTTACCTCCTCCTGCTTGGGGAACTTTCTGTCGCTCATTGTGGTGGCAGAACCCAGACAGCCTCCTTTCTTCTCCCCCCGCACTTACCCACCATGCAGCACCCACCTCTTTTGCTTCAACCCAGCGTCAGCTTGGGCGGGACAGCCTCAATCTCCACAGCCTCAGGGGGCACTGAGCCAACCCTTCATGACATACAAGGGGTTGGGGGTACAGGATACTCTGAGGAGTGCCTCTCAAAACCTCCTGTACCCTCTGCTCCCTGCATGTGTGAAGGGCCATCCCAGAGCTCCCCAAGGCTGGAGCTGAGCCTGTACTCCCCATCTCCCTTAGAACTGCCACCGGTACACTGGCCCTAAAATTTATAATGCATTTACTTTATTTGCTAACTTATTATCACATTTACACCGTAAGGTAATCTGAAGTGGATACCTAATTTGGTTTCTATTTTAAACCACACGACAGTCAATCTTTCCTTCAGGACTTTCTTTTGGTGAAATAATTGTTATCCAAGGGACTTTGCATTCATCTTTGGAGTTTTGTTTGGTTTGGTTTGGGTTTTTTTTTTGTTTTTTTTTTGCACTTTCGAAAGAAAAAGGACTATGCTATACACAGCTTCCAAACCACAGAACAACCGTTAAAAATTAAAACCACAGTACGAGAGAACAGACTGAGCATGATTACTTAACTCTTCAAGCAAATGTGGTTTGAACTGGGCATTGTGCAAAGCTGTTACACAGAAACCCTAAGGGAAAAAAGAGTAAAAGTGTTCCTGCTTATGATAACTCTCCCTTAGCACTTGATGAGATCTTTGAAGAAGGAGAGAGACAGGTAGAAATGTTATCTGGGTCCCTCGATGTATCAATGCTTCTTCCTGTTTTTATAACTTTTTTTCTTTAGGAGTGGTAAAACGTCACTTAGCACATCATGTTCTGAACACAGACTGTACCATAGATATATTTTTAGAACAGCCACCCCTGTATGTTTTTCAAAACTTTCACTCAGCACTGAACAATTAGTCTCAGTAAAAGGTATGTTTTTAGACTACAGTTCCTAGAAAAATAGATGGATGTAAATGGCTGGTTCTAGTCCTGTCCTCTTACTCATGTGATTAGTCCCACTGACTCAAGTCAAAGATGAAGGATCAGAAACCTAGGCTACCATTTGAATGTATGGGCAAATGAACATAAGTACAGCTGAACTGGGTTAGACCAATGGTCCCATCTAGTCCAGTATCCTTTCTTGACAGTGGCCAATGCCAGGTGCTTCAGAGGGAATGAACAGAGAAGAGATCATCAAGTGAGAAACCCCCTGTCACCCATTCCCAGCTTCTGACAAAAAGCTAGGCATGCATCAAACCATGTAGAACGGCCAGCAGTGGGATCAACACTGGGGGGAAAAGGGGGAAGCCAGCACTGTGGAGGCCTGGGTTGGGTGCTGGGGGTGGTGGTGGCTGTGGCCCACTGACCAGCTAGCTGCTGGACCCTGGCAAACCAGCCCACCCCACATGTGATTGGCACTCTAGCCAGCCGGCACACAATATATTTTTGCTGGGCTCAAGGAGCTGGTGCCCCCTCAAGCCGGGGCCTAAAGTCCCATTTACAGTCCCTAAAGTCCCATTATTAATCCTGCCCCTTTTTTCCTGATTATTTATGAATATGTTGAACAGTGCTAGTCCAAGTACAGACTTCTGAGGGACACTACTATTTACCTCTCACATTCTGAAAATTGACTGCTTATTCCTAACCTTTGTTTCCATCTTTTAATCTGGATATTTACTGACACAGTAACCAGTTACTGATCCAGGAAAGGAGCTTCCCTCTTATTCCGTAACAGCTTACTTTGCTTAAGACCTGTTGGTGAAGGACTTTGTCAAAGGCTTTCTGAAAATCTAAGTACACCATATTCGCTGGATCACCCTTAATCACATGCTTGCCGCCAGCCTCACAGAATTCTAGTAGATTGGTGAGGCATGGTTTCCCTTCACAAAAATGCACATTGACTCTTCCCCAACAAATCATATTCATCTATATGTCTGATAATTCTGTTTTTTACTAGAGTTTTAATCAATTTGCCTGTAATGAAGTTAGATTTACTGGCCTGAAATTGCCAGGCTGCCCTCAGGAGACTTTTTCAAAAATTGGCATCACATTAGCCATTCTCCAGTCATCTGGCACTGAAGATTTAAATGATAGGTTACATATCACAGTTCTAAACAAACAAGGAGGCTTATGGCACTTTTAAAGACTAACAAGTTTATTTATCTCATGCCCTTTTGTAGAAGAAAATCCCACTTCATCAGACACTAGAAGATGGAGAACTGGCATCTGACAAAGTGGGATTTTCTTGCACGTAAGCTCATCTGATAAATAAATTTGTTAGTCATTAAAAGTGCCACAGGATTTCGTGTTTGTTTTGCTGAACTAGACTGACATAGCTATTCCTTTGAAACTATACCACAGTTAGTCATTCTGCAACTTCACTTTTGAGTTCTTTCAGAACTGTTGGGTGAATACCATCCAGTCCTGGCAATTTATTGCTCTTTAATATAATCAATTTGTTCCTAAGCCTCCTCTAATAACACTTCTCTCTGGGACAATTGCTCAGCTTTGTCATCTAGAAAGAATGGCCCAGACTGGGGACTCTCAGCTGTGAAGACTGATGCAAAGAATTCATTTAGTTTCTCTGCAGTAGTCTTATCTTCCTTTAGTGCTTCTTTAGCATATGGACTGTCCAGTGGCCCTACTGGTTGTTTAGCAGACTTCCTGCTTCTGATTTATTTAAACATTCTTTCGCTGTTAATTTTTGAATTGTTGGCTAGCTGTTCTTCAAATTCATTTTTGGTCTTCCTACTTATATTTTTGCACTTCACTTGCCAGAGTTTATGCTTTCAATCTATTTTCCTCAATAGCATTTAATTTCCATTTTTTAAAGGATGACTTTTTGCTTCTAACTGCTTCTTTTATTTTGTTGCTCAACCAGGGTGGAATAGTGAGGCATATTACCCCAAGTAAAAGCTATTCATGATTAAGCACCTAGGACCTCACATTGCCCCAATCATGTTTAACCTGTATGTAGCAAACAGTGAAATAATTTATTTGGGAACATGTTTGCTAGACTCAGCTCACCACTTGATTCAGTCACATTTGTTCAGTTTTCCAGAAAAACCATGCAGCCATTTTATATCCACATTACTATTTGGGGATGAGTTTTACCTATACAACTACAATTATTCATGCACAATTAGGTGGAGTCAAGCCCAAATAACAAAAAAGGCATTCACATGTGAACGAGTATGTCAGAAGTGCTTTGCCTGCCTGAGCATCTTGTATATCCAAGCAATTACTTGATGGGAATGTGACAAGAGAAAATTAAATTCATAATCTATTCAGTGGCCAGTAGAACTGATTTATAGTCTCTCTCCCTCTCCTTCAAGCAGGAAAGAAAACTGCTCTTTTAAAATGCAAGATCTCTCCACATAACCTAATGTAATGCTCCTTCTTTTGCAAAAGTGGACAGGAAAAGATTTTGAAAACCCTAACATTTCTTAGGTCTGCTTGTCTCCTACTTTGTCATTTTCCTTAAGCGTTTTCCCTGCCTCTACCTGACTGATTCCACACTCTAACGATCTCTTCAGACAATCCAGTTTCTAAAAATTATCCAATCAATGAACAAGAGGCATACTATGTGACTTACATAACCATCACACAAATCAAGCAATAATCCTGAAGTATCAAACATTCAAAGAAGCATAAAGAATTCACACACACAGAAAACAAGCATAGGCCGAAATACGTGAAAAACTGTTAGTCAATCAATTATAAATCACGCAAATGTGTAACTCTTATACTCAGATGACTGTCAATTCACAAAGAAAAAGATGAATGTAATTGTCACAAATATTTTCACCAGTACTGTACCCATATCCTTGACTTTGACAGATAAGGAGAGTGGACTAGCCAGGCCTTTGTATATTTCCATTTTCTATACCTGAACAAGTCCTGTAGTTTGGGAGAACTTCAGTCTCCAGGTTTGTCAGTTCTGGCAGAATCTGTGGAGGTTATTTCTTTGTTTGGAAGACAGAGGTTAGGCTGTGTTTTCAATACTCGTCTCAATACATACATTAACACTATCTTTACCTTGCCAAAGACAAATAACTCCAGAGATGGATTAGTGGCCACAGGGCCCTTGGATATCCGCCACCAGTGGAACCCCCTGCCTGGGCTCCCCCTCTACCTGGGGCCATGGCCCCCCCAGCCTAGGGCGCTGGCCCTCTGCATCCCAGCCAGCACTGGGGGGGACCCTGGGGTCAGAGGCTGGCCCTGGCTCTGCTGGTCGGCCCCTGGAGGTGGCAGGACTGACTGGTGTACGCTGTGCAGCTTCTGATTCAGCCTACGTGGCCCTGCCCCTGGAGCAGAGCGAGTAGTCACACCAACCTGCCCCACTCCTGGGGGACGGATGACCAGCCAGCCCAGGGTGTGATGGAAGCAGAAAGCTCAGCTTCTAGGCCACCCCACCTTACCACTGGGGACAGACCAGCTGGGCCAGGGGTTGGGGGAGCAGCACAGAGCCCAGGCTCTGGACTGGCCCGCTGCAACCACCCCAGTGCCAGCAGGGTGGAGGGTCCCCACACTGTGGTGGGCTCCTGGGCATGGGACCTATAGCAGTAATCCATTCACCACTGAATAGCTGCCTAACAACTAATGAGTGAAGGGCATAAACATTTTCTTTGAATAGAAAGTGACCCAAAAAACCTAAAGTTGCACCAGAGCCCTACCACCATGTTAGGAAAAAGCAGGTGGCTATTCTAAGACTATGTAATGACTTCATGTGCAACTCCTGACTTCCAAGCGTTGAGAAAATATTTTAAATTCTGCAGTGAGTTAGTGTCTCTCTGGTAGAAACTTGAAGGACACTATCCAGAGAGAATGAAACAGGTGACTAGCAAAATTTGCTCTATACAGCACTGAACTTAGTTGACCCTCCCTGAACCAGCAGGATAACAGATTTCAACACCCAGTTGAGAGGAAGCAGAGGGCAGGCATTATGTGCCTATCACCCAGATTCAAACACAGCAGTTAAGGTTGTGAAACACACAGCTGAAGTCTGGCTTTAAGAGGTTTTGTAAAGAGTAGGGAGATTGTCACTACTTTATTAAACATCAAGAAGGCAATATAATTTTATTTTGTCTGTTCATAAGGCATGTTGGTTGTTTTGTTTTATTTGCTGGTTGAATTGGTGGAGACTTGCTCAGTCCTATTTTATTTTAAATGAAGGCAATATTCATACGTGCAGATTTCTCCTTAGGACTGTTGGAACTAAGCTGAAGCATTTAGCTATTGTTGCCTTTGATGAACAGACTGAATTAAAAGACTTTTACTCCTTCCTCCTTCCAGAATTATCTCTGAGACACCAAAACTAGACATTCCAAAATATATTTTTAAAACTGAGAAAATGTACAGAAAGAGACCACCTCACATGGTCCAGCGCACACTACAGACTGTAGAACTTCTTTCACAGAAACAAGAATTAAAAGAAAGACGCAAAGGTAGCAGAGAAACAATGGTAGAATTAGTTGCCAAGCACACACTGTTAAAATGAGTATTTGTTTTGCTTTCTGCACCCCAGGGGGGACAGCAATTTTGAAGTGGTGAGGCTCATGCCCAGTGCCAAACATCATTTTTTGTCACCCAGGCCAATGATGATGAAGTTAATGCATGTCGAACAAGGCATATTGGGCATGTGTTGCATTGCTAACTGTCTGAATGGATCTTATGATCTTCTAATAGCTAGGCCTCATTTACGCTGGAAACCATATTAGTGTCCAGAGGTACAGTGCATTCTTCAATGTCTGATGATTAAGTTTTAACATGGTATTACAATGGTCAAGATGGCAGATCTTTTAGCTATCTAAATAGCAATAAGATACGCTGAACCCTTATCTCCATCCTGTAATACTGCCCTCAGTTTACATGCAAGACCAAAGTGAATTGTACACTACAACATTATATGAATTCCATAAAATGTACTGTGTAAAATGGGCCTTAGTGCACTGCTAGCAACAACCATCTGAGCAAATACAATCCTTATTAACACAAATGGAACTGCAGTGCAGGCAGATCCTTAGTGGAACTTTATAGTACAACACTAAACCAAGAGCAAAACATTCTTAGCAAAACACACATCCAAACTAGGGAATCCAGAACCTGCCTTGCCAAGGGTAAGGAATGATTTATAATACAGGGTAATAAACCCAAACTTTTACCTTGGCTTCATAATCCTGATCTGTTTGCAGTTCTGGAAGAAACCTGAAGATGCCTCCTGGAGTGCCCTGCCATATAATCAAAGATAAAACCTTCCGCTTCACTGATGTGCAAATGGAGACATGTTTGTTAAAAGGATTAACCAAGTTGTTCAAAGTGTCTCTTCAGAGTCAATTCAGTCTACTCTGCTTCCAAACAAGCAATAAATTATCCATCTGGAAGCAGATTTTCTTTACCGGTAAACACCACCAAAGGGAAGAAGACACCAGAATTGTAACAAGTTTGGTCCCCTTTGATTTTGGACTGATCAGTTCAGCAATAATTTTAACAGACTCTAAAATAAGCACCATCTCTCTTCAAGGTGTTTTATAAACATCAGCCAATTAATCCTCATGACACCCCTCTCAGGTAAGGAGGTAACTATTGCTATCCCATTTTACAGTTGGGCGATGAGGTTAAGAGACCTCTGAGAGGCCTTGTAGGAAGAAGTTACTGAGCACAGGATTTACTGTGGTTCCCACTAAAACACACTGCATCTCTACCATGCAGCCACTGACATCTCTGGTAGGGATACATGCTAAGAAATCCTAAACCAATCAGCCTTGAGTGCACACTGTACCACATTCAGCTCTGACAGAGCCAGGAAATCAGTGGAAGCTATGCCCCTTTATGCCAATAAATAAAAGTAATATTTTATTGCTGTTTTTAGATACTAAAGCTTTTACGTCAACGTTTCTCTGTTAAAAAACACGTAAGTATCACCCCTTCTGTGCCAGGTGCTATACTTGTGTGAACAGTATCATGCCAATTGAAAGGGAAGTTTGACTTTTACCCTCTCAGCATTTCCTTTTGTTCTCCTAGACCGGGGTCTCAAACAGGCAGCCTGCGAGCCACATGCAGCCCCTAAAGCTATTTCCTGCGGTCTGCAATGACACTATTGTTATCAATATTTGCAATATCATTGTATGAAAAGGTTTCAGTGCTGCGGCCCTTGGGTTAACGTACTAGTCCTCATGCAGCCCTGTATTACTTCTCATATGGCTCTCATGGTGATTTGAGTTTGAGACCGCTTTCCTAGACTGTGAAATCAGTGACTCTAGGCACCACCCGAGTGCAAAAGGTAGGGGACTGCTACCTTATCAGGGCCCGTGTTATCATTCCTGCACATGCTCCATTGCTGTGAGGGTGCTGAACTGTGAGATCCTAGAGCAAAGAAAGCTGCCACTTGATACCCAGTTTTCCTGGTCTCTCTTCACCAATTCTGCCATTTGCAGGCCTGATGTCTATCCCCCTTTAGCCAACAGACACGAGGGAGAAGCAACTCATAGGCTACTCTCCCAATGTGCACATAACTTCAATATGTCAGGGCTATAACTAGGGCGGGGTGAGCGGGGCTTTGTCCCAGATGTTATATTAAAAAGCTCTGTCTGACCACTCAATTGAGCGGCGCACGTTCTGTGCTGCATGCTACAGCACACTCAAGGTGCCAAAATACCTAGTTCTGGTGCTGCAATTTGAGCTCCGTCCTCCTCCCACTAATAATACATCCTATTCATGCTGCGGTGGTAAGAATTTGAGTTTCCTAAGTATTCTCTTGGCCACTCCTTTTTGTCTTGAGCCAGCTGGACCACGACACTTGTTTGCTCTCCTTTTTATAAAAAAAACTGTCCACACCTCAAACAAACATATATACCAGTTTAGGATATATTTCCTGGATTACTTACCAACCCTTCTACACAAAGATATACTGCAGTTTGGGGCACAAAGATCTGTGTTACAGCATGACTCACAGACTGATCCACTGGCCTTTTAAACTGGTGGCCTCAAATTTGCTATAGCCCACCTCACATTTTACTACAAGCTTTTATAATTGTCAGTGTTACTCTCAATCTATTTGCATCTCTATCCATTTGCAGCATGTTTATTCCCTAATTCTTCCCTTTTTCTAGCCACTTCCTTTATGAAGCAATAATCTTCTTTCCAGATAGTTACCAAGATAATACTTAGGTAAAAGGGGTCTTTGTAAATTGCTATTTATAGTACACTCTGGCTCTCCACTGGTGTAAAAATATGACCCATTTTCCCTTCATAACCTCCTATTAACATGGTAATAGACTACTTTTGTCTGATTTCATAATTCCTGATCTTTCTATCACCTCAAGTCACATATGAATAAAGTTGCATGCTTCATGGAAACCCGGTCAGGATGCTGTGCTGAGGTATCATTAACATTACTGATTGTGAAGGTGCAGTAGACGTACAAAGCATGGGTTAGCAATTTCTAAGGAAATTAATACATACCTGTAACATTTAGCATAGTTCACACTTCAGGGAAGCCTGTCCAGGGCTAATTTGAAACATTTTTTGAAAAATCTGTGCAAGGAAAAGGAGAAAAAAAGATCTTTTTCATGCTGGCTTTGTAATCTGAAACGAAACACAATAGGTGAAAAGATCCCACACCGATTTCAAAAAGGATTTCTTATTCATACACCAAAGCCCATTTTGGTAAGCTCTACAATGAACAGAATTTTGCATATTGATGTGAAAATAATGGATATTTCTAAAATGCAGACCTCCCCAATAAACAGCACACTAATAACTGACAGATTCACCGTGTGCTATACATATTTAAAACACACTCATATAGGGAAACTATACCATAACATGTATTACAAAGGAGGGAGCAGTTTATTGACGTAACGCTATGTTGTTAGTATCTATTTCCATAATAGTGACACCTACACACCATAAATCAGGCATCAAGTTCCCTTTGTGCTAGGTGTTGTGCATACAGAAAAGTATACTAATTATTTCATTAGCCGGACGTTTACTTTGTTAAAGTGACTTCAGATTAAGCAAGTGATGTTTACAACAATTAAGCTAAATGCAATTTATTTTTTACTCCATCTGTGAATCTGCTCTCTACCTAGTTTTTCACTATGGAAGTTGATTTAGAGATTACTTTGCTTCATTTTTAGTAGACAAAAACAAGTTAATGATTCACAACATGAGAAGCTGAGTTGTTGGCACAATAGTAGTAAGGACATGTAAGATTTCAATTCCCAGCGTGTACATTCTCAAAAACAAACACATGGCAAATGGGCAAGGATACGATTGGATTCTCATAGTAATTTTCTCACCAGAAAAACATTTAATGCAAAACACAAGCTTGTAAATTGCTATTTGTTAGCACCGTCTCTGGAAGATTGGTAGCTCACTCACAGAATTACGTGCTCCTGCAGAAACAGCCTCCTTCTTTTATCACTTGGGAAATCATTAACTCACACACTTCAGTCCCCCTTACAAAGGATGTTTTCACTTTTCTGAGGAGGGGGTAGTTAGGAGAAACAAAAGGAGCTATAGATATAAAACAACTATGTGAATACTGGCTTCTGCAGCCTGCAACCAAACTCATTTCAATGCTATAGATCCCATTAGGTATGGCACCATTGAGTTCAAAATATCTCATATAGACAGTTTATGTGCAACTGGGTTTCCGCACCATCCATTCCATTAATTATGTTACAGCACCCACGTCCCACTTTGCTTCTGCATGTCTAATGCATCCAGTGTTACCCATCCTATTAAGTAGCACACCAGTTCTCTTGCTTCTTATATAGCCTGAAAACTGATGATACACAGCCTATGTTAGCTCATCCATGAATCTCTAGGCCACAGCCTCAGCCCCAACAGTAGCATGCTGTAGTTGTATTGCATATGTTCAGAAGGTGACTCCTACCAGGAGTGCAAGACTTCTGACAACGTCGCTCTTCGGGCCTTTACCCTCTCCACCATATCACGGTGGCATCCTCTGTCTCTGGGAGACTCTGAATCATCTGTGTCCTCTTGCAGAGGAAGTAATCCCAAAGTCCCAGCATAGCTTCAGACCATCACCAGGCACCACCAATATGATTTTCATAGGTAGGCAGATCCAGGAAATATGTCAAGAATGACACCAGGAGCTGCATATGGCTTTTATCTAACTGACCAAAGCTTTTGACACTGTCCACCAAGAGGGTCTTTAGAAAATCATTTCAAAGTTTGGCTCCTCAAGCAAATTTACCACTGTTATAAGACACCTCCAGAACCAGATGACTGTGCAGTGGCTCCATCTCGGATCCCTTTGCCATCCAATCTGGCGTAAAGCACGGTTATGTACTGCCACCCACTCTTTTCTCTGTTTTCCTAGCAGCTATGAAAACTCAATTCCAGACTTGTCTGCCACAGGGCATTGGGCTTCCAATATCAAATTGATGGCAAGGTCTTCAACTTCTCTTGCATCTATGGCCAGAAGTAAAGTAACAACAGCAACAATAACCTGAACTCTAGTAAGCAGATTGTGCTGTAGTATCTTCAAACAGCCTTTAACTGTTTTACTGAAGCTTGCAAGAGCCTAGGGCCAGGACAGCAGCCATGTAAGTCCAGGGAAGGCTTAGACTTCCCTGACAGCCAGGCAAGGCCCCCCTCATGCTCTGCCCCAAGGCCAGCCTCTTGCTGTATCCTACTCATAGGGGCTCAGCCCAGCCTAGGTGATGCTGCTCACTCTCAGCTGGCTGCCTCTTCCTTGAAGGGGGCAGAGGCTGGGGTGCAGGCAGCCCCACCAGCGGGATTTGGAGTAGCTGGGGCCAGTGTACACATCTCCCAGTGCTGCAGGGCTGGGTTCACCTGGTCTGGACCAACACTTTGGGGCTGAGGTGATTCAGCCAGCCCGGTCCTGAGTGGGTCAGTGCTGGGGGAGGCCAACTCTCCAGCACTGGAGGGGACTGGTGCTCTAGATCTGGAGTGGGTGAGCACTAGTAGCCTGACACTGAGGCAAGGCAGGCCAATGCTTTTGGGCTGGGGCAGGCCTGCACCAGGAGAGCTGCTGGCCCCAGAAAAGATCCAGGGCTTGGCATGCTGAGACTTGGGGCTCGCATGACACCACTGCGGGTGGCCCAGCAAAAGACCAGGGCTTGGGCTCTGGGACTCAGGGCTCAAGCCCCATAAACCCAGCACCAGCAGTGTCTCTGGCCTGCACTGAGGCTGGGTGGTCTGGGCCAATTAGGGCAGGGCATCTCTAGCCATCATACGGGACTGGGGCTCCACAGGGAAGGGGGGCCAGAGCATAGGGCAGACGGGACTGGGTTGGGGTGCTATCCCCCTGAAATGGCAGTTGATGCACCACTCATGCCTAGGGCTAACCCTGAATTGGCAAAAGAAAAACTCTCTACTAGCCTGCTCACAGTCAATCATCAGACCCAGCAAAAGAGATTGACATTGACAAAGAGGAACTGGAAAATGTAGAATGCTTTGCCTACCTTGGCAGCCATCTTTCACAGAAAGCAAACACGAGATGTCAAGACTGACCACAGAATCCTCTGCCTCAGCCTTGCTTTTGGCAGGCTGTCTTTCTGAGTGTTCAACCAGATCAGTGTTATCTGCTGAAACTAAATTCTCATGCACCTTTACTTGGTAATGGAAACCACCACTTATATTAGCCATGTGTGTTTGCAGACATTGTGTGAAGAAATGTGTGAACAGTTTAAGGGAGCAGCACAACATTGACTTTTGTCACATGCCCTGATAATACTGTCTGCATCCAAAACTGGAGGGAAAAAGAAAAAACAGTCTTAAAGACTAACAGATTTATTTATTGCATTATACAGAAAGGGATGAAAATAAATGCAGAGGAGTGTAAGACATGGGATCAGGTCCTACTACAACAGCAACTCAGAGCTTTTGTAAGGATTCAAACTCTAGGAAACAGCACATAGAGGGAGGGTGAAGTCAAATTACCTGTTATAATCTTAGTTTTTAAATGCCACAAGACTCCTTGCTTTTTGCTTTACTAGACTAACATGGCTGCCCCTTTGGAACTTGGCAAAACTGGAGGCTAACTCAAAGCATAGCCAATGGACATTGTTAGTGCAATGTAGAGGGTTTCTGTTGCTTTGACAAAGTTTCACATGCTACATCAAAACCTTAGAGTGACTTAAGTCCTTTGTTATCACTTAAATAATGGTTTCCAAAACACATAAAAGTATTACACACACACACACAAAATAATGACCTAATGGTTGCAAAATAATTACACAGTATGGAACTAATTCTGAAATTATATGAATAAATTACCTTAATTGAAACCCATGGGGATTGTGATTACTCATAAAGGTAATTTACCAGCATCAGTCTTGACAATATAACATCACTGTAAAACAAGCATGTCTTGTTACTTTATCTTCCCTGTAGATTTGTTTATACTCCCCAAATTTCATGATTTTATTGTCTAAAAATATCTTTGTTTTTCTTGCCTGGCATGTTGACAAGTTCCAAAGGGGTAGTCATGTTAGTCTAGCTAAGCAAACCAAACAAGGATAAATAAATGTGTTAGTTTTAAAAGTGCCACAGAATTTGTTTGTTTTTTAACTCCCTTGAATCAAGTGATTATGCAAAATCACAAGGTTTGGGTTTTTTTTAAACCTTCCTAGCCCTCATGGTTACAAAGAAAAGCTGAAAAATATGACCAACAGTTTTACAAACTCAAGCTTTCTTTAAGCTAATTTTGGAGGTGCCACCTCCAGGATTTTGAATGCTGCTAGGCACAGTGATAGGGTCAGCCTGATGCTGTTTCATCACACTCCCATCTGTTTTCTGGGTTCTGTTTAGTCCAGTGGTTTTCAAAAAATTTTTTCTTGGGACCCAGTTTAAAAAAAATAATTTTTGCCTATGATACAACAATTACATTTTTCAGACATACATTCCAGTCTTTCAGCAACAGCAGGAGGGATGCTGCGACCCAGCTCCTGAGGGTCTATGACCCAGTACTGGCTCCCAACCCATAATTTGAAAACCACTGGTTTTACCTTTATCCTCAGTGCACCCCCTGGCAAAATGGACTCTGCTCTGACTCTAGGCTAGGGCTAAAAAGGACAAGGAGTCCTGTGGCACTCAAAGACTAACAGATTTATTTACTGCATGAGCTTTTGTGGGGGAAAAATCCCACTTTGTCAGATGCTTTGAAGAGGGGGAACTTACAGAATGGGATGAAATAAATGCAAGGGAACATAAGACTTAGGATCAAGTCATACTGCAAAAGCAAATCAGAGCATTTGTAAGGCTTCGAACTCTAGGAAGCAGCACATAGAGGGAGGGTGACGAAGTGGGATTTTCTCCCACGAAAGCTCATGCGAAAAATAAATCTGCTAGTCTTAAAGTGCCACACGCTCCTTTGTTTTTTCGCTGGACTAGACTAACACAGCGATCCCTTTGGAAATTGAAGTCAAATCGCCTGTTATAACCTGAAAAGAACCCACAGTCACAATTCAGCCCTGCTTTCACCCAATCTAATTTGCACATGCTAAATAAATCTGCTAGTCTTTAAGTGCCACATGACTCCTTGTTTTTTTTTTTTCACTGGACTAGACTAACACAGCTATCCCTTTGGAAACTGAAGTCAAATCACCTGTTATAACCTGAAAAGAACCCACAGTCACAATTCAGCCCTGCTTTCACCCAATCTAATTCGCACCTACTAAGTAAATCTGTTAGCCTTTTAGTGCCACAAGACTCCTTGCTTTTAAGTGCCACATGCCTGCTTGCTTTTTTTGCTTTACTAGAACACAGCTGCCTCTTTGGCACCCCAGCTTTTACGTTTCGCCAGACCGTGGGATCCAGCTTTCTGGAACACCTGATTTAATCTCCTCAACTAGAAACCAGGCTTGGGTTGGGGAGCCAGAGAAGAGCGGGATGCATTTTGAAAGCTGCTTTCCTCCCCGGGGTCCCCTGCACCCGCCCTTCTCCCCGGGCTCTGCAGGGCGGCGGGTTTCCTGCTGCCCCGCGCCCAGGGGTGCAGCGGGGCGGACCCGGTGCCCGCAGGCTCAGCTGCAAGGACGCACCTGGGCAGCCCCCAAACTCCTGCCGCCCGCACATGCTCGCTAGCAGCCGGCCAGCAGCCCACCCCGGCTGGGCGGAGCCAAGGCGGCTGCCCGCGGGAGCGCATAAGAGGCGGCGCGCGGGCGGCGGGAGCCCAGACTTTGTTTGGCGCGGCGCGGTGCGGGCTGATGGAGGGGTCCCCGGACAGCCTGGATGTAAGTGCGGGCAGGGGGCCGCCGCCACGTGCCAGCTGCTGGGTGCAAATTGCAAAGCGGGGCATCCAGGGAGGTGGAGGGGAAAGCGCCTTTTGGCCCCCGGCTTTGCTCTTCTTGCGCGTTGGACAGCGGAGCGCCCGGGCGCGGCCATGCAAAGGCTGCCAGGTGCAGGGCGCCGCCCTGCTAAATTGGTTGGGGCAGCGCAAAGTTGCAGCCACCTGCATTAATCACGGGCGGGGTTTGCATCCCGCCCTTGAATAGCAGGGGCCAAAGACAAACGGGTCTAGTCGCTCCTCCAGCGCCCAAAGGGCTGGGGGCGGGTTTTGCACGCAGGGGTCGGTGGGGTTTGGGGTTTTTTTAAGGTCTTTGGGGGATGTTTGTTTTGCGGCTTGTTTTTGAGGGGTTGGGTTTGGTTTGAGGGGTTATTGGGGGGCTCGTTGGTTGTTTTGGCGGGTTGTTTCTGTTCTGTGCCGGGTGCTTCGCTTTTGGAGCGACTAGTTTTTCAACTTAGCCAATGAAGGTTTGGTGCTGGAGGTCAGGTACCAGGTTTGAGGGTCTGCAGTGCTGCCTCAGCTTTCCATTTTGGAGAGGTGGTGGAGGGTGAATGCGCCCACCTTCGCTCCATTCACCAGTCGAATTGGAGGGGCAAGGGAGAAACCAAGAAATGGGCTGGATGGGTCAAGAGTCATCTTTTCCATAATTTTCATTAATGTAGGAATACATCAATCCATTTGGAACTGATGTATCAGATTGTAATTCCTATATGATCCTGTGTAAGTGCCTCAGGATTTCTTAGGATGCCTAAATCCAGTGTCTATTGTAGTTCTAGTAAAGAAAAAAAACAACTATTGCATGAAGAGGGAAATTCTAAGAGAACTGTGCCTTTGCCAGCCCCTCCCTCCAGTTTGCATTGCTTTGCTACTCCAGTGTGGTGTATAACTGTTGGTGGTTTCCTAATGTACTTTCATGCCTCCAATGTTTCACTTCCTTTTTTTCACTAGCGCGCACAATTCAACAGTTTCCACAGCTAAGCTCCAAGCTTCAGTCCCTCTTAGTCTCATGACCTACCACAACCACAACAGAGGGTGGAGAAGGTGGCCTTTCTGAAGGCTGTGGCTCTCCTCTTTAAGTTGCTTCTCTGCAGGCAACTGTTGCTTTTGTTGTTTCCTCATCTTTCTTTTTGGGGGTGAGTGGGTGAAGCCTTGCAGCATTACCTGAATCAGTAAGTGATTTGGGGAAGAAGAGTTTCTGGTTAAAGGTTTATTTATGGACCTCCACGCTTCCATAATAAGCATTAGAATGCAACTGCTGTTCTTGTTTCCCACATGGGTGGAAGAATAACATAGAAGTGATCAAACGTGTTAAATATTAATTGCTTTGATAATTATAGTGTAAAGTTTCCCTTCACAGTGGTCTCCAACCTTTTGCCAGCAGATGGCGCAACACTCGTAGGTTTCAATGGCAACTGCCCTTCAGAAATAGATCCTGATCTAGTGGTTAGGGACCACTACCTTACAGTTTCCCTTAGCATTTGGAAAGCTGTTGCTACCCATGACCACTAGACAAAGAACATGTCACCATACATTGTGAAAAGTTTTAGCTGAAGTAGAGTTGAGGTCTAACAACTTTTTCTTTTTCTTTGTTGTAGCTGTCTTCTGGCTTCATCATTGAATTTGCTGATAATGGCAGTGATGAGCTTGGTTCGGGCCGGGACTACGCGGAATATGAAGAACCATGCTTTGGGCATGAAAATGCTGATTTCAACCGTATCTTTTTGCCAGTCATCTACTCCATCATCTTCGTGACCGGAATCATTGGCAATGGATTAGTTATTGTTGTCATGGGCTACCAGAAGAAATTGAGAAGCATGACTGACAAATATAGGTTACACCTTTCAGTGGCTGACCTGCTGTTTGTCATCACTTTACCATTCTGGTCTGTGGATGCAGCCATAAGCTGGTACTTTGGGAACTTTCTGTGCAAGGCAGTCCATGTTATTTACACTGTCAACCTGTACAGCAGTGTTCTGATTTTGGCTTTCATAAGTTTAGATCGTTACCTGGCCATAGTCCATGCTACCAATAGCCAGAGGCCAAGAAAGCTGTTAGCTGAAAAGATAGTGTATGTAGGTGTGTGGCTGCCAGCTGTGCTTTTGACAGTGCCTGATCTAATCTTCACTCATACTAGGGAAGATGGTGAAAGGTCTGTATGTGATCGTTTTTACCCTCATGAAAATTGGCAGATTTCTTTCAGATTTCAGCATATCTTGGTAGGACTTGTGTTGCCTGGGCTAATAATCCTGACTTGCTACTGTATCATCATTTCTAAACTGTCGCACTCTAAGGGTCACCAGAAGCGCAAAGCATTGAAGACTACAGTCATTCTCATCCTTGCCTTTTTTGCTTGCTGGCTGCCTTACTATATTGGCATCAGCACAGATACCTTCATCCTACTAGGAGTCATCAGGCATGGCTGCAAATTTGAGACTCTTGTACACAAATGGATCTCTATTACAGAAGCCCTAGCATTTTTCCACTGTTGCCTGAATCCGATTCTTTATGCCTTCTTGGGTGCCAAATTCAAATCGTCAGCACAAAATGCCTTGACATCGGTTAGCAGAGGGTCAAGTCTTAAGATCCTTTCCAAAGGCAAACGTGGGGGACACTCGTCTGTTTCTACAGAGTCAGAGTCTTCAAGTTTTCATTCCAGCTAACGGTCTCCTTCCCATCATTTTGTAATAAAGAACAATTTTTTAAATATCAAGATTTTGGAAAAGCCACGAATGACTGACCATAATGTACAGTTTTATTTACAGTTGGAATTTTATATTTTCTTTTAGTTTCTTTGACGTTTGACTTATTTATATAAACACTTTCACACTGATGGCAAAGTGTCTAGGCAGGACCTGTGGACAAGTGGTTAGTTCATGAAGTTTTAGTCCTTGTCTGGTTATAGAGATACGTGAACTAAAACACTCCTAGAGTATAGGAAATTTAGAAAATGTTTCTCTGTTGTTAATATGTAAATATTCCAAGTGTGTGTTGCTATTATTTCTCTGAATTGGTATTCAAGAATTCCCTCCCCCCTTACTATATAAGCTGTTCAGTTTACAATAGTATAATTCTTCTATAGACAATGTCATTTATAACCAAAGCCTCTTCTGTCAGATGTTAATTTTTTTTTTTCCGGTTCTCAGTAATGGATTGGCTTGCAAAATTCTGCTGTGTAAGGGCTGTTAATAAAAGTACATGATAAAAATACTCTTCACTGGTGGTTTTTTAGGGTTTTAATTCTATAGACTATTTTTCTTACTGCTTTGATTTGCAGTTATTAACATTCAGGCTTTGAAACTATCATAATTCATCTGATAGGCACCTAGGGAAAACAAGAGGTTTCAGCTATATTGTTTGTCCAGTGATAAAACACATTATTTCCGATCAGTTCAGACAACTGAATAGCACATGGCATTTTTGTACCATCTTGTTAATGCTTTTCCATCAGAACACACATTGAGTGTAGCCATCATTGCCTTTCAGTAGCTTATCCCCACTTCAGTTAAACTTACTGGCTAACTGAAACAAAATGGAATCCTCCTTTGCAGTTTACTACACCCAGAAAGTCCATTTGATCATTTTAAGACATGCTGTCAGCCTCTTAAAGATGATCAAAAACATCCATGTTAGAATGAGATTCTAAGCACTCAGAGGTAAGTCCACAATTTCCAAAAAAGTTTTTCAGGTGCTGCCTGATATCTGATATGTTGCATGCAGGTTGGTAGCATCTCCAAACCTTGAGAGGAGACTTTGACACTTAATGTCACTATATGCACCCAAATTACTCACAATCTGTATAATACAAATTAAGAAAAATCCCAAATCCTGTAAAGTAAAACTAGAGTAGAATCTAATAGTTTGTCTTTTTTTTTATTATCCCAACAAATAGATTATTTCCTGCATTTAAAATCTTTCTACATTTACTTCCCCTATAAATGTATGATATTTATGTTGTAACATGGTGCTGAAGGCAACACTGGAAACTGAGCCTGCAGACTCTGACATCAAGCATGATAGATTATATCCATGGTTTACAAATCA
This sequence comes from Podocnemis expansa, assembly GCA_007922195.1. Taxonomy (NCBI): domain Eukaryota; kingdom Metazoa; phylum Chordata; order Testudines; family Podocnemididae; genus Podocnemis; species Podocnemis expansa. The sequence goes on along the minus strand of ML681984.1, from coordinate 18,760,624 downwards.
AAGGTGACAAACTCCAAAAGTCATTTAAACCCATGTTTAACTTCAAACAGGTGAGTAGATTAATTGAAGTTATGCATAAATCTGAGCCCTGTTAGCCATTCCACAAAGTGCTGATCTACCTGAACATAAACAGTCCTCCTACATGCAGGACAGAAATGACCCTCCCCTCTCATCTGTTCAGAAACCCTGACATCTTTCTAAAGTCAAACAGTGGGCTTCTGCAATAAGCTGTTGGGTTTTTAAACTGTCAGTTCCATATGTCAACAACAGTCAAAGTAGCTAAAGCAAAATCCTTTCTCCTTAACAGATGTTTTATTCCAGCTGGAAACAAAGGTGGTATGCTGTTTCCTTTGTGAAAAGCGCTTTTGCCCCATAGAGCTTTTTCTGTTGAGCTGCCCATATCCTGGTACGAATCCCAAGCAACGTCAATAGTTTGTTTGCCATGCAGAGAAGTAGCTTATTGTTACTGAACTCATGTATAAACCATTTTACTGAAACAAGGTTGCTTAAAAAGTCAGTCATGTAGCTCTATTTCCATGGTGTTTAATTTTTTCTAAAATCACATGTTGCCATAAAGCTATCACAGTCTGAAAATAATGCTTTTAAAAAAAATAACTGGGTAATTTACATTTTCTGTCCTAGGAGAAAGTTAATTTTTTAGTTTTCTATCAAAAGTAGAAAATCTTAAAATCTGGTGTTAAAATTCTAGTTCTTTAGGCTAATGCATATTAAAACTGAATTTAAAAGCAATAGACATCCAACCATCATGGGAAACCTCCTTTGTATAACTTGAGTTCCCTCTTAAGCAGAAATCATCAACTGTCTTTCACATGACTAACAATCATAAATCTGTTTTGGAATTAAAGTATATCATTCATATTAGCCATACAGCTCTCAATCAAAGGCACTTCAGCAAAATCTATTGAATCAGAATTTGCTTTCACATGAGCAGGATCCTAATGTTTTTATAGGGCTGCCCTCATGTAAACAAGAGCAGAATCTCTTTAACAAAATGAGTGAACATTGTATTTGTTTCCTTTATTGTTTCAGAGAGTTGAACAACACATTATCTTTGTCAGATTTCATCTTATTTCCCACCTGAAGTCATGTAATCCTCATTGGCATCAGCTGGGGAATTAGCAGCAGAAGCAGATGAATTCCTGAAAAACAAAAGTTCTGTTTTCATCCAATTGTCTTGCATTAAAAAAAACACAAGGAAAGAAAAATGAGGGGGAAAAGATATGGGAGCAGAACTTTCTAAGTAGAATACTGGTTTCTTGCTTTTATGTTTCCCATGAAAAATCAGTTACTCTTTGATTTTTTTTGACTCATTTAATCCCCCTCATATCCAATTACTCAGTCTGCTTCAGTTCCAATTACAAAAGAGTTACTGGCTATCAACCCAGTGCTGTTTAGTCGTTGAGGAAAAGTTTGTAGCACTCTAATTTAGGTCATTCCCATTACACTTTGCAGTCAGTCAACCTTTACCTTAGGCAGAGAATTAGTGGAAGAGAAAGTGTAAGAACTAATAGGGCATGCTGCTGCTGAAGACCATTGAAAGGAGACTTAAAAACAAACCACAGGACTGTTTGTGTGGACAGCAGGCTAGTGAATTAAAACAGAGGCCAATTTGAATAGTCTTTCAGGACTTATTACACAAAAGTACCATTAACATCAATAAGATCTGTGAGAGGAAGCATTATAGTATCATGTCCTCAATATTTAAAGAGAGCTGTGAGCTCTTTGGGCTTTGGCACCTGAAAAGAAAAATTAAAAATAACATTTTTAAAGAAGTAAAGTATACAGCTTGAAATGTTCCAGAGATTTATGAAGACACTGTTAAATTGAATATATAGATTGGCCATGAGGAAATAAAACTGAGGGCCAGACTTTGCTGCTCCTATATCGGTGTAAATCAGAAGTAATTTTCACTTTAGTCAATAGACTTACCCTAGTGTAAAACTGGTGTCAGAGGTGTACTCTGGTCCTCACTGTCCGGTCTACACATTGGAATAACCTCCGGGCAAATCAGATCCACAAATCAGAATTTCAGGAATACAAAATTTAGTCTCTTTCCAAATTAGTCATACTACAGTAAGGAAGGTCATCAATTAATTGTTTAATCTTCAAGGCAACCATAATGCCTCACACTTCGCAATATACAATAACAGTTATGCCTACTCTGTCTTAAAGACATAGGCAAAGGCACAACAAATACAGCACATGTAAATTCTGCTAAATTCTGCTTACAATCCAGTAAATATATGTTCACTTGTGCTAAAGTGATACACAGCGTTAGAAAACGTACCGTATATTCACTAAGGCTCATTTGCTTTCTTCCCATAAAAAGCACAGGGAGAAGAACAGAGCAGTACTAATATGCAAGACGCCTCGGCTGTACTTAAATTGTAGTTTCCAAGCTCTCCTTCCCAAAAGAAAGCAAACCAGTTGAGTAGAGGGACTTCACCAAATTCTCCTTCAGACATGCCTCAGCACGGTGGTCTCTTACTCGCTCTTCCCAACAGTACTCTTGTCATTTTGAGGGGTTTCAGGGAGTGCAACCTGAAGAGTTAAGTTTGCCCTAGGAAACTAACTCCACACACTATGGCTTTCATCTGTGGACCTCGGCACATTTAAAAAACATTAGCTAATGCTCCCAAAGTCCCACTGAAGTAGGTAAATTTTAATAAATGAGTAAACTGAGGCACCAAGAGATTTAGATACTGATTTTCAGATGTGCTGAATTTTTTTTTTATTGTGTTTTAAAAATTAGGCCCTCAAAGGAGCTTGCCCAGGGTGGCACAGTGAGTCACGAGCAAAGTTTGAATTAAAATAAAATCATTTAGTTACTGCTGTGATGGGAACATTATAAATGCTATAGATTACTTCAGCAGCTCTCTCTATCCCCTGGGGAATGCTAGGCATAGCCAAATTCAGAGTAACTATATGTGTACTGTATTGAGTTTTCCTTCATTCTGTAGGCCTAATTGGGAACATAGTCGGAACACTTCATATTGTTGGAGAAAGCATTACACAATAATCCATTATGTTTCATATTCTCTCTCTGATGTGGTCAAATCAGATGGCAGGGACTCAGCACTTCACAGCTCAGTTCTAAAATTCAGTGGTCCTGCAGTCACACACACATATTCCAGGAGGCAATAACCAGGTGAAGGGGAACTGCTTTATTTTTCTTTGGCTAGCCTCCCTACACAAGGTTTTTAGAGTGGCTGGTGTACCCAAGCTTATGTATAGATCAAAACAATTACTAGGAAAATATAAAGGAAAATACAATAAACCATGTTGCCTTTTAAACAAATGCTGAAAGGTTTATCTTGTGGTGGTGGAGCCCAAGTTATACAATACACAAACAAGTCCACTTTAAATGTTCAGTTGAAAAGGTTGTTTTTCATATTGTTTGGGAAAGGAAATACCATGAGGAAGTACTTCCTTGATCCAAACATGCCCGCAACAATGGTGCATTCTCATATAATCAGAGTGCTGAAACTTGGGACGCACTTATGCAGATAGGACCCTGTTAGTTTTTTGCTCAAAAGGATGCCACTCCCTTACTTCATATTTTGAAAGTTCTATGCATTAGGACAGTTTCTCTTTGCTGTTAAAAAAAAAACCCAAAACCATAGCTGTTAAAAAAAACCATACACACAGCAATAAAAAAAACACAAGTAAGGAGCAGTATAGGGGATTGCTGAAATAACTTGAGTCTATACCATTTAATATTCCAGAAAACATTTTCTTTAACTTATGAAAAATTTCTGGCTGCCTTTTAAATTTTCTCTCCAAATATATATAATCTTTAATGTAATCAGGGTTTGTTAAGCGTTCCATAAACAGGGGTTAAAGTAAGGGAGAACATCCCAGAACAGCATTCCAGAGCCCCCTAAAAACAGATGAACATGCCATCTGAGAGCAGGGTCTGTGGATTGGGGTGAGCCTGATCACCTCTCCCCACTTTTCCCAGCACCTGCACCTGCCCTGCCACTTCCTGCTTTGTTTGGGCGGCGTACGCAACCCAGACCCAGTCTCTGGCCCATGCCCCCTCTTGTCGATGCTGCAGCCTCCCTGCCCCTGGCCCAGTTCCTTGGCCACATCAGTGACGTGGTTAAGGGGCCTGGGGGGGGCAGGCAAGCAGCTGGAGGGGAAAGCATGGGGGGGGTGAGAAGAAGGGGCTGGGAAGGTATGGAGGGAGTTGGGGGCCTGAAGGGGGTGGAGAGGGTGGGAGGTTAGGAGGGCTAGAGCTGGCACATGGGGGCAGGGAGCTTAGGGAATGGGGACTGGGGCTGATGAGGACATGGGGAAAGAGGGGTCTGATGGGTGGCAGCCATTTTGGGGGCAGTAGCTGGGGTGGGAGGTGGGCATTTGTGGAGCAATAGCTGGGGTGGGGGGCAGTAGCTGAGGTGGGGAATGGGCTTTTGTGGGGCAGTAGCTGGGGTGGGTGGCAGGCATTGGGGGGCAGTAGCTGTGGTGTGTGAAGGGGGCTCACATGTGTGTTGGAAGGGGGCCCACATGTGTGTGAAGGGGACCCAGAAATTTAGGAGGGTTCCAGGGGCTGCAAAGTTATACTTTCACCTGTGCATACCCACTGTAGTACAGTCAACAAGCATTCCAATTCTGCTGCCACTCTGCTACTGATGCAGTGCAGAGTGACAAGTAGAGTCCGACGTGTTTAATTTTGCTCAGGACAAATCCAAACTGACTAGAGGCTGGCTCACATACATAACTGTGAGCACTTTCATGTGTGGATCCAAGGAAAAAAATCCTGGCTTCAATGAAGTCACTGGCAAAACTCATGCTGATTTCAATGAAGTCAGGATTTCAAAGTGGTTAGCATGCCTACTTTCTCACGTATGGACAAGGCTTCCTTGACAAAACTTTCACTGAATCCAAAGTACACGCCATCTGCAGAATTGTGTATTTTATTTAGACGCATGCTTGTAGTCTGATTCAACTCCAGCTGAAGCCAATGAGATCTTTCCACTGATTTTATGGGAATTAAACTGGGCCCACAAAAGTTAGATGTTTTAATATGGAGCACATGGAATTGTTCCCCTGAATGGAACAGACATAAAAGATAACATAATTTATTTTTATCGGCAGCATGTTTGTCTTGCTGTCTGGAGCCCTGCCTGTGTAGGTTTCAACAACTCACGAGCAGTTACTTATAGTAGCATTTATGTATTTGGGGAAAAATGGGCCAATATTTTTAAAAGTCCTTACTCTTTGAAATTCACATCAGAACAGACTTTCAAATTATGTATTTAATTTTTCATTAAAGTATCACACTATTCAATCATTTTCTGCTTTGAATTTTTCCACTGATATTTCTTCTTTAGGAAATACAAGAACATTTCTCTTCTCTTTTGCTTTATCTGTTTAATACACTGATATAGCTAACTAAATAGATCTACAAAATTATGCACAACATAAAATACAGAGAAGGAACAAATAAACACTTGACAAAGCACAAATCTCTGCCTGTCCACAATACTTCCTTAGCCATCTCATATACTTCTTACTTCCACATATGTGTTTTGGCCTAGACAGAACAGAAGATAAATTCCTGTTGTATCTCATGAAATTCTTCAATTTCCTATTGAAAGGTTGATTTTTATTCTCAAGTTTCTTATAATGCAAACACAGCCCAGCTTGTTTACGTCCTAGGCCCTTATTCAACACTCCTTAATCAGGCAGATCTCCCGCTGACCTCATCAAGGGGTCTGTCTCAATACAAAGTGTGCTGTAGAGGCCCCTTATCTGTGTGTCAGCATCTCAATGATGTCAACACAGCCGAGGGTTTGTCAATTAACTTTTGTTCATGCTGACTACCACCACTGCAAAACCACCAAAAAGCTACAGAGCAGTAAACATTATCAATTTCATATCTAAGTACACCCTTTCCAAGGTGTACAGGATACTGCACAACAGCCACAAACATAAACAAACATACAAAATGCGAACAGAACATCCTCACAAAATTCCTCCCACCCCCTTCGCTCTTCTAGCTTGTTCTTGTAGCAGCCTTTTCCCTCCGTTGTCTTTGCACCCCTTCTCCCATGCTGTCACTTAAATCAGGATTCTCTTCCTGGAGCACCAAGTGGTCTTCAGCCAATTGCCTATTTAAAAAACACTTCTTCAACTAAATTCAACAACAATCCAAAGAAAGAACTGTTTTTGGAATTAACAACATTGGACCAAACCGTATCTTCATTTTCCCTTGAGCAATTCCTCCACTAAAGCCAGTAGATTCATATTAGGAAAAGAGAGAGCAGAGATTGTCTCTTCTTTCTCTCCTGAATTTCATTTTAAATGATACTGGTAGTTAAATACATCTTGTGGGACTCTGGCTCATTATGAGCCTGAAATATACTACTATCTAGTTAGATGTTAAGGTTTTTGAGACAGAGTTAATTCCTCTCACAGCGTTTTACAACGTGGAACCGCATTTTTGGAACTCAATAAATACAAGTGTGCTGATAAATAAAAGTAGAGATGTCTGAAAAGAGTAAGAGGAGAGGGGAAAGGATTATTGTATAAACAAAGGGTCAGGGAAGAGATCCTTAAAAATAGGGAAACTAGTAAATATTGGGAGAATAGTTTTAAGCTGTTTTTTAAAGGTGAGGATGCGAATGGATTGAGCTGAAAGACAGTAGGGAACAGAGTCCCACTTGTCACATAAAAAAAGCAGAATCATCTACATGCCCCTGTGATGGAATAAGAACACAAAATTCAATCAGCACTAAGTTTAAGGAGATCTTTGATACTTGTTTTCTTTTTCAGTTAGAAGATCTGCAATGGAGCAATGTGGTCAAACTACATAGAGAATACAATGAGATGTTCTATTTTTCTGATTACAGTTTTAATATAAATCAAATCTGGGAAACTAATCACTATCAACTGTCATCTAATATGGCTTAATCTTTCTGTACGAAGTCCTCAGAGAGTAGAAATTATTTTTTATCCTGCTTACCACCAGTTAAAAATTAGAAGGTCTGTGCCATTTAAACATCCAATTTTTGCTTCAAGTATTACCCTGTAACACTTTCCTTATTGTTAACCCATGCATAAAGGAAGGGGAAAACTGGTTTGGAGTTTAGAAGTCAGGCTAGGAAAAAAAGTTTCCAGTCTCAGCCTGAATTAAAAAATTTGACATAAGACAAGAAAATATAGTAGCCACGATTTTTGGAAGCCAAAATCAATTGTTGTGCCTATCTAGATTATGATGTCTACATATTTGGGTCTACACTGTGCTTTTGGCATCCTGAAAGGAATTGGAGTTCCTGTTAAATGGCCAGAATATCCAATGTACACCATCCCAGAAGCTTTACCAGTCTTGGACCTGGACAGCTTTTCAACCTAGTGCTGAGAGAGTTGTGGACTCATGACCACCTTTACCCTGAGCCTTCCCACTAGCTGCTACCTGTGGGCATTAAGTGGGTGTGCTCTTCCTGACACTTCATGACCGCTACCTGCATAAAGAGGAATGAGGTGTACAGGATCCTTGTACTCAGGGGTTAAAGTAGGCTGGAATGCACCAGAATGCCATTCTGGGGCCCACTATTCTTAGGGGCTCAGCTTTCCAGACCCCCTAAAAATAGAAAATGGTGGTGGAACGCCGCGTTCCAGGGCCCACCACTGAAAAATAACGGGACCCATAATGCAGTGTTCTGGTTCCATTTTCTATTTTTAGGGGCCTGAATGCTGGGCCCCTAAAAATAGCAGGCCCCAGAACAGCATTCTGCTGCACTTTCTGGCAGGCAGGGGAATGGGGCGGGCTCCCTTGTGCATGTGCAGGCTGCAGAGTTTCCTGGCCCAGCATGCTGCCTGTGTGTACGGGGGCACCCCGGCTTGTGCGGGGGGGGGGGCAGAATATTCGGAGTGCCTGAGCTGGGGATGGGTAATGGGGGCAGAGGGTGGATTTTGAGGACAGGGGAATGGATATTGGGGGCAGTTAGCTGGGGTGTTTGAAGGGGGCCTGGACGTGCAGGAGGGGGCCTGCCTGATTAGGAGGGTTCTGGGGCCCACCAAATTATACTTTAACCCCTGCTCGTACTCCCTTGACCCCCTTAAAGGGGCCAATCTGGCCTTTATGCCTTCACAAGCAGCTGACCTCTTATTTCAGTTTTCTTGTAAATGCCATCAAGCAGCAGAGATGATTTGCTCACCGGGCCATCTACTTAGCTAAATCCCCTCTATGATTTCCCCAACAAGAAAAGGGCACATGACTATGGGTCTATTTTTTTCTTACATGGATAAATACTAAGGAAACAGAGATAGGCACATGATTATTCTCTTCAGTCTTCACCATTAAGTTGTCAACGAACTCAGGTCAGTGCAGGGAGGATGTTTAAGCATAGGTCAGTAGCTTGTCCAGCAGGCAACAGGCAGTTATGTCATTTGTCCAGACCCAGGTTGGGTGCCAAATAACAGAATTGTTCACTCACCTGCCCATAAGTCAACAACACATGAACATGGTACAAGCCTCACTGTGAATGTACAGTGTCTAACTTATGCAACGATGGACCTGATGCTAGTGATTTTCCTTACTGAGAAAATGGTGGTTAATTTAATATAAAAATATTGGGTTTGATTTTCCCCTGCTTTGCAACATGTGAGACTGTACACTCCCATGCAGAGTGAGCGTAAATCAACACAGCTCTTCATAGCCACTGTGCTCAGATACAAATGACTACACAAACTGAACAGCAGTAGAAAAATCAAGCTCCTTATTTCACCTAGTTAACAGCTAGGCAGAAGCAGAGGCATCGCTGGCCCGGGAAGGCACCCGGGGCACGGGCCCCAGCCCCACCCCCGGCCCGCAGGCACTGCCCCCCAGCCAGGGACAGGGCCAGAAGCCATTGCGTCGCTGCAGGAGGCTAGGCCCTGCATCCCTGGCTGGGCGCGGGGCTGGAAGCAGCCATGGGTGGCCGGGCCCCAGATCCCCGGCTGGGGACTGGGCTGCCACCACCGCAGACGGCCGGGCCCCGTATTTCCTGCCATGGCCGCGGGCAGCTAGGCCCCAGATCCCCAGCTGGGGATGGGGCCAGAAGCGGCTGCGGGCAACCGGGCCCCGCATCCCTGGCCAGGGACGGGGGTGCCGCCGCCGCGGGCAGCAGAGCCATGGATTCCCCGCCGCGGCCACGGGTGGCCAGGCCCCGGATCCCTGGCTGGGGACGGAGCTGCCGCAGCTGCCGGTGGCTCGGCCCTGGATCTCCGGCCCAATTGGAGATCCAGGGCACCGGCGCTGGGATTCAGGGCGCGTACCCCGGGTGCCCCACGCCAGCAATGCCTCTGGTCAGAAGGGCTTCTGTTTTGAAAAAAATGCAGCTACCTCCCACTCCCAGATATTGCATAGGTGTTTATAGACCAGAAGTAAATAATTTAAGAGGGTTGCAGAACATGATCCACACACAAATTCAGCCTATGCACCAGAAAACTAATTGAACCATAGAATCTTTCTTCTCCCCATCCACAAAACTTCACAAGTAGACAGACGGCTCATGTTAACAAGATCCTCAGCCACTGAGATATTTTTAATCCTGAATCAGCAAAACCTGGTAATAGACCTGAGTACCTGCAAATGAAATTATGTTACAAAGAGTGGCGTTAATCCTACCAAAGGTCAGTGGAGATAAAAAAATGCTGTCAGTTCAGGACTTAGTGATATGTTCCTACCTTTGTGAGCCCACAATTTCTTTAGACACCTAAGAGGTCATGTCATGGCTAATGCCTCCCAATTGTATGAATGCAACCATAAGCCTATTTTAAATCAAATTACACAGCTCTAAATCATGGAGAAGGCCCGCCATTTTCTCTAATTGGAAAGCCTAACTTAATTATAATGACAATTCTTTCCAGATGCTCCTATTTGTTCCAGTGTATGACAATAAATATTCAGCGCATCCGGTTAAGAAATAATTATTTATGATCTGAAAAAAGGTGCACAACTAGTTTTAACACTGGAATTGACACTGCTAAACATTTTTTCTTTGCTGTTGGGCTTCACACACTTTTACACCCAATAAATCATGGATTCATTCCCAGTAAAAAGGTAGTTAAGAAGATAAGCGGGTGGCTGATAGGTGCTGTTCTTCCACAAGACAATTCTGTGGATTTTTTGTGGTATCCTGTATTACTGGCTCAGAATGGGCTATTAATAGAAATTGGTGCAGTGCAAATTTAATATACATGATTGACAATATCAGAGAGCAATAAATAAAATAGAAACCAGTCTATCAAGGAGAGGCATTAAAACTGAGCCCAAATATTCAAAGTCTTAGTGAGGTTTTTTGCTATGTCAAGCCTGAAGACTATTGCAACCAATGACTAGGTGAGGTGAGTTTCCCCTCACACTGTTCCAACCTTGATTTGGAGAGCAAGATCGCTTCTAAATGAAGAAACCATTCATACTCCTTGCCCTCTATAATCAGACTGCCAGCAAGGTTGTCAATATGTGAGGTAGATGCCTGTCTAACAGCAGCTGGACTGAGACTACAATTTATTTCACATAAACCACAAACAGCCATCAGATGGCAAAAATGTTTCAGCCGCCAGCAACCCAGGCAGACTCACACCAGGGGCCTAGTGGTAAGGCTGACCAGTCTAATCCCATTACAGTTCCCCTGTTAAATTGATTTTGTTGAAAAACAAACAAACTTAATCAGGGAACCATTACCCAGATCAAGCCCTTCAGTAAAAACACAGATATTTTTCCACTGAAAAATACACTTGGAAAATGCTAAATATTAATTCACTCTCTGAGCATCTTACCCCTAAGGAGTTTCAAAATACTTAAGTTTTAGTGAGCAAGGTTGATGGTGTACTTCAGAGCACAAAGAAATACCCAATAGGTAGAGAAAAGAGATATTTTGGCCCTACAATCAATAGATATTGAATTTCCCCCACTGAAATTTTGTTTTAAAAGTTAGTAACCAAAAATGTACATTCAAATAAATAAAACAACCACCTCAGTATGTAAGCAAATAACCAAAGGTTTAAAATGAAAGGCTTAAAATAATCCACATTTCAGAAGTATCTACACTCAGAAGTTACCTTTCTGCAAGCAAACAAACCTTGGTAACCTTCCCTCATTACCTCCAGTACTAACAGAAAAATAAGAAAAACCTAAATATACAAATCAACATTCACTGGAGTCTTTGTTTTAACCTGCTGAGTGCACAGATGTCTTCAAAGGTCAATCAGCTAGTGTTAACCAAACCATGGAGCCTAAAGGACATCTTCAAAGAGTCACTGACTATCAACCTGAGCATAGAATACAGTGACCTTTAAATGACCCATCTAAAGCTAAGGACCATTACATAGAATTCACTGTGGTGTCAATACAGGCTATAGCTATGATTGAAAGGTGTAAAAATACAAAGAGCAGATCAGAGTGCTTACCTGAATGTCATCTGCACAATGTTAGTCTCAGGATATTAGAGATGCAAGCTGAGTGAGGTAATGATATCTTTTATTGCCCCAAGTGCTGCTGGTGAGAGACAGAGGTTGGTCCAAAGATACTACTTTACTCACCTTGTCCCTCTGTTAAGACAAACTGTTATCAGTATTTAACAATTGATTCTGACAGTCATGGGTAAAAAAACAACAAGGAGTTGTGTGGCACTTTAAGACTAACAGATTTATTTTTTGCATGAGCTTTTGTGGGAGAAGATCCCACTTTCTCAGATGTTCCGAAGCATCTGAGGAAGTGGGATCTTCTCCCACGAAAGCTCATGAAAAAAATAAATCTGTTAGTCTTAAAGTGCCACACAACTCCTTGTTGTTTTACTGGACTAGACTAACACGGCTATCCCTTTTGAAATTGAGTCATGGGTAAACCCCAGTAAAGTTTTGGCTGCCATGCACTGATTCAGTTACATTCCTTATTGTTCATTAAGATAATTACCAACTGGATTCTAGATAAGCAGCCTTTAGTTCCTTCCCTATATATGTTAAAACATATTAAACTGCATTACCTTTCTGCTTTACAAAATTTACTGCAAGAATACTCAAATTTAGCTCATCTATTGGCTGTTGTGGATATACAAAAGGAAAAATGTCATGCTCCAGGATTGAAATACCACATCACCAGATTTGCACATGCACTTAAAGAGACTTAAGTAAAATCTGTTCTGGCTAAAACTATACACTGATGGGTTTCTGCTTATTCCAAAATCTACTCATGTATTAAGTTAATTGCAGCTCAAAAGGAGGCATAGAACAGCAAGGACCACGTTTTTGTTCAGTGTTTGAATAGTGACTAGGACAATGGTCCTTGACTAGGGCTCCTAGTGCTACAAAAAACACATGCTAAATATTAATTATACTAAATAATGTGCCATTTACTCCTATCATCTTGGGCTCACATAAATGAAGTCTGTTTCAGAGGTGTATATTATGCTTGAAAGTGAGTGAAATAACTCATTTTCTCTAGCCTTCCTAGATGGTTTGTCAATCCCGGCACAAAAGAATAAATGGGCACAAAACTGACATCAGAAATAACAACATGCAAAAACCAGTTGCCGAGCACTTCCATCTTTCTAATCACTCTATGGACAATTAGTTAACGACTGTGCTCAAGAAAGTCAAGAAGCCTAACGTTAATGACTCACTCCACTTTTCTCTTTGTCTCTCACCATACCCCACATGCAGTCAGTTTGTAGTAAGAAATCTTTGGCATGATTGATCCTTAGATTCATCTCCCTAGGTGGGCTCCTGAATGGGGTCCCCCAGCTGAATGCTAGCCCACTGATTGAAACACATCCCCTGCCATAACACTCCTGAGCCTGATTTCAGGCCAAGAGGTACAGAGTCTTTGCCTTTGTCTTCACTGACACAAACACTGTTTTTTACAGCTAGATTAGATAACTAATGCAGGATAGTTATCTCACCGTAAAATCCTAACGAGAGACAATGCTGATGGCTGATCTCACCTGGTTTACCTCATAATGAGACTGCAGAGCCTTATCTCCACCAGGATTTTACCTGCTAAAGCAGGGTAGTTACTCATGGTTTAAAAACAAAACCAAACCAAAAAATCACATCTTTTGCTAGGGAAGACATAGCCAATAAATCTGGTTTGGAAAGGGGCAGTTACAGGAAACTGTCCATATAATGCCTTAAATTGTACCACTACTTGCTGCTTCCATAGCCGTTTACCCTGGCCTAGCAGATCTGAGGAGCTGGTCTGTGCTAAATGCAGCAGGCATTGTTCTTTCAACTCAGAGGAAGATTAGGGGTCCCCACACTGCTGGAATTTCACTGTGTGGCGCTGCAATTCAGCACACCCAGTTACAACACTTATTTGTGTTGGCTGCCCCATCATGAGAGAGGGGCAGGTGAGTCAAACCTGAATGGTGTTGTGACCTCACAATGGTAAGCCAGCCTGCTATGGGGACTCTTCCAAAAACATTAAATATACTGAGGGGAGACCCTGAGGGGTAGGTGCTTAGGAGATAGTCTGTTACCAAACCCCTCAGTCCAACATTGCTTCTGATAATGCCTAGTTTGAACCTCATTTTGTAATTATTCACAAACTTTCTTGAAGAGTGCTCTTTCACACTTTTCAGCTTAGCCTATGGAAATCCTGCAAGAACAATGTGTGACTGAAATACTTCTAGGTTTCCCAACTGGCAGTAACATCCATCAAGACTTCTTCAGCTACCAGCAAAGCAACAGTTCATCTTCAAACAAAACACAAAAGGAATTTGTTTTGTACACAATTACTTTTATTCAGGGTTTTCCAGTTTTATTTTGCACTATATCACGTAAAGTGTCCCATAACCTAATGGGCCCATCTCACTGCCAAACTACGTTGCTTCACCTGCTAAACCCAAGTAGATAGAATCTCCAAATCTACCCAACATACACCTCTTCTGCACCAATAAGCAGTGTCCTAGCAGCCTTTCCAGTTCATCAATTCTCCTGCAATCTCCTTTCAGCTACTGAAATCACCCTATGGGCTATGTCCAGCGTGTTAACATTAAGAGAGGAGCCCTAATTTTCTGTTTGTAAAATCTGGCTACCTTACTTTGTAGTAGTGTTCTTTTTTATTTTATTTTTTTAAATTTAAAATTAATATAGTACTGGGAAAAATGCTGGCCTGATGACACTGGAGGCTGACCTCCTATATTTATCCACAGAAAAGGTATAATGCCTGATGGCTCTGCAAACTTCCCCTACACTGCCCTATCAAAGTCCTTCAAGTCTTATTCCTAAGCAAACACCTCTTAAGGTGAGGAGATACAGTAAGCCATCAGGGACCATGGATTCCACAGCCTGTCAGCTGAGACTGTCAGCAACGGTGCCAACTGATTCCAATTATCCACTTCACAAAACCAACAATGCATCTTTCCACTGGGAACTTGATTTAGATTACTAATTTGTTTAACATATGCTAAAACAGCCACCAGATGGATGGGTCTCAACCCTTTCCAAAACAGGCTGGATTTGAATCTGGAAGGAAAAGGTTCTGTATCCTTTAACAGAATCTCTGAGCCAACCAGTCTCCTTTTTTCCTTTTTCTTTGTATGTGTTTATTTACATTTATACACTGCCTATCATCATCTCTCACTACTTAAAAAGTGATAGGCTTCTATTCATAGCATATCCCTCTCGTTTTCCAATGTGCCTTCATTTTGCAGAGTTCCTTCATCAGAGGATGCATGCAATGTGGTTCTAGTCACAACAAGGATTATGATTCAGCTAGCAGGGGACGTGAGTTAGTGGGGAAAAAACATCTTATTTATCTCTCTTTCCCAGAAGCTGCTTATATTGACTAACCAAACGCCTCAAATGTTTCCATCCTCAAACTATAAACTTCCATTTACATTTTTTTATTTGAAAAACATCCTATAAATTATTCATTGAATAGCTCTATTCAATGGTTTTTATTCACTGAAATAATTTACTTGAGATATTTACAAGATGCAGTTACTGGAACTTGTTTGTTGACTTGAACACCAAGAATTATAATCAATACATCCTACACATTAGTATAATTTCAGGTACAACAGTAAAGGAAAATATAAACTTACAATAAGATCTAAAATTCATAGAAGTTTTAAAAAATAGTTTTACAGGCTGTTGCTCTATGACACATTCGCTAACTTTTGTCAGGAACGACAAAAAGAAACAACCACTTAAATCACTTTCTTGTTTATTTTTATGCCAGAAGCCAAAAATGCTACCCATCCAGTTATGACAAGAAGAGGCATGGCATGAGAAGGAGTATATGAACAAAGCAGATAGTGTTATACCTTTTATTGGGTCAACAAGGAGGTTTTTAATGCTCAGGATTTTGAACTCACAGTGAAAACTGTTCCAATGAGAGCACTATTGCATCAGCTACTCTTGCTTATCTTCTATACTTAAAAAATGCATTTCCTTTTGTTTTCTGTAAAATAAAATGTGCAGCATACCCATTTCCTCACTACAAACATCAGTGCGCTCAAGCATCTTAGCTCCAGCACCCCTTCTCTCATCTTGGATGTATAGTCTTCTAAAAGGATGGATCCCAGCCTAGAACCTGATCCAAAGCCCACTAGAGACAAGGGAGACTCCCATTGACTTCGAGAAGCCACTAAAGCCTGTTTTCTGGTACATTAACCTTCGCAATTTCCTTCACCATGATCACAGTTAGCTGACTAGTTTTGATTAATTATGATTTTCAGATAATTGGATCTTTCCAGAGGAAGTGTCACACTGTGCCTGTACAGCTTAAGTGATGCAATGATGAAAAGAACCATGGGTTTTCTCTGTCTTTTCCTATTTTATACGTTGGCTTTTCAATATGTTTGCTCAAATTAAAAAACTACCTTGTTAGGCATTAAGACTTCAAAATTAGCACATCTCTCGTTACAATCCTGTTTTGTATAGCTACAAAAATCAACATTCATTCACCAATCATCCATTTCTAAGCACTTTTGTTTTTCTGAAATAGCCCAGCCATTTGTCTGAAGTAAAAAATGGCATCTGTTTGTAATTTCCATGCTAATTTGGCATCATCACCCACTTTTGATGACAGTCTGTACTGTTTCCCCTTTTTCTTCTGCTCTCTTCAGCTGCAGGCCCCAGATGTTAAATTCAGGAAAGTATTTTTTCCTGGCAGTGTTATCTGGTCTGTCATTGGCATCTTTGCTGGTGGCTGTTGTGAAGCTGCCTATGAGATGGTACAATGTCAGACTGCAGACGGGCTTTCTTATGTTGATCAGTAAAATCTTTTTCAGTTGCCTTTATTATAAGGAAAGTAACTAAAATAGCATGGACATGTTCAAACTGCAGATTCTATGATATAGTAAGTGGCTTGTCTGTTTCCATCCTTAACAGCTCTTTATCATCCTCCCTATCGTCTGTAATCAGTGGGTGGTAAAGCGAGATTTTAAAAAATGTTAATAAAGCACTAGAGGTAGTGACACAGTTTTAAAAACTGGCCCAAAAGCAGAAAAGCCAAGTGTAAAGGAATCAGAAGGTGAATGATGGGAGAAAGGAGAAAGCTAAAGAGAAAAAAGCGAAAGAGAAAAGAATTAATAGAAAAAACACAGGAGATTAAAGGTTTGTAAAATTTTTAAGCTGTTCTGCTATCTATCTCCAGAATGTGAGGAAGTTCTTTCAGAAAGGAGCAAAGTTGTTTAATACTATTCTACAATTTTTTCCTTTTTATTTTTTTTCCTTTCCCTCAGTCCCATGCTTTCCTCCTGGGATCAGTTGCTGAAGCATTTGATTCTCCATCACACAGAAAAAGTATTTGTCTCCTCAGAAGCTATATTGTATAGGTTACTCATCACATACGAGCTGGCCTGGAGGACAGAATGAGTCAAGCAGCTTGCATCTTCCCCTGAAGCACAGGAACAGCACTTGTGTGTTTAGTCTCCTTCAGCCTGATGAGTGACTAATCCATGTTTTCCTGAAAAGAAGGCCTCTGCAAGACTGTACTCCTGTTGCACCCAGAGGAAAATGTTAACTCTGTAGTTTTAGAAGTTTAGAAGTTTTAGAATGCATCCAACATAACCAGTATTATCAAATGCTTTATATTGAGAGTCAGAACAGAACAGAACTGGGTGCAGAAGTTCTGAGGCAGAAAGGGAAAATGATGTGTCAAATCACAGTCATATAGAAGAGAAAGTTAGTAGAGATTAGATTGGTCAAGAAGCAAACAATTATTTGTGCAGACTGTTAAAAGGGGAGAGAGGACAACATTAGGCTATGATAATGGGATAAAGGAAAGTTAAATGGGATTTAATCCCAACTGTAGATGAAGGAAAATTGAAAAATTCTAAAATGAGATACTACAACTACATAGCACTTGTATAGCACTATTTATCTTCCAATGGAAGCAGATCCAGCTAGGCATTAATATTACCTTACTCCATGGTACCCAAATGATAGACAGTCAAGAAGCAGATAAAATTTGTTTTACCCACCTTTCACAAATGACAAAACTGAGACAGAGAGATTAAGGGTCAGATTTTAATAAGCGGACTCTAATTTTGGCATCTTGCTGTCTGACTCCTCAACTTGAGACACTCAAGACATGATGTTTGAGAATGCTGAATGTCTGCAAATTCAACTGAAATCAGTAGGAGCTGCAGGTGCTCAGGGCCTCTGAAAAGGAGGCTCGTAATGTCTCAAATTTGGCACATAAACTGAGGCAAGCAAAATTAGAAACCCATTCTGAAACTTTAAATTTACGTGTCTACTCTAGGCAAAAGAGCAAGTAGTGTCAAACCAAGATTACAACTCAGGCATTCCCAGGACCCAGTCATCTGCTGAAGCTACTAAAAAACACTTCTTTTTTGGCTTTAGCTTCCAAGATGCTGAGCACTTTAGTTTCTGTTCAAGAAAACACCTAAGCACATGCTGAACATTAGGCATGTGAGTAGCACTATTAAAGTCAATAAGGTGATTAAATGCTTTTTTATTGGTACCAGAATGATCAGTACCATACGCCATTGAACCCTTAGAAAAAGAAAGCGGCTCAATGGAGAAGAGAAACTCTAACTACTAGACAACACAATGGAGGAGTGTTGTGGCACTTTTAATAACTAACAAATTTTTCATGAAAAATAAATACATTAATCTTTAAAAGTGCCACAACGCTCCTTGTTTGTTTTGATAAACTAGACTAACATAGCTACCCTTTTGGATCTAGCTAGACAAGGCAAGGCAAATGGAAGAGCAACTCCCAAGAGCAAAAAGCTGCATAGAGGAGACAGAGAAAAGGCCATGATTGGAATAGTGCATGTGGGAGCATGGGTGGATGTAAGATCAGAAAGGGAAACAGTGGAACAAATCCAGGAAGAGATCTGAAAATCAGGAGAGAAATTCAGAATCTGATTTGAAGGTAGGTGGGAAGCTAGTGAAGCTGAAAGAGACTGGCAATAAAAACAATCTATATTCCAACACTGAGAAAATAATTTAGTCACAGCATTTTGGGCTTCCTAAAGTTTGGAGATTAGACCCTCTTTTAAAAACAAACAAATAAAATAAGAGTTATTTGTGGTATCTGACTTGAGATACTTTAAAGGCATTTGACTTTGAGAAATCCTGATCATAAACTCCCCCTCAAACCCCAAAGCTGTCTCAAAAAGCACTCCTCTTTTGAAAATTTAGGCTTACGGATTTAGGGGCACCACGGAAGAGGCACTTGCTATAGTCAAGATGGATGTGACTAAGGGGTGAGTACAGACTGTAACAGAGGCAGGGGGCAGGAGAGGGTGAAGTCTGGCAGTACTCTGGAGGTGGTGACAGATAGGCTAACCAAAAAAAGGTGAAAATGAATTTGGGGAGAGCCAGGTAAATTCCAATATCTAATTCCTTGGGATGAAAGTCAAGAGTTGAGGAACTGAGAGCAAAAGATGGCATTTTATCTAGCAGGACACACACTGCAAACTGCACAACACAGCAGCAACAAAAATGACACAATTAAATGAAATTTTTTTATTGTTTTCCTTCAGCCGTGTGGAAAGCTCCAAGAAATTATTCTTACAGCTTTTCTTACGAACAAGCCTATGGAGATTAGGTGCTGTTTGGAGTATGTGATCAATGTGTTGGAAACAATTATCTACACTTGTAACCACGAAAACTTTAAATCTGAGTATGCAGATGGAAAAAAGAAAAGTATGCCCGTAATTAGCTGTTTTGCATATAAAAGTTTGAACAGTGTCACGTCCTAATACGAGTGAAATTAGAAGCAATGAGTGGACAAAGGCAGTCGCTTCAGAAATCTTACACAGATATTATCAACTTCCTCTGTTTATGATGTTGAACCATTTTTTTGCACCTGCAGAGTCTTTTACTTTCAGGGCAAGTGAAAAAGAATAAAAGTTTGCATGTAACTAAGCTCATTTGAACTTCCAAGATAAGATGGAAAGCTTGGACTCCTCTGTGAAATAGTAGTCATCTGGATCAGTACTCTGGGCACTGGTGAGAATAAACACAAGGTGATTAGTACAAGTATGAAGGGATAAAAAAAAGTAGATAATTGTATTTAGATGAGCTCCATACTTGGAACTTCTTTTCTGTAAACAGTGAGAGACCATACAGTTGAGGAAAACATATAATATAAATAGTGGGATTACAATCTGAACTGTGTTGGATGGGGAAACAAGAAAAGCAGCAGCATCGCAAGAAGAAAAAGAGAGATGTGTGTCATTCCTCAATATGGGTGTTAGATACTGGGCCCTTCATCTGGGCATAATCAGCAGACAGATGCAGGAAACACCAGCTGGGCAGGGCAGCACAGAGCAGCAAATTGGAGTGATCAGAAGATGAAAAACGATAGTAGAAGCACTGGACTATGAAGCAGGCATCAGAGGGTCAGCACACACAGCAGCAGCAAACAGGTGTGACTAGTAGTAAGGGCAACATCACAATTCCAGCAGACAGGCAAGAGAAAACAGAATTTTGGTTTATGCATTTTATTTCATTATGGGTCTTAGACAAGATTATCTAACCATTTCCTTCCCTGACAGTCAAATAGGATGCAATTAGATCAAACTTCATGTCCGTGGGCAAATCAGATAAGTGAGAATTCAAGGAGATAATTTTTTGTCCTGTAGCACCAAAAGCAGCAATTTCTTTCAGCCAGTTCAGCATCCATTATCAGGAAGAATATTGCATACGACTGAGCTGCATAGATCACAACTGAGAATCTAAATTCACTCATCAATTGGCCGCAGCGCTCTGAAGAAACAAAATTTTCCCCAACCCTCTAGCCTGGGTTTCATGCCTATATGAATATCCAGTATCTGAATATTTTCCAATGACTCGTGGAAACAAGTCACTCTTCAAATAAATTATAAAGCTATACATTTACTATTTGCTTCACACACATGCAGTATAGAATTACAGAAGTTAGAGATGGAAAAGATCTATTAGATCTTATCTAGACAGTCACCTTGCAAATGCAAGAATGTTCCTTATTACCAGTATCAAAAGTAGTAAAGGGCTGTTGAAGAAACATATTTGTGACAGCAGTGAGCTTCTACTGCAAAGACAAGTAGTTCTCATTTGTTAGCAGTAGCTACAGAATGTGAAGGGATGTCTAATCATGTGTCTTAATGAGTCATGCATGATGATGTATAAAATTTCTACTGGAGTTCATGGAGAGGCAAAAGTCTGGCATAAATGGTCAAGGCCTTGAAAGAAAAAAAGATGTTCTTGGTTTGAAATAGGCAGTTGAAGTTCACTAAAACTTTACACTGAGTTAGTTAAGACCCAGACGTTTGTAGTTTTCAGGTGAGTTAGCAAGTTAAGTTTAGGACTAGCCTCCCCCTTAGGCATTATTTTGACCTGCTAATTTGTGTGAAAATTTATACTGCAGTCTTGTCTTCACTTAAGGGTAGGTCTATACTGACGGCAGCACAATCAACACCATCAGCTCAGCCTTCTGGGGGTGGTTAGTCTGAACTAGCTGCTCCACTCCTGGAAGTCAGCCCTGGAAGTCCTGGGGGCCAAGGGGCATACAGGAAAGCTGACCACACGCGATTTGTGTTCGGCTTTCCCAAATGTTTACCAGTGGCTAAAAAAGTTGCTGGCAGTTACACAAGGAATTTTATGTTTCTTTCATAACTGCCAGTCGACTGTCGCCGAAAACTGGCCCCACTGTAGACTAGGGCTAAGATTTTACTTTGAGTTAGTTAACTTGAGTTAGCTAACTAGAGTAAGAACATGTCTATGTTGTTGTAGTGAAGACAAGGCCTGAAAGGAAGGAGTCAGATGGAGAGGGAGGCAAAAGTAACGTGACAAGGGCAAGCATGGCCCAAAGTAGTTAAAAGCAAAGTTAAGTGACATGGGGTACAATATACAAGTTGTTGAATCTGGAAGTGTTGCCACTCTTCAGTGCCCATTAAAGTAGACCCAGGCTGGGAACAATGATAACTGTGGTTTTATTTTGCCTTGGTAGTTTCCTTTTATGGAAGCTGGGGCACTGAGCATCTTGCAGATGCAAGGCTGTGGAAAAACTTAGAGATAGGCTAAGAAAAGAGATCAGCCACTGTTTTATTTTCTCTTGGGAGCAGGGGTGAGGAGATACACAACAGTAGAAGATTCTTCCATTCTGTAACTGCTCTTGGTTAGCTATATAAATCCATTGCCTCCTATATGCTCAGCTTTAACAGGCCAAGATCATATCAACTTCTGCACCTCTTCAAATCAGAGGCCATTTGTCAACAATCCGAAAGAAGATGCATAAGCCAGGATAAAAGCCACTTCACTTCTACCTTAGAAGTGTCAGTTCTTAAAAGGAGGCATTGTGCATACAACCCACATATCTGAATGTTTAACTACCTGCACAGCAGCTGTTTGCATACAACATTGGCGGGGCGGGGGGCTCGTAGTCTCATATATTTAAAGAGTTGTGTGGATAGACGCCTGCACTCACAAATAGCTGCAGATGCAAATTTGCAAACCTGCCAGACTGAATATGTGGCCAATTTATTATAAGACTCATTCATAAATTAGACAAGTACCTGAATTTGATCCGAAAAATACAGTATACATAGAGTAAGCCATAACTTCTTAAAGAGTTGTTTCATTGTTGGGTTGTTTCTTTTTGGGTTGGGGGGGGGGGTTGGAATTGTTTTGTTCATTAACAGCTGCTTTTTCTTCAGTGGTTAGTCAAATATTTTGCATACCACACTATTCTATATAGGTTCTTATTCCACCCCATCACCATGGTATCCGAGTGCATTCCCACAGTGCATCAAGCAGTACAACTTAAATCTGTCACACGTGATTTGTTTTCTCTCTCATTCACTCCCCCAAAGTGAAAACTGCATACACAACATAGTTTGGTTTTGGTGGGGTAGCTTATAGAACTGTAGTACAACTTTATAAACTTTTACATTCATCTTTATTTGAAAACAAATTGTAATAACTAACAAAGGCATTTGACAGTGAAAGCTCATTTGAGAACCGTGTTGTCTACAGAAAACACTTTATGGAACTGCAACTCTCAAAATTCTTTTGAAGTTTCGCTCTTAATATACTCATTTGAAAGTATTTCAGACAACTTGGTTAGGAGAGAAAAAGTAATGAATATTGCCAAATGCCTTTTGAAGAGTTCAGATAATCGCACCTTCATAAAAAGAAAAAAATTTAATTTTAAAAAATCTTCATAAAAAGAAAACATCCACATTCCACGCGATATTTGCTAATCAGAACTTTTGTCACTATGCTACAGACACAACCAAAGGAGGCTTGTTTGTTGGTTGGTTGGTTTGTTAGAAAAACCAGCAGAAGGAAAAACAATAGCAATTTGCAAGTAAAGGAAAAAAGGTACTGTAAAAAGAAAAATGGTTACAGTTAATGTGATTTGTTTTCACTTGAACTGCTTCTGGGATTCGCTTTCAAACTACAGACTTATCTGCTTTCATTTGATAAGGGACAAAGTCCGTACACAAGCTGTCTGAACTACTTCCACACTCTCGACAAATAAAAGAACACATGTATCATACCTGCAAGTATGAAAACATTCAAGCTCAGTTAACAGAAGAATAAAGAGAAATGGCCTAGCATACACATATGAAAACAATTAGGCTACAGATAGTAAAATATAGTCTATTAAAGATGCTATGACAAAATTCTGCCCTGAGATATGCCTACCACAGGGGCTGGCAACCCCGGCATGTGTGCCATTAATGGCATGTGCAGCCATTCTGAGCGGCATGCAGGGCTCCCAGCCATGCAGTGCCGCTCAGCACAGCTACAAGTGCCGTGGCTGCTCCCACCAGCTGGTCGTGAGGCCGCAAGAGCTGTGGGTGGGTGGCAGCTTTTTCCCCTGCTGGCCCCACCCCGGCACCTGCCGAGGCTTAGGGAAGAGGGGCTGACATAGGGGCCAGCAAAGGTTGCTGAGCCCTGGCCTACAAAATATAGGACCGGATTAAGGGGACCTGTCCTGCCCAATTCTGTCGGGGCCCTCTCTGCCTGGGGCCTCAGCTCCCTGCAACCCCCATCACCATGGCCCAGGGGCAGGGCAGACCATAGCTCTAGGGCCAAAGGCTGCGACCGGCTATGGCACTCCTTCCCCCAGACCAGCTGGTCTGCCAGGAGGAGCAGCCGGTGTGTGGCCACTCTGCGCCAGAGGTGGGACTGGACGGCCCTCTAGGCCCCACAGTGCTGTTGGCTGCTGTGCCAACAGCGTCGGGAAGCCTGCCTGGAGGGTTGCACTGAAAGCTGCTTCTGCACCCTGGCCATCCCTGGAGCACCGAAGCCATGCACCAGCCGCCCCCAGCAGAGCAGCTGGTTCCAGGGTGGGGCAGGAGCACATAGCTGGCTGCAGCCCAACTCTGACCCCAGCTTCCCTCTCCTCAGTACCAGCCTCCCAGCCCTGCCAGCATTGTACTGGCAGGACCAGATAACCAGGGCTTTAGGGGCCGCAGGCTAGGGTCCCGCTTCAGGCTGAGGCCTGGGGCTGCAGCTCCTATGGCCCCTGCATTAATCCAGCCCTGACAAGACATTGTGGGAGTACTTTATAATTACATCCAAGAGCATAATTCTGATGTTTTATAGAGCAAACATTCAAACTCTCTATTTAGACAGATCTTCCATTTTCTTTAGAATTCAGAAACAACTGCTAAAGTTTCTTTTTATTATGATTTTGGTTCATTATCAAGGGATGTGTTCATACCATCACTGCATTGCTTGCTTCCCTTTATTGTATTCTTATATGTTTGTTCACTGATCCGAGTCTCTCTATACTTTTTAGTGGTCAGAATCACTTTACATTTTAGAAATAATGATGGCAACAAAGCAAGCTGAAGGTTTGAGTTCAGGTCATACCTACAGCAGCCTGACACACTGGGGAAGATTTTCGAAAGACACAAAGGACAGTTAGGTGCCTAACTTCCAGTCACTATTAATTAAATTTACATGCTTAACTGTCATTTGTGCCTTTGAAAATCTCACCCTTAATTAATAATCTTCCTATAATCACTCCTTCCTGTACAGGAATAAGTTCGACTAATGTCAGCATCTCATCTGGTATAGCTGCATCGAACTGACAGGGAGTGTAATGCTTTTTCTATGCTGGTATGCAATGCCAAAGGCTGAGGGCTAGCCTACGCCAGTGGTTTCAAACTTTTTTTCTCAGGATCCCATTGAAAAAAAAAATCATTTATGCCCATGACCCAACAATTGCATCTTTGAGCAAAGCATTCCAGTCTTTTGGTGGTGGCAGAAGGGGGTGCCGCAATCCAGGACCTGTGAGTCTGTGACCCAGAACTGGGTCCCAACCCTAAGTTTGAAAACCACTAGCCTACACTACCAAATATGCCAATACAGCTACACCAGGATAGCTGTACTAGCAGACTCCCCGATATAGATGCAGCATATGCAGAGATGAGTTTTTCTGCAGGTGCAATAATACCACCATGCCAAATGTTAGCTATGCTGACAGAAGTGCTTTTCTGCCAGCATAGCTGCACTCACAGTGGGTTTTGTTTTGTTTTCTTTTTCCACTCTCTGTCTGACACAGCTATACGAACAAATCTTTGTAGTAGAGATCGGGTCTAAGGGACTTTACTCTGAGAGGTACAGTAACTTCTCACACACATCATGAAATTGAACTGGAAAACAAAATATAAGGAACTAAATCTTGAAGTCCTTTCTCAGTTTTCAACTATGCTGATTTCAAGAAAGATTTTGCTCTAATAAAGACTCAATTAAAATTAAGCCCTGGAGCCTCACCTCCAATGGAAATATCTAGGCAGCTGGTTTCAGAGGAGGAACACGGAACTCATTTTCATGCTGTATAATTTCATGGCAGCGAAAGAGACAGGTACAATGAGTTTCAGTGTTGTCCCCAGAACTCAGAAGATCTCCCATAATCCAAGTAGATTCTGTAGATCTGCTGAAAGACAGAAACTTTCTCCACAGAGGATCTGAGTTTCCACACTGGCTCTAGGCCCCCTAGTTCTGTAACAATATAGCTCTAAAGCAAGGTCTAGTCACAGCTGGTCCTAGGATCCTGCCCTGTAGGGGAGTCTCCAGTCCAAGGGGGTTCAAGATAAAATGTACAGAACCAGGAGCTGTCCTCCCTTTTTCTGGCCATCTATCCAAGGCTACTGTAGGACAAAGATGGAAGACAAAGTATCACCTTCAACCTGGCCCACTTCTCAGCCCCGCAGGCCTACTCCTCTTCATGAAACCTAACTTGTGGGCAGTCCACTCCAGGCTCTTACAGACAAGAACAATGCCAGGGAAGCTGCTGTCGCCTCACTTATGCACAGAACAATGAAATCACTGTGCAGATGCAAGTTTCTGGCCTGTCGGTTTCTAGCTTCATGGCTCTATCAGCTGTTCCTCCCCCACCCCACTGAGAGAGGTTGCGGTAGCTGCAGATGCCACTGTAAATCTGAGGCTTTGATTGCAGAGCCGTTCCACTGCCACTCACTGGTCTTTGCATGGTGTTTCAGCCTTACCCACTGAGACAATTGTTTAGTACACAACCAGATTATTCAAGTTATGTGAGACAAAGAATTTCAGGATCTAGCCAAAGAGACCTAGCATTAACTGCAATGGAGTTGTGTGTGTCTAAAGACTACATAAATTGACCCTAAATTCATTCAAATTATTCCAACAACAATTCTGGAACACATTCTGTTTTGGAAGCAAGAGTGCTTGGCTTCAGGGGGAAAGAGAAGGAGTACATTGACACGCTCTTCAGCAGATCCTGTTGCAATATAGCTATATGCTGTTCCCCAGTGTTTGAATCTTTTAACAACTGCTTTGATCTGCAGTTAACAGTGTGACCTGATCCCGACTTACACTTCCCTGCAGTTATTTCCTCCCATTCTGTAAATTCCCCTATCTTCTAAGCAGCTGATGAAGTGTAGTTTTCTCCCCCAAAAGCTCATACAATAAATACATTTGTTAGTGTTTAAGTGTCACAAGATTTCTTGTTTGTTTTATCAGTTTCCTACTCTTTCTTGACTGTCCATGTTGCATGTTCATTATATATAAAGATAAATGCAAACTAACACTACTGAATTTGTGCCAAAAATCAGATCTCCAGCTCTGTGTTTTGAGATAACTTAGTTAAAACAAGATTTTGAATGATTCAAAATACGTTCTTCAGATTGTATTTGCCAAAGGACAATGTGTTTGTCTACAACATATAGTCATTACTTAAAAGCTGGTTCTCATAAATGCACTTCTTTCCTAGGTGGGGCGCAAGGGGGGGCCTGCCCTGGCATGAGGTGGCCCACCCTTGTGGGGGGGTCTGCCAATTTAGGAGGGTCTGGGGCCCCCAAAATTATACTTTAACCCCTGCCTATAACGCACTATGGTGATTGAACTTGGGGTCCCATCTGCTCACATCTATTGATTTCTCAAAATAATCTCAAACATTAAGTTAACTGCTGCCACTCTAAATATTGTAAGGGCTTTTTATGGCATAGGTGAATAACAGGAATGTGATTTCACATTATCCAGATCTATTTTACATTATTGTCAGAGAAAAGAATAGAGGGAACAAATAGTTGCAACGGTGAATTATGTAAATACAGTGACATGGCTATATAATATAAGCATCTTGTTGCATTATTTTTTAAGTGAAGAATGTTTTTTAAGTGATAATCATTCTAATATAGCATCAGAACATTTTAAAAATATACCCAAGAACATGGCAGGACTTCTTATATTGGGGTATCAAAAATACACTTAAAAGGCTTCTTGAAAAATTTTATTGTAATTAGTTTTATGTGAATATGTAAGCTGTAAAAGGGAAAACTCAAAGGGTTGCCTGTATGGTGCTTCTTGGTAAAACAGTCAGGCAAGGGGCAGCTCTTTAGGATTTACTCCCATTTGGCATGGCTTTAACAAACATATGTAGATTTTATCCCAACCCAAACCTCAGAATATACTGTATTAAACAATCTTTGTAGGATATCCAAATACTGATACTCCTTGAACGTTGATGCAGCTAAAGACAGGACAGCAGAAAATGTGGGAGAGAGAGAGAAAGTAAAAGAAAAAAAAATCTAATATTATACAGAAGATTACAACTGAGTCAATGGGCCACCTCTACTAACGTAGAAGCAGATCCTCTGGTATGTAGTTTGTCACAGCTCAATTGACACCAGTGAATTGCCCAATCTACAGAATAAAGTAAACTAAGACTGGATGGATTGCGTATGCATTTCAAGATGTATTGTGCTAACAAGAATGTGTTCATTTTTAGAAGCATGCATTCAACACCAATTCCTGATAGCTAAAACATAAACGTTGGTTAATACTCTGACCAACCTGGCCTTTTACCCTTCAGCTCAGAAAGAATTTTTCTGTTGCTAATTCTGTCACTTTACTCTGTAGAACATGGAAAAGAGTAAAATGGAAAGGGAGAGGGAGACTGAAGAATGCTGGAAAATGGTTAGGAGAAATAGAAAAGTATGAAGATTATAGAAGCCTGCATTCGCAAAAAGTAACAAGATCAGTATTATAATCAGAAAAATACATTTTTCATGTTACATCAGCGTTGAAATATTTTAAAACCCACATTTCAACTTTTTCACTTAGATACCTCAGTCCTTTCTTTTTCTAGAAAGAAATCTAGATATCTTTTATATTCAGTTCTTTTCTTCCATAGTTTTCCTCAGCAAGAGACTATATGGTCCTATATATAAAATGGAACAAGCTAATTAGAATTGGAGAGAGATTCTGCACTGAGTCTTCCGGAGGGTTTACACTTGAGAGTTAATTCAGATTAAAGTGATATATAAATGTGAAGCACAAGAGCCATTCTTGAAAAACTCCATATAAGCAAACACTAAAAGGAGCAACACACAGGGGCTGGAGGATTTAAACAAATTAAACATGGGATCTGTATGCAAGTTATGGCAAACGCCTGGTTCTGCCCTATGTGCCACAGCTCTGCCCAGGAACTTGGGAGCACTGTATGTTTTGAGACACACACCATATGCCTAGCATGCCCCTACACCAAGTTTTATGAGGAGTTCTTGAAGGACAGCCTTGGCTTTCTTCCTTAGTGCCTGCAACAGGGAAATCCTTACTTGACCAGATACAAGGCTGTCAAGAGTCCACTTACTCCACTCTAGCCTTTCTTACCCACCATAAAAGGCCCACAGCAGGGTCAGTGAAGTAGCTCAGTCCTAATCAGGAATACGGCTTTTAAACACTCTTCTAACACAGGTGGGCATCACCCACACCAAAGAACCAAAATCACATTAGAAAATATTTTTAAAAGAATGATGGGTTTTTTTCCAAACATTAATCCATTTTCAGTGTAGACAAAACCTACATTCAAATCAAATCATAGGGCTAGAAGGGACCTCATGAGATCATCAAGTCCAACCCCCTGGGAATTGAACCCAGGACCTTCTGCATATTAAGCAGAGGTGCTAGCCACTACACTATTTGTAAGGCTACATATATTATTCTTTTTGTAGGACAGTCTTGTTTGGGTTCCCTAAATAGTTTTAGAGTATTTTTAGATGTGTCACTTGTTTAAAGAGAAAAACGTATCAATGTTTTTTATCAATCCTTTTCACAGTATGCAAATTTTCATCAATGAAAGATGGTTTGGCTGAAATGCATTCAAGACTCAGAGCTTTGTTTGAACATACAAGACGAACAAAATCTAAAAAGGAATTCTACAGTAATAACTTATTTAACCAGGTTTTCTTTTACACTCTTGTATTATTTCTTACAGTGCTAACAAAGCTATGGCATATGGTGCACCTAAGAATGAGTCACTTCAAAACTCAGAAAGGGGAAATAGGAGAAAAAAAACTCACAGAAGCTAAGTTTACCAGCTGGCAAAGAGGGAGAGTTGGTAAGCAGAAGCACATTACAAAATGGCTACCTCAGAACTGTAGCTTTATGTTTCTGCCATATTTAAAGGGTCATACCCCAGAAAGGTTTTCTGGAAAAAAGTTCCTATAAGAGAATAACTTTGTATCAGGAAGGGTTAGAGGGATTAGGCAGACAGAAAAGAAAGTGTTCCTGGGAAAACTGGACTAACCAGTCTAGAACAAAGGGTGCCCCAGGTGAGAAAAGACAACTCCTCGGTGCCCCTCCTCCATTTTTTAAACTTTTGAATACCTTGGTTTTTATTGCATTTTTAGCTCATTGCATTACTTTCATGCATGATCTGTATGAATGATTTATCCCTATCATGTAAGATGATAAATTTGCACACTAAGATCTGTATTTATTCATGCCATATATACGCATATAAAATTCATTTCTTCTAAGCTTATAGAAACATTTTAATTTTAAGAATAACTGAAATGTAGAAACAACAAGAAATTGAACACCAACACTGGATAGAATGAAATGTTAGAATGTTAACCCAGTCCTTTAGTTCCAAAGGTAACTTTTCTCACTTTTGCCACGTGATCTGAAACACAAAATCAGAAAGAGTCAAAGACTGGCTAATGGCATTTTCAAGAGAGAAAACAGCAAGTGATGTCAGTCTCTTGTTGGCCATCCTCAGTTAAGGATGTTTTCATGAGCCTAAGCTTTGAAAAACTGCACTCACCACATGCAACTGTGACCAGCTGCCTAAGCAGAATCCTCAAGGCTATGCCAAATTAGGAAGTGTTCTTCACCTCAGCACCATGAATGAATTGGAGAACTTGTATTGAAGAGGGTTTCCCCTGTGGCAAAATATGATAGATGTTGTCTAATTCAACATACAGATCTTCGTCACTGACTTCTGAATGTTCCCCACATGTCAGCATCTGGTAAAGGTCTGTATAACTGATCAAGTGCGTGTTCCTTTCCACCAGCAGCTTACTAAGATTTCTTCAATGTGCACTCAAGCAATGTCAACAAATGAGCAAAAAGCCTCCCTCTTGAATTTTTTTCCCAAGCTTCCCATCACCTCATCTCTGTCCTCATAACCAAACTGTCTCTTAGAATCATAGGGTTGGAAGGGACCCCACGAGGTCATCTAATCCAACCCCCTGCCAAAAAAGCAGGACCACTCCCACTAGATTATCCCAGCCACGGTTTTGTCCAGCTGGGCCTTGAACACCTCCAAAGATGGAGATTCCACCACCTCCCTAGGTAGCTTATTCCAATGCTTCACCACTCACCTAGTAAGAAAGTTTTTCCTAATATCCAGTCTGGACCTCCCCAGCTGTACCTTGAAACCATTGCTCCTCATTCTGTCCTCTGTTACTGCTGAGAACAGTCGAGCTCCATCCTCCTTGGAGCAACCCTTCAAGTAGTTGAAGGTTGCTATCAAATCCCCCCTCAGTCTTCTCTTCTGCAGGCTAAATAAGCCTACTTCCTTCAGTCCTTCTTCATAGGTCTTGTGCTCCAGCCCTTTGATCATTTTGGTTGCCCTCCACTGGACTCTCTCTAATTTGTCCATGTCCTTTTTGTAGTGGGGAGCCCAAAACTGGACACAGTATTCCAGATGTAGCCTCACCAGTGCAGAATAGAGGGGAATGATCACATCCTTCAATCTGTTGGCAACACTTCTTCTGATGCAGCCCAGTATGCCACTGGCCTTTCTGGCAGCAAGCGCACACTGCTGACTCATATCTAGCTTCCCATCCACCATGATTGCCAGGTCCTTTTCTCCAGTGCTGCTATTTAGCTGATCACTCCCCAGCCTGTAGCAGTACACGGGGGTTTTTCATCCCAAGTGTAGGATTTTGCACTTGTCCTTGCTGAACCTCATGAGATTTCTATTGGCCCATTGCTCCAATTTATCTAGGTCTCCCTGAATCCTGTCCCTGCCCTCCAGGGTGTCTACTGTTCCCCCCAGTTTGGTACCATCTGCAAACTTACTAAGTGCGCAATCTATCCCATCATCCAGATCATTAATGAAGATGTTGAACAGAACTGGCCCCAGGACCGACCCCTGGGGCACACCACTCATTACTGTTTGCCAACTTGACATGGAGCCATTGATTCCTACACGCTAAAACTGATGATCTAGCCAGTTTTCTAGCCATCTTACAGTCCACACATCCAACCCATACTTCCTTAATTTGCCAATGAGAATGCTGTGGGAAACTGTATCAAAAACCTTTCTAAAGTCAAGGTATATCACATCAACGGCTCTTCCCGCATCCACAAATCCAGTCATCTCATCATAGAAGGCAATGAGGTTGGTCAGGCATGATTTACCCTTGGTGAATCCATGCTGACTGTTCCTGATCACTCTATTTTCCTCCAAGTGTTTCAGGATGGATTCTTTGAGAAGCTGCTCCATGATTTTTCCAGGGATTGAGGTAAGGCTGACAGGTCTGTAATTCCCTGGATCCACCTTTTTCCCTTTCTTGAAGATCAGCACTATATTTGCTTTTTTCTCTTCTTCCAATGATTGTGAGTGTCCTTGAGACAGGCTTAAGTGCTAAGTTTTCTGCTGTTTTTCTGAGAGCAGTGGCATCTTTAAATCCATTGTCTCTGGAGGTCACAATGAAATCAAAGCAGCTTCTCATCAAAGTAGAAGTGGTCACAACATCCATCAACTGAGTTTGTAACGCTTTGCTTACAATGTTCACTTGGAACAGGATATCATGCCAAACCACAACTGAGACCAGAAATTTGAAGTCAGTGGTATGGTATCCCAGGCTTTCTGCCTTGGCTTCACTTGACTGCACCAGTTCAATCAGGGCATCATTAACTTCAGCCTCTTTCTGTTTCCCTACCTTATGCTGTCAGTGTGGCTCTCACAACAAACATCACCAGTGGCTTCATGGTCAGATTTGTAACACTGTCCATGAAGGTCTTCCACCTAATAGTTAATGCTGAAAACAGGATGTATATCCTTTGCAGTGTTCTGAACAGAGATATTGAATCTAAAAATTATGCTGCATCTGACACAAACAGGTTGAAGGAATGATAGTCACAAGGCGCAAAGAAAGCTCTTGGATTCAGCACACCTAATAACAAAAACAGCACACTGAACTCAGTGCCCCCAAGACCAGTACCCCAGGTGGTCACCTGGATCACCTGCATTAAATCCAGCTCTGTGAGTACAGATGGTTTTAAAAAATAAAAATAAAAAAAATTGTAGTAGTACAGTGTAAATTCTGATAGCTAACTTAGTATCTCTATGAGTACACACCAAAATCATTATCATATGATGTGTGTTTGGTGACCTATAAGAAATAACTCTTGTACCTGTCCAGATCCAGTAGATAAGAGTCAACATCACAAAGTCAGTTAGCACAACTTGCATCTTTGTGGCAGTATCAGGAGACATACCAAAGACTGAATGTACACAAGACTGAATTATCCTCTCAATCCTAGAGCCTGCTAGGTCAGAGTCAAGACACGTTGGCACATACTGTATAAGGCTTGCCTGTTGCCTTGCCTTTTCCCATCTCATAGCTCTTATGTGAATGATGAAAGCGTTTGTCTCCAGGACTGTCAAGCTAACTTGCACTTTACATAAGCATTGGCTTTACTTTTGAAAATGCTAAAATTAACATTTTTATGCTTTCATGCTCAGTGAAGCAACTGTGAACACATAAGAAAGTGACATAATAAACATAAGATGATCTGTTAGCAATTCATACCCTGCAAGCAATTCAAATTTTGAATTTTTTGCTTGCCCAACCTTGTCACATATATGCCATACTCATAAAAGCATTAGAAGACAGTCATTTCTAATGTACCTCAACAGAATTACTCCAAGGATAAATCTGGCCCTGTTACTTTACACACAAATAAATCAAAGTATTAATACCTTTAGACAAACTAAAACCCAAATAAAGTATTAATATCTTTATACCCATTCCTAGAGAGTTTAACATATCAAATCTCTTATGGGTTATAATGGTACTAAAATTACAGCAATTACTGTGGAAGGCTCTTGAAATCTCTGATACAAATAAGAAAGCCCTTCTGATAAAGTTCAGGTTCTTTAGAGCAGGTGTGGACCCTCTGAGGCAGATGAGGTCCCTTATGACTGGCGTGGTCTTTCTGAAGAATGCCCAGCCCATTTACAACAGGCTTAGCACCTTTCTGCTGGTCACTCTGCTGTGCCCTGGTCCTTTTTCTTTCAGCTCATTTGTGGAATTAGCAAACAATGCCCTTCACCTGATGTATTTTTATATTAAAATTCTGGTCAGAATGCATATTCCAAAAGATATCTTACATGTGTGACAACAGTTCATCATTAGACTTTAAAATTCTTTCAGATAAAGTAAGATTTCTCAAACCCAACATCAGAGAAGAATGCGGCTTTGCAGAAAGGCAGGGAAATCCTTCAACCATTCAGCCATCCTTGTGATTTTTACAATGATTGTAGTAATTCTGCAGAGATGCTCCTATGCTGAATTGAAATGTAGCAATCAGTATCAATGCTATGGGGGAGTCTAGAGAAGATGGGAGTTTACAGAGAAAACATTAAATTGACCAAGTGAAATGATGTCAGTGAAAACCTGTGAAAGCCAAGTCAAAATAAAACAAGTTTATGTCACTATAAGTCAGTGCAGACCATGTTACAGTGTTCTGAAAAAATGAAATAAATCTGTCTGAAGCAGAGTTCTGTGTCAACTTGAAAGTTTGACTTTTTCACCACCAAAAGCTGGACAAATAAAAGATATTACTTCATTTATTTTGTCTCTGTAATATCTTGGGACCAACACATCTACAACTATACTGCAGACACAAATCTGTCCAGAAATTCATGGTCAGGTCTTATTATTGTGTTTGAATAAAATTAAACTAGGTAAATGTAAATCTGTGGAAAATGATGTAGTATGTCACAATGACAATTGAATATATCTATAGGGAACACAATCTTCAAATGTGAGAGCTCATTTCTTGCATAGGGTGTTTAGCTTGACACATAAGCGCTTGCAATTGGTTTTAGGAGGCTTAGACCTGGTTCCCAAGTGAGTGCCCAAAACATAGGATTTTAAAACTTAAAACAGGCTCTCAGGTTTGAAAACTGATCTCTAGATACCAGAAGGAATCAAAATCACATAAGAATGGAAAGTGTGAGTTAAATAGTGCTATAGCAACTTTAATTCATCCTTATTATACTTTGGTATTATCAGCTTGTGCAGAACACTGAGCAATCAACTTACATATCTCTTTGAAAGTATTTACAATTACTTAGTGCATACTTTATATAATATAATCACAGTACATTGGTACAACTAATAGGGTACCTAAAAAGCTTCTCAGCCCCAGATCCCTGATCATTTGATAACACTAAGCCTTGTTGAATGAAGGCTTAAGTGAAAGCAATAATGCAGAATTTCCTTCTTTTGTGTATGTGTCCTAACTGTAACATTATTTTAACATTGTTTTGTGTGTTTATTGTATTGTAGGGCATAGCAAATCTGATAAGAGAATAGGAAAGTTCAAGCCTACACTGGGTAGGTAAAATGAATTTCCTTTCAGATCAGAATGGCTGAGATACCTACATACCTGGTAAAACCTGGGGATTTCTGACAGACATGATCATAATTTCGGACATGGAGTGGAAAGACACGTTTTTGATTAAAGAGCATTCTCTGTTATGATGTGCAGATGACATAAAATAAATCTGCCTGAAGAAAAGTTCTGTGTAAAGGGCTTTTTGGTTAAAGAACAGGAAAGAGTCAAACACAATGCTAACTTTCAGATATATCTCTCCTCTGATGGACAATCAGCAACATGGCTCACTTCCTGAGC
This sequence comes from Podocnemis expansa, assembly GCA_007922195.1. Classification (NCBI taxonomy): domain Eukaryota; kingdom Metazoa; phylum Chordata; order Testudines; family Podocnemididae; genus Podocnemis; species Podocnemis expansa. The sequence continues at coordinate 18,725,497 of ML681984.1, read as the reverse complement.
ATTAAAAGGAAAAATGTGTTTTGCACAGCTCATTGAACTGAGGGGAATTGGAATGATATGCTTGATGACAGTAGCAACACAGTACCCAAATAATACTCCAGGAAGCTAAAATCTTGGTTTGAATAAAATTATGAATGTCACAGATTAGGCCGCACCACACACAACATGTCATTCAAGAGGATTTGCTTCTCTCAGTACCCCACAAGTTACAGCTGTGACTTTCACATTCTTTGGGTAGTTCATTCACCTCAGTCAATCTATGCTTGTTTAAGGAGAAATAAAACAAATCACATTTCTGAACCCAAATGTGTTGTTCATATTAATTTTAGTAATTTTCCAGAAATGAAAAACATTATTTTATTTCCCTCTGTTTCGCTACAACTTCTTTTCTAACCTTTCATTGTGGAAGTTCCTAATGTTGCTCTGATACTAATAGAATATGGGATTGCATTGATCAGAGATAATGAGAGAGGATAGCTGTGACTTGTCAGGGTTTTTTTCCCCAAAGGAAAAATTTCCCTGATTCCCTCTCCCAAACCCTGCATAAGGCAAACCACCTGTCCAATTGAAAAAAGCTGGATGCTGTTTCCATCCAAGCTGCTTAGTGCTGCTCGCAGAACTGGCTAGGTGTGGATATTTTGAAATAACAGTGCCTCCATAGCTCTCCCAGACACTGGTAGGACAAGGTCACCTCCCAAATGAATCTCAGATTTGGATCCCAGTATAGTGGATGCATCACTAACTAAAATTTTTTTGTTAATTTTAATGCATAAAGGACATTAATATTAGTTAATTGATCTCTATAACCAAAGCAAAGCAAGCACTGAAAGAACAATGTTATACTGATGGTCAAAAGGGCTACTGGAAGCATGTGCCACAGAAATTCTGCACTGGAACACAAATTTATAACAAATTAATCTATTTAATATGTCTAATGAGAACACCTAGTTACATTGGACAGAATTCCCTTTTTTTCTAGGGGATGTAAAGTCTCCTGCTTAAGGACATAAGCCAACCACTAGGAGATAAGGGTTAGGGAGAAACTTCCCCTCTGAGCAAGTTAAAAATATAAGATGGCTTTACTGGATCATACCAATAGTCCATCTAGCCCAGTATCCTGTCTCTGACAATAGTCAGTGCCAGACACTTCTGAGGGAATGAACAATTTTGAGTGACCTATCCCATTGTCCAGTCCAAGTCTCTAACAGTTGAAGGTTTAGGGAGACTAGAGTGTGGGATTGTGTCCCCGACCATCCTGGCTAACAGCTATTGATTGACCTATGGCTCTCCATTAACTTATCTAGTTCTTTTTTGAACCCAGATGTAGTTAAACTTTGGGCCATGCCCTGGCAATGAATTGCACAGATCTACAGTATATCAACCAACCTTACAGTTTCTATGACTGGGTAACAAGCCTTGTGGATAGAGAGGAAGCAGCAGATGTGGTATATTTAGAGTCTAGACTTTAATAAGGCTCCTGTTACAGTCTTGCATCACTTTCTCATTAACAAACTAGGGAAGTACAATCTAGATGGAGCTACTAAAAATTGCATGCAAAACTGGTTGGATAACTACTCCTAGACAGTAGTTATCAACAGTTCACAGTCATGCTGGAAGGGTACAATGAGCAGGGTTCAATATTTTCATCAATGAATCAGATGATGGCATAGAGAGTACACCTAATAAAGTTTGCCGATGATACCAAGCCAGGAGGGATTGCAAGTGCTTTCGAGGATAGGATCACAATTCAAAATGATTTGGACAAAACTGGTGAAATGGTTTGAGGTAAATAGAATGAAATTCAATAAAAACAAAATCAAAGTACTCCACTTAGAAAAGAACAATCCATTGCACCCATACAGAATGGGCAATGACTGCCTAAGAAGGAGTACTATGGAAAGGGATCTGGGTGTCAGAGTGGGCCACAAGCTAAATATGAGTCAACAGTGTAATGCTGTTGCAAAAAAACAGAGACCATTTTGGGATACGTTAACAAGGGCATTGTAAGTAAGACACAAGAAGTAATTTTTCCACTCTATTCCACGCTTATTAGGCCTCAACTGGAGTATTGTGTTCACTTCTGAGCATTTCATTTCAGGAAAGACATGGACAAATTGGAGAAAGTCCAGAGAAGAGCAACAAGAATAATTAATGTTCTGGAACACTTGACCTATGAGGGGAGATTAAAAGAACATGGTTTGTTTAAACCGGAAAAGAGGAGACTGAGAGGGGGAATGATAACAGTTTTCAAGTACCTAAAAGGTTTTTACGACAAGAAGGGAGAAAAATTAATCTCCTTAACCACTGATGTTAGGACATGAAGCAATAGGTTTAAATTACAACAAGGGAGGTTTAGATTGGATATTAGAAAAAGAAATCCCAATTGTCAGGGTGATTAACCACTGGAATAAGTCACCTAGGGAGACTGCAGAATTTCCATCATCAGAAGTTTTCAAGAGCAGGTTAGACAAACACCTATCAGGGATAGTTTAAGATGGTACTTGGTCCTGCCTTGAGTACAGGGGACTGGATTCTATGACTGCTCATGACCTCTTCCAGTTTCTATGACTGAGTCCCTGTCATGTGACGAAATACTGTAAATTTGTGTTAAACCTGTTGCCTATTAATTTAATTGGGTGATCCCTGGTTCTTGTATTAATCACCTCTGGAGCCTTCTTTAAAAATCAAGACTATATTAGGTACTCTCTAATCATCTGATAAAGAGGATATTTAAGCAATGTGTTATATCAAAGTTAATAGCTCTGCAGTTTCATATCTGAGTTTGTTTAGAACACTTTGATGAAAATCGTCTTGTCCTGGTAATTTATTACTATTTAGTTTATCAATTTATTCCAAGTTCTTTTCTACTAATACCTCAATTTGGGCCTGTTCCTAAGATTTTTAATCTAAAAAAATGGTGCAGGTGTGAAAAATCTCTCTCATATCCCCTGCATTGAAGACCAATACACAGAATTCTTCTTCCATGCAACTGCCTTGTCTTCCTTGAGTGCTCCTTTACCATTTAGATCATACAGTGGCCTCACTGACTGTTTTGCAAACTTCCTACTTCCTCTGTACTTAAAAAAGTCTGCTGTTAGTTTTTGTGTCCTTACCCCTTCGCTTTCAAATTCTTTTTTTGGCCTTTCTTACTTCACTTGCTAGAGTTTATGTTCATTTCTATTTTCCCCACTAGGATTTGATTTCCAATTTGTAGAGGATGCCTTTTTAACTCTAACTGCCTCTCTTAATTTGCTGTTGGCTTGGTGGCTTTTTTGTTTTTGTTTTTTTTGATCCTCTTACTGTTTTTCGAGTCTATGCTTTCTTTCACATTTAGTGACATTCCCACAGCAATGCAATCTACTATGTCATTTCTATATATTTTGTACTCTGGTATTATGACATCTCATCGATTGTCCTCATTCCACCATGATGTTACCATGATGCCTATTATATCAATATTCTCAGTTAATACCAGGCAGTCTGGTTCACTCATCTTAGTATTTAGAATTCTAGTATTTATATATAACCACTTGTACATTTTGTCAATATTCAGTTTGTCTTCATGTGTTACATTTAAATTGAACTCTTTTGCAGTTGACTGTTCCTCACTATACTTTATCAACTTCTTCCTAACATCTTTATCAGGATATAGCATTCCTCCCTTCATAAATCTACCCATAGGGGATGTCTTCAGCAAAATCGCATACCCTTCCATACGTCAGCATTACCCCAGCTCTTAAAAAAAAAATCCTCTACAACCTTTTAAATGTTATATGCCAGCAGTCTGGTTCCATTTGACTATAAATGAAGCCCATCCTTTTTATATAGGCTTCTCCTTTCCCAAAAGGCTCCTAGTTCCTAATAAACCCCACCCCTCCTTCAAACACCATTTCTCTCATCCATACATTGAAACTGCACTTCTGTCTGTCTTCCTGGCTTTCCACATGGAACTGGAAGCATTTCACAAAACACTACCACTGAGGTCCTAAACTTTAATTTCTTACCTAGTAACCCAAATTTGGCCTCCTTACCTTTCCCTATGTCTGAGGTACCTTTATATACCATAACCACCAGCTTCTCCCCACCACTGCAAATAAACCTATCTAGAAGCCTCATGAGAGCTGAATCCTTCACACCCTGTAGGCAATTTACCATGCAGTTTTCCCAGTCTTCACAAACCCAACTATCTATGATTCTATACTTGAATCCACCGTTACTATTAAGCTGGCTCTTCCTAGTAACTGGGTTTACCTCCAGAGGATGAGTATCCTCAATGTGAGAGGTTACCAGGGGATCATCTGAAATAAGACTCTTAACTATAGAGTTTCAAAGGGGCAGCTGTGTTAGTCTAGTAAAGCAAAAAAAGCAAGGAGTCTTGTGGCACTTAAAGACTAACAGATTAATTTATCTCCTGAGCTTTCATGGAAGAAAAACTCACTTTGTCAGATGCTTTGAAGAGGGGAAACTTACAGAATGGGATGGAAATAAATGCAGGGGAATGTAAGACATGGGATCAGGTCATACTGCAACAGCAAATCAGAGCATTTGTAAGGATTCAAACTCGAGGAAACAGCGCACAGAGGGAGGGTGAAGTCAAATTACCTGTTATAATGTGAAAAGAATCCATAGTCACGATTCAGCCCTGCTTTCATACAATCTAGTCTGCATATTAGTTGAATTTCGGCTGTTTCTCTTTGAAGTCTTGATGTCCTCATTGATGGGATACTTTTACTTTTACATATGCTTTTACCAACTAAATTGATTAGCTGCGGTTCTTCTGCGAGCCACACTTTTTCATTCAAGAACCTCATGTGGCTCCCGAGCCACAGTTTGGCGACACCTGCTCTAGACTCTCTGACTGGCAGAAAAAAAACCTCAATATAAACCAATTCAGTGCTGTTTTCCTGAATCTAAAGATTCACACACTGAATCATCAGCTCTAGAAGAGGTAAGGTTGCTAACCCCATTCATCCCAGTGAGCTGCTAATGCTGAAGTCAAATATTATGTCAGCGTTACTAACTTTTTTTCAGTGATTGTTTAGTAGAAATATCTAGCTAATGTTTGGTGTGATTAGATTCATTCGAGAAGATTTCCAAAGGAGTAAGGTCTGTGAGCTTTAAAGATGTGAATAATGGAATGTTCTGTCAACAAAAAAATTACAGGAAAATAGAATACCCTATATTTGTCACAGGAAAACTAATGGGAGTTGTGCAATAAATATTAGTTTAAGGTTTTGAAAATTCCAGCCTAAGCCTTTGCTGCTTAGGTGCTACTAAATTTTCTTGGGAGAAATGCAATTGAAATTCAAACCCCTGTCTTAACACAATATAGAACCGCAAGGCTACTATTACCTATTTAACTGTTGATCTCTATAATAGACACACCCAATCCTCAACATAGCACTTAATGCCACACTGAGTTCACTCACTCTGTTGAGCTGACAGACTGAGGACTAGTCTACATCAGTGGTTCTCAACTTTTTCAGACAACTGTACTCCTGAAGTCTAAGCCCAAACATACTGGGCTGAAGACAAAGCTCCACTGCCCAGGGCTGAAGCAAGTAACTTAGCTTTGTGGGATCCCCTATGGCATGGTTTTCACCCCCTAATGCCAGCTCCACACTTGTGAGCTCCCCCAAAGCCATCCAGTGACTTCTCTGAGGGTTGACCCTAGGTTCAGAAACACTGATTTAGTTGATGTACCTGCAGGACCATCCCTAGGGGGCTGCGGGGCCCTGGGTGAATTGCCCTCTGTGGGGCCCCCACTCCCCTGCCCTGGCACTGGGGGGGCAGGGCCGGCCAGCGCAGGAGAGGGGCTGTCCCTTGAGCCAGCTGGCCGATGCTGCGGACCGGGCGAACCAGCCAAAAGGGCAGCCCAGTTCAGCACCGCCAGTCTGCCCACCCTCTTTCCCCCCAGCCACACATGCTGCTTTCGGCTCTGTGCCAGAGCAGCAGGGAGGGGGCAGAAGGTAGCACAGCCAGGGGGTTAGTGATACAGGCCCTGCGCTACCTCCCGCCCCCTCCCCACTGCGGCATGGAGCTGAAAGCAGTGCACAGGGCCGGGGGCAGACTGGCGGTGCTGAACTGGGCTACCGCTTTTGGCTGGCTCAGCCAGTCCCCGGCATGGGGGGGGGCAGAGATGCAGGCCCACGGGGCCCCCCAAAGTGCAGGGCCGTGGGCAGCTGCCCCGCTCACCCAACCCTAGGGATGGCCCTGTGTGCCTGCTGGAAGACCTCAGCATTATCTCCAGAAGCATGCATACACCTGGTTGAGTACCAGCAAAGACCCCTAGCGGATACCTAGTGCATACTGGCAAAAAGAGCTACTTTGACTTAGGTACAGCTAAACCACTTCCCTGAACAAAAGCTATGCCATAAAAAGGCCTCTTTTGCTGATGTAAGTTGCATCTACACAGGGAGCTTTCCCAACATAATTATGTTGGTTGTAGATGTGATTTTTTTTCACACTGCTAAATGACATAGCTATGCTAGCAAAACTTTATGGTGTGGTCCTGGTCTGAATTCATTGGCCTGCATCACAGAAAGCAGTAAGCACATTTCTTTCTCACTCTGAGAGTAATGTAAGGGAAAAGTTTTCTATATGGAAATTACCTTTGTTACCCCTTTCAAAAGAAGTGGTGGAGTTGTGTGTATCTATTCATTTTTTGCATGCCCCCTAAGCTTTTCAAAAGAGTGCACGTTCTACATGAAATAAATCGATAAATCCTGTGGACCTGATCTTCCTTTAATTTTTAGCAGAGTCAAGGGAGTTGCACAATCAGTCTGAGAGCAGAAACTAGTCCTGTAGCTGTAAAGAGATTTCTCTTTATACAGTTGTATTTTCCCCATTTTCCTTCAGTTCCTTTCTCCTTTTCTTAGTGTCCTTGCTCAGCTGCCAGAAATTTCTGAATTGGTGAGCTCACTCACCACCTCCCTCCCTTTCCTTTTCGCCTTTTCTCCTTTTCTCCCTCTGTCAATTTCAATGGGTTCCTGCAGTTACTCAGGCAGGCAGCATTCGGTTGCCAAGCAACTCTCTGAAAGAGAACGCATGCTGCCCTTGCAGACAGAGTGTGGCCGTCTGTTCCAGTGATGCTGTGGCCTAATTTCTGCCTCCCTTGTGTTAAATACAAAAGGGGACATCTCCAAAAGTGGCAGGAGAAGGAATACTGAATTATTTGCACTATTTTTTGTTTGTTTGTTTTTTTCCCACTTTCCTGATTTGGTGCATCTCCTTGCAACCCAGGGCTCCTAAGTCACGCACGACTAATCTGCTTGCATGCATTTGGAACTGTTCATTGTGCCTTGCAGATCACTGCCAATTTTCTGTTAGCTTTTGGCTGAAGTAATAGCACTTACAGAGGTCTGTTAAGCTTTCCCTTAACTCTCAGTTAAGCATAATTTTGCATGAAAATTCGTAAGGCCATTCAGTCATAATCTCTTCTCACCTCTTTTTCTCTTGCTTTTATTACCTTGGAGACCTTTCAGGCATGCAAGCATGGTCTCCCTCTCTTTCTCTCCTTTCAACATGTCTTGTCCAAGACAAAGAACAGCCAGCAGAGGTTCCTTAGGTTTTTCCTCACCTCTAGGAGAAGTCCATTCATTTTGAGATGTTTGCCAACTTTCTCAAAGTTCAGGGATATTTTGGTCCAGATTTTCTAGTTTGAACTCATCTCCATTCCATATCCATTTAATCCCTCACTTTCTATTAGGGACAAGAGTATCATAAAAAATGTATATCGCAGGCTCTGTTCCACAGTCGTTCCTTACCTTCTTTTATTGGCATGATTTTAATATGAGTCCCTTATGGTAAATGCTGTAATCCATGCCTTTGTTACCTCCATTAGACTGCAGCATGCTCACCCTCCTTGAGGATGCATGTGGACACTGGACAGAAGCTAAAGATCATGAAGAAGCCCCGAATTGTTACGATGCTTTGTCATTCCACTGATTCCTTTTTCACTTTTGGAACAAGTTTGATGTCCCAGGCCTAATCTACATGAGCTAGCACATGCCTACCCTGAGATAATCAAGAATCTTCAACCACAAATCTCCAAGACAACTATAATCCACAGAGACAATGGTGTTAGGTAAGGCCCTGTATGCTCCATATGCATATTCAGGGGTTAGAGTAAGCCAGAACGCAGTGGAACGCCATTCTGGGGCCCACTATTTTTAGGCAACCAGCGTTTCAGGGCCCCCCAAATTAGAAAATGAAGCCTGAACACTGTGCTCCAGGACCCACCATTTAAAAATAGTGGGCCCCAGAATGCTATGTTCCAGTTCCATCTTCTATTTTTAGGGACCCAAAAGCTGAGCCCCTAAAAATAGCAAGCCCCAAATGGCACTCCACCACCTTCCAGCAGAGCAGAGAGCTCTGAGCATGCTCAGTGAAAGCAGGCTCTATGCCAGGGGTCTCAAACACACTGCCCGCGGGCTGCATGCGGCCCTAAAGCTATTTCCTGCAGCTCACAACAACACTATTGTTACTGATATTTGCAATATTGTTGTATGACAAGGTTTCAGTGGTGCTGCCCTTGGGCTAACATACTAGACCTCATGCGGCCCTTGTGGTGATTTGAGTTTGAGACCCCTGCTCTAGGCTGAAGCCTGGTCCCACTGAACATGCTCAGAACTTTTGAGCATGCTCAGCGAGACCAGGCTCTAGGCCGAAGCCTGAGCCCAGGATGGAGCCATTCCTCATGGCGGCTAGGTAAGGGAGCCCTGGGGGGCTGGTTTTTGGGGACAGGCAAGCTGGCCTGGCGGGAAAAGGATGTGTGGGGGGGGTTGGCCCAGGGCAGCAGGGGAAGATGGCACAGCAGAGGGTTGGCAGACCACTTGGACCATCAGCGACACATTGGGTTTGGGAGGGGGATGGGGAAGGGTTCAGGGTCCAGTGGTGGGCCAGGGGCCAGGAGCAGTAGCTGGGGTGGGGGGGGTGGTAGTAACTGGGGTGGGAGGTAGGCATGTGGGAGGCAGCAGCTGTGGTGGGGGTAGGCATGTGGGGCGCAGTAGCTATGGTGGGGGGTAGGCTTGTGGGAGGCAGTAACTGGGATGCAGGGTAGGGGTGTAGGGGAAGTAGCTGGGGTGGATGAGGGGGCCCCCAACCTGTGTGATAGGGGCCCAAATCCATGTGAGGGGGGCCGCCAATTTAGGAGGGTTCCAGGGCCTGCCAAATTATACTTTAACCCCTATGCATATTAAAAATCCTATAGGAATCCTTCCTTGCAAGAGGTGGGATCCCAGCCAAAACTTCCCAATTCTCCCCATACTGATGATGAGACATGCTCTGTGTCAGTTGGCAGCTACTCCACATCCCCGAGTATCTCAGTGTACACACTGCAGAGAATAGTGTGTTTGTATGCCACTGTCTTCTACTGAACAAGATCAGACATGCTCAGTTATATGCCACTATTCTTATATTGCCAGCAAAGTAACTGAAGTTGTAGGGTCATGTTCTTCAGGAGCAAACGATATGACTTCTGTTCCTGTTCTTGCTGTGAAAAGCCAAGAAACCATGGTGTTCAGTGTAATGACAATTGTGAAGTCAACGTATAATTTGTGAAGTGTTTTGGGATACTCTGGAATGAAAGATGCTATGTCAATGAAAAATATAATTTGTATTTGTGTGTGTCCCACATATGTATCATTTGGCATTGTGCAATACCTCAAGCCTCAGACATATCACACATGGTGGAATGGCATGGAAGTCTATCATCTCAAAAACACAGGCTGGCAACACTAAGAAAACAACAACAAAATGGACAATCTGATTCTTGCACTGAAGACAAATTCTCTACTTATTTGTACTTAACCTAAGAAAGGAAGAAAGTTGGCAACTGGTGTTGACAGTGTCAGAGAATATAATTCTTATGCTTCTTTACCAGACTTTTATCTACTAAGAAATGCAATGGCACAAAACAATCTATCACACTGACAGTGAACTCCCAGCCCACTGTCAGATGAAGCTTACTTTATGGATTCCTCTAGATCTTGCATCAGTGTAAGATGACACTACAATCTGGCCCACTGTCAGCAAGCAGCAACTGAAATAATGCTTCAGTTCTTTGCACTGTGAATATGCAGCTGTCTTCAAAGGGAAATAGACTAATCCTCATCCATTTCTCTTTTTCAAGACATTTTTAAATAGTTTTGCATTTAGAAAGAAACTGACTAAGATTCATTACTTTCTGTATCATGCTCTTTGCTGCTGGAAAGGGTAACAAACCAGAATTGTAGAATCATAGTCAATTTCCTTCTGCTGCCAACTTCTGCCATCAGTTACACCTGTGCAGCTCCACTGAGTTCACTGACATTCAGGTTGTATTAAAAACAAAGTTTCTCTAGCCCTCTATGGTTGATGTGGTTCCTCTTTAATAGGAAAGAGCCTATTAGGGAAATTGACTAGAAGAATGCTAGTCAGTTTCACTCCCTCCAGTTAAGCACTTCTGCTGCCCTGCAGAAAACAAAAATTTGGGGAGATGCAAAATCAGAAAAACAAGAAAGGGAACTGCTGACAAAGTGCAAAAAGGAGAAATAAACAGGACAGAAAAAAACAGACACTGAGGAGATACCAAAATTGAGTAAGAGACGGAAAGGGGAAGGGTGGTACTTCAAATGCTTCACTTATATTTTTGTCACTAAATGGAAAATACAGTTAAATGAAACACTATATACAAAAGTAACTTAAATCTTTGAGACAATCTAGATCTTGGTTTTGGAAGGGGGACATCAAGATGAATCTATTGGAATGGACAGACCAACTCCTTGTCTAATCTTGAGTCAGGACTCTTCTTTATTTCCATTGGAGCACAGGATTTATTTTATTAGACTAGACCAAATATGGGAATCAGTAAGGATTCATATGGCTCAAGGCAGGACTTGGTTCAGATGTTAGAGAACACTATGAATGGCCTACTTGGTTATTATTATACTTTGTCTTCAGCTATTGAAACACTGGCCCCTAAACATCTTCATCTACTTTATTGTCTTCACCAGTCACCTTGGTATATAGCAACCTGTGACAAACAAAGAAGAAAAGGAATGCTGATGGTGGAAATCCTGTTCTAAGTTAAATCAAAGAAGAGAAACATATAGGAATGGAAGTGTGATTAGGGTATTCATCCTGGACCAGGAATTTCCCTAACACCTCCCTATACCCCCCCACATACCACCCCTGTATTTCCCAACACCCTCCCTACACTCCCCAATTTAAAGTCCTGGGGAAGTTGTTACCCCAGACTATCCAGAAGGGGTTAATAAGGCTGAGAAGGGACCAATTAACTAAACAGGCCACAACTGAGGGGAATTCAGTAACTCCTGAATTTTGAGAGAGCCCAGGTGAAATGGACTAGGCAGAGGGCTAAAGAAACTGGCAGTAGAAGAGGGCTGCACTGAGGAGCCCTATAGCCAATCTCCGGACTTTTGAGAGGGAAGGAAGGAAATGTAGGGAGAGAAGATGTAGGAAAAGACCCAGGGAAATAGTACCAAGGTTTAAGATCATGCAGAACTTGACTGCTTATTAGATGGTCCCAGAGCTGGAATCTTGAGTATTAAGTGGGCCCAGGTTACCCTACCAGCCACTGGGAAAGCGGCCCAGTCTGGGCGTGGAATAGGGAAGACTGTCTGAGAAATTTTGTATGTAGTGACTTTGATACCCCAGAAGGAGGAAAACACATAGTAACTTTACTGAAGTGCCAAGCCACAAAGAATAGTAAATGAAGCGAGAGTATTCTGAATGAGGGGCAGGAGGGCAAGCAGAATCTGATTGAATGTGTGTCAGAAATGTATGTTGGTCATGAAAGGATCTAACCTCCAGAGCAGCCAAGAAGAGCAGCCCTAGCAGTCCCCTGGGCATCGTCACAGGGAGAAACATACAGGAAAATCTCTATATACCATGACCGTGGTAGAGGTCACAAAAGGTTTCCCCAGAACAGCATGCATCAAGTCTTGCTCTATGATATTTCAGATGGTGAACAATCTACTAGTCTCCATTTAGTTACGAATTTCAGGGATTCTCACTGTGTAGTTTTCAAGCTCTTTCACGGAGATAACTTGGATTGAGACTGAACCAGAAGCCGCCAGAGCCATAACTTGGACCAGGAGAAATGTCTGGGTTTTGGACCTTTTGGTTTTTGAAGTTCCAGAGGGGTCTGGGAATCCATAGACTATTAGCTACAAGTGGACTCATGTCCTAATCAGCTGGTGAAATGCAGCCTTGGGACCAGTTCTCTCCTGCACCATGAGCTTCTCATCACAAGACAGTGGGAGACTCTATCAAGAAGCTGATTATAACTCCCCTATTCTGTAGGCCAGTCTGTGCTGGCCCTACAGTGTGTTAGAGCAGCCTAGGTCCATAGTGCTACTGTACCTTAATGGTGGTTTATGGCCTTAATTATGACCAACAACACTAACTAAAAATTTAATTCAGAATTCATCAGAAAATGTTTGGCACCCCTGACTTACTATAAAGTCAAACAATCTGATGCAAAAATTCATAGCCATTTGGACGGTCAGAGCAATATGTGGGGCAATCTTCTGTCCCTTTTACTTTCACAGTTTATATACCTACTGAACAGTTAAGATTTGAGTACCCCACCCTTGCCTTTTGTCCTAACAAATGGGTGTTTTACAGGAAGAAATCCATCAACATTTCAAGATTGTATCAAAAAGCAAATAGTACATGAAAACAAAGACATTTTACAGCTCAGACTTCCAACCTCAGCATTGGTTTAATAAGCATTTCCCCCTCTTTATTTTTAACGTGCTTTGAATAATATCCTAAGAATAGTAGAACAGAAGATACAGAGGTAATTTTAACTAGTCCAATGAATATAAATAATTTTATTTTCTTATTTCTTTGTTGTTTTCTCCTCAAGTTACCTCAACTCATCCGCCTCTGTTCTTTACATTTGCTAGTCTTTCATATGGAATTACTTCCTTTAATTCCTGCTGTGCATGCATGTGACATCTAGTTCCACCTCATTTGATACCCGCTTAGATCCTATCAGAGTTTACACTTTTCTCCAGTCTCCTACAAAACTGCTCTCATATGTAGACCGAATAAAAACACACCCTCATTTCATCAAAGTATTTAAATGGGACTTACTTTTTAAAAAAAAAATCTTACCACTCTGAACTGATTTTTAAATAGCAACTCTATTAACTTAGCTATATGAGTCAGCTGCAGCTTGATTGATTCAATCAGCAACAATATTCTGGCAAGCCTCCCCTCCAGTCCCCAAATTTACATAGCCATGGGATGTTTCCAGATAAATACAATGAATTGTAAGATGTGAGATACAGGTCCATAACCTAAAATCTATGGATTTAAGTGGTAGACTTCTCTACATGCAGGAGATGAATAATTCTCATTGATGGCAACTACCCATATCTTATGGGGAAGACTAGGCCCTGAAGTCCTTAACTAGGATGAATTTTTGCCTCCAGTTATATCAATGCAAGGAGAAATTAGATACCATACTGAAAAATTCCATAAAAATACCTGGTATATATGTTTAAATATAAACATGGGCCCACCTGCATTTATCAACCACACTAACTTGCCCCAAGATCTTTTCAGATCTTACAAGCTAAGAAGGTTGAGTAGGACGTGTTAGATCACACACAGAGGTTTTATCTGACTTCAGGTTTTCACTGCCTTGGTTTAAACAAATGTTTGTTGTGTAATATGCTTTCTGTCCTCCAGTTCAGCTTCAAGAAGTGGCTAGACAAAGAGCTATGTCAATACCATTTAATTAATGCACCACCTAGTGCAGGGGTCTCAAATACACAGTTTGTGGGCCGCATGTGGCCCTTAAAGCTATTTCCTGTGGCCCGCAACAACACCGATATCTGCAAAATTGTTGTATGAAAAGATTTCAGTGGTGCAGCCCTCGGGCAAATGTACTAATCCTCATGTGGCCCTATGCTAGTCCTCATATGACCCTTGTGGTGGTTTGAGTTTGAGACCCCTGATCTACTGTGAACACATGTAGCACAAGAAGACATTTGGGACATCTGTTTTTAGTAAACTAAGGCCAGTGCAAAATCATCTGATATGTCTGAACTCTTAACACTTGAAAAAGTTATTTAATTTAAAATGACTAACCATTTTCCTTTTCCTTCTGATATTTAAACCAATATTAAGGCAGGTTTGTCGCTCTTACGTTATTTTTGCTTGCAGATGGTATCATGCTTTCCCTCATGCTGCCCTTCATGATAGGAACACATGTCCCATAACAATATGCAAAGCTGCCTCATTATCTTCCTGAAACCACCCTTTGCCATGGTGCCTCTAGAAAAACTTGACAATAGTTGGGTCACTGGTTTGCTGAAGCCACTGCCCATTGTGCTGACCAATACTGTCTCATGGTTGCCTCAAGCTCTTCATCTACCTGCAGCTATCCATTTTCTCCTGTCTTATACTTAAATTGTAAATTCTTTGGTGTAGGGTAGGACTGTTTTTTCTCCTGTATTTGTATAGCACCTAGCACAATATAGTACTGGTACATGATTAGCATTCCTATATGCTACAGTAATTTAAAAAATTAATAACAATATGATACCTTCTTTCAATAAACTGTCCTCCTTGGTGAAAGGCAATCAGGCATGCCAAAAAGAACTTTAAAAAGGATATACAAATCTTTCCCATTTTACAGAGAGAAGCCCTTCCTATCTTCTATAGGTCCCTTTAACTGAAGCCCGTGCAGCAAAATATTCTCTTACCGAAGAAAGACATACTCAACCATTCCTTTTACCTTCAACATTTGATTCAATAATCTCTGAAAAGCAACCATCTCTGAAGCAAGGATTTAGGAAGAAAACCAAATAGAACCGTACCTAGCTTACTAGTCCACAGCATTTAAATACAGCAATAGCTGCTCTCATCCCACTAGCTAAGTGCCCTGTACCTGCAACAGCTAGGTGGTCCAACGTAACTAACTTTCAGACAGTTCCTTCTCAACTGTTGAAATTGTAACCAGCTTCTATTATTAAATCCCAGTTTAACTCCCTTATAAATGACCTGGAAAATCTGGTTTGGCCTGCAAATTACCAGATTTATTCTCAATGCAAAAGAATGCTTTTTTTGGAGGAAGTGTGTTCATAATTCTTTTCTGCTACTGGTCATTAAAATTTACTCTGATTTTAAATTGTATCTTTTGTCTCATACTTTGTCATTCTGGCTCAAAAAAAGTTTGTTAAAATGCCTTCCAACTTTACAGAATTGAATCTCCATGACAACTGTACTGTCTCTGTGTAAAGTAAACAGGTTGTAGTTAATCAAATTTATTAATGATTATTGTTGTAGGTAGTTTGGAATCCAGTCCTATTCCTATTGATTTCACTGGAAGTGCGTGTGGGGGGGTTGTTGTTTTTTTTCTTTCCTCATTGACTTCAATGGAAAAACTGTACTCATAGATTAGTTATCAGTGGTCCACTGCCCAACTGAGGTCCCATAGTGTTCAATGTTGGGTCCTGTTCTGGTCAATGTTTTCATTAATGGCTTGGACAACAGAGTAGAGGGTATGCTTGTAAAATCTGTGGCTGACACCATTGTGGGAGGGGTTGCAAGAACTTTGGAGGACAAGATTAGTATTCAAAATGATCTTGACAAATTAGAAAATTAGTCTGAAATCAACAAGATGAAATTAAATAAAGTGCAAAGTACTTCACATTAAAAGGAAAAATCAAATGCACATCTACAAATGGGGAATAATAGGCTAAGTAGCTGTACTGCTGAAAAGTATCAGAAAGTTATAGTAGATCACACACTGAAAGTGAGTCATCAGTGTGATGCAGTTGGGGAAAAAACTAATATCCGTCTGTGATGTATTAATAGGACTGTTGTACATAAGACACAGAAAGTAACCATCTCACTCTACTCAGCACTGGTGAGGCCTCACTTGAAGTACTGTGTCCAGTTTTGGGCACCACACTTTAAGAAAGAGGTGAACAAACTGGAAAGAGGCCAGAAGACAGGAACCAAAACTATAAAAAGATTAAGAAAAGGCTAAAAAATCTGAACATGGTTAGTGTTGAGAAAAGAAGATTGGAAGGCAGGACAAAAAACAGTCTTCAACTATGTTAAGGGCTATTTAAAGACAACTGATTAATTGCTCACCGTGATCTCTAAAGGTAGCGAAAGAAGTAATAGGCTTAATCTGCAGCAAGTGAGATGTAGGTTACCCTTTAGGAAAAACCATCTAACTATAAGGGTAATTAAGCACTGGAATAGACTTCCAAGGGAGGTTGTGAAATTCCCATTGTTTGAGGTTTTTAGGAATGGGTTGGACAAGCACCTGTCATGGTCTAGGTTTACTTGGTCCTGCCTCTGCACTGGTTTCTGGACTTGATGACATCTTAGGTCCCCTTCAGCTCTACATTTCTATAATTTTGTGTATTATACATAAATGTATTCTCTTCCAGTAGGAACTTAAATTGGTGTTTGAAACAAAGTTTTGGATTTTGGAATAACTCCTAGAAATCACAACTGTTTGATACCAGTGCCATTATAGAAGTATTTAATCACAAAACAGTACCAACTACATGCAACAAACTGTGTCCAAGGGTGAATCAGCTTCACCCTGTCCGAGTTGCCACAAATCATTTTAGTAATAGAGGGAAAAGTGACTAAACTGCATCAGATAGTAGTAATAATAACATTGAGCATCCCTTTTATGTAGTTCCTCTACTTCATCCCCCCGTCATTGCTTTTTAGAGGCAAGCTGTTTTAAAGGTCACTCATTGTAAACAGAAGACAGTGATCTGGATCTCTTGCAAGAACTATTCAGATGACTAGTTGAATATCTCCTCCAAACGGCGTATTGTCAGGGTTTGTGGTTTTGAAAAACAGGACTTGTAACAGTTCCCACATAATCAGTGACACATTGTGCCATATTTTCCTCTTAATCTGTGTCTGTGCATGAGTGTTGTTTTTAGGGTCATGAATTTCAAAGAATGTAGTCACTGTAGGTACTGAACACTATTGAGAAATTTTCAGGAAAAATACCTTCTACCAACCTATGTAGTGGCTGATCACTTCAAAATACAAGACATCAACACTGGAAAGAAAAGGTCAAAACACAACTTTTATGCCCATCAACTGAGGTCTCATTTGGTGCAAAGATGGCATTGGTTGTCAAATCATTACATCAGCTACAGCCAAAGAGGAAGCATGTGTAGTGGTCAGAGTAAGGAGATTGGGTGGACAGGAATTTGGAGCTCTGCTTCTGGATACGCCACTCACTTGGTCCATGGCATTAAGCAAGTTACTTAAAATCTCTGTGCCTTAAATTCTTCATCTGTGCAACTGAATAATGTTTCCTATCCTCACAGAGATACAGTAAAGTTAAAATAAGTAAACAATAATTAATTAACATTTCAGTGTATAATATACAAAATTCGTAGCCAAAGATCTAAGTGGCTTTTTTGCATATTAAAACACAATAAAACAGGTGAGAAAATCAGAAACCTCTCCTCACTTCCTATCTTGGAAGACAAACAACGGAAAATGAAAATCAAGTCCAAACAACATCCCACATCATTCACATTTTACCACACCTCATTGTATGTCTACACCCTCCAAAGCCCATAAAAATATTTAATGCTTGCATGGTCCTCTGAAGGTTAAAAATTTGGACTATTTCAGACTAAGGGAGGGAGCAAGGCCCTTAACAGAGAACATCCTGCTAGCAGTTTTTAAACTGAGCTAGCTCCACAATGAGTGTGTGTCTGCTGATTGCAACTGAAAGGGGAGAGGCAGTTTCTCAAGCAGATAGATTTTAAATTTTTTAGGGCTTAAAAAGTCAAAAGTAACCCCTTATATTCCATATAAAGATCCACATGCAGTTAACACATGAGTACTACTGGCCTGTGTTCTTGGAGAGATGTGTTCTTTAACAGGTTGGCTATTCCATTCTGCACAAACTAATTTGTGGAAAGGTATAACGAATAACCCCATTCCTGTAGTATAGTCTGAAGGTGACAAAGGCATGGACCTTAGTGCCAAAATGCAATTATTTACTCCCTTGTAAAGTACTTTGAGAGCCTCATGTGAAAGCTGCAATAGCAAAGCTGACTATAAATATTATATAAGAGAGAGGCTCCTTAAACTCTTTCACACTAAGAGAACTTTTCAAGTACCTTTACTTGAAACTAAGACCCATATAATGTTCACTCTGTTAAATGTTTGCATGATATTTTGCACAGCTGTAATGAGACTTCTGAAGTCACATGACCTAGTATGCCTGCTCGTTAAGCCAAAGGGTCTATGCACATGAGCAAAGTCTGTAGGATCAGACTTACAATTTATAAATTTGTGTTATTCAACCAAAATGTGTTGCCTAAAGGCGAATGAAGCAATGAAAACCACAAACTGGATACCCACTGCTCATCTGTGAAATCCTCCAACTATACAGTAATGCTGTTTATGTCTCATTTAAAACACAGGAATTCAGGACAATGTAAGTCCTTCCTCAAAAAAAAAAAAAAAAGTTTTCCCCTTATGGACACTTCTGGTCACAGCTGTGTTTAATGCTAATCAGTCTGCCACCTCTTGTACTTTCATAACATCTTTTGCAGCTTTCTTGTGTTGTTTTTTAAGGGCTTTCTTTGGCTAAACCTGTTTATAGCACTAGGAGAGGAAGAAACAAAGCAATTGTAAAGCTTGTTAAGAAGTAGTTCATATGCTATTAACGGTGACCTTGCCACTTCCAGTTCTGTTTATTCTACTTCCTTTCCAAAGCAGGTCAGTTCATTCTGAATAAAATGTAAGCACTTCTGAGTAGAGATGAAGTCAAGTCTGAACATGTAACTTGTTAAACTTCTAGCCAGCAGAGTAAACCAACAATCCCCAACTGTGAGTCATTCCCCTCTACCAAACACAGAGGAAAGTCCAGGGGTGTGGGGTGGGGCCCAAGCCAGTCCTATGAGTAGAGTCCTGCATGGATACAAATATGTGGATCTGTATCCGATCTGTATCCACAAGAAATGATCAGCAGATATCCATGTTGTATCCACAGATGCGGATATAATGCGGATATCTATGTATTTGCAGGGCTACAGCTCTGTGAAGATAAAAATATGTGGACTTGTATCCGATCTGCATCCGCAAGAAATGGTCAGCAGATATCTGTGTTGTATCCATGGATGCAGATATAATGCGGATATCCACAGATATGTGCATATTTACAGGGCTCTACCTATGAGGGATCAAGAAGGATCCAGCCTCTCTGCTCCCTGCTCTGCTCCAGCCCCACTCCCAACCTCAGCCCCGGATCTGTCTCAGCACTTGGTCACTGACTCCACTCTCAGACACCAATCCCCATTTTCAGCCACCAGTCTCTGGCCCTTGTTCTTGACCACCATTCCAGCCACCGGAAGAAAGGCCAGACTCCCACTCTCAGTTACTAGTACCTGCTCTCAGCTACAGCCCCAGGCCCAGTCATGGCTCTGCTCCTAGCCCAGACAGAGGAGGACACACAAATTCAATTACTGGGGGGGGAGGGGGTACATAAGAAGAAAAGTTTTGGGACCACTGTCTAAAGTCCTTCTGATAATGCGCTCTTCAATCTAGCAGACAAAAGCGTAAGATCCAAAGGCTAGAAGTTAAAACCAGACAAATTCAAATGGGAAATGAAATGTAAATTTTTACCCGTGAGGGCAATTAATTCTTGGAACAATTAACCAACAGTTGATGATTGTCCATCAGCAATTTTTATATCAAAACTGGATGCTTTTTCTACAAAACATGCTCTAGTTTGAACAGGAACAATTTTAGGAAAGTCATTGGCCTGTGTTATGCACATGGTCAGACTTGATGATCACAGTGGTCCCATGTAGCCTGAAAATCTATGAACCATAGCAAACTGAAAACTAAAACTCTGTTTATGCTAGGATCAGAAATTAGCTTACTACAACAACATTTAAACATCACAGCTCCAGCACAGTTTCCCTGATTAGGATGGCAAGAATATTTTTCTTAAAACTTAGCTAACCAAACCAAATGTTAAAAGTTCTGAGTCTCCACTGATTTACCTTGCTTTTACAGTGAAGTAGCTCCCCTGACTTCAGTAGATTATTCCTGATTGACACTGGTGAGAGAACAAAACTAGGTCCTCCTTCTTTTCCCATCCTTGCATCAATGCTAGCCTACACAAGTAATTTCACAACATAATTCTAAATCTGCCTTCAGACAAAAAACTATGTCCATCTTGTAAAGGGAGAGTCTGCTAGAAACAACATAGCTGTACCTAGTACAATTCTGTTTCACATATGCACAGAAACTCAGTGAAATTCAAATCTTCTGAGGCTGAAAATATGTCATTTCCCAAACAATGTTCCCTCTAATTTTTTGTAGGCTATGTGCACAAAAAACTTCTTTGTGTGCACAAAAAAACTTTGTGTTCACTAATATTAGCACTGACGAATTTTTTTGTGTGCACTTTATTTTGCTGCATGCACAGATTTCACAACCTGTGTGCACATGCGCACACGCACACATCTTAGAGGGAACAGAATCATAGATTAGGGCAAGGGCAACGCTGCCCTGCATTTCCACGTCCCTGCCCTGGATCTAGCTGTCTGCTGCTGGCCAAAGCCATCCCATGGGGGGTGAGAGGGGCAATCGCCCCACGCCCCATGGTTCCGAGGGCCCCGTGATGTCCCGACCTGACCAGGGCAGCACGGAACCCGAACCACTGCTCCTCTATGGCCGTGCTGTCCCCCACCCCCTCCCTGCTGCTTTCGGCACCGAGTCAAAGGCAGGGGTAAGGGGGGCAGAGCACAGAGCCAGTGCTAGGGGTGGGAAGAGCCAGCCCAGGGGCAGAGTGGGCCAGCCCAGAGGCTGGGCTTCTCTCTGGCCCCTCCCCTGGGCCAGCTGTTCCACCCTGGGGGCAGGGAGGGCTGGCCCAGAGGTGGTGCAGTAGAGCAAAGCCCAGCCCCCAGACCAACCCGCTCCATCCCCTGGGTTAGGAGTGGGGCAGCAGTGCAGGACCAGCCCACACTCTCCCCAGCACAGGGATGGCCCTGCCACTGGCCAGCAGTGGCAGGAACAGGATCCGGGCTGGGGCTGCCTGCCGCACATGGCTGGCTACGTAGCGGCAGGAACCAGATCCAGCTCCGGGCAATCAGCTGCTTGCCGGCAGCAGCAGGATGCAGGAGCTGGAGCTGGCTCCGGGCTGTCTGCTTCTTGCCTGCAGTGACTGGGGCCGGATTGGGCCCACCCAGGCCACCTGCTGTAAGAAGCAGTAGCCAGAGCTGGCTCCACGTCGCTTCCTGGCAGTGGCTGGATCTGGCTCCAGGCCACCTACAGCATGCCAGCAGTGGCAGGGGCCGGATCAGGCCCGCCTGGGCCACCTGTCAGCAGCAACTAAGACCAGATCTGGCCCTGGAGCTGGATCAGGTGCGAGGCTGGGCCTGACTCTTTTTTTGGGACAGCAACACTTCTGGATTAGGGATTGACGGGACTTCAGAAGGTCACCTAGTCCAATCCCCTGCTCAAAGCATGATCAACCCCAACTAAATCATCCCAGCCAGGTGTTTTTTATTTAAATATGATTCTTCAAATCTAATTGATAGCTACTAGTTTCATTTGGTATTTAGATACCATGTGACAGGAGCAATATAAAATCATAAGAAAATTATTATAAGAGATTATATAGTATAGTCTTTGAAGGATTTTTCATATTGCCTTTTGTAGGCAAAAAATACAAATTTGTATGTTTCTGAAAAGTTATCTTTTGACTACTCTTTGCTTTGTCTGTACACTAGACATTTAACATCTCTTGAAAGATATACTTTCTCAAAAACTTGTTTTATTGACAGAACTTCATCTCTTTCCATCTATCCTGAGATCTGGTAAGGCTGCCCATCACTAGTATTTTAAGATTTCCATATTAATAAGATTAGCAATACCAAGGCTCCTTCTAGACTTCACGGAATCTCTGATTCTCCTTTTTCACGTTTTCTGGTTGGTTGGGTTTTTTTTCACAGAAAGTTTGGCTTTGGATAATTTACTTTAGGAGTAAAGTGACACAGGATGGAAGTACCAAAGGGATAGCCATGTTAGTCTAGTTCAGCAAAATAAAGGAGTCCTGTGGCACTTAAAGACTAACAAATTTATTTATCGCATGAGTTTTCATGGGAGAAAATCCCACCTCATCACAGGCTTTGAAGACGGAGGAACTTACAGAATGGGAGGAAAATAAATGAAGGGGAGTGTAAGTCAGGGGATCAGCAAATCAAGGCAGTTGTTAAGATTCAAACACTGGGAAACAGCACATGGAGGAAGGTGAGGTCAAATCACCTGTTATAATGTGAAAAGAATCCACAGTCATGATTTAATCCTGCTTGAGGTTGTGAATGTTTTCAGGTAATGGGGAGGGGGGCAACCAAAGTGGAAGATTTAGCAGATTACCCTAAAGGTGCTCAAACTCTGGATTCATCTGATCTTTGGAACTTCATTTTACTACTAGATCCCCTTGACTGAGGACACTTTGTCCTTGGATTTCATACACTTAATTGTGAGCTTTGTGATATGTTGTGTTCCAGAGAAACACAACTGAGGTTTCTGTTAGAACTGGTAACAATGTTAAATGGATAACCTAGGAAACTGGCATTCTCTCTCCATTGATTAAATACAAAAAATTCTGGCAGTGAGAATACAAGCTTCTCCATGTTGCCCAACAATGGACCTCACTCCTGCATTTGAGGAACTACACTGTTTTTAGTGGAATTATTCTGTCTTTAGTTGGTGCTAATAAGGTAGTTCAGTCCACATGTCTACTAAACGCATGACTTCTGCACTGAGAGACCTCCAATAGTGTCAGTGGATTTTATGATATGGCAGTTTTCTCTAGCAGTAGCACCGGCTCATGCATTAAATCACTACATAATCTGATTTCTTTAGGAAGCAAATAAATTATATGATTTTTTAAAAAGAATAATTTAATTTAAAAAACAATTGCTCAGTCTAAGAAAGAGGAGAAATTGGTCCTTACTGTATGTTATTGGCATCTTTGTGGTAGTTTCATTGTAAAAGTCCACAGACAGAAAAAGCACAAAGACTGATCAACAAAGAGCCATACCGGCAAGAAAGAGTAGAGTAAGTACATGTTGGGTAGCTAAATACAGGACTTCATTCACCAGAACTGACCAGACAGCACCTTTCACAATATTCAGTTCATGTGAAAAGAAAAACCAACCAACCAAAATAAATAATAATAATAATAAATCCATTTGGCCTTTTAAGATGTTATAAATCCCTTCATGAGTCAGATGTCACATAGGACAACAAACATTTTTGTAATTGTATGGAATGCAAATCATCTGTTTATAGCACAGAAAGATAGATACTGTAGATTAAACTTCTGCTTTACAGAAAGAAATAGTAAAATTTTTAATTAATAAATTAAATGTTTGGATAACTGACATTTTCTAAAAAAGCTGAAAGATACATGATTGTACTATATATTAAATGCTACATTTAAATACCTTCCATGACATTATTCTCATCCATTTTTTGCAACTAGAGAGGGTTGAAATCCACTGAGCAATGAGATGCTGAAATGTAATCAGAAAAAACATATTTAGTAAAGAAATATTCACTAACTGATTTACTGTTCCATCACCTACATGATTAACTCAGATAAGCAGCCATACTTAGGGATTAGTTGAACTGTCCACAATGAATCGAAAAAAGACATTTGTTAAATTTGACCTCTGCTCTACAACTCTGAAAATACCAATACATTTATAAATTTTAATAAATTTTCAATGTAACTCTAGTTTTTTTTATTATTATGGGTTTTTGAATGAGACTTTAAAAACATAGGCTTTGTCTGCACCCCTCAAATATTTCATGGCACTTTTAGTAGCAACAGGGAGGTTTTCCTTATTATCCTTAACTAAAATATTTCTTCATCTAGTTGTACTGTATTAGTTGGTTTCTACCACCTTCCCAGAGATGATAGCAATTCAGTAGGACTGTATATACATAATTTGCAAAGTGGTTTTGGATCCAAGAGTATTATTGATATTAGTTCTAATCCTACAGGAAACAGTCAATGCTGAAATATATGAAACACCAGACTAGTGGTTGTGCTGTTTGTCAGGTTCATTACTCTGTAGGCCACACTGGTTATGAGCACATATTTAACTTCTGTGGGAATGGGAGTTCTTTGTGTCACTATATCAAGTCAGATGAACAGGATGTGACTGATCTTTTTTTCCCCCCACAAATGCAACTACAGAATTCCTAAACTATGCTTTTTTGTTATTGCTCTTTCAGATTTGATAAATTCTTTAACTGACCACACACTGCTGCTTGTAGAAACTTGTGTATGCCACACATTAGAATGAAATGTTTCCTATGTCACTTGGACAGCAAACACCTAGTGTTCTATTTGCAATGTTTTGACTAAGACAAAGTGTATTTTGTGTAACTACTTTGTGGATTTTTGAAGGTACAAAAGCTATTTAAAGTTAGATGATCATTCTGTTTTATGTATTGTCTATGTATTATTTAATCATTCAGGTTTTCTGAATAGAGTTAAAAGATGACACTGTAAACTGTCACTTTCTCTGTGTTCCCTCCAGATTACAATGGGCATACATGCAGAACTAAAATAAATGACTGCATACAAAATATTATATAAAAATACATTACGGTTGCAAGATGAAACATTAAAAAAATTAAGAAATGCCCAAATTCAGGCCCAGTCCTACAAAGACTTAAATACATGGTTGACTTTACGCACTTCAAATAGTCCTACTGACTTTGATTCAAAGTTAAAGGGACTTGAATTACAGTCACTTTGGCCCTTCTGAAAATTTTACCATAAACATCTGTAAACTGATCAAATCAAAACCAATTTTCACCAGACTACTAAAGACAGACTTGTCAATTGAGATTTTATCTCTGTCAAATTTCAAATTTATAACATGTATTGCTAAGACAGTGGAACTGTTTGAAGGTAAGTCACAAAGGCTATGTCCACACTTACACAGTTAAATCAATTTAACTTATATTTAATAAAATCAGTATAAAAATAATTAAATCAAAATAGCATGTCCAGACACAATTCAGGAAAGGGGCACCATGAGAGGTGTGGCAACACCACCCCCTCACTGGGCCATGCCCCCACCCAATATATAGAAAAAGGAAAGCACCTGGGAAGGAGAAGTGCAAAAAGTGCTAAATCAATTTAACAGTTAAATCAAAATAACATGTCTGCACTGTGTTATTTTCAAATAACAATTTATATTTAACCATCATTGATATAATACTAGGTTTTATTATATCAATATAACTTTCCTTATATCGAAATGAGGGAGCTCCTCATTTTGAAATAAGGAAACGTTGTGTGGACCTACCATTTTTTAAATCAAAATAACCAGCATTATTTCGATTTAAATGGTGTGCGTGGCCATACCCAAACATTCAAATTTCAATAGTAAAAGTACCTATTTCCATATTACTTGATGGCTAAACTTTTTTGCTCAAATTAAAAAAAAAAAAAATTGTTCTTGAGCTGCAAGCAAAAACGCAGTTTTATTCCCCAAAACTAAAATTTAGCAAAGTTATAAGGATATTTAAAGTATTTTTAATGTTATCTATTGAAATTGCTACACATAATCTCAGATGAGATATTTTATTCTCTGCTCATGGGAAGATTGGGGCCACATTGAGCTCTGGTATAAGGGCTATAACTCTAGTTCAATGGAATTACCTCTTTTTACACCAGGATGAATTTGGCCCAAGGTATATTTGACTGACTAGGTTTGGCGCTGAAAAGTTTCAAATGTAATGAGAAAGACTGCAGAATAAATTCTTTTACCTATTGGTTAAGTGCAGCTTCTGGCAAGCTCTAATAGTTTATCTTCACTGTATGGTAATGATGACTCTTCTCAGGCACAAAGAATTATGATTTTTATCAATGGTTCATGCCAAACACACACCCTTAAAAGAAATCAGCCTAAAGCAGGTGCACTGAGCTGTCAGACCTTGAAATTTGTTTTGAAACCAACCACCTGTTAGTGTAATTGTGTAGCTATTTTTCCTGGCTTATGGGATTTTAGTTCAGCTGTTGTTCTCATGCTAGCATTTATTTCCTCTAGGAATCACTCACTCCACTTGCACACTTCCACTGTGTGACTAACATCTTGGGGTCTGATTCAATGTGTACATGTAAAAAGCTCTGTTGTAGTTCCCTTAATCAATAGCAGACTTTGTTTGTAGATAAGTCTTATGATCTCTGTAGAAAAAAGTAAGAAATGTATTTTACATCCTCTTATTACACACAATAATTTATACAACTCTTCTGAGTTTCCTGTTTGTTTTAGACAGGGACAAAGAAAATTTACTTTTCAGTGGATGAGCTCAAGGATCAGATTTAATGCTGGTTCCCTAACTCATATTTTACTAACAGAGTAGCAATGTTTTTACCATGGTATCTAAAACCTCAATCAGCATTTCCATTATAACATTCTATTTTAAGGGGTTTATAAGTTGACTGCAAAAGTTTACTCTGTGTTGAAATTTAGCAGACAAGGTCTCAAGCCAAAAGCATATTTAGCTGACAAAATCTGAAAGAAAATAAAAATATATCATGTTACAAGTATTAAAATGAAGGTAAATTTAGGTGCTTGTCATGTTTCTATGACTCAGAAAAGGCATTTTATAAATATCATGATTCTTGCAATTAGTCAAAAACAGACAATAGTTGGGTTTGCTGTTTGGAAACAACAATTATAAAGTATGAAATCATCTATATCATAACTATCTTCCTGGGTACAGGATCCTACTTGATGCGGCCCAAAAGTATATAAAGAACTTTTCAGCACAGGGGAAAAAAAGACATGATCACTGCAGCGAAGATCTTAAAAAGTACTTTCAGATATGACACTGCAGAGGTCACAATGCACAAAAAAGTTCAGGGGAGAAAGGACAGTATTCACCTTAGTAAAATGACATAGCTGTTAGTAAAGACTAGTGCATGTCAGGATGGAGCAAAGAAATTTTTTAAGATGATAAAATAAATGGACTGAATACATAGAAGAGTTAATCAACAAATTTTGTGTATACTTTATGAAAGAAGTGGGTATTCAGGAAGAATTTTAAAGAAGAGAAGGCAGAGGCTTTGCAAACCAGCTCAGAAAAAGCACACCATTTTATAAACAAAGTCTTTGCATCTATAAATAATAATTTAGTGAATGAGCAAATAGCTATTATTGATATACTTTAATTCATTACAATAAGCAGACAATTCCAAAAAACTAAAGATGTAGACCTATATGCATAAATGAGGTACTCATGTCATACGTGTTAGATACTTTCAAACGTATTTCTATCCCCAAAAAAGGACCTGTCACAGTTCAAGTTTGGAAATTTTGATTGGATGTATTCCTGGAGGTTTCATTGTATGACTTAATGTTTATTAAAAATTAATCTTTAATTCCTGGAGATGCCAGGACAACCCTGGTGAGCTGGCAACCCTACCACAGTTCAGATCCTTTGTTTTCTGCACTACTTCCTGCCAGCACCCCATTGAACACAACACAGCCCAAACGAGGCAAGAGAAGGTGGAACCAGGGCATACAATAGTGGTAGTTCTCTTCCTGCACATTGGAAAGCTCACCGAGACATTGTGAATCCAAGTAATCCTGCTGTAACCTTAGCATTAATTCAGGGTGCAAACCTGCCCGTCACAGTTGACATGCTTTTACTCAGCAGCTACATAAATGATATAATAAATGAGTTTGGTGAATGACCTAAGTATAGTCACATAGACATAAAAACTTTATTAAAATCCAAGTATTAAGTTAACTGAATCAAAATCAGACAGACACAGTAGAAAAACCTCTCATGCTGTCACATTCACAAACTCCTGGGCAAAATGGAAAACACAGATAGAAGGTAGTCATGATTGAGTACTTCATAAGTGAGGGACAAATGTCCAGTTTACACAAGGCTGTCAATCCTGCTGGGCCCAGCTCAGGTCAAGCCAAAACCATCTTTACACAACTTTTCCCAGTCCATTCACATATCTGGAACTATTTCTAATTAGTTTTTGGCCACTTGTCCATATGTAGTATTCCTACTAACCTTGTCTGGTATTCTGTAGCACCATAATTTAATTTCTGAAGCTGGCCTAAGTTATCTATGACAACTCCCATCACAGTGCTTTCAATATGGTTAGCTCTAAAAATTCCCCCAAAGCTACTAGTTTAGACTTTTTTTTTTGTTTGCTGTTTGTGATTTGGTTATTTGTCACAAGCTACATGTTACTAAATCTTGTGACCTTAGATAAAGCACTTATGCTAAAATCCCATAATTACTAAGCCTCAGGCTCAACCTATTGCCAACCTTATCTTGATAGTATTTCCTATTTTATGTGCTTCCCTACCTGTGTTTCAACTACATGGAAATCACTTTTAACTACTAATAGCAAAATTGTCACCAATACATATGTATATATTAAACTTGTTTCATAGTTTCCATAGGATCACAGCACAAGTCACTGATCAGCACCGCTGACTAGGTTGAGCAAAACAAACTAGGAGTCCTGTGGCACTTTAAGACTAACATATTTATTTGTTTCATGAGCTAAGGTTGTGCAGCTTCACTATGCGCTCATCCGAAGGCTGTAGCTAAAAGGCACAGCATAGCCCTTGTGCACCTGTGTACATAGATAATTCATTAGAATTCAATACACAAAACTAACGAATAAAACACAGTGGACGTAAATAGGAAAGTATCCATCAAAAATGGAGAGTAAAAATTAGGATAAAATATTCTGCATTTTTTATTTATATTTGCACTGGTAACTACAGTATTTGAGTTGCCACTTTGAAATATCTGTGTGATGGAAGTAATAAAGGACTGTGAAGTATTAAATCCCAGTTGGCTGCAGTTTTTTTCACTTTTATAAACAGTGATTAACTATGCATCATCTGAAATTTGAGTAGTTTCCTTTCGGCCATTTAAAATCACCCTGGGACCCATTACAGATGAAGTGCCAACAAGATTATTCTCCTGTTTAATGTTCCATCCATCAGAGATCACAGTACATGTTGTTTTATTATAAGGAAGAACCCTTTCAAAATTAATTGAGAAACTCGACTGTCATCAACCATGAAGAAAAGGTTATGAACCTTTGTATACAGTTCTGTTAAAGAAATACCTCTTGTTTTTTTATCATAAGCACGTATGTCTCTGAAGTTCCTATTCTGTGGAAGTTTTATTAATTGCAAGTGTTGTTTGTTAGAGGAAAACTATGACTGAAGCAGCAAAACAAAGAGAATAGTTGTGGCTTTAATCTTTTGAATAAGGTTTTGTTTCCCATTGACTATAAACTTCCCAAAGGAAGGGAGCTGGGAAAATCCAGGAAGGATTTGGATTTGCCAGATCCAGTTCCTATTTAGATTTGGAAGCAATGCCTTTGTTATTAATTTTACAGATGTCTGTGCACATTTTTTTTGGATAAATTACAAAATACATACTTGCCAATATTTGAAAGTTATAACTTAGCTTTCTCTCCACAGAATATGTACTTGTATAATTTAAAAGAAACATATACTATGTCAAGTTTTCTTTTACAGGAGCGACAGACAGAATTTCTGTTTATATGTGTTTGTTTTAAATTACTTGTGGAGGCACTTGGACACAGAACCAATGAGCTGTGTAAGTACCTAGATAAATGAATTTGGACAGAAAAATACAGATGCAACTTTTTATTGCTTTGAGACATCTTCTGCAACATGCAAAATAAGAAAAAATTTTAAATCCTTTTCCATGACTAAGAGGATTGGCACACTAAAAAGTGTACTAGTTGGCAATAAAGCTGAGCTGTGAGGCCTTTCCAAGCCACCCCAATTTTTCACTTTCTTGCATACTTTTTAATTTAGTTCAAAAGTTCCAAGATTTGATTAGCGAAAAGTCCAGCCTCTTTGTAGTCAGAACCTAAGTAAACATTATTACATACCACAAATCAGATGACTTTTTATGCTAAATGATTCAAAATTGAGCGCCTGAACTCCTGCCCAGAGCTGCATTTTATACTTATATCTCCATTTCTGATTAATTAAACTCTGTGTTGAGAGATCAAAGGATATTTGGTACATTTTTGTAGATTGCTGTATAGACAGGGATTGGTCACGGAAGTGCTGAGCACCCTCAGCTCATCTTGACTTCAACAGGCCACATGGCTACTCCATATCTCGCAGGATCAAGCTCTTAAGTGCAAACAGCACTATATTTTAATAGTTTTCATTTTATTGATGTCAGTGAGGCCCATGGAGCTTTAGGCCAGCCTTGAGTGTTGTGAATGCAAATACTAGTATTTAGATAATACAAATACCAACATATGAACAATGGCATTTGTGCCTAAAGATCTGGGTCTGTAATACTGAAAGCTGACTTTAAAAACTAAAATTTATTACGGGGGTAGGCAACTCCTGGCACATGTGCCAACAGTGGCACACAAGCCCATTTGGAGCAGGATGCAGCACCCTCTGCGGCGCCAGTGAAATTGCCACTCCTGCAATTGAAAGCCAATCCAGGCAGCTTCTTTTTGGGGTGGCTGGAGCGCAGGGGGTACTTCCATGTCTATGCTCCAAGCATGCTGCAAAAAGAAGCTGTCTGGAGCGGCTCCTTTCAGTGGCATGCCTACGAAGCATCCTCCTACTCCAACCGTGGCCGTTACAAAATTTTCAGGTGGTGGTCACTTTTTTGTGGTGTACGGGGTTGCAGGCATTGGCTGAGGATTGTGAAGCAGGAGCTGGCATGAAACTGCTAAATAAATGTGAAACCTTTTCATAAGGACATTTGGTGGTATAAATAAGGGATGAACTTCTAGCACCACTGAAATGATATGGAATCAGAGAAAAAATTGCTTGTAGGATAGAACTGAAAAACAGTGAAAATATCTGCCAAAAAGAAAATGAAACAAAACTGGGACTGTCTTTTCTAAACAGAGCAACTGGCAAATACATTGAACTTCTGATCACAGCATTTGCCAACTGTCTTTCAGATAGAGAAGCTAGTTTTAATTTAAACCCCAAAATTGCTGTCCAGGTCTCATCTTGGATTTGTGGTTAATTATATGCCTGAGACATAAATTATTTAGCACTAACACATGGTCTGTCATGTCTTGTTACTTAAGCGTAATGTGCCTTTCATCCATTTACTATCAAGAGGACCATCTGATTGGCTGCTGGTGATGTTATCCCCATTTGGTAATCCCCAGTGAATCCACAGGGAATAGACAGCCCATTCTAGGCAGAGCTCCCAGTGTCTTATCTACAGGTCTGTGCTTAATAACAGGTTTTTCCTATTCATCACTCTTGGGTTCACTGCAGGTAGTGCCCCCAATTAAATGGCTTTCAAATAAAAGTGACTCAAAGAGTGGTAACCATTTTCCACAACAGAAGGTGCAGCAGATGAGCTATTGTTTACCTTTAAACAATGCCTGTTGTACTCTTCAGCAAGCTTGTCCTAAATTTTATGACAGTGGACCTGGATCCTGTGGCACTCTGATGCAACTGCTTGGAAATCCTACAGCAGCTTTAAATATACAGAAAATTGAGTTTTATATTTAATCAAACATTTTAATTTATGTTCTTTTTTATTTTCAGTGTGTTGCTGAATTTTTATTGAAAATGCATCTCTGTATTGCAGCGCATAAGGAAGACAAGATTTTTGGTGCCTGGGGAGGTGTGAGATGTGGTTTAGCTTATGGGAAAAGCACATTAGGTGGACATTTCTTACAGCGGATAATCAATGAAACACTTAATGTTGCTTTTTAAACACCCACCTTTAGGATTCGGAATTACCATTCTTTTAATAGGACGTTCCCTTAGAGCTGGCTTTCTCAAAAAAAGATATTTTTTCTCACAACCCCCTCGAAAAATATTTCAGGCTATGAAGACTGCCTGCACCATACCACCCTTATTGGCATGCATAGGGGCTGACAACTCCTCTCCCCCTCCCCCCACACAGTAACCTCATGACCCCCAGTTTGAGAACTACTGAGTTAGAGATATTGCTTCACAATTTTGCAAACACAGACAAACAAACTCAGGTTGCAGTCTGGTTTGCATTTGGAAGCTTCTGTCACAAAACAAGACCAGAATATTTGTTTTAAATGAAAGTGCAGGTCCCACAACAAATTCATATAGTTGAACTCCAGAGAGCAACAAGGCTTTTCAATAGCACAGCAAATACACCTTTCATCTAATGGTGAAGCACAGGATTTGTATTTGCTGTCATAAAGTACAACTACAGAAACAGGGAAAGAGAAATCTGATACCTCTTGAAAGCCTAAAATTTCTGGTCCTCATATTACTACTAAAACATAAAACAACTCACACTACGCCATCTAGTTATCTAACTTAGCCCTAGTCTACATTTGGGGGAAATTTGGCGGCAGTTGACTGCCGGTTACGCGTAAAATTCCTTGCATAACCAGCGGTGACTTTCTAAGCCGCCGTTACACATTAGGGGAAAGCTGACTGCAAATCGCTTGCAGTCAGCTTTCCCTTATGCCCTCTAACCCCCAGGACTTCCAGGGTCAGCTTCCAAGAGCAGCACAGCAAGTTCATGCCTGCTGCGATCCACTCCTGGAAGAGCAAACTGATGGCAGCAAATTTTCCATCGTCACTATAAACATACCCTCTTTTTCTTTTTTTGTGCTGGGGTGGTACCACAAGGACTATCAAACTGGTTTTTAGATAGAATGGGTGAGGTGATTTTTTTTATTGGACCAGCTTCTGGCGGAGACACATTTCAAGTTTACACAATGCTCTTCTTCAGGTTTTAGAATTGGCTTGTCCAACCTGCAGCCCAAGGGCCAGAATCTGGCCCACCAGGAGCTGGAAGGAATCCAGCCCACAGGAAACCTGGGCCATTCAAATCTTCCACCCTGAGCACATTCAGACACAGGGACGAGGGTGGGAGTGGCCTTGCCAGAGGGCTGGCTTGGGCCCCCTCAGCTCTACCTAGGGAAGATGGGGTGCTGGGAGGGGGCAAGGGGATCAGGGAGCTGGCAGGGGTGATGAGCCAAGGTGGTGCAGTGGTAAGGTATGGGGCAGCAGTGGGGAGGTCAGGGGATCTGGTGAGTGGCAAGGCCTGGCAGTGGCGGCAGCAAGAGCCCAAGGAGATGGCGACCCAGGGGAGGCCGTGGTAGCCTGGAGGAAACAATGGAGAAGCTTGGTGGGGGACCCATGAGGGCAATGAGGCCCGGAGGGATGCGCCTGGCGAGAGCTTGTGGGGCTGCGGGGAAGGAAGGGGAGTGACAAGGCTCGAGGCCGTCGGGGAAGGGGGTCAGGAGAGGAGGCCACATGAGGCCGGGGCAGCAGCATAGGGCCAGTGAGGTCCAGGGGAGAGCAGAGACTGCAGGAAGCTGGGGTAGCAGCAGGAGGCAGCAAGGCCTCAGAGGGTCTGGGGAGCAGAAGGAGCTAGCCAGGGTCAGAGGAGGCCACAGGGAGCCAGGGGAACAAGTGGGCAGGGGGCAATAAGGTGGGGGGGAGGTCCAGTGGGACACTGAGGCGGTTAGGCAGGGGCCCAGGGAAGCATTGGGAAGGAGGTCAGGGAGTGTGGGGCCACAGTGTGGGGGCTGGAGGGGAGTAATGGGGCCCCACCACCTAGCACCAGTACTCCCCTGCCTCCCACCCCACCCAGGCTCCCCTACCGTACCTCCTTTGCCACTGCTTTCCTGTTCCCCCTCTCCTGCCCTCCACTTCTCCCCCACCATCCCCCCCCTGCCCTGCCATGCTCCCCAATCTCCCCTACCACCCCGCATGTCCATCCCTGTCCTCTATTGCCCTGCCATGCTCTTCTGCCCTCCCTTGCCACCCTTCCCCTCCCATGTTCCCACAGTCCCTGCCCTGAATAGATAAAGCCATTCTTTTCCCATTCTGGGGGCCGGTGAGGAAATTTTGGATAGATAAGGCAGAGAAATGGAGCTCGCTGTTCATAAAATTGGTATTTTTGACTTACGTTTTATGAACAGCGAGCTCCATTTGTCTGCTTTATCTATAAAACTGGTATTTTGACTTACGTTTTATGAATAGTAAGCTCCATTTCTCTGCTTTATCTATCCAAAATTTCCTCACCAGTCCCTCGAGTGAGAAAAAAATTGTAAGGTGTCCCTCCCCCAGAAAGGTTGGGCATCCTGTTTTAGAACATGTGTGTTAACTGTTTGTGCTAAATAATCTGTTCCCCTTTTTACATGTGACTGGGACACCAAGTTCCTTTCCCTGACCTGAAGAGCACTGTGCAGCTCGAAAGCCACGTTCACCAACAGAAACTGGTAGATTAAAAGATACGACCTCACCTCACCTCGTCTTTCTGCTACCTTGGGACCCACACAGCTATACCACCACCACACGTAAACCACATTTCCTCTTCTGCTGTTGACGCCCTTGCCATCCAGTTGTCTGAAGCAATTTGGGGAGAGGCACGATTCTGTATGTCGGTGTGGCTGCTACTCTCCATAATCAGGCAGGCTCCTGCTGGGAGCGACACCAAACCAGAGCCAGCACAGTGTACACAGTGGGTCTCAGAGCCACAACTACAGCAGAGTGAAAGCGGCTTTGCCCCGGGTGCGCTAGAGCAGCTCAATAAAGCTGCTCTACTAAAGAGCAGGTTTGGTGGCACCGGCTCCAAGCACCGCTAATGGCAAGGGCACGTTCCAATCAGAATGTGCCCTGGGTGGCAAAACAGAGTACGGCTCCAGTGGGCCAGCAACGAGAAACAACCCCAGTCGTTACCACCAGCGCTTTGCCAGGCTGTGTCGACACATGAACTCCAGTTTAATCGAGATTCACGCACTGACTAATGGCTACGTTGTGTTGGGGCGTGGGGGAAGCAGCCACAGTGGCTACGTCTACTTAAGCAAATTAGTCCAGACGAAGCAAGCTTCGTCTGGACTAATTTGAACCACATCTCTAGAGCCCTGCACGGATACAAATACATGGATCCGTATCTGACCTGCATCCACAAGAAATGGTCCGTGGATATCTGTGTTGTATCCGCGGATGCAGATATGATGCAGATATCCACGGACATCCGCTTATTTGCAGGGCTCTAGCTCAGTCCAGGTAAAAATATGTGGATCCGTATCCAATCTAAATCCACAAGAAATGGTCCGTGGATATCCGTGTTGTATCCGCGGATGCAGATATAACGCCGCTACCCATGGATCTGCAGGGCTCTAACCACATCTCCACCAACCTTTGCTTAATTCGAACTAAATCAGTTCAAACTAGCAGTTAGTTCGAACGAAGCACGTTTTTACTTTGAGCTCACTGTCGTTTGAGCTAGCTGCGCTTTTTCAGCGCAAACTGTTAATTCGAATTAAAAACCGCGCTTACTTCGAACTAACCGGGAGCCCCTCAGCTTGGACCGAGCACGTGCCAACTCCGCCGCCGCGCCATACACAGCCGGCGCGAAGTGCGCCTGCGCGGCGTGCGACAGCGCGTGAGGCGACCCTGAAGCGAAGCCCGCTGCCCCCCCCTCTCCTCTAGCTCTTCTCGCGAGAGGTCCCCGCGCGCGCGGCCGTTCTCGCGTTGTCAGGAGGCGCTCTCGCGAGCGTTGGGGCTGGTGTCGGGACGAAGGGCTACGCACGCGGGCGAGCTGGCAGGGGGGAGTTGTGCGCGCGGGCAGCAGCGGGCTCGTGACGCGTCCTCTACGGGAGCCGCCAAGGGACAGTCGGAGAGCCGGCCCGATGCCCAGCGCGGCGCGCAAGACGCAAGAGCGCGAGCCAGCCAGCATGGAGCCGCCGGCGGCCGATGTGGGTCCGGGGGGCGGGAGCGGGAAGCCGCCGGGGTCGGGGCTGCCGTGGGGCCGGGGCTGTGCCCGCTCTGGGGAGGCCTGCGGGCCGGCGAGGAGCCCCGGCTGGTTGCTATGGCAACTGGGGGCCAGGGCCTACACCACGGGGGCGGCCTCCCCCAATATAGGGGGCAGCTGTGTCCCTCTCCACAGGCTCTGTGCTGCTGAGCTCCTGCCTCCCCAAATTAGCTTTGGATTCGCCTGGTCAGGGGTGTGGGGACCCCACACGAGCGGGGAGAGACTCTCCAGTGGTTCCCGTGGGGCAGCCATGGACCAAAGCAATGTCTCCCTCTCAGCCTGCACTGGGGTTACCAGATGTCAGGCAAAAGGAGGACGTGTCCTTTTTCTCTTCACCTTCTCCATCCAGCGGGTGTTTTAAAATACACATTATTTTGTCTGGCTTTTTGCTTACTAGGGTAAAAGTAAGCTGGAATGCTACAGAATACCTTATTTTTAGGGGAAAGTGTTCCAGGGTCCCCTAAAAACAGAATATTATGTTGGTGCTGCATTTTCTCCATGTGTTCTCCAAGGCAGTGGTTCCCAATGTTTTACCTGCCCTGGCACACCTTGCTACCTGTAATTAATTTGAGGCATACCACCATGTAGTTTCCAAATGAAAGCATGACTTATTCATGAGCCAGTCCAGAGCTCTTGGAGTAGTTTTTCAAAAAACGTTGTGGCATGCCTGCTCTGACGTGATGGCACATCTGTGTGCTGTGGCACACTGGTTGGGAAACACTGCTCCAATGTTCTCCTTTTTTGTACTTCTCTGTCCTCCTTCCCAGGCTTTGATAACTGGTAGCCCTACTCTACACCGGTGTAAGAGTTAATGGTAGGCTCCCTAGTGCCTTGGTGGCCCAGGTGGTGGTTGTGTTTTAAGATCACAGGTCAAAGCTGAGAAGCCATAAACCAAAGTATTTTTGCATATACGGGAACCATTATTTTATTAATGGTGTGTGGCACAAACGTCAATAACATGGGCCCAAGGAGCAGACTTGTTTAATTTTAAAATGTGAAAAATGAGCCCTTAATCAATTCTGGGCAGAGGTGGCTTCACTAAAAATAACTCTCAATCTGGTGAGGGACTGTTATCTGGAAGTCAGTCTAGGGAATTCCCAAAATAGGCTACTAGAATAAGAAAAATGCCAGGTCTGTTCACATGCAAGGCGCATGCCTGGGTAATTGGATGAGCTTTATTTTGTTCCTTGGAGATCTTCAGATTTGGACTACGTGGGGTGAAGAGAGAAAATTGATTCCAGGAGCAGGATTCCTCCGGTGCATGCATTTAATTTAGTAGCTTGTGTCAATAGTAAATCAGCTTGTCTGGCTATCATATCACCCAGGGAAGCTTAGGGGAAATAATGTTATAATTATTTTAGATTAGCCTGTTGTCCTGACACTGACACTTTGACTGCATAATTATTTTCTTCTGTGCTTTTGTATGAAGTTCTTTGGCAAAATATTTTTGTTTGTTCCTCCTATCTTTTAGGATTATGCTAAGGAAAGGTATGGAATGCAACCAATGATACAATCACAAGAGAAACCAGGTCAGTTACAAAAACAAAACAAACTTCTAAGAAAACTTATTCTTGTGTTGGATACTTGTGGTGCCAGTAGGGAATCAAAAATGCTTCTTAACTAAAAGTTTTCTATCTTCCGTGTCGCTGCATGTCTCCTTGTCCTTTCCCATTTATGCTGCTTAGTAAGGATAGGTTCACAGGTCCTCACAACACCTCTTACAGCTTGCTGTCAGCAAGCAGTGCCTTCCTAAAATGGATCAATGAGTAGATCTACATCACAAGCTGGAGGGAGGCGACTCTCAGCTTGTGTTCCTCTCCTTGGCTAGCTCTCATCTGAGCTAGCACATTAAAAATAGTACTTTAGCAACAGTTGCACAGGCAGCGAGTGTAGTAGCACAAGTCAGCCATCCCATGTACAAACCTGGGGGCAGCTCACATGCTGTTGCTGTTCACGGACCAAAGAATCCGAAAGCCATAGGAAGCTGCTGGACGCCCAAGCCACTGCTGGTGATAGCAGCTCTGCAAAACCTCTGTATCTGGCCATGGAAAGAAAAGGAACTGACACGTCAATACGTAATAACAATGCAAAGGCGTCTGTGGCAGAGTGCAACAGTTCCCAGGTGCCAGGTTGCCATGGCGCCCATGAATTTGCCCCTGTCGCCTAACTACAGCACAGCAGTCAGGGAGAACACCCCCTGGCACCTAAACAAAAAGAGCTGGTGACACTGACCGTTTTAGTGCCACCACCTCTTTCATCCCCCTCCCATTGGAAAAGCCTTCAGCAGTGATTTTTCTCAGTTGCAGGGGCCTTTTTGTGCTACCATGTTACCAAAAGTGATGGTGGATTTTTGGCGCCACAGGCCCCCTTCACTCGACACTGATGCTGAAAGAAGTGGTGGTATTTTTTTCAACAGTGAGGGGAATCTCTCCAGTGCTGCACACCTAGGTATCTCAATTTTGGGGCTGATCTCTAAGTACGGGGCACATTTGTCAAGGCCTGGTTTGTGGGCCAATACCAGATTGTTTGTGGCTATGAGCCAGTCACAGATTGTTGAGCTTATCCTCCCTCTCCATTCTTCAAGAATTGTCCAAGCTGTTTTTCCCCCTGTGCCCTTCCCTCAGAGGTCATTGAATACTCCAACAAGCAGATCTGCTGTTCCAGAGCTTCCTGGTTTGGAAATTTGCTCCACAACCACATCCCAAGAGCAGTTTCGTTCTGTTAGTTACGCACCTTCCACCAAATAGCACTGTGAGGTTCCCTGTTTTGACAAGACACAGTGGGGGAGGACCCTTCAGTGGAAATATCAGATCCAAAGGAACCCCACCAGACATGCTGTGAAGGGAAGAAATGCAGCGGCTACGTGAATTATAGTAGAATCTGCTTCTTATTTGTTTTTAGCAAAAAGTTGCCATTTGGCAGCAGTTGCCAGTAAACAGAAGGTAGCTTTGTGGGCCTGCAGCCAAAGAAGGAAGTGCTGGGATGTGCCTTCCCTTGCTGGAGGCCCCACTAAACTCTGAGGAAAGGGAGTTGCTGCCCAGATGATAGGCCTTTCCATGGTAAGAGGAGCTGTGGGTAGGACAGCAGCTAGGGAGCTTTGACATTGGGACTTATGAACTAGTACCTCTCCTTCCTGCAGGTCAGGAGGGAAGCTGTCAGTGGAACAGCAGTAGGGTGAGGTACTGTATGGCACCATCGGTCTCCGGGACCCCTGCTTCCAGTGGAAAGCCCTGGCATCCAGGCCCCTCCCCAGCTTACAGCTTCTATCACCAGTTTGCTGCGTTGAGACTCCAGCAGGCTTCCCCACTGAGTGGAGATTCAGGTGCCATAGCACCTTTCTTCTATGCTACCAGGCACAGGCAGATTTACAGCATGTCCCAGTACTTCTTTCCTGGCTGTAGCCCTGCAGACCTGCCTGTACGTGGGCCCTTCCCCCCCGGCCCAGTTCTCAGTACTCAGCATGCCATTGCCAATATTCATATCTCATTATCATTAAAGTCTATGGAATGATATTGCTTCCCAGCAAAATGTTGTGAACCACAAGCTATTAATATCAGGGTTGCTATTAAGTGGCATGCACTGTACTGTGAAGATTGAATATAGTAGCTGGAGCTATCCAACAGTAGTCCTCACAAAGAGGACAAAATAAATAAGGAAAGGGGTAAGAAGTATTTCTCACTGAACTCAAAATTACACAAGCATTCACTTTATTTAGTATTGAAGGCGGTAATCAGATCTGGGTTGAAAAGCCGCTCAAAACCAACCAAAACGCACAGAAGAAGGCATGAAACAATTATCACAAATCCAATACCAAGATATTAGCTCCTGGAAAAAGTAGCTTTGAAACATTGCAGTTTTAAATTAAAATCATTCTAGGTCTGTCTACATATCAAACATTAGAAGTGTTGGATATCAGAAGTTGTACTGTTTGCAGTAATAATGCTGAAATTTGAAGACAGGGAGCTGCTGTTCGTTAAATACCCTTTCCAGTTGGGTAGATTTTCTGTCAGAGTCCCCTGTGTACTTCCATTGTGTTGCTCTTTTCTTCTGTATGTCTGTTATTTGCAAAGGAAGAACGATTTCTTTTCTATTTGGGGGAACTGTTTTAACTACAAAGCAACTAAGAATGTGTTGCTAACAGAATTTTAGGTGAAATTATGTGTGTTACCCAGAACTATCTAAATGTACTCTGGGGATGGGGGAAGAATTTTCCAGATCAGAAAATTAATCCCAACTCAGCAGAAGTAATATGCAGGCTGTAAAAAGTGTTCAAAGGCAAAGAAAAGGACTCCAGAATGGCAGCCTGTCAACTGGAGATGGCAAGCTATGGGTGGGGTCTGATGGGAAGGGAAGCTCAGAGTAAGGATAATGAGGTTTCTAGTTAAGGAAATTAAATAAGGTATTTGAGAAAGGTGGATCTTACTGTATGGAGAAACCTAAAATCAGGGATGGAGCTCTGTCTTACTAGGGATTGCTAATATTACCAATTTCTTATGAAGAAAAGCTCTTATCGCCTTTAGTGAGTAGTGCTTTTAACCGCGTATCAACTATGAATGATTAGATGTTATTGCTAGGACTCGTGGATTATAAAACGTTACTTATACTAAAAAACAAAAAAGGAGTCTTGTGGCACCTTAAAGCCTAACATACATATTTAGGCATATGCTTTTGTGGGCTAGAACTTGCTTCATCAGAACTGAGCATGAGATACTATCAAAAAATAAAAGTGAATGACAATTATTCAGAAAAATTACAGCTGAGAAACTAGGAAGAAGTGCAATTCAGAATACTAGTAGAAATAAATCTATTTGGCATTACCAAGCCTGGGGGAGGGGGAGTGCTGCTGCTGAGCTGGAGCTGTTTGTAAACTGCGAGGGCGGGGAGAGAAGACAGTGTAGTATGCTGGGCCAATTGACCCTTCACAGTGGGTGGTGAACAGGCTACACAGGAGGCATTGGGGACACATGGTGAAGGGCCCTCTTCAGACTTGGGATGTGGGTAAGCTGCTCCAGGGCATCAGAGGGCTGTGGGATTGGAGCAGCAGGCAAGTGTGGGGGAATGGCCCCAGCATGTCATGAAAATTGTTTCAGTTCTTGCCCCCTACCCTCACTGGGAGGATGAGGCTACCCCATAGGAGCCAGTGCTGGGCTGCAGGGGGAGAGGTGGACACCAGGCACAGGGTAAGTGTAGATGAACAGCAGTGGAGACAAATCTGCAATTGCACCTCCCCAAGCTCCCCCCCCCCCCCCCGCCGATACAGACCTCCCCTTACTGAGGCAGTTCTGGGATACCTCCTGCCGTTTGCAGAGGTGTGAGGTAGAGTGTGGAGGAAGGCAGAGCGGGACGAAGGTGGGCTTGGCTCCTGGGCACCAGAGATCCTCAATATGCCATTGCACATAACTCCTATTTATGGGAATTTAAAAAATAGATAAATGTAGTCTTTAGAGTATAATGAGCTGCACAGAAGCATGTAGTAAGTGATGTTCTTATTTTCAACTGACTTTCCAGTCTTCATTCAGAAGAAGATGGTGATGGTTTAAAAGCAATATTCAGTGTTTCAAAAAAAGCAGTTTAATCCTGACAGTTTTAAGCACAGCAGGTTTTTTTAAAGACTTAAAAGGATTCAAAAGATATGTAAACCGTTATCTTTATCAATGTCCCTTGTATTATCTAGGTTTCAAATCTAATTACTAAAATCAAGTTATTTAGGCCCTTTCTGTCAGTATTGAGTTATTTGTTTGGTTTTGCTCATGTAGAACTTTTTGTGGCTCGGTAGCCCTGTAGTGTTTCTGGACCATGCTTGTTTTGCAAGTATACATGCAAAATAAGTTACCTCTTACAAAGTTCTGTGTGTCCAGTGCGCTGTAAAAGCATTACTTAATTAAGAGTTTGGTGATTTCTAGCATGGCTTGCTACCTGCACTACTTCTAATCTCTAAACTCAGACCTTGTCCCCAATAATGATTACATGTGAAACTATGAGCTGAACCAATTTAAGCTAGTTGATTTTTTTTTTTAAATAAAGTTCTTGACCTATTCATTGCAAATCGGATTAGGGCGTTTTTAGTGCTTTTTAATACTTAGTATGCTGCAAATAACTAGTAATAGTTTTAGTTTTGTCATACAAAAATAAGCAAGTGCTGTAGAGAGATGTAGTGTTTAAACTGCAATGACAGTATTTCTATTGAAATCAAGTTATCAAAATAATGGTTTCATTTGATACAGATCGAATTTTGGTTCGAATAAAAGACTTGACAGTAGAGAGAGCTGATGAAGTGGTTTGGGTTCGTGGAAGGATTCATACAAGTAGAGCTAAAGGTAAGTTGCATCCAAGTTTTTTGTTGTTGTTACAATGAACAGTATTTTATGTTTTCCTTAAACTGTCATTCACTAGAGGGAAGCAACACTATGTCTTCTACTACTTCTGTCTCTTACAAAGAAACACTAGTTTATTTAGTTCACTGTTCTTTTTCAAAACAACTATTAACATTTATTTCACAATTAAATTTTAATTATTGTAAAGAATTTAGAGTACGGCATCTGCTGTCTTGCTGCCTGTTTGATAATTTGAGTCAATAGCTGTCCCTCTCTGTAGAATCTTTGGGAGAAGAGAGACTCTGAGGTTGTTCGTTAACCTGGAATCTGTATTGAAACAATACATCTCGCTGTATGTAGCTTTGTTTTTTCTTGCTAAATTTAATTCATTGGAAAAAGTTGTCCAGGGGCTTAAAAAAAGGGCAATCTTAGTAGTTCTATTTTAGTTGTTCGTTAGACATTTCTTACGAAGCATGCTTTCGAGGCTGAATGAGTATTCAGATTTCTAAGTGAAACTGAACTCCATTCCAAATCATTGGACAAAGCAAAATCACTATGCAAGCTCAGTAATCAATTTATGGCTTCATTTTGTTGCACCTTTGTCTTTTAAAGTAAATAAAACAAAAGACAATTTCAAACCCTTTGATTACCAAAAATTGGACACTTTAACTTCAAATTAACAGGAAAACACTTTTCTGAACTGAGACAATGGGAAAATCTTCTGTAGGTCCTGAATACTATGTGCTGTTGCATAAGGCTGACAGCCATTTTTCTTTACTGGAACCAGAAGTTCTCCCTTGAGATCAGTTTGCAATGTGCAAACTGAAACAGGCTTTGGCCTTTCAAGTGACATCAGACACTGACAACTGTTGTGCTGATTTCAGCTGTTTTTGTCTGTTCTGTTGAGAGTTGATAATCCTCCACAGACTTGGGAGAAAAGAACATAAAGAGAATGGTCCTCAGAAATTACACATGATAGTAATCTGAGAACAGGAAAAATATCAGAAGGCAAAGAG
Source organism: Podocnemis expansa (assembly GCA_007922195.1). Taxonomy (NCBI): domain Eukaryota; kingdom Metazoa; phylum Chordata; order Testudines; family Podocnemididae; genus Podocnemis; species Podocnemis expansa. The sequence goes on along the minus strand of ML681984.1, from coordinate 18,682,323 downwards.
AGCAGAAGCATTCAGTCCAAGAAATTCCCTGAGAAACCAGGTTAGTTAATCTTTCTGTGGAGGTTTAAAAAAAGGGGGGGGGGGGGGGCTTATTCTAGTTCTTTTTGTTTTTCAACAGAAAATCCCTCTTGCTTTGACAGTGTTTGTGCTGCCCTCAGATCAGAAAATGATCTTAAGACAATAAGGATCTTTGTATATAATTTTAAAGTTGTTTTCTTAAAAGAGTTAAATTTAGGGAGCTCTAAGTTCTTTACTTGGCTCTACCTAAGATTTCTTATATGTGAGTTATTTAGCCTACTAGCATGTGGATTTTCATATATATGATATTGGGATATCTCAAAAAGTGTATTGAGGCTAGTATTATTTGTACACCACTTTGAGATCTTCAGCCAGAAGACATGAATTAGGCAGGTAACTTGTTATTTCTATATTAAAATTTTATCCACAGAATGGATGCAGCATAGGCAATGACTTTGCAAATGGGTAGGTAATAAGTTTGCTTATAGAATTTATAGACATTAAGACCCAAAAGTACTGAGGCTGCTGTCATCATAATTACTTATTATTTGAGACATTTAAAAGAAAATGTTAAAACGGGCAATTTAAAATTGGAAATACAAAAGTATCATGCGGATGGTGAAGGAGAATACAAATACAGAGTTGCATAACATGAAATAAGATAATTAAGCTGTACTCTTACATTTTTCAGGGTGTATTACGATGATTCAGGTCTTTCTTTAATACATGCTGGTTGTGCTTTGGTCGGGATTGCATATCTAACTTTGTGGTAATATATAAAGTCTTTTTTTCTTTCCCTCCCTTCACCTTTTACCTCAGGCAAGATCATTGATGGCTAGATGAAAAGAGAGTGCTTCTTGGCAGGAGTCATGCAAGCTAAAGGATAAATAGCAGGAATTGCCAGTAGGGTTTTTTCCAGGAGGTGCTCTCAGTGTAGGAACTTAATCCTCTCTTCCTCTTTCCCCTCGATCTGAAATAGTAGCAGTTTGTTGACATTCAGGGCATGCTGCAAGGCTCATTCATTTACCTGAGCTTTTGGAGAGAAGGAAGGGTTATGAAAAGAAGAAGCTTTCAAGACTCTCCCATTCACAGGTGCAAAGCAGGAAAAACTTACAGTAAGCAGCTTAATTTTTCCTCAGAAACTTGAGGTTTTAATCAGGGGTATCCAACCTTTTTGTGTGAGGGGCCATGTTGCAAATTTATTTTTTTCACTTGAGGCCAGTGAGCTTGAAGGGGAGGGGCTGCTCCTTCCCCCGACTGTTTGTGGGGAGGGGGAAGGAGTCTGCTACTGCACCCGGCCAGCTTGGAGCTGGAGAGTGGGGAGCTGCTGCTGCCAGTTTCCTCTGTGAAATCTGGTCTTCTGTGTGCTTTTACTCTGTATTACACAGATTTTACAGGGGGAGCCAGATTTCATGGGCCATAACTTGTCTTTCATGGCCATGAATTTGGAGGGAACCTAATTATGGGTTTATGATGGCATAGCTACGCTCTAAGTCACCAGTTCCCAAACTGTGATATGCAGACCACCTCACAACAGTGCACATCTGCTGACTAATTAATGTGGACCTGGCCCCACAGATATCTCAATGCTGCTGTGGGGCTGAACCCAGAGCCTCCAATGGCGCTCAGCTGTGCAGCGGCAGGCACAGCAGCACCCAGGGCAGTCCAGCCCACCTTCCAAGATTTTGCCAGATGTTCACCAAACAGGATCATAGAACAGCGGTAGGTAAACCCTGGCACATGTGCAGACAGGGGCAATGTTCCCTCTAAGGCCCTGAGGCAGCTGGGCAGCTTATGTTCTGAGCATGCTCCGTCAGAGCTTCTCTTGGCAGGAGTTTTAAAACTCCCAGCTCCGGAGGAGTGCTTATCTGGCTGGAAGACAGAGTCTTCTATCTGGGTGGGGACTGTGGTGTGTTCCCTGCGCGGGTCGGCGGCAGAGGCTGTGCACCCAAGCTGCCACGCAGCTTAGAGGGAACCTTGAGTGGCACACGGCTCCCCTCTGTGGCGCCACCAAAATTGCCACTCCTGTCACCAAAAGTCACTCCAGCCGGCTTGTTTAGGATGTCACTGGATGGGGGGGAAAGGGGGAGGAATGGTCCCTGCCATGCCCGTGCCTAGGCATGCTATGGAAAGATGCCTCCTAGAGTGGCTCCTCTCATCAGTGTACAGCTGCTAAAAGGAGCCATTCTGGCCATGGCCACTGAGAGGAGTCACTCCAGGCAACTTCTTCCCATGAGTGGCTCCTTTGACCAGCATGCCTGGGAAGTGTCCCTCCAGCCATGGCCACTGCCATATTTTCAGGTAGCAGCTGCTGTTTTTCCATGGATGTGGTCACTGGCGTTGCCTGAGGGCCGAGGAGGAGCAGCCAGCATGAGTTAGAAAAGGTTGCCAACCCCTGTCGTAGAATATTAGAATTGAAAGGGACCTTAGGAGTCATCTAGTCCCTTCTTCCGCTCAAAGCAGGATCAACCACAACTAAACCTTTCCAGTCATGGCTTTGTCAAGCCACACTTTAAAAGCTTCCAAGGATGGAGATTCCACCATCTCACTCAGTAACCCTTTCCAGTGAATTTTACCATCTTTGTGGAAAAGTTTTTCCTAATATCCATCCTAGACTTCTCCCACTGCAGCTTGAGTCCACTGCTCCTGGTTCTGTCATCTGCTACCACAGAGAACAACCTAACTCCATCCTCCCCAGAAGCCTCTTCAGGTGATTAAAATCTGCTATCAGCCACCTCATTTTTCTCATCTGTAGACTAAACAAGCACAGTTCCCTCAGTCTCTGCTCATGAGTCACATGTTAAAGCCCGTAGGCATGTTTGCTGCCCTCCTCTGGACTCTCTCCAGGTTATCCACACCCTTTTTGTAGTGGGGGTCCCAAAACTGATATTCACCAACCTTGTTCTGTCAAGCAAGTGCAGCCCTCTCATTAAAGGTATACCAGAAATCTCAAATAGAGTAAGTTTATAATGCATTTATTAATATTTTACAAGACTGCATCTTTTTGTATACATAGTTGTGCTATTGATAACAACGTGTTCGAACACCACTTAGGTTATAAGGCAGTTTTCGTGCGTCATCTGTTTAAAAAAGTGGTGGTGGTGTTTTGTGTTGGTGTGCAGTGTGGTTTGGAAATGAGTTTGGAAACCACTACAATAAACCCTGGGTCTTTAAAGTTAAGAGTCCAAGTGATTAGAAGAAGTATTTATTATTTATCTTTCCGTGTCAACAAATAAACACAGTGTTGCTTTTAGGACTGGTCAGATTTTTATAATTAAAAAGCTTTTTTACAAAAGAAAAATGACTTTTCAAACAATGTGGAAAATGTTTGTGTGAATTTTTTCATCAAAGCAAAATTTCAGTGATAAGTTATTCTAGTTCTGCTTGTCCTTTCCTTTTCTTATTTTTTCCCACTGAGAATGAGATGGGAGGAATGAGGAAAATTTAAAAAATCATGTATTTAAATCAGCACTTGTTCTATTGTAAAAATAGATACAGTAATTGTATAGAAGTGAATAAGAAAACATCTGACACCTTACAAGGCTGAAACCAAATATTCTGCAATTTATTGCAAGATTATTTTTTATCATCTTGCACTATTAGAGTTCTGAACATCTTAAATATTAGGGCCTTATTTTGACTAGGAAAAAAGGTATGCTTTAATATGTGTTTAAAATACTAGTGTACGCAAGGCAGCTAATATTTTAGATGGTTGAGGTAAAATCTAAAGCTTTCCCCTACTGTTTACTGTGATTAAATAAAAAGTGTTAAAAACGCACCTTTTTTTGGTATAGAGGTAGCCTAACACTATTTAAAAGATATGAAGATTTCAAGAGGAAATTTGTAGAACCATATGTGGCTCATGAGATGACATACCATCCTCTGTGTGGATTAGTGTTATGTACAATATTTGTTTCTGATAACTAAAAAAGTGCAAAAATTGGTAAAAGAAGGTAATAGTCTTTATTACAGACACTCCCTGTTATAAGAACAACAGGAGAATGCAGGTTTCCAAGGCATATAAGGTTAACTGGTGGATAAGGGATATCTACCTGATTTATTTTGAAATTCTCTCATAAAAGAGGATTGTCTTTAAAAATTAAGTGAAAATTAGCGGTAGCATTTCACTTTTACCTTGGCATTACATTTCAGGGAGGAATTTCTCTTTAAATCTTATATTGATCACATTTGCTTTGTGTTTTGTTTTACCAGTAGGCATCATTTGGGAATCAATTTAGGGCTCTGTCGGGGACTAAAATGTGACTTGGAGTTTGTTAGTTGGTGTCTTGTGTTGGTATTAAGATTGCAAACCTTTTTGTAAAGCATAAGAATAATGCTCTTATTTTCATGCTAAGGAAAATTAAGTACAAAACCAAATTTTGAAATAAAACAGGGGTGTCAAACACATGGGCTGAGTGCGGCCCACGAACCTCTTCCATCTGGCTTATGACTGCTCTGCAGGACCACAATCTCCCTGAGAAAGAAAGAAAAAGAGAGAGACTGTTATGGTGGAGTACTGTTTTACACACATGACACTCTGATGCTGCGAGAGTGCCATAGTGTTTCTATTCATGGTATGTGTGGCCCACTTGAAGTACATTTAAGTGAAATCCTTTCCACCATAGCAAAAGAGTTTGACACCGCTGAAATAAACAGTCTGTCAGTCTCCCATTAATATATAATTCTAATTACAATATATTAATTTTTATAACCAAGAACCCTCTATGGGAGTTCTTTTACTATACCATCTTTACACCCTTTTCTCTCACAAGACTTTTTGTGGTGTTTAGTGTTTCCAACCAAGAATGGATATGCATTGTTACTCTGTCTTTTCTAGAGTGGCTGGAACAACACGTTAAATATGTTCCCTTGCTAGTCAATGAGTAAGACATTACAGCCATAAACCAAATCCAGGATCTCTTTCATTATGCTGTCCTGAATGATATTTTACCCTTATATTTTAGTTGAGATTTTATCTTGATTATAAGTTTCTGATTTGATCATTGAACTTCTTACTATGAGACACATCTCATTTACATGCTTGAAGGTGATCGAATGTTAGCTGTTAAAGCTCTTCATGAACTTTAACAAAACATTAAAATATTTTATTACATGAACTATAAACCTAAATATTTTTCTTTCATCGTGCTACTTTGCTTTTCCCTTTGTCTCATCTAGAAAGACATATTTTTACTGAAAAATTAACACTTAAACTCCAATGCTTGGTGGATGTAAGATAGGACTGATTTAATTTGTGGAAGATTCTTTTTTTAATTTTTTTTTTTTATTTAAACACACACTACATGCATATGTATTGCTGAAAAGATGTGGTAGTTGGGGGGGGGGCATATTTTATGAACAAAAACCATAATATATTTACCTCTGCAGTGCTCTGTTTAAATAAAGTGGTGAAGAATTTTATTTAGATCAGTCTCTTAATATTGTTTTTGTTACACATGTTTAATTCTTACAACCTGTTTGTCTCTTTTGCTTTTGCCTTGCATTCCTGAGGTATGCAAATCTAATGGAAATTAGTTGAGTAGAACTTTTTAAGTATCGTGGTTCTTGGTTTTGTTTTTAAAGTAGCATTTGCTTTGTTTCTTTCAAACACAATGTGTGTCAGGTACTCTATCTATTATTAAGACTTGTTCACACTGTCTACAGCTGCATGGTAGAAGAGTGGCAAGCTGTATTATTGCAAATTAAATCTGCAGTTCTAATTCTGAACTCCTTTAATGCATAATTTGAACTGAGAATATGTATATCTGCAACACAAATCAGAATATGAAAATTATGACATTACTCTTGTAATTAACTGTTAGATTTGACAATCTCATACAAAAGTGGAAGTAAACTATAGGTTGCTAACAGCTGAGCACTCCAACGTTGTCCCTTGGGGATCTGCATTAGAATAAATGTATTTGGCTGTAATAGTAGCCCATACTGCCCCAGGAAGCAGACCATAGGCATATTTGACCCAGAGAAGTTAAACTTTGGGAATTTCTCATTTCCTCCAGTGTGGAAAGAAAGATTGAACTGTAACTAGCACGAAAAACCCAAGTGTTATCCATTTGTGAGTGAAACATGAGTTGTGCCAAGAGAAGTGCGTTGTCACTTTTGCCTGAAAGATAAGACTTTTCATGAAAGATCAGGAAGGCTAGCATCTATTGATGTAGATGATGTTTGGAAACTTATCTGGGAAACATCAGGAATTCCATAAATCCTTATGCCTCCCCATTTTTGTGCCTAGAAACAAAGAATGGGGATGTGCACGGTTTGAATAGATGTAGAATCCCTGATCAATATCCCACCCCAATAGTAGTGATACCTTACAGTGGTGAACAGAAAACTGTTGGTTTTCTGTTCTGGATCTGGGAAGTGGGTATTCATAGGACCATCTGATATGGCAAAAACAGCCTTCATCTATCCACTCAGATTTTATGAATTTCTGAGACTGCCTCAGGAAATATCAGGGTCCCTGGACATGTCCCAGAGATTAATGAAGCAGATGGACATGAAATTTCTGAAAGTCCTAGTGTAGCTGGATGACTTGATAGTTAGAGCCCTGCACGGATACAGATAAGTGGATCCGTATCCGACCTGCATCCATAAGAGATCATAGAATCATAGGGTTGGAAGGGACCTCATGAGGTCATCTAGTCCAACCCCCTGCCAGAGGCAGGACCACTCCCACTAAACTATCCCAGTCATCGTTTTGTCCAGCTGGGCCTTAAACACCTCCAAAGATGGAGATATAGAATGGCCCGTGGATATCCGTGTTGTATCTGCAGATGCGGATATAATGCGGATATCCACATATTTGCAGGGCTTTAGCTCTGTGCAGATAAAAATATGTGGATGCGTATCAGATCTGCATCCGCAAGCACTGTTCCCTCTAAGGCGCGCGGCAGCACGGCCGTGCGCTTAAAAAAATCCTGCGGCGCAGGATTTTCCTGCCCCCGCGCATGGGGCAGTTCAGGGTGGCAGCGTGGCCAAGGGGAGACATGCTGGAGTGCTGTGTCCAGGCACAAGCCTCAGCCCAGCCCCTTGGCCGGAGGAAGGAAAGGTCTGCAGGCTTGGGTCAGCCCTGCCACTCCTCCCTCCCTTCCCTGCCCATCCCTTCCCCGGAGCCTGTGGAGGCTCCGCCTCTTCCAGCCGGGGTCTGGCCATTCGCATGGCCAGCCCCAGCCTCCAGCCCGGGCTCCTCCATGCCGGCCAACACTGTGGCCTCCTGCCCCCTGCCCAGCTCTTTGGCCAGTAAAGAGGGCTGGGGGGAGGGGTTGGGTTGGTCAGGCAGCCAGCACGGAAAGCGTGGGGGCAGGGAGGGTGTATGGGGAGGGGGGAGAAGGGGTCAGGATGGTGGGCTGGGGAGGGCTTGGGGGGGCTGAAAGAGAAGATGGGGAGCTGGGGGTGGGGTTTAGGAGGGCTGGAATGGGGGCAGGGAGCTTAGGGAGTCGGAATTGGGGCAGTTCTTCAGCTTTTTAAACAAGAGGCATGGCAAAGAGTAAGTGCCATTCATATCCTGAAGTTTGAAACTCCTCAAGTGGGAAACAGGAAATAGTGCCAAAATGTCCCTTCTGTAACTAGATAAAGCTGTGGAGGTGAAAAATCTAAAAATCAGTTGTATATTTCCTGAAAGCTAGTGTGGATGCTACTTAAGTGGAGTGACTGAACAGTGAGAGTGTTTGAGCATGCTAACCCCCTGCTTTCAAAGAACCTGGAACATGTTTTCTCCAGCATCCTGTAAATTACAACAATTCATTACAAAACAAACAAGGAGTCTTGTGGTACTTAAAGACTAACAAATATATTGATTGCATGAGCTTTCGTGGGAGAAGACCCCATTTCATCAGATGCTTTGAAGAACAATTCACAGAAATCTTAGAGATGTAATGGAGATATCAGATAAGTACTTGTTTTAAATATAGTAACAGCCAAAAGACTGGGAATCAAAGGAGCCATGAGATTATTCTCTTCACTATGCACCCTAATCTGTCCATCAGAAGAAACCATAATGCATTAAAGGGATGTGGTATTTTGATAGAGATGTTCTCTTAAGTTGAAATATAGCCCCAAAATGATGGGGCAGGTAAAGATACAAGGGACTGAAAATAGGCTTTTAAGAAATACTGTAGCCTTATCTTAAAGCAGCTAGAAGCCCATTGTTTTGATTTCAGCTGTGTTTAGCATCCTTCTTGTAGCAGCATTTTCCTGAAAAGAGATGCCTGGAATCTTTTTTTGATTTTTAAAATTTCAATAGAATTTACCCCTCTGGGACCATCAAGACATCTTAAATGCTGCCAATTTCCAAAGGGGTAGCCATGTTAGTCCATTCCAGGAAAACAAAACAAAACAAGGAGTCTCCCACGAAAGCTCATGCGAAAAATAAATCTTAGTCTTTAAGTGCCACACGACTCCTTGTGTATCTTAAATGCTGTCAGTGATAATTAGCTGTCTTCCGTGTGAACTGTAACTCTGCTTGTAGAACACAGGAGATGAGGGTATTAGGCAGAATTGTGACACCTAGGATCCTGATTGAATATAACTTTGGTCTTGGGTTGTTTGAAACCCATGGATTAGTTTCTTTTGATTGTATAGCAATTTGGGTAAATTTTAAATAAATTGGGTGATTTTAGTAATAAAAAACTTTAAATAGTTTATATTAACTTTTCATTGGTCTAGATTTTTCAATAATTTTTGTTGCACGAGTTTGCACGCAAATTTTATTCAGAAAAAGTTTTGCACACGGGTTGAAAATTTTGCACACAAGCCGCCAAACCTTAGAGGGAACATTGTCTGCAAGAAGTGGTCCACGAATATCTGTGTTGTATCTGCGGATATCTGCGGATTTGCAGGGCTCTATTGATAGTGTCTGATCATGCTTTGGAAGAGCATGAAGAAGACTTGTGGAAAGTATTGGACTACCTGCAGGAAAAAACATCATGTCTTGAGAGGGAGTTGCTGCAAATCCAGACAAGCTGAAAGCTCTGATGATGTGATCCAAGACCCAAAATTTTGGAAAAATTGTGAGGTTCTGAGGTTGTTATAGACCAGGGTGGCCAAACTTATGGAACTCAAGAGCCACATGAGTTGATTATTAAACCTTCAAGAGCCGCACTGATACATATAGCCATATACTTTTGCCTACTAAAGTGATTTGCTGACGCTCTTCTGCGAGCCACGCTTTTTCATTCAAGAGCCACATGCAGCTCCCGAGCCGCAGTTTGGCCACGCCTGTTACAGACAATTTGTAAAAGGGTTTTCTGCTTTTGTCAACTCTTAAAGGAAAAAGTCAGGCTCTGCATCCAGGTGCCAACTACAAAACTCAAAGAACCCTTTGGAAGCTCGTGGACTGCAAATTGGAAGAATATATTTTGGATGTTAATAAATGCACTGACATAGTCTTTTCACCTTTCACTGATAATAAAAAAGCATCTGCTACATGTTTATGGATGGAAGAGTCCTCTGCCAAGTATATCTTTGTGGATGGAGAGCCTGTGCTGCTAGGACTACAACATTGTCAGAGAAGATCTGTCCAGTTCATAGACTTGACTTCTTAGCATCAAAGTGGTCTGTGACTGAGGAATTCCACAATTAACTCTGTGGAGTGAAATTTACAATCCATACTGATGAGTCCTTTTGTATTAACCCTTGGGGAGGAAGGGGTTAACACTGTGGTCAGTGAGTCCCAAGACAGGCAATAGGAACAAAGCACAGCTTTTTGAATTGGAGCAGCAGCCTTGCCTGGCCTGTTTGGATGTAGCAGAGCTCCTGGAAGGATCAAGAGGAGGCTGAGTGGCCTAAAGGCATCTACTATGAAGGGAACAGCGATGGGGGTGTTGAAGAGGTGAGCCTCTCCATGAACCTTGGCCGCGAGCAGCGACAACAGATCAAGGAACTGTGTACCAGCTTTGCATCTGTGTTTTCGGCTATCCCAGGACGGACTGAACGGGCATACCACTCCCTTGACAAAGGTGAAGCCTCCCCAGTCAGAGCCCAACCTTACCGGATGTCTTCTCCAGCCAAAGCTGCTGCAGAGAAGGAAATCCAGGACATGTTAGGAATGGGCATCATACGCCCTTCTGAAAGTGCCTGGGCCTCTCCCGTGGTCTTAGTCCCCAAACTGGATGGAGAAATCCGCTTTTGTGTGGACTACCGTAAGCTAAATGCCATAACCCGCCCAGAAAACTACCTAGTGCCATGCACAGATGAACTACTGGAGAAGTTGGGATGAGCTCAGTTCATCTCTACCTTAGATTTAACCAAGGGGTACTTGCAGGTACCACTGGATGAATCAGCCAAGGAAAAGTCTGCCTTCATCACACACCTAGGGTTGTAAGAGTTCAGTGTGCTCCCTTTTGGGCTAAGGAATGCCCCCATCACCGTCCAAAGACTTGTTGATAGCCTTCTAGCTGGCTTTGGAGAATTTGCAGTAGCCTACCTTGATGATGTGGCTGTATTCTCTGACACATGGGTAGAACACCTGGAGCACCTGTCTTCCAGCGCATAAGGGAGGCAGGACGAACGGTTAAGGCTAGAAAGTGTCAAATAGGTCTGAACAGGGTAACTTACCTTGGACACCAGGTGGGTCAGGGGACTATTAACCCTCTACAGGCTAAAGTAGAGGCTATCCAGAATTGGCCTGTTCCTAAGTCAAAAAAACCAAGTCCAATCCTTCTTAGGCTTGGCAGGATATTACAGGCGATTTGTACCAGACTACAGCCAGATTGCTGCTCCATTGACAGACCTCACAAGAAAAAACAACCAAACACAGTTAAGTGGACTGAGGAGTGTCAGGAAGCCTTTAAGCAGCTGAAGGCTACCCTTATGTCTGAGCCTGTACTTAGAGCCCCAGACTTCGATGAATCATTCCTTGTGACCACGGATGCATCAGAGCGTGGTGTGGGAGCAGTTTTAATGCAGAGAGGACCAGATCACCAATATCACCCTATTATGTTTCTCAGCAAGAAACTCTCTGAGAGGGAAAGCCACTGGTCTGTCTCAGGGAAGGAATGTTATGCCATTGTGTATGCTCTGGAAAAGTTACGCCCATGTATTTGGGGTAGGCGGTTCCACCTGCAGACTGACCATGTGGCACTGAAGTGGCTTCACACAGTCAAAGAAACAAACAGACTTCTTCGGTGGAGCTTAGCGCTACAAGACTTTTGATTTTGAAATAGAACACATTTCAGGAGCTTCTAACAAGGTGGCTGATGCACTCTCCTGGGAAGGTTTCCTAAACCCAGCTGGTTAAAAACTGTTCAGATAGTCTAAATCTGTTTCTTTTGTGGGTGAAAATTCTGTAGCTCTCCATGTGACGTCAGTGACTTTTGTATGTGTACGTTGTACTGTATTAACCCTGTTCTTTCCTAGTCCCAGGAAGAAATCACAGCCAGAGTGGGTCCAGCCTACACCAGGCTGCCCAGCACCGTCTGTGATTTGGGGGGCATGTAGTAACCCTTGGGGAGGAAGGGGTTAACACTGTGGTCAGTGAGTCCCAAGACAGCCAATAGGAACAAAGCACAGCTTTTTGAATTGGAGCTGCAGCCTTGCCTGGCCTGTTTGGATGTAGCAGAGCTCCTGGAAGGATCAGGAGGAAGCCAGAGGGGCCTGAGGAAGAATCCAGCAACATCCTTACCAGAGATAAGTTAAGTTTGTTACTGACCAGGCATGAATAGAACAGGGAATGTTTATTTAGACAGGGTCAGGGTATTTTCTTTGTTTTTGGCTTGTTTTTGGATTTCTCTGTGCTGAGCACATGTACCCCGCCCCCCACTACCCAGTAACTACCTAAGTTAAGTCCCAGAGAAGCAGCTCTCTTGTGTTTTTATCTGTTCTTTTTGATTAAAGATTTACCTTTTAAGTAAGTTCTGGTTCTGTGTCCTGGAAGGGCAAGAGGTTTATGTGCACATGCCTCAGACTGCACAGCAGCTACTAAAGAGGACTTTGTTCCAGTTCCAGCTCATATTGCAGCTGGAATTCAGTCACTTTCCTGAGGGAGGAATAAAGTGATTGAGGATACCTCACAGGAGGGAATTCCCAAGTGCGCCCTCCTGGGTCTCAAGAGGTTTTTCTTGCATTTGGGTGGTGGCAGCGATACCACTCCAAGGCCAGGACTTGGAGGCCTTGGAGAGTTTTAAGATCAGGCTTTAAGGCTAGTGGCTTTTAAGGGCTGTTGCAGGCCCCCACCTTCTGCACTTGGAGTGCCAGAGTGGGGAAAAAGCCTTGACACCCTTAATTTATATCCTGAAATTTTCCTCTTTGGAAGCCACAGAACGTAGCAGACAGGGCCGTCCCTAGGGAGGAGTGGGGCCTAGGGCAAATGTTTGTATGGGGTTCCCCCCATTTTACACTTTGCAGGCAGTGTTCTCCTCTGAGCTGATGATGCAGCTGAGCAAGTCACGGATACAGCTGAGAAAGTTCCTTGCCGGTTCTCTGGGCCCCACTGGGCCTCTTTCCTGCTGCCCACTGGCTCCTCGAGTGCATCCGTAACTTATACAGCTGCATCATCAGCTTAGAGGGAACATTGGTGTTGTCATTTTTCTTTAATAAAATAATAAATTTCTAGCCCTCAGGCTAAAAAGTTGCAGAGAGAAGCAGAAAAATGTGACCTGACTTTATCCTAAAGGCTCAAAACCCAGACGCCGAAGAAAATGACCCCTCCCATTTATTATTTCTTTAAACAGCTCTCGATTTTTAAGTGAGTTTTAATGATATATTTGGGCCTGACTTTTCATTAAGTTTTGATGCTTAGGGTGAGCAGTACTGAATATGTCATAGTGATGTTTCACTAGCCTCACAGCCAAAATGGACAGGAGCATTTTGTGGTACTCTTCTTTGTAGCTCTGATTTTCTGTTCAAGATGGGCACACAGTTTTACAGGTTTAAGTTAAACATTTTTCTTAGATCAAGTTTTTGTTAAATTGCAAATTCAGAGAGAAGCTATTTTTGGGTGCTATCGAGAAATAAATCCAATTCCTCTTTTAGGTTAGAGCACTAGACTCCAATTGTCTAATGTACGTTGTTTCCTTTATACCTTCTGACTCTCTCCTTCGCTCTCTTATTTTAATATATGTGTTCATACATTCCCCATTGCTTCGCAGCAGATCTGCATAATGAAACTCAAGTACTGTTTGAGGATGAGGGGAAGAAACAATGGATCTTTAGCCTCTTCTCAGATACCCTGATGTAAAATAAACAAGGAATCCTGTGGCACTTTTAAAGCTAACGAATAAATTTGTTAGGCTTTAAAAGTGCCACAGGACTCCTTGTTTGTTTTGCTGAATTAGACGCAGACAGCCACCCCTTTGGAACTTGTCACTGTGCTATGTATTAGTGATAGCACCAGCTTTCCCATTGCAGAGGATTAATCCCCTTTCATCTGCTTTCCTCTTTGCCATGCTTTGGAACTGCTGGTCTGACTGCAATCAATGATAACGGGGCATATTTACAGTGCAGAAGAAAGGATGAAAATCTTTTTTAATGTGTTGATTGATGGCCATTAACCGTATAAACCCAGCATTTCCATATAAGTGCTAGCCTGGAGTCTTCTCTCTCACCTATAATAGATCGTCTGCACAGAGAAGTCTGCTGAAAAAGCTATCTGGGAAAGCTGAAAACACTTGTTAAATGTAGAAGGAAAAAAGTTCTTTAATATCTTGAAGTCTTTCTGGAGATGCTGATGTAAATTCAAAGAGAAGGTCCTGTTTTGTAAAAGTCAGGAATGTGACACTCTCCTGACTTTGTCCCCATTTTTAATTTGCGTGACTGAGGCTGGCTCCATACATTTTTATCTCAACACTTTCCCCTCTCTCTTTTCCTCAGGGAGCAGTTACAAGTGGGAAGGTGGCTATTTAAGTCAGAATTACTGTAAACAAATGCTGCCTGTCAGAATTGCCTTCCTCCTTAATTGACCAGCTGGAGCTGCTCCCTGGCCACAGGCTACTCCTGCAGCTTGAAACAGCTCCCTGTTTCCTTCCTCCGGACATCTGTGCAGGGCCCCCAAAAGCGCAGGGCCCCCAAAAGCACAGGGCCCAGGGCAGCTGCCCCCCCCCCCGGGACGGCCCTGATAGCAGATTAGCAACATTGGCCGCCTGTGATTTCAAGACAAATGAATTTGGATGCTGATGCACTATCCTGAAGGGCACATGAGGAGGGCTGCCAGACCAGGAATGAATTGACATCACAGATCCTGGAGGAAGACCTTCATGTAAAATGGTGGAAACATGGCCTACAGATGAAATAGTGAACCATATTAGGGCCATCAACATGCTTGGAGCTCCTCCTGAAGCGATATAGGATATATTTACAAATGCCACCCATCTGGACTATACTTTGTTACCAAGATTGCACCAGGAGAAACCTACACTACCCAGCTTAGGTAAGGTAGACTGAAAGTGATCTCTGACTGCCAGAAAATTGAGGAGACCTGTGAATGTAGAATGCACACCCAGATACCAAACTGATCTTGAGAGAGGCTGGTTAATATTGAAAGGAGGCCTTGTATATTGAGAGAATAAGAATTTGATTCATCACCATTATCATCAGCTAGTGTTGCCATTAGATTTCAGGGACCTAGTGCTGAACTCTCTGATGAAAGAAGTCATTTTGGTACAGATCAGACAGCTGAAGTGGTAAAAAGGAGTCTCTGTTGGTACGGATTAGAAAAGCAGATAGAGGAACATTTTAAGAATTATGCCAGATGTTTAGCTCAGAAAACTTTACACAGATTATCTGCCCAGGTAACATCCAAAACAAGGGACCCATGGATCTTGTGTGTTGACTTTCTGTCCTTAAACCTGACAACAAAGGGAACGTTAACATGTTAGTGGTATCAGATCATTTTGTTCTCTGTGTGCAAGCATTCCCCACAAAAAATCAGTGTGGTATTGCTGAGTCAAGATATTGTGGGAGAAGAAGTGTGGTATTCCTGAGTCAAGATATTATGGGAGAAGCACTTTGTGTGTTATGGTTAGCCTACCAGAATTCACTCTGATTGGAAGTGTGACTTTGAATGTAGGCCTATTAAAGAGCTATTAAACATAATTAGGGAACAGAAATCCCAGACCTCTCTCTGTGTCTCACAGGAGGCCAGAACTTTTCAATAGGACACTTCTGAATGTGATTAACTGTTAGCCCAATACAAAAGCACAAATGAAGCCAATGCTTTTTGCAGCTGGTACACACTTAAATTGTGTCAGAAGCAGAGCAAATAGATCCTCCTTTTATTGTCTGATTTTGGGGATGGGGGTGGGGCAAGATTACCTTTGAACATTTGTTTTGGACTGATTCCAAATCTACCTGAGATTTATTCATTTATATAATTAAAGCAACCACTGGAGAACTCCTTTTTACTTGCTATGGATACAGGAATGAAGACAGCAGCTCATAAGAAGACCCAGCATGACGTATGCGTAGAGTATCAAGAACTACTATTGAGAGACTGGATTTTGATAAAGCATTTGGGAGTGAAAAGGAAGAACAAGCTGGTAGATAGGGAATTCACAGCCCTATCTAGGCATTATGAAATGATCTGGGATTCAGGTGTATTGACTTTAGAGAGGGAAAAGGAAGGAGAAGTCCAGAGTCTCAACACACACCTCTTGCTGCCCATTGAGTAGTTAGTACAGTTTCCAGAAAGTGAGCCTGGGAGAGAGATGGCAGTTAAGCTTGCTGCTAGAAGGCAGCTGTTCTGCATACTTGCTATGGTCTGGTGGTGACTGATCAGAGAAGATGATGAGACTGTCTCTGGGAAGTAATCTGATGACTGGCATTTAGCTAGTTTTGTCAGCCACACGGAGCCTAGGATCTTAACACCCTGGGAGTCCAGAGCTACTAGGTGTATGCAACTTTGCCTTCAAAGCCAGATAGAACTGCCAAGGGTGAGATGCCTTTGGAGATGCCCCAGGAAGGAGGGCCTCTTCTGCTGGATCCTGAACCTGATGCGGAACTACAGCCTATTCAAGGGAAATTACATGCGGCTGTGCATAAAACTGGGAGGGGGTGAAGTCAGTGATGGCTTATCTAGTCCCTCAACCAGTAGATCTGCAAATGATGTGCATAATATCTGTAGCTGTCATGGCTGTTAGGGGAAAACAAAAGCAAAAGAGCCATGCCCTGTGAGTTAGTTAAAGATGGTTGTAATGAAGTTGTGAGTTTGGGTGCACTTGAAATATGAGAAACAATGCATTTAAGTAATAGTTAATTGGTAATGTTAAGAAGTAGGTAAAATGTGTTAATTTAGTTTTTTTGGGGGTGTCAAGCTTTAGAAAGGCTAGGAGGATGTGATTCAGGTTAACAGGTCTGATGAACTGCTCTGGGAGAGCAGCTGGACCTAGAAAATACCAGGGAAGTCCCTTACATTATGGGGACATTTTCTACTGTGGGTAACGCCTTTTGTGGTTAGTCCCTTGGGCGAATTTGCACTCTTGTCACCTTCTTGTATTTAAGCAGGCCTGCAACAACTCATAAAGAAAAGTATGCAGATTTTTCCACATTACTGAGCCAACTAGTGTGAAATAAAACTAGTTCCATAATCTAAGGGAATCCAGTCCATTGGGTAGAGTTGGTTGTGGGCTGTTACTGATGTAGTTACTCCAAATCAATCTTCCCCTTTCCTTTGAGTGCTTTCTTTATTTTCCCCTTTAAAAATAAAATGCATCTTGATTGTTTGGTCATCCATTTTGGAGGTGTCAGAATTCTGTATTCATCAGGTATCATACTGGTCATAGGCATAACTGCCAGTTTGGGAGGAGGTGAAACCACATATGGAGAGTAAGTTGGGGTTCCTGACTACAATAAACAGTCAGGTGAAGGCACCACCACTGACTAACATCTAAGAAACCAGGCAGTTGAAAGTCAGTGTGGCCAAAGCAGAGGAACACCAGTTAGGGGTTTGTGCTGATGATTAGCTGCTTTAGGAGTATAGCAACTCATAACCTCCCATCCCCCTACTTATAGAGAATATATAGTGGTTTTGGTGTTCTGCAGTATAGGTAACCAAACACTGTAGAACGACTGTGAAAAAATGAAGCAACTGGCTTTAGCAAACACGCGCTTAGCAATTAAATGGAAAAATTGCAGTATCAGTATGAGTCAAAGCCCAAGTATTAAAAGGGTATTGATGCATCTTGGCAAGTGATGTTAGAAATAGAATGTATGTTAACACTTTTTGTGTCTGAACAAAATGCAGTTAAAATTGCAATCTTTGCTGCAAATTAAAGTAATAAATTTTCATTAGAAGTGTGAAGAGACATCAGGATTTTGTAACTGTCAAATAGGTTTGACAGGTTTTAATGTTACTGAATGAGAGACATTTCAGAAACAAACTACATTGTCATACTCTCTGCAAACAACTACTTTTACTTTGTGTGTGTGTGTGTAAATATATATTTTTTAAAAACCCCTGCATTTTGAAATGGATACTGTGTTTAGTCCCTGTAATAAGACCTCTTCTTTTTTCTTAGTGATTGTCAGAGCAAGTCTGTAGTGATGGAGAAGCCTTTCATTTTATTTTATTCTTTCATTTTGGCAGTGACATTTAGGCTAGGGAGAGAAAAAGTCTGTTATACTCATTCCACAGTGATGTAGACTAGAGAAGGCTCCTGACTTACCTGCAGTTCATTGTAAAGTGAAACCTTGGGGAATAGAAATGAGAAAGTTTAGGAAAAGTATAACCTATAAATAAACTTCTGGCACTTAAAAATAATTAAGATTTAGCACAGTAGAGCTGCAAATGTAATAGTAGGGCCACCCTTACAAAAATTTATTTGAAAAATGCTAGAATTGAAAAGGATAATTTTATCAAAGATCAGTGAGTAAAGATGTACTCTGCAGTTGTTCATACAGTCCCATTATAGCATCTTGAGAACTGTAGTCTTCAGTCCTAGCTTTTTGCTTGTGTAGAAGTCAGATCTTATTCAAGCCACTTTAAAAACAAATTTTGTTATTTATAGAATTTTATTTTTTCATATGTTGGAGATAAGAGCATTCTGACTTATGTGCAGTATTGGATGCATGTGTACATATGTAAAACTTCTCATTCACAAAGATCCTGAGTAGATTGTCCTTAATACACCTGCATTTTTTTCTCCTTCAGGAAAACAATGTTTCTTAGTCCTACGTCAGCAGCAGTTTAATGTCCAGGCTCTTGTGGCTGTGGGAGACCATGCAAGCAAGCAGATGGTAAAGTTTGCTGCCAAGTAAGTAAGCAAGCAATTATATCCTGTTGTCAAAGTAAACAATGGTGGGAACCATGACTCCAAGGGGTTGGGCCCATTTTCACACATTAACATCAATGCTTCGTTTGTTTAGAAATGTAGTTATTTAAATTGTCAGTTCACTATTGCACTGAATACATTACACTTACAAAAGATAAAATAGAAGAGAGGCTTGAAATTCATTCTGAACTACTGAAGCAGCATTCTTTCTCCACAGACAACCTATGGTTTCTTCCAAGCCTGCTAACAAAAAGCCTGGCAGACTTCGCATAGTGGTCATTTTTAATTTGGGGGAAAAGAGGAATAGAGTGTCCACATGCTCAGTTCTTATTTTCCTTAAGTAGTAGAGATGCAGCAACACAGAATGTTTTTAATTAGAATAAGTATGATCTATGAACTAAATTTTCTTTGGAAGAAATTCCATGTTGCAAATTGATTAAGTGGAAGTGAGAATTTTCTATGAAACAAATTGGTCTAATTTACACTTTTTGTTGTCCCATCAAGCTATGCTTAATTTTTTAAAATTTTGGGCAATAATTATAATTTTGTCTTGCATTGTTCTTAAAGCTAAGATGAATGTGAGTCAGTGTTCTCTTTTCTCTTTGCCCTTCTTTGTTGTGCCTGGGTGGGCTTTCAAATTTTGTGCTGTTTCTTCCTTTATATGGCTGGATGGAAAGTACAACTTTTTGAATTTAAAAGGCCTTTAGCTGGATGCCTGCAAATTAAGATATAGAACCAATCAATATGTTTAACATGTGGTGCTTAAGCTGCTACTGTTCAGTTCTTGGCACTACCCATGCATCTGGGAATGAAGCCCCTAGTAATTAGCTGTATAAGTGTGAAAGCCTTTGATGAGTTCGGGACAGCGGGGAATTCATACCACAGACTCCCAGAAGCAGAGCAGGAAGGTTAGAATAGTGCTTCTGGTGATTCTATCCAAGCCAATGGGAAAACAAAACCAGCAGTGTTTGTTCTTTGGCGGCATTTAGTGTTGGCGCTACCAGCAGGAGACATGATGTTTATAGGTGTTCAGCCAAAATGAGGTGTTCTGTGTCTCCATGTGATGGCCTAAGTTTAGTTTCTTAATAGATACTTTGAAAAAGAAAAATGGTTTTCTCTCCTGCTATGCTATTTATGATCACCTCGGCTCTGACAGCTTTATGCTAATGAGTTCTGAATCCACCTTTCTAGCCCTGATATCCTGCCTTGTCTAGTTTTGCATCTTCAACTCTTGTCCTAGAGGTCCTGCTGTTGTTTCACATTCAGTCTTTACAAACTGAAATTCACCTCCCACTTTCTCTTTGTCTTCTTTTTTTCTAATCACCATTGATGCTGCTCCACTATTCTTCCCATTTCCCAGGCTCAGAATACAGTATCATCTTTGACTTTCCCTCTACTCCTTCACCTGTGTGGTATCTCTCCCATAACTGTATTAATCTCTTCCTATGATCAATGTGCTGCTGCTGTTTTTTTTGTCTGTCTTCGTTCACACTGCCCCCTGTGCTTCGAAGTGTTTGCCATTTCTTCTCCATCAGTCCCAGTCATGATTTCCACTCCATTTCATCTACACAAGCCCTGCTGACTCATTACAGAAGCCTTCATGCCTCCCCATCCTCCCTGTGATGCCTTTTTACCTTTTTTCATTTGAACTTCTGTCTCCATTGTCTTGTGCTATTCATGTATGCCAGTGGCTGTTACCTTTTGCAGATGTAATGCTGTTTATAAATAATTAATAATAACCACATTGCCTCCCTGCTTTTCTTGGTGACTTTTACATGTTGTCTCTTGCTACCAAAATATTACTTGAGAATCTATCTTTTACTTCAGAAAATATTTAAGATTTAAATTGACGTTTTCCACTGTGGCAGCATGAGCATTTCTGTAGTACTTCTGCATATATGAAAAAATACTATCCCTCTTAACTCCGAATTGCCTGGTGCTCCGTATCTGAAAGCTTTTGTAAGAACATGTATCCAGGAACTGCTTGAAACATCGGGCAACATGATGTATCTGTGGTTTACAGAAGGGACTTAAGATAATCTAATCTCAGATTGATGAGATTGTTTGAGAGAACTTTTACAACAGTAAACATATTAGTTCCTCTTTTTGGTACTGACTTATGAAAAATGAGAACTTTCATAATCTGCTGTGGTCTAACAGTGTTAACATTGTTCATAAATTGTTTTTAAGTGCTTCAATTCATATGCAGTATTAGTCTCTTTGTTTAGAGAAAGATAATCCATTTCATCTCTGCTTTTAAAAAGAAATAGAAAAACTCTAAATTGAACTATGAGATGCTTCTGCTTTTAATTAAAAAAAAAAAAAGTATAAATGAATTGCTGGGACAGTGTAGTCCCCATATATGATCCTGGATTAACAGCCCTTGAATTAAGTCCAGAGGGCACACAGGGCCATTGGCTCCATCAGTTCATGCTTCCCATAACAGTGTATTAGAAAGTCCATTTCTGGAGTGGATCCTCTAGGAGTGAGGAGGGCGTGTGTCTCCTTGCCATTTCTGTTAGAGGCCTGTGCTGAGACTGCCAGTGAGCGTGTTAACCAGTGCAATTTGTGATTCACTGAATCTTATTTTGCGAATTATTTCTCTCAGAAAATATTAGGTGGCAATGGTGCTGATTTTTTTTTTATTTTTTTTTTCATTTTTTAAATCCTTTGCTGGCGTTTTCTGTGCTTTTCGGTTTGTACCACAGAAGGCCATGCAGTCTATTAGTTAAAGAAAAAGGACTTTAAGTTCTAATGTTAGGATGAGGTGCTGACCTGGTGTAACGTTGGTCAAGTAACTTGACTTCCTTCTGTTTCAGTCAACCAGCAGGAAAAATGAATTAATTCCCCCCCCCCCCCCCCCCCGCAAATTAAATGAATAAAGGAAATACCTTTTACTTCACAAAATATTTAGGATTTAAATCAACCTTTTCCACTGTGGCAACATGATTTAAGAATGATTTAAGTTCTGGAAAACCTGTTATACAGTGAGAGAGTGAAGCTCAGTCTGTTTGTTTGGCTAATCCAAGAGGCGGGTAAAGTGAATTTATCAAGGTCTGTAAGTACTTACATAGGATAAGATTTTTGATAGCATATGCAGTGACTGGAAACTAACCCTGAATTTGTTCAGCCTAGAAGTATGGTTCAAATTTTAACAGTGGGAGTAATCATTGGAACGACTTACCTGTGGATGTGGCCAATTAGTAAGTTTTTAAACTTCAGATGACTTTCTAAAATATTTGCTCTGTTTTTCACAAGGTTTGGGCTTGATGCAGGCAATACTTGGTGAAATTCTAAGGCCTGTGTTATGCATAAGATCATTTTAGTCTTAAAGTCAAGAAAATGTGAATTAACTTTCATGCTAAACTTGGATCTAAAGGTTTAGCTATGGTTAAAAATTGTTGGTGCCATGTCTGAACAAAGCACATACTTTATAAATCCATTTTACAGAACTGTTCTTGTGGTTAGCTAATACTGAACCAGTTTAAGAGATTTTCATACTTTCAGACAAGGAGTCCTGTGGCACTTAAGATTAACAAATTTATTTTTTACACGAGCTTTCATGGGAGACAATCCCACTTTGTCAGATGCTTTGAAGATGGGGAAACCCTACCATTCGGTAAATTCCCCCATCTTCAAAGCGTCTGATGAAGTGGGATTGTCTCCCATGAAAGCTCATGCAAAAAATTAATTTGTTAGTCTTTAAGGGCCACAAGACTTCTTGTTTGTTTGTTTTATGGAACTAGACTAACATGGCTATCCCTTTGGATCATACTTTTGGCTTGTTTAAGTGTACACTGTATATTTAACATCTGTCCTGAAAAAGAACTGGGTCCTTGGGTCATCAACAGCAGTAAAGTTATGTATCGTAAGTTTTAAATACCCCAGATGCATTTCCTGTGGTTTAATTTAAAGGCAGACATTTTGTATTTCTGTAACTTAGTAAATAATCATTCAAATCTGTAATTTTGCCCAACCTCCATACAGAAAACACAGTGGTTTTGGTAGTGAGAGAAACAGAGGAAAAGAAAAACAGATGTGTGTATGTCAGGGATGGGCAAGCATTTTGGCTGAAGCGGCACATCAGGGTCCAAGCAGGTTGGAGAGGGGCAGCATAAAGGGGGGAAGAGGGTTGCCATGTTCCACATGGGAGGGCGAGATGGGGTGGGAGGGGAACTGCTGTGCTCTGAGCAAGGCACTGCTTGGCCCTGGGGGGAGCAGTCATCATGCTCTGGTTGGGTCACCAGTTCTGTCAATGGCCCCATGCAGTGGGAAGGGGGCAGCAAGCAGCGGCATGCTCTGGGCTGGCCTGGCTACCACCACTACATGTAGTGGGGGAAGAGGAGAAGGTCAGGAGAGGGGAGCAGCTTTGCGCTTCAGCCAGGGTGTCACTGGGCCCATGTGGGGGTGGGGTAGGTGAGAGGAAGGGGGCACCAAACTCCAGCCAGGCCCAGCTGAAGGGCCAGATGAAAAGCTCCTATAGGCTGCATCTGGCCTGCAGCCCATAGTTTGCCCAGTTCTCATATAAATAAATAAATATATTTAAAAATATTTAGTTTTCTATCTAACATAAGCTTCTTGACATTAGTTCGAAACAACAGCTAATAGAAAGTGATTCACTACAGAGTGGCTATTGTGGGTTTTTGTTTGTCATGTGAATCTGATGGTGAAAAATGCTGTTACACAGAGACTGCCATGATGCAGTTGTGGTTAAAATAGAAAGTATACATTAACAGACATATGGGTAATAGAGTGAGAAGGTATTTGGTGGGCATTTTAGTAATTAAACTGTTGTCTTTGTCAGCTTTGAGGAAAGTAAGTTACAGCATAGAGTAAGGGAGTAGATTGCTATAGAAAGGTCTTGTTTTCTGTAGTTGTTCTTATGAATCTGTTACTAAAAGCAGCTTTATAGACAAAGACTGTAAATATTATGTGAGGATTTTTCTTGTTCTGGTTCAGCTGTTCCCACAGCTTGCAACCTGGTTTAATTTTTTGCTATAATGTATGTAAATAGTGCCTTACATATTGCCTGAGATCCAAAGGGGTAGCCGTACTAGTCTAGTTCAGTAAAATTAACAAGGAGTTCTGTGGCACTTAAAGTCTAACAAATTTATTTATTGCATAAGCTTTCATGGGAGAAAATCCCACTTTGTCAGATGCTTTGGAGATGAGTGTCTTCAAAGCGTCTGAGGAAGTGGGATTTTCTCCCACAAAAAAGCTCACACAATAAATAAATGTATTAGTCTTTTAAGCACCACAGAACTCCATGTTTGTATACAAATATTATGTTTAATAGAAGTAGTTACAGTTTTGTCAATCTTTGTGTAGCTGGTTTTAGGTAAGCTGTGTGAATTCTAAGGAATTTTACCAAAAATGCTTCCACCTAACTGGGAGGAGCTCAGCTGCAGGCAAGTTTCAAACAGCTTCCAGCATTAATATCACAAATGATAAACATGTGGGTATGTGGTTTCATTAAAATTATATCTGCTTCTATCAAACATTGTTCTCTGGCTGCTAGAACTGCCCAGTGGGACTACTAGCAACAGTCTTAAAACAGAGCAGATTTGAGATTGCTCTAATTTATACCTGATACCATGCAACCCCAGATCAGCGAAATAATTTTAGGTCTTGTCTATGCTTGAAATGCTATCCCACTTCAGCAATGCTACTTATCCTGACAGGGTCAGTTCTCCCATTAAGTGATCTGTCTTTACAAGAGTTGAGTAGTAGCTAGGTTGATGGAAGAATTTTTCTTTTGAGCAACAGCTGCCTATCCTGGAGGTTGGGTTGGCTTAAGTATGTTGCTTGGAGGTGTGGATTTCTCAAACCCCCTGTATGACATAGCCAGATTGATCTAACTTTTAGTGTCAACCAGGCCTTCAGATGAGCTCCTCCTTCCTCAGCCGTGCTGAGTGCGGTCTAGTCACAGCTCAGGGCCTGAGTCTTTACCTGCATGCTGGATTTGAAGTCTGGCATAAATGAACTAGAACATAGAATCATAGAATCATAGAATCATAGGGTTGGAAGGGACCCCACGAGGTCATCTAGTCCAACCCCCTGCCAAAAAAAGCAGGACCACTCCCATTAGATCATCCCAGTCAGTGTTTTGTCCAGCTGGGACTTGAACACCTCCAGAGATGGAGATTCCACCACCTCCCTAGGCAACTTATTCCAATGCTTCACCACTCGCCTAGTAAGGAAGTTTTTCCTAATATCCAGCCTGGACCGCCCCAGCTGTAACTTGAAGCCATTGCTTCTCGTTCTGCCCTCTGTTACTACCGAGAACAGTCGAGCTCCCTCCTCCTTGGAGCAACCCTTCAAGTAGTTGAAGGTTGCTATCAAATCCCCCCTCAGTCTTCTCTTCTGCAGGCTAAATAAGCCTAGTTCCTTCAGTCTTTCTTCATAGGGCTTGTGCTCCAGCCCTTTGATCATTTTGGTTGCCCTCCTCTGGACTCTCTTGTGGTTATACATGACTTGTGGTTATACAATTAAAGTTATGAAAATTTGTAAATGCAAGGTTGAGCCCGCACAGGAGGAAACGCCATTAAACTTGATGGACGCGGTGCCCCTGTGTGCATACACAATTAAGTGCTTAACATTTGGTTGCAGATTTTTACAAGCATAGCTGCTAAAGCAGGAGACTCTTAAGGTTGACTAGCTTAATGGCTTTAAAGCAATGGGTAGTGGAGCTTTTAAAGTGTGCTCCAAACTAAGGAGCTTTACAGGACTTTTGTAACTGTTCATGGCAGGGAACTTCAAGCTCTTATTGCAGAGATTGCAGAGTTTGTAAGCTGTGGTAGGTAAATGCTAAAAAGTAAAATTAAAGCTTAAAAAACTAATGAAATGTTCAGTTTGTTGTATTTCACATTTAATATAGTCTAAAAATATTTTCCTTCTTGCATAAAATCTTGCATTTAGACATTACCGTTAATACAAAGCATAAAATATGTGGGATGTACAATTTGGTAAGTAATCATCACTTTTGGAGTTGGCTGACTCTTAAATACTTAAATTAGTTATCTTACTGGTACAGCAGTGCTAAGTATTTTTCATTCAAGTTATGTACTGTGGGGTTACTTACGTATCTGCTAAATGAGAATAAACTGGAACCATAGGCTACAAAGAGAATTTACTATAGTTCTAGAAATTCATATGTGCATGCGTATTTGTGTGTGTGTGTGTGTGTGTGTGTATTTAATTTCAATAAAGAATAACTGGAATGATTGTATATTTTTACTAAGTAGCTTCTGGTTCTTTCTTTATAAATAGAATCAGTCTTCAACAAAAACCCTTTCAGTGACAATTCAGTGGTACCAGTTATCAGCCTTGGAATGGAAAATGTCTAAAGTATTATGCAAGTCAGCTGATTTGAACTAATATTATGATATTCCCCTGTTTGCGGCATGCATGTCCTTTGTTGCCATCAGAACTAGTCTTTTTAAGTGATAGATAATGAAGGAAAATTGCTGTTACCATATCAAAAACGTTCCTCTTCGATTGATGTAGCTCTATTCAGATTTGCAGAATGTCAGAGGTATTCCTATCGGCGTGTTTGCGATGGTGCCAGTATTAAAAAAGGAAATAGGAGAATTAAAGTGTAACTTTTCAGCCTCAAAAGAAAAGTTAACAAGTAAAACTGTGTTTATACTGTCTTTTATTTTAAAAAGAAGCGGGATCTAGTAGCTGTTTGTGTAACATTGTAACACATCCTCCATTTAAAATTGCATAATTAATTTAGCAACATGGTTTCTAAATGCAGAAGTCTATCAGTATTTCAGCTTCCCCCATTGCTTTTTGCACTTAAAAGGGATGTTGCTACTGCCCTCAGACTTACTGAAGAATTCTAAACAGCATCATCTGTAAAGCAATGTTTTCCTGTTACGGTGCTCTTTGTAGCACTTCTCCATGGCATCATCACATTTGAAGCCCTGTCTAGTGAGTGGGTAGGATAGATTGTCACCCAAATGAATTTAAAGAAGGTATTCTATTACTCTGTACACTTTGAGTACGTTTAGCCTATAGCACATCATACTGATTTTACAGACTATAGCACGTTTAAATATACTAAGAGAGTCTCTGCTTAGCCATTGACTTTACCAGCAAAATATTTCAAAATACATACCCTTCAGGAATTATTTGGTCAAGGTTTTTGAAGGCCCTTACACTCAATTCAAGGGCATTTCTCTATCTGCAGGTAATGCAGTAAGTTTTGAACACTGTCCAATCAATTCCAAAATCTCAGAGAATGTTTTAGGCATTGGTGGGCAGAAACATATTGATCTGAGAGGAAATCGGAAAACTGAGAGTGGGGAAAATGGGTGACACATGGAGCTGCTGCCTGCTGTTTAACACTGGCCACAGCCTCATGCATGTCTGTAATTGTCTATAGATCAAAGAACTAACAGTTGGCACCAATTAACATTTTCCAGAATTTCCAGTTTTTCTCTCAGTTAATCCTACCAATAGAGTTTAATATGTTGACATCCTGAGTGACTTCTCTTCTAGTCAGAGAGAATACTTATTGCGGGGGACAAGGTAAGGTTGGGATGATGTATATACTGCCCCTGTCATGGAGAAGAGAATTGAGGACTGTGGTATATGAGGGGTTACAGAACTGCTTGAAGAAAACAACCACTGCTAGGGAATGGATTGGGGGATCCTGTTTTCAAGGAAAAGGGACACATAGTGCCTCTAGCTTGAGCAGTAATGAGGGAATGGTGGACAGCTAGCCCCTTGTATAAGGGGGAAGAAAGAAGAAGGAAAGAGGGTTTGCACAGAGTCTCTACCATGGGAGCCTTGGGTTCTGGAAGAAGGTCTTTATTCTGGCCTGAGAGGAATCAGGGGAAAGACAGAAATGAGGTTCACACAGAGTATTGTTATGTGGGGAAGAATGGGAAGCTCTGGTAACAGGAACTGGGGAGAATGGGAGGTATGTAGAGGTCCCTTGGGGGAAGTTGAGGGGGGTCCCCTGAAGAAGAGGATTGTGCTCTGCAGCAGACCAGGCACTATTTTCCCTGTTTCTCTCCAAATAGTCCATTCCTCTCAGCCCTAGAGAGACTCACCACACTGTATACCGTGCGGACTGTGGCTCTTTTATTTACATTGCAGTCTCTGTGTTCTACTTCAAGCCCCAAACACCCTAGGGGCTCCCAGTTCTACTTCCTTCCTGCCAGACTGTCCTGCTGACCATGCCACTCCTTCTCTAGCTTCTGGCCCATGTCTATATACCCTCCTGGGTCAGCTTCCCAGCTGTGACTCAGCCCTCATTTTTCAGTGCCTGTTTGAGCCCCTTTAGCCAGGACTCACAGAGCCACTATTTCTTAGTCGCTTTGGCACTGTTTGGTGGCCAGGTGCTGCCCGCTTGCCCTGCGCAATGGGTTGATGGCTATGAGCCTCTCCCTGAGCCTGCAGGGTTTTCCCTCTCTGTTCTGCTACGCCTGCATACAGCTAGTGTGAAGGGAATGAGGAGGAGCCAGTGGGGTGTGAATGAAGCTTAGTCCACACAAGCTGTGACCTGTTTGGTCACCTATAGTACCATATGTAGCATTAAGTTGCAGATCAGGGGGTTTTGAACTTTTTTTGGCTGGGGCCCACTTTTTGAAAATATTTCAGGCTGTGATGACCACCAACCCCCCCCCCCTCAAGTAAGGATCCCCCATGCCATGCCATCCTTTCTTCTGTGGTGCTGTTATGAGCAGTGCTGTTTTCAGAGATTGGGTGCCTCACCAGAGGCTCTTTGGCCACCCGGCTCTTAAGGGCATGGATTGTCTGCCACAAGGATTTCTGACAGCTGAAGCCCCAGTGTATATTGGGCTAACAGTTCACAAGCCCCAGAGGGGTCATGACCTCCAGTTTGAGTACCCCTGTTGTAGCCTAAGTAGATCAGCTGGCCAGCTGTGCTTAAGAGCCCATTGGTCCACAGTGATAGTAAGCCTCCATATGTTGTAAAAGTGGTACTGCACTTGTGAACAACTATTTATAATCTTCTGTTGGGTTATGACTTGAGTTCTTTGTCACCTTGACCTACTAATCCCAACTATACGTACAAAAAAAAGGGATCTAAAGTAGCTGTTACCACTCAAGGAAGAGTCTTGGCATAATTGTGGGTGATTCTCTGAAAGCATTCACTCAGGCTTAGTCTGTACTGATGGTGGCAAAAATCACTGCTGTCAGTGTGATCTTTTGGATTTGATTTGAGCGGTCTGTATAGACATGCTTAATCAGTCAGGAAATTGCCATAGCATCTCCACTCCTAGAACTGGAACCTCCGGCAAGCTGACCAGAAGGCATTTCCGGTCTGCTTAGTGACGTGTAGGGAGCTCTTTGTAAGTTGTCAGGAGATATACAAGGTACATAAAATACCTTGTGTATCTCCCATCAACTGCTGCTGAAGAGTGTGGCAAGTATAGACTAGGGCTCGGTGTGCAGTGACGGTCAGAAAAGCTAACAGAATATTAGAAACAATTAGGAAAGGGATAGGACAGGTGTGGCCAAACTGTGGCTCAGGAGCCACATGTGGCTCTTGGATGAAAAATTGTGGCTCCTGGAAGAATGTCAGCAAATCAATTTAGGAAAGCAGCCCCAGCCTAGGAGTTTTAAATCTCCCTCCCTGAGCATGCTCAGGGGGGAACCCCAGCCTGTGCCTAGCTGCTGGAGTGGCCAGGTAAGGTGGCTTGGGGGAGCAGAGGGTTGTCAACCTGAGAGAGCCAGCATCAAGGCCTGAGGGTTTGGGAGGGGATCAGGGACAGCAGGGAGGAGTGGTGTTGTGATTGGGGATGACGGGGAGGAGCAGTGGTGTGGTTGGGATTTTAAAAAAATACTCGCCACTAGCCTGCAGTTTTCTACATCAAGTTTTTTACTGTATCTGCTTAATTTTCATGGTAACCTTAAGTAATTATTAGAATCTTACATTAGTAGGATCAATATTTGCCCTCTTTTTACAATAAAATTAAAGTGTGCAATGAATTTTAAACTTAGTAATTTTGGAGTAGGTGAAAGTATATGGCTATATGCCTCAGAGCTTGTTTTCAAGGTTTAATAATCGACTTACGTGGCTCTTGAGTTCCATAAGTTTGGCCACCCCTGGGATAGACAATAAGACTGAAAGTATTATAATGCAACTGAAAATCTATGGTATGCTCACATCTTTGGTATTGAATGCTGTTCTGGTTGCTCATTCTCAAAAATGATACATTAGAATTGGAAAAGGTACAGAGAAGGGGAACAAAAATTATTAAAGGTATGGAATAGCTTCCATATGAGGAGCAGTTAAAAGCCTAGGACTTTTGAATTCAGAGAAGAGATGACAAAGGGGGGAATATGGTAGAGATCTATAAAATCATATATGATATGAAGAAAATGAGTAGGGAAGTGTTTATGCCTTCATGTAACGCAAGAACCAGGGGATCACCAATGAAATGAATAGGCAACAGGGTGAAAATAAACAAAAGAAATTTCTCCTGTGTAGAACAAATGGTCAGCCTGTGGAACTCATTGCCAGAGGATGTTGTAAGGGGTAGAACTGTAAAGGGATTCAGGAAAGAGCTAGATGAGTTCGTGGAGGATAGGTCTATCAGTTGCTATTAGCCAAGATGGTCAGGGATGTGACTCTGTCCTTTGGGTATCCCTAAACCCCTTGATTAACAGAAGCTTGAAGTGAACTAGAAGGGGTGGATCACTCAATGATTGCCTTTTCCATTCATTCCATTTGAAGCACCTAACATTGGCCATTTTTGGAAGACTACAACTCCCCAATGTTATTTTGTAGTAATTAGTTTTTTCATACAATTTATCACTTTTATGCAAAACTACAGTGGACCAACCTAAAAGTCAAGTTGGCTATACAAGGGGTACAAAGTACATCCTTTATCAGTAACAGTGTCTCCTAATTCCATGCTGGTCAAAAGTACAGACTTCACTTTTTAAATAGGAGTGCCATCCTTAAATAAACAGTACATGGGAGTGATGGGTTTTTTCACTCATATGAAGATTAACTTTTAATTCCTATTAGAGTCGTATGTTGTTTATCTGAATGAGGAGAGACCTGAAAGCCAAGACTTCTGGGTTCTATTCCTAGCTCTTCCATTGACTCACTGAGTGACTTCCACCTTTCAGTTCCACATCTAAGTGTGGGGCATCTGATTACCTCCTTTACAAAAGTGTTTGTGAGTCTTAAGTTCTTTAAAGCCAAAGCCAAAGTTCTTCTGGCATAGCTGTGTTAGTTCATCATGTGAAAAAACCACATCCCTAACCCACATAGCTATGCCAGCAACCCCCTCCCACGCATACAGCATTCTTTTAGCAGTATGGCTTGTATTGTTCAGTGTGCCATGCTGCACCCCACATACACTCTTGTAATGTGATCTGCATATGTTTCCTGTTCACCCTGAGTGTGGAGCTGTGCATGGTCTAAAGCTAAGTATGTCACATAAAGTGTTTTTGGAGTTCTCATGGCGTATTGAATATTACTGTTATGTAATATGTTTCTTGCAATATCATACATAAGTGCAGATATGAAACTCTGCCAGGCCATGTCCCCAAATGCGTCTGACGTGGCTTGAATAATGGCAGACAAACACAGCTGCATTTACACTCCTAGTGAAGGCATGCATACAAGAACAGTGGTCCAGCTAAGCATCTTCAGCACCTTGGCTGAGGAGGTCATACCCATTGTGAGACATGCCAGTCATTTGACCTGGGAGATGGGGAGGGAGCTAAAGGGGTTTGGAAAGAAAAGGAAACACTTTGTTCTGTCTGTGCCCTTCCTTGGGAATCATCTACTATGCAACACTAAGGATTAGAAACCTACCCATAAAATGGGAGGAGTCTGGCTGAAAATCATCAGCCGCCAGGCCTGTGGGTAAGCAGTGCGTAAACTGGAACACTGATCTTAGTTTAGAATGTGACTTTTCCTTTTATTTGATTGTAATTATTTCCTTGACTGAATGATTATTTGGTGTTATATTAGTACAACTTCACTTAAAATCTTGTTGTAGTCAATAAACTTATGTTTGTTTTTATCTAAAGGAGTGCAATGTTGAGAGAGAGAGTGTGTGTGTGTGTGTGTGTGTGTGTGTGTGTGTGTGTGTGTGCGCGCGCGCGCGCGCGCAAAGGCCTCACTGGAAGCAAAAAGCTGGTGCATATCAATTTCTTTGTTAAATTGACAGACAAATGTGAATGAGCTTGCAGTGTGCAAGGAGGTGCAATTAACTCTGTAAGACAGTAATTCCTGGGGTTGCATCTTGGACTGGGGAGTGTTTGCTGGGGGACCATCCCATGGGTGTCCAGTGATGAGAGTGCTTTTCCATGGGTGTGGGACTAATTAAATGAAGGTGTCTGGGCGTGAGCTGATCCAGGAGTCGAGACTCATGCAGCAAGGTGGGGTAGGTTGGGGCCCTGTAATGGAGAATTGTGGTGGTGTAGTGGCACCCCAGTTCAGATTGCGGGAGGGCACATCATATTCAGCGAGATGGTTTAACTACACCAAAGAATCTCTTACTTGTGTGCATCGTATTTGCAAGGGAGTGTTGCCAGTATGGTTATATAGTCTGTAGATTCTTGATTTAAATTGTGATTAGTATGAAATAACATTAGGAGGTAGCAGTTGCACTGTTTATACTTTCATAGGACAGAACTGTGAAAAAATCCTTCCCAATCAATCACCTAGCATCTTGCTGGCGACAGTGTACCTACTTTCAGTGGTCTATTGCAATGACTAAGAAAATGGTGCTGAGTACTCACTTTGTTACCATATTCTGTGGATTTACTTTCTATATGCCTTAATCGTGCTTTTGGGTCATAGTTGTGTTGTCTATTTTTAAAGATACATGAAAAGGAAAATGACTTTTTGCTGTCTCCTGTCCTATACCATTGACTTTAAAGAACTGACAACCATCAAAGAACATGAAAAGGAGTCTTGTGGCACTTTTCTTTCTTTTTTTTTTTTTTTTTTTTTTGAAGACTAACACATTTATTTATTGCATGAGCTTTCATGGGAGAAAATCTCACTTTGTGAGATACTTAAAGATGGGGGCACTTCCAGAACGGGAGGAAAATAAATGCAGGGAAGTGTAAGTCATACCACAGCTAGCCTTTTGAAACAGAATGTTAAACTGCTTTGTTTGTTTGTTTTTTGTTCAGTAGAGTTTGGCAGGTACGAGAGAAGGGTGTATGTTTTTCAATTCTGAGTTGTTCTAATTGATAGTTGTCAGATACTTTTAGATGGTAGAGAACCTGTTTTCCATATTATCCACTGTATACTATTAACTGAATAGGGTAGAATTCGCTGTCCCTTTTGATGTGATTTGTTAAATATGCTTGTTGACAACTGGACAGCAATAGAAGAAAAAGATGCTGAAGTTCAGTACCCAGAAAGAAAATGGAGCAAATAATTAAGCAATCAGTTTGCAAAATCTAGACCAGGGGTGGCCAAACTTACAGAACTCAAGAGCCGCACAAGTTGATTATTAAACCTTCGAGAGCTGCACTGAGGTGTATAACCACATTTTTACCTACTCCAAAATTACTACGCTTAAAATTCATTGCGCACTTAAATTTTATCGTAAAAATAGAGCAAATATTGATCCTGTTAATGTCAGATTCTAATAATTATTTGAGGTTACCATGAAACTAGGTCTATACAGTAAAAACTTAGCTGTTGCTAGATGTAGAACACTACAGGCTCGTGACAAGTTGTTTGTTTTTTTTTTAAATCTGGGCAGTAACTTGTCAAAGGAGTAAGTAAAAGCTTTCTCAAGATGCTGATCTCTAAGTATTGCACAATGTTTTGAATTTCATTGTGGAATATGATGCTTCACAGCAGGAAGTTGTGCCAAAAATTGAAAGTAATCTACATTCAGTTTTAAACTTTTCTCCTTTATATTTTTATTTCTTAGTATTCCAGATCATGTTTAGGACTTGTAAAACATGATTTTATTTTAATGACGAATAAGCTGCATTACGGCCTATGAGAAAATCTAAACATGCTGTGGCTTCTCTGACCATGTCACGCTTCCCTCTCCCACCCCCATTGCCCCTTCCCTGCTGTCTCTTACCACGCTGCTGCTTCTCTGCTCTCCCCAACCATGCCTGACTTCTGTCCCCCAGCCTGCCCCGACCATGCCCATGCTTCCCTGCCAACATTTCTGCCAGTAAAGTTGTTCACTAAAATAGTCATGGACAGTGAAGACGAAAGGTCAGAGGACTCAATCAGACACTCTTAATTTAAAAATAAGAGTAATAGTAAGGGAAAACACTGCTCTTATCTTAATCCTGTGAAGAGATGCACACAGGAGCGCCTTTTCAACTGTTCAGAATCACAATGGATCAATGAGAATTTATGGGGACATAAAGTACAAGGTCAGAGCCCGTTTCAGTAAGGGCTTTGGAGTCCATGCACAGAAGATTCTATAGAAAAAATCCCATTGAGTTTATTCAGTTTGGGGTCAGGCCCTGTATAAATTCTAATTATCAATATTTGGGTTTTATAATATCAAATAAAATCTTTATTGGTGAGAGATTTTTTTTCAGAAAGTTTACAACACAATTTTCCATCCTTAGCTCTTCACAACAATTACTCTCTTGTCTAATGGGCTCAGATACCCATAGAGTCATTCATGAAGACTGCACTGAAATGTAAATGGATTTTGACTGTACAATGAAGAAGAGTTAATACACGTTGAATGGTATTTAATCAGTGGAAGTATAGTGCTACTATTGAACTTTGCAGTGAATGTAAATTATCTTGGTAATTGACTTAGTTATATTAAAATTTTCTTATAAAATAAATGTACTAGCAGTTCCTTCTGCAAACAGACAACATACTGATGTCTCAGGTGCACTTGTTCAATGGACTTAAGGAATTTTTTTTTCTAAAGCCAGTTTTCAGTAGTGGTGATCTATCCTAAGTCTAAATCATTTTGCATGCTGAAAATGAACCATGATCCATAATAAATACTTGTAACATTCTTTAAATTAATAGAGGTTTTTAAATAAACTTTTGACAGTAGTCAGTGGTTTTGAATTTAACATTTGTGTCAATTTTCAGTCATTTCTGATGATTCTTATTTAATTCTCAAAATAGAAATACAGGAGAAATAATTTTGCATTATATTACGATATCTGGAAATGCCAGGTGATTTTTAAAAAAGAAAATTAATTTACAATTGCTTTTAAGGTTTAAATTGCTAGCTTATCATCACTTATCTGTAGTTCATTGTAGACTTGCTCTTGATCAATTTATGTTGCCAGTTTTAAAAATATTTATCCAGAAAACAATATCAAAAAAGAAAAGTATTTAAAAAACTCAGGCACTCAGAAGGTCAGACTTCTTCGTGCTGGTGCTACTTTAATTCTGCCTCTTTGTGTATCCAGTTTGTTCAATGAATGAAGTCTGTGATGGTTTAATTAAAGACTGTATCATAATGCATTCAGACAAGGAGGGTAGAATTAATATTGTGTGGGTAAACTGTAGAATCTGACATTTACATACTTTGAATGCTTGTCTTTACATCTAACTGACAACGTTGCTTTTCCCTGCCAACTCTCACAGTGCTGCCCCTCCCCTCCTGGCTCTCACCATGCCGTTTTTTCCTGCTGGCTCTCACAATGCTGCTCCTCCCCTGCCGGCTCTTACCATGCCATCAGCGCTCTGCTGTCCCCGACCATCACACATTTCTTGCCCCTGTCTCCTGCCATGTTGCCCTTCCCTGCCATGCTCTTCCTGGAGCTGCAGTTTTTCTTTAAAGAGCCACATGCAGCTCGCGAGCTGCAGTTTGGCCACTTCTGATCTAGATGATAATAAGGTTATAAGTAAAAGTCATCATGGATTTGTCACAGACAAAGCATGTCAAACCAACCTGACAGCTTTCTTTGTCACAGTAACAAACTTGGTGGATAGGGAGGAAGTGGTAGATGTCTTGACTTTAGATGGAACTACTGTGTAAGGTGGGTGCATGGCTACTTGGGAAACCATTACCAGAGAGTAGTCATCAGTGGCCATAGGGATCAGTTCTGTTCAGTGTTTCATCAATGATTTATGTAATGGCAGAGAGAGGACACTTATAAAGTTTGTGGATGACACAAAACAGGGGTTGCAAGTGCTTTGGAGGATAAGATTGAAATTCAGAATGATCTGAACAAACTGGAGAAATGGTCAGAAGGAAATAGGATGCAGTTCAGTAAGGACAAATGCAGAGTACTTAGTTTAGGAAATTGCACACATACAACACGGGTAATGACTGTCTAGGAAAGTGTACTGCAGAAAGGGATCTGGAGGGCATAGTGGACTGCAGGGTAGATATGAGCCAACAGCATAACACTGCTGGAAAAAACAAAATAAACAAACAAACAAACAAACAATCAAATAAATAAATAAAAAACTTTTTGGCCTGTATTAGCCAGAGTGTTGTGAGCAAAACATGAGAAGTAATTCTTCCACCCTGCCCCAGTTGATTAGGCCTCAGCTGGAGTATTGTGTCCATTTCTTGGTGTCACATTTCAGGAAAGATGTGGACAAGTTGGAGAAAGTCTAGAAGAGAGCAACAAAAATGACAAGAAGTCTAGAAAATATGATCTATGAGGAAAGATTTTAAAAAATTGGTTTGTTTAGTTTGGTTTGGTTTAGAAGTCAGAACATAAGAACGGCCATTCTGGGTCAGACTAGTGGCCTGCCTAGTCCGGTATCCTGTCTTCTGACAGTGGCCAATAGCAGGTGCTTCACAGGGAGTGAACAGAACAGTGTCCCATTCCCAGCTTCTGGTGAACAGAGGTTTGAAATAGTTCATAGCATGGAAAGGAGACTAGAGTAGAGAAGAGAAGACTGAAGAGGGAAATAGCAGTTTTCAGGTATGTCAAAGGTTACAAGGAGGAGAGAGAAAAATTGTTCTCTCTAGCCTCAGGATAGGACAAGAAGCAGTGGGCTTGAATTGTGGCAGGGATGGTGTAGGATGGATGTTAGGAAAACCTTACCTATAAAAGTAGTTAAGCCCTGGAATCAATTGCTTAGGGAAGTGGTGAAATCTTCATCACTAGAGATTTTTAAGAGCAGGTTAGATAAACACTTGTCAAAGATGGTCTACTTTAGATAATATTTAATATTGCCATAAGTGCAGGGGACTGGACTAGATGACCTTTTGAGGTCCTATAATTCAGAGAACTGGCTGTAAACTCTGTGTATGTTTTTCAAGTTCCCAATCCTCTCTTTGGTAGACTTCTTAGGAGATAGCGGGATAATATAAATGTAGCTATATCTCTGCTGAGGCAAATTGAAATATCAACTTACATTGATTCAGAAACTTCTCATTAGTTTTAAGTTATATCACTGATAAGAACCAGCACTGAACAGAATAAACAAAACCACAAGTCAACACTAGAAAAAAGAGAGACCTGACAATCTGAGATGGCTCTTCAGTTAAATGGCAGAGAAATTAGTATAGATCAAAAGGATCTAAACAGCTTTACTTGACCTAAGGCAGGCATTTGGAAGGAAAGGAAGAGTGTAATTTTTCTTCGTACACCATAGCAGTAGTAAAAATAGACAAATGCATACAATTCAAGTGAAGATGTGTGTCTTTGGTTTTAAATGAGCATTTACCATAGCTTATCTATACCTGAAAGTAGGCCAGTTATAAGAATATAGATTCATCCATTATCTATATCAGAAGGAAGTTGATCCCAGAAGCAGCAAAAAGCAGGCCAAGAAATCCTGGTTTGAAGAATGCATGCTAGCATCCTTTCTGTCTCTTTTGCATACCCCAACCTTTTTTTTTTTTTTTTTTTTTTATACTCGGAAGTATGCCTCCCTGTTTTGCATATAAGTTTAACTTTTTTTTAACCAAAGGTAAAATGCACACAACCATAATATTAGCATGGATTTGCATCTTAAATTACAGCTTAAATGAGCTTCCTGTTTTTGCTCACCAGCAAAACATCGACAAGTCTAGTTCTCACCTTACTGTCCCTGAAATTTTGAGTACCACTGTTTTAACCCACAAAAAATGCCTGCCTACTTTGAAATCTGTTCCTAAAGATGTTTGAATCTCAATTTTTCTGAGTTGTTTTTTTCTTGTTTTGTTTTTTGAGAGAGAAATTCCCAAACAGAAGTAGAAGGAATCAAATCTGAAATATGGAAGAAAAGTCTTTATTATCCTTTTTCTCCCCAGCCCGACATCCCAATGTTAGTTTACTGAGTCTGGGGGGCTTAGCAAAGAGCTCTTGCTAGCTCACTATTTGTATATAATAATTACTTTACCTAAAATGCTTTGTTCTGTTATGTTGTACCACCATCACTTACAAAATATAGTCTTTTTAATGATTGATGTCCAAATTAATACTTAAAGGGGTGATGAAATTATTAAATGGCTATCTTTATTGACAGCATCAACAAAGAAAGCATTGTGGATATTGAAGGCGTTGTGAGGAAAGTACATCAGAAAATTGGCGGGTGTACTCAGCAAGATGTTGAGCTGCATGTTCAAAGGGTAACTTTTTTTTAAAGCAAATAGTGCACCTAGGTAATTATTTCTGAAGCCTTTTTAAATAAAAATTCTGTCAAATTTACATTTTCAATAAAAGGTCATTCGTAAGATTTGTAGACTGACTGGTCATACAAAAAAGTTAATTTAAACACAAACAGCTACTAAACTCAGTAAACATGAAGCACTGCTGTTTTGTTTTTTAGAGAGCCACTTGCAATTTTAGGGATTTGTGGTTTCCATCTTCTCTTTAAAAAAAAAAAAAAAATCATATTTGGAACCATGTTTTGAAATATTTAGATAAAACACTTTGACTAAGATAGGCTATTAATTGCAATGTTGATACTTTGTTAGTAGCAAGTTCTGTCCATACAATCAGCGCCTAAGCCCAGAATTTTTCTAGATGTTTGTTGTAATACAGAAAAATGCATGTCTTTACTCTGATGCACATCATAAAATGTGTCCCCTTTACAAGAATAAAATAGTGGCATAATGACACCCAAGTTCTGTGAAAAAGATTTTAAAAACTACATAAATTCCCTATAGTTTGCACATTGAGGCTGGGGAAGTGCATTTTTATAGATGATTGAATAAAAATTACACATTCTGGTTAAACACTTTGCGAACTATACACGTACAAATGATTGAAATGCAGTCACCTTGAAGGTGAAATGCAGCAGCCTATCAATGTACAACACATGACATTAGTGCAGCATGGAGGTAAATTTTAACTAGAGTATACTGAGGAAAGCCCCTAAACTTCCATGAAAGTTGCTTTAATAAACATGCAAATCAGGCAGGCTGTGGATTTTTACGAAAGTATCTACATTTGCCTCACTATATACTTTAAAGTGTAAACGAAAGGACTGTCTTCTCATCTGGTTTGTGCACTGTCTAACCTAATGGGCTCCTAGTCAGAGCATCTAGATACTACCATATTGCCTTTATAATAATACTTTAATACCATAAGGACATCTGTTTATCTACCTCAGAAGGCAAAAGGACTGACATGGCCCCTCAGGTTTCAAAAGCACACTTATGAATGGGGGGGGGGCCCTCAATTTGTGTCTCCTTGATGTGGTTACTCAAAAATATTATATAACATGCATTATTTCCTGTATTTTGGAGGAAATAAATTATTATAAATGTTTGCAGTGCAGCCATGAGAATAAAGCCAAACAAACATCTCCCTCTTTTGACTTAGTAAAATCATACAGTTTCCACTAACGATTTATGCAAACACTGTTTCATGTTTATGCTAGAAATACCCTTTTGTAAATCATACCTTGTTTTGTGCTATTTTTGATGCTGTCTCACTTTCAGATCTATGTTATCAGTTTGGCTGAACCACGACTGCCCTTGCAGCTGGATGATGCCGTTCGAGCAGAGGTGGAAGGAGAGGAGGTGAAAATCTTTTGTCCTTAACACACGTGTGAATTTTTATTCTGTCTGTAGTTGAGCAAAAGCTTGAAAGCATATGGTAGGTGCTTTTCTCACTGCACTGATTTTTGCTTATTGGCTTTTATTTAACTTACTTTATATTTGGATTGTGTGTTCCCTGAAACCTTCTCATCTATGAGATACTTGATGTGGTACAGTGGGTAGTCACAGCTACATAATTTGCAGACTGTTCTGTTGTACCAATTAGTGTTACAGGATGACATTTTGAAACAACTACTTGTGCATATTTCATGTTTTTGGCAGGCTTCAAGGCCACATCTTAAACACTCGTGAGCTCACTTGGAACAAAGAACTGGTCATAGATTCCAAGGCCAGAAGGGAACATTGTTATCATCATCTAGTCTCACCTCCTGTGTAACACAGCCCATCGAACAACCACAACATAATTGCTTTTGAACTAGAATATACAATATTTTAAAAATCCAATCTTGATTTAAAAACTGCCAAAGATGGAGAATCCTTCACAGTTAATTTGTTATTCTACTGAGCCCCTCAAAATGTCTTTCCACCAAATTTGCAAGTACTCCTTTGCTTTGTAACCAAAATGCGTTTCACACTGTTGAATGTATTTAGTTGTACATATGTATTTTCATTACTTACTTTTATACAATTGTGTAGGAAGGAAGAGCTACTGTAAACCAAGATACACGCCTGGACAACAGAGTAATTGACCTGAGGGTAAGGAACTGGTTATGTTACATAGTTAATTGCAGCAATTTAGAGCTTAAATATCTCTGAGACCCCAAAGGATTTGAGTTGTTTTGAGCTCATGCTAACTAATCATTATAAATAATATTGGGGGGTGAAACAACTCTTGTACTAGTAATAATTGTGTTGAACATGTGCACTTGAATTGAACTGAAAACAAGATTTCAGTATTGTGTAGCATGAAGATTCATAGATTTTTAAATGGTGTTTGTATCCTCTTTGATCAATGTTTCTCAACCAGTGTTCCTTGGAACAGTGGTGCTCAGCCAACATAGTGCAGGTGTTCTGTGACCCATCTCAACCCCTCCCCTTTTGTGGGGGGGTAAATGGGGAGTGGGGAAGGAGCAAATCAGAATGCTCCAGGCATATGGCAGTGAACACTGATGCACATCTGGAAACTCTGATGTGGCTGTGGCATTTTAAATCTCCTGCCACTGTTACCAGCTTTTCTGAGAACATTTTAAAGAGACATTCCACATAAATTAATTAAAACCTTTGTGTTCCTTGGACCACTTAAGGTTGAGAAACACTCTTAGATGTCTGATTGCCATACAGTTCCAAGGATTCAAGTAAGGAAGTGCTCTATGAATACAAGCGATAGATACCAGATGACACAATAAGGACTCAAAAATATTTGGGGGTGTAAGTCAGACAAGTTTTTGGTTCAGTGTGTTAATTTTGAGTTCTTGGTCAAGATTTGAATTCAGGCCCCAGAGATGAAAGGTTAGGTTCATTGTACAACTAATCCTCAATTGTATGTGTCTGAAAAGCATGGGCATCCATAGTGGGAATAATAATAAAAATAATCACAAACCTCTCATAATTATATTAAATATTCATCAGTACTCCTTCAGAACAGTTGTCACTTCGGTTGTTATATGTAAATGACCATGGGCCCATGTAAAATTTTCTAGAAAACTTTAAAGGGCAAACAGAATTCAACTGCAAAGTTTTGCTCTAAAGAGTAGATAGCTTTCATTTGCAAACAGTTCAAGAAAAGTGATTGAAAAATGCAGGCATCAGATTACTTGGAGATTCATATGAACACCTGATTGCATCTTCTCAGCCAGTAAGATTAATTTTGGGTTATTACAATAGTTGTTTTTATTTGCAGCAAGGTTAATTGCTGTAGGATACTGAGCATCCTCAACTCTCTCTTATTTTTCTGGAGGCATTCAGCACCATCTCCTTTCACTAGTCCCTTCCTCAGTACCTTACTTACTATTAGGAATGTGTAAAAATTGTGTAATGAATTAAGAGCTTAACAATCTAAAAACAACATTTAAACAGTAACGCTTAACTTACCTTGGAGTTGCTGGGACCGAGGAGGTTGCAGCCACCCTTCCTGGGCTGAGAAAGGGA
Source organism: Podocnemis expansa (assembly GCA_007922195.1). Classification (NCBI taxonomy): domain Eukaryota; kingdom Metazoa; phylum Chordata; order Testudines; family Podocnemididae; genus Podocnemis; species Podocnemis expansa. The sequence goes on along the minus strand of ML681984.1, from coordinate 18,641,084 downwards.
AAGGTGAAGTCCTCGCGCAGCTGAAGCGTGGCTCCCAGCTAGGACTGGGGAGGGGAGAAGTCCCCGCATGGCTGCAGCCCAGCTCCCAAATGAGAGGGACTGACGAGGAAAGAAGACCCTGCATGACTGCTTCAGGCTCTCAGATGGGACTTGAGAGCAGAAAAGTCCCCTGCAGTTGCTCTGAGCTTAACCGGTAAGCTGCTGCTGGCCAGTAAATGTTTTGCAGCTTACATTCCTTTTTATTACTAAATAGGCTACCCTGGAAAGGGCTGTACACCCCAAGGAGAACAGAGAAATAATATAGAGGGTCCTGAGTTTACAAATATTGTGGCAGGATGTGACTTGAGATTAGACTTGGGCCATAATGTAAGCTAATGCATCTGGGAAGAAAACACCTGTATCAGCATTACACAGAGACTGATAAACCAGGAAAGCTCTAATACCAAAACAAAGGAACAGAGCAGAATGGGATGAGGTGAAGCTCAGAGTAATGTGGAGTAACTGTTATCTCACATGTCTCTAGCTTAGAGGCCTGTTAAGTTTTTCAAGCTACTACAGAAATCCTGCTAGCCTATGACCTTAGACAATTTTCTTGTCTTACCATCCGTTAAATGCAACTAGTGACCTTCAGGAGGGTGGACTTTCCTACATCTCTTTCCACCTCAGGAGTTTTTGCTATTTTCAATTCCCCAAATGCCACAGAAACTTTTGGGCCTCCAATTTCCACCTAACTGCTTCCCATATCCCACCTCTGTCTTTAACAGAAGTTATGTTCTACCCTTTCACCTGCTAATGAAGAAGAACTGGTGGTGGTGTTATGAGAAAGGTGGTGTTTGTGCATATTAAACGGATGTCTCAAGAATGTAGCTCAGAAGAATAGCTGAAATCCAATAAGATTGTTTAGTGAACTCTGACAGAAGGGTCAGAGGTTAAATTCTTTTCCACCACACACTCTCCTTCCTGTAGTTAGCAGTCTCGTCCCAGCTTCCAGTTGACTAAAGTTGAATACTTATTTGACCTTTTTTCACCTAATATTTGGGCAGTTTCTCTCTAACTCAGTTACGTTTCTCTTGCCTGCGTGAGTACAACTACTTGGTTTTGGAAGAGATACACTAGGCCAGCCTTATGTCAGTTCATAAGCTGACTGTCAGTGTTCTGCAGCTTCACTTTACAATAGTGGACACCAAATATGGTTATTCATGAACCTGACCTGAATTTGTGTTCCAGAACACAGAGGGAGTTGGACAAAAAGTCAACAGAGAGAGGGAAACTATCAGCATGTCTTTTTGTATAGGTAAATGGTTTTATGCACAGGAATCCTATCATCAAGCAGAGCAACCAGTAGGCATTGTCTATACTAAGCAGTATGTCCTAACAATTTTTGTCATTGCTTTCAGTGATTTGATTCCTCTGGTACTAACAGATTTGGGAGCTCTAGTATAGACCCAACTCCAAGCAGCCATGAGTATTTCAAGAGCTCTGTTTGTGTAGAAGTTTAGGTGGCATGGTCTTTAAAATGCCAGGAGTTATCCGAAGCCCGTTGTACGTTACCTGTCCCACTGTTGCTCTTATTGGTGGATCTGAAGCATTAATAGCAATGACAGGAAATGTTAGCAAAGAATTCTAATGCAAAGGCACAGTCTATCCCCTTGAGGACGTGGTGGGATCATGCCAAGAGTATAATTTTGTACTGGTGCCTTGTTATTAGAAAAATGTAGACAAACTGGAGAGAGCTCAGATGAGCAACCAAAATCATTAGGGATCTGGGGTTGATGGTTTGTTAGGTAGGATTGAAAGGACTAAAAACTTGTCTAAACAGCAACTACTAAAAAGTCCTTGCACCAGATCTAAAAGTGTGTGACTGTTTAACTGCATTTTTTTAATATTAGCTTGGGTTACTGCACTTCAAATATATTTTAGCCAACCAGTTTGACTAGGACCAAATCACATTTCAGCACAGTCTAGAAGCTATAGACTCTGGAAATGTGATTTCAAAACTCATTTTGGCCTTGTCCAAAATGGTATGCTAAAACAAGTTAGCTTGAGCTTACTCTGAACAGTGTTTAGAACCAGGATGGCAAACAAGGCTTTAATCCCAAAGTGGGCTAGTGGGGAAGCAGGGCAGAAGTATGTTATTTTGAAGAGTAGAAAATTCAAGGAGAGAGACCTGATATGATGCAAGAGGCATAATTAGGAATAATGAGAGAGAATTACAAAAGATAAATTCTAAGATAAATATTAAGAGAAGTATCCTGATAGTTAGATCATAGTGAGGAATAGTCTTTTAAAGGAAATAGCAGGGGAAAAAAATCCTGTATATAGTTAAAAATATACAGGGCAGCAGAAAAAATTGTACAGAACAATCCTGTATTGGATCGATAGACTATGATTATCCAAAGAGACTTTTTGCATTTCAGATGATTGACGGTTGTTCTAAATTAATAGACTTTATGCTGCTTGTCAAAAGCAGGGAATGGACTTCAGTAAGATGATCACTTGATGGTTACCGTTCTGTTCATTCCCTCTAAAGCATCTAGCAATGGGCAGTGAAGGTAGATAGAATGCTGGTGCCAGTTCCACAGAATTGGTGCTCCCCACCAAAGCAGCGCTGCTCCCAGAAAGTCAAGCACTGATCTTCCTCCCCACAGCACTTTCCTTTGGCATGTCATTGCAACCAGGTAGAAGCAATCTTGGTTCCATCTTGATCCCCAAGGGAAGATCCATTCTTCTTGAACTCAGAAGGGAAAAGCTAGCCTCCAACTCTGTTACCAGTGACCATCAGGGGCAAAAGTTTTTGATGTGTCCCCCATGGTGGCAGGTTGACCTCAGAGTCAAGGCCAGTCAAGTGGTAGTATGTGAATCTCTGCAGAACCTCATGACACCGGGCCTCTATTTGTACCAGTCATCATGTAAGCACTCCATGGCATCAGGGGCACCAGTGGAGGGTCAAGATTCAGCTTCTGATCCTGGCACCAAATCAAAGGACCTGGCAGTCGTAGCAGTCCCCTAAAAGAGGAAGAAATGCCACTCCGTCCCCTGGCATTGCTGTCTTCCTCCTCATCCTCAGTCAAGGCTGTTATTGGCACAGGCCCCCAAATCCTGTTGGATGACTTTTGAGCTCATCAGGAATTCCTCAAAAGAATTGCCTCCAATTTAAGCTTGGAGTCTGAGGGGCTCAAGGAGTCCACCTTTTTGATGTGCTAGCTGCCATGACACTAGCTCAGATCGCGTTACCAGTGCACAAAGAGATATTTAAAGTGGTCATGGTCCTATGGCAGAGCCCATCTTCCCTGCCACCAACATCAAAGAATGCCAAAAAGAAATATTACATCCCAGCCAATGGATTTGAGTATCTCTCTTTGCTCTTGCCCCATGACCCTTACTGGTGGCAGCTGCAAATGAGCGAGATAGGGTCAGACAAGTGCAACACCAAAGAATAAAGATTCAGTAAAGTTAGATAGGTGCAGAAGAAAGATTTATTTCACAGCTAGTCTTCGGTTCATAATCTCCAACTGTCAAGCATTGCTGGGGAGATACAATGTTTAGGGCTCCTTGACAAAGTTTTAAGGATTTGTTGCACGAGTGCTGACGGAAGTTTGTCTCTATCCTAAAAGAGTGGAAGGATGTAGCCAAGGCTTCCCTGCAGAAAGTATTAGATTCAGCATATTTGGCAGCATGGTCGATGACCTCAGTGATGCCCACGCACAGATGTTCCTGGCTGCAGTCGTTGGCATTGTCTCAGGAGGTGCAGCAATCGATAGAAGATCTTCCTTTTGAGGGGAACACCCATTTTGCAGATTCATACTGATACTAGGCTGCATAGCCTTAGAGATGCTGCCGCCATTTTACACTGTTGGGTCCTCAGCACTGGAAAACAAAACACATCAATTCAGATCTTTGCTCAGTGAAGGACACCTTGTAGCCAGAAAATCACTGCAGGCTTTCTTAGATGTTGCTGATATGGTGGCCAGAGCAACATCCATGGCCAGAGTTATGTTTAGGGCTTGTTGCCTCCACTTGTCAGGCCTTCCTAGGAATCTGTTTTTTAAAAGGGGAGGAGGCAGGGGTAAAAGAAAATCTATTCAGTGAGGCCCAGCTATTTGCTGAAAAGATGGATAAAGTCCTTCATTCAGCAGCGCCTAGAACCTTGGGCATATATACACCAGGAACAAGGAGGAAACAACATAGGTTTCAACCTTATATCTGGAGATACCCATTACAGTCATAATACAGACAGTATAAACCACAGAGAGGAAAGCAAAGAACAGACAAAGATGCAGGCAACCGCAACAAACATTGTTAACTTCTCCAAGAAGCAGTTTTGAGAATTTGGTTAAGGGTCTGAAAAACTCCGTGCAGCAAACAGTGCCCATCTCACCAATGAGAAATTTTGAATTTTGCCTCCAGTAGTTCCACCTCAATTGGTCAGCAGTCGCACACCATCAAATCAGGGTACACTATCTGATTCACATCCATCCCTCCTACCCACAATCCTTTCCCAACCCTCTTCAGGAATGCATCTTACATGTAAATATTGCACCAGAGGATAGATCATCTCCTACAACTAAGAACAATAGAGCATATGCCATCGCATCACAGGTGAAAAGGGTTCTTCTATTCCCACTACTTTGTGGTACAGAAAAAAGAGGGGAGGATGGAGACCCATAGTATATCTCAGGGCACTAAATGAATTTGTGAGGCAACAAAAATTCAATAACAAGTTATTAGGCTTAATACTGGCACTGCAGAGAGGGGACTCGTTCTCAGCCCTCTACCTTAAGGATGCTTATGTCCATATTACTATCCATCCTATATGTAGATTTTTCCTAAGATCTGTGGTCTCTGGCAGCCATTACCAATCCAAAATACTACCATTTGGCACCTCTGCAGCACTTTGGGTTTTCTCCAAAGTGCTCAGTTGTTGTGGCACATTTAAGGAAACAAGGAATCACAGTTTTCCCATACCTGGGTGGTTGTCTGATAAAGACACCCAGACAGACCCTAACCAGACGAGCCACTAGCCAAACCCCATAACATTGTTTCTAAAACTAGGACTCATGATAAACAACAAACAGTCCATTCCAACACAGCAGTTGCATGGGCAGACTTGAACCTGAGAATAATCAGGGCATATAATCAGTCTCCAGATTTAAGACTAATACAGACCTGACATTACTGGTAAGAGAGAGACCAGCAGTAACAGCACGCATTGCTCTACAACTGCTGAGACACATGAAGCTATGACATTCATGTCCAGAACACTTGACTATGTATGCAGTGTCTCCAGGGATAGCTCGCTTCAGCCTACAGACCAAACAGAAACATCACCAAACGTGGTAGAAGATTCTTTGCTATGGTGGACCCAAGGAAACAACATGATGTCGGGAATTCCATTTTCACAGGATCTATGATTACTACAGATGTGTCACTTCTAGGGTGAGGAGCTTTTCTCCACAACCATACAAAATGGGAATATGCAGTAGCGAACATGAAATTAGTATCTCTGTCTTTGTAAAGAGCTTTTCAAGCAACTCGTTAATCTTCTCTTCCCTACATTCATTTGATTCACTAAACCTCCTTTTTACAGGTGTGGAAATAGAGGAACATAGGTCATGATGCGTTCTGGTACCAGAACAACTTCACATCAGAGACAGGATTAGAACTCATAGTTCCTGGCAATGCACACCTGAGCTCAAACTGCAGTTCTCTTACTACTTGATCCTACTAAGTGCCCTCAGTTCTGTTGGAACATTTTGTCTTCTCTGTCTAGGCATTTTGTATGACTACAATCACCCAGATGTAGACAGAGCACCTATTGACTGAAATGTGCTCACTATTTATTTACATATCTTTAAAATGTATCTTATTTTTTATTCTGCTTTGTATTATTTAAATGACCAAAACCATAGAAGTAGATAGCTGAAAATAGGAAGAGATTACGACCAAGAAACCATAGGATTCAGATTATAAGTAGTATTTCTTCCCTTTGTTTGTGATAGAGGGGATAAGTTGGCATATAATGCCAAATCAGAACACCTACTTGAAACATTAATAGGTGTTCATTTAAATTTCCTATCTAATTCTATGAAGGAATCTTCACAACATACAGTGGACTCAGGTAATGCAGCTTGCCAGTGAAAAGTTTTGTACTGTGGGAAAAATTGCAGTATTGTAACTTTTTTAGAGGCAAAAGTAAAAAAATAATTCGCAGTTAGAGCTTGGTGCTGTCTTTACTTTGCTCTTTGCACTTAGGTATTGGAGCACATGCAGTAACAGCCTTACACACCACTATAAAACCTCCCCATACTAGGTACATCAGCAGAGATAATTAGGGGCAGTGTGACAGCTTGAATTCATTTCTTTAGCCCATTCAGTTTGGGTTTTTGTATTCTTAAGATTTATTTTACTACAGCAAAAATGTTTAAATTATAGAAATGTTGTTTCATAATCACAGAGTTAATTTGCCACATGTTCAGCTCAGCTCAGGACTGGCTGGGTCAGGAAACTGGTAATAAGATACAGAACTTTTCACTTCTAGGTCAGCAGTCTGAGTTTGTATCACATTGATAGTGGCAGTTCTTTAGTAACCTGTGTGAAATGAGTTGGTGGCCTGTCCAATTCCTGCCAAATAGATTTCCACATCACAATAGACTTTAAATAGGTACCCTCGTTGGCAGTCTCCACAAAGAAGTCAGTGATTGAATGAGGATTTAAAATCAGCTACCATCTCACCTTAAGAGGTAGTCCTCTCAGGTCAACACTGAGGCCCTTTGGAATTGTGCCATACCCATTATGTAACTAAATAAAAACATTAGTCTCTAGGTCTGTCAACCTGACAACTTTCACAAATGTGTATGTGTATGTATATATTTTAAACAGAGAACTTATTACTGTATGCAGGGTTAGGTAAGTCATGGTCTTTGCAGTTTTAGGAAAGAAACGAGGAATTATTTGAAAAACTATTTATAAAAGAGAATGGTTAATCGCAGCTGGCTGTGTTACAGTGTTCAGCTTTAGGCTGCAGAACAAGTAATTGCTTTCAGATTGTGAAGGAAGAAATATAGCGAAATCTTATTTTCTTTTTCTTTATTTTTCATGATTTTGTAGCCCTGGAAGTCTCTCTCATAAAATTGGTGGTAGTTCATCGAACACATTATCGGTTTGCCACCTAAAAGGAATACTCTAAGTACTTACCTCTGTGAAGATTTTTATAGTGCCATGTATGTGCTTCCTAATCAGATGCAAGGCATTGACAAATAGATTGTCCCAGATTTAATGACTTGGATACCAACTTCTCAGTATCAGATTGCAAAATATGAAGATAATCTCCTTGGTCTAGATGCAGCACTCTACATACCTAATTTGTGGTCTTGGTGTCTGTGCTGGGAGTGAGTATATTCTGGAAAATGAGTGGGATGGGAGATGTTAAAAAAGGTAGAAGGGGCTTAACTGTTGTTCAAAACCTTAGTTTCCACATTCAGAAAGTATTGGGAGCATAGTTGTGGTCAGCCACCAGTAAGTGAAAACTCCTGCAGTGAAGAGAGTCTCACCCACTCGTACATCAAAATAGGTAATCCAACTCATAACATGCCAATGAATACTGAATTATTGCAAGGCCAAAACATTTTTAGCTTTCTGTTTTGCTTTCTTAGTTGAGTGAAATTTTCATTTTTCCAATGGAGATGAGCTTAGGTTTGTTTCAAAGTATTTAGTATGCTGTTGGTTTACACTTGCATGATTATGTGATTTGTTTTGATTGGTTTATGGGCATATGTGGTTTGGTGGCATGTCATATGAAAAACCACAAGTCTCTCTTCACTCTAACTGAAAAGTCAAGTATGCTACAGAAAGAAGAAGTAAACAATGCTATGACGCAGATCATATTTTTTTAAAAAGTTTTCAGTTGCTTACAAGAACTATCTGCTGTATTTATAAACAGCTGTAGATCACTAACTGTCAGTTTTCACGCTCCATAGGTACAAAGTCAGATGTGGGTTTAGTGTTGATGTATTAAAATATTTTTCAGCATTGCCATATGTTTTCAAGCCAAAGCACCAAAAAGTATTAAAGGAATACTTATTTTACCTATTTAAATGTGTAAGTGGGTTAATTGTTGTACACACAAAAGCAAAATTCTTAACAGTTTTCTTCAAGGTTTCACTTTAAAAGATGATTTACATTTTGCAGCAAACATGGGAAAGATGGGACAAAAAGCAGTTTACTTGACCAATTTTTGTGGTATATTTTAAATACCTTTACATCACATTTTGGGGGCTTACGTTTGCAGGTACTTCTTACATCACTTTAAAAGGCCCTGTATTTCAGTAGCCTATGTAATAGGACTGAACAAATCTTTCTACCTTATATGTTATACCAGGGTTATTGTTTTTATCTTGTATTCATTTGAAGTTAATCCATTACCTGTTTCTGCATCTGTTTGGGTTCAGTGCAATGAAAGTGTTCTGATAGCTTTAGCTTTTGCAGTGTTATCATACTGTAAATCTCTTCTTGGAGAAGCGTGTATCTCACAGTTCAGTGGTTCTTTAAGACGGAGTAAAATGCACACTAGTGCTTTCTTATAACTGAATGCTCTATAAAGTAAAAGGATGTCACTTGTGACCTTTTCTGTTCCTGTTTATGGTTAATCATGATTCTTAGTTCAAACTTTTTTTTAAGGCACTTGGAAATATGGGCTATTAGGCATTCTTGAGAGAAAAATTTAAATATTCTCATGGTCATGACAAAAGTAATAAAGTCCAGCAAACAAAACTACTTCAGGATTCATGATTTTATTTCCTTGCTTACAGACCTCTACTAGTCAAGCTGTCTTCCGTCTTCAGTCTGGTATCTGTCAGCTTTTTCGAGAAACTCTTATTCACAAGGGGTTTGTGGAAATTCAGACTCCCAAAATCATCTCAGGTACAGTACTGTACGCATTATTGTATTAACAGAGATGCTCATCTTAGCGTAGGAGACAGTCTTTCAGCATTTACAGAGTGCTTTCCCATTTTCAGAGCTCTTTAAGAACATTAGCTAATGATTCCTTACACCACCCTTTGTTAGGCAGACTTCATTCTACCATTTCAGACAGAGAAACAGAAAAGTGTAGTGCAGTGGTTCCCACCATTTTCTCTGCCATGGCACATCTTGCTACCTTTAATTAATTGGAGGCATACCGCCATAGAGTTTCCAAATAAGCTCATGAATATTCATGAGCCAATCCAGAGCTCTTTGAATAGTTTTTCAAAAAAATTTGTGGCACACCTGCTCAGACTTGACAGCACACCTGTGTGCCATGGCACACTGGTTGGGAAACACTGGTGTAGTTGCTCACTTGAAGGCATAGAAGGCAGTCAGTTTCATTTGTGGGATTAGAATGCAGGTATTCTCGGGTCCTAGGACTTCCCATGCTCTTGCTGTGTCTGGCTCTCTAATTTTTTTGTTTTTCCCCTAACCTGCATAAGGGATTTAGACACATACCGTATATCATTGCATATAAGCAGAGATTTTTGTGCCTGAAAATTGGCTTCAACACAGGCACTCGGTTTATACACGGGAGAATATGGTAGACAGCCCCCGCTTAGCAGTTTCGCAGGCCAGAGCCCCAGTGTTGCGGGGTGGACGGCTGGGGCTGGAGTAAGGAGGGGACCCCGGCGTCTGGAGCGGCCAAGTAAGGGGCCCTGGGGGGTCAGCCTGGAAATTGAGGGGGGGATTCAGGGAGGCCAGGGAAGCAGCAGCAGGGACCAGGGGTTAGGGAGGGGGTCGGGGAGTCCGAGGAAAGTGATGGGAGGGCCTAGGGGTTTGAGGGAGGCGGTTCAGGGAGGCCAGGGAAGGGGCGGCAGGCACCGGGGGTTTAGAGTGGGGGTCGAGGAGTCTGGGGAAGGAGGGCCTGGGGGTTTCAGGGAGCCCAGGGAGGTGGCGACAGGGTCGGGGGATTTGGGGGGGGGGAGGGTGCCTGGGAGGCCAGGAAGAGCAGTAGTAGGGGTTGGGGTGGGTGACGGGGAAAAGGGGTGGAAAGGCTGTTGGGGAACAGGGGAGCAACAGCAGGAAGCTGAGAAGCAAGCAGGGGAGCAGCAGTGAGGAAAGGGCAGAGCTGGGGGGGAGCAGGCAGTCAACAGCAGAAAACTGAGAAGTGACGGGCAGCATGGGGGCAGCAGTGAGGAAAGGGGGGAGCTGGGGCAGCAGTGAGGAAAGGGCAGAGCAGGGGGCAGGAGTTAGGAATGGACAGTGGTGGGGGGAGCAAGGGAAAAGCAGCAGCAGAGATTTTGGGGGTTAGGGAAGCTGTCAGGAACTCCAGAGGAAGCCAGCAGCACTGGGTGTGGTGGTTGGGGGCCAAGGCCAAAAGGGGACCTCGGCTTATACATGGGTCACAAATTTTTGCCCCTTTTTGGGGTTCAGAATTGGGGGTCGGCTTATGCCTGGATTGGCTTATGCCTGAGCATATACGGTGATTTCCATTAAAATTAATGGCTGCTCTATATATGTTCCTCAAATTGGTTTTGAAAAAATCTCATCCTAACCTTTACCTACAAACCCAAACATACTTGAATTGCTCAATTGCAGATTTTATTTTTAAGTTAATATTTTAATCAATGTAAACATTTGCTTTTTCAGCTGCCAGTGAAGGAGGAGCCAATGTGTTCACTGTATCTTACTTCAAAAGCAGTGCCTACCTGGCTCAATCCCCACAACTGTACAAGCAAATGTGTATTTGTGCTGACTTTGAAAAGGTTTTCTGCATTGGACCGGGTAAGAATCATTTGTTTTTATACAAGTTTTTCATTCCATGGTGATGATTTACAGCAGGTCTTGGACAAATAGGATGATGTGCACACACTGAAGGTTTAAATCCTTTCACTTCTGCTCTGCATAGCAAACAGAAGTTTCAAGGAAGGGCTACTAATCAGACTGACATATTGACAATGTATAAGGGGTGAACTGTTGAAACAAAAACACAATGCTGACGTCAGAAGCATTGACAGAGAACACTGGTGTTCTCTAGCAGATGTTGCCATGTTATATTCCAGGCCCTGGGATGAAAAAAAGGAGGAATGGAGGAGAAGTTAATTTCAGTGATGAGCTAAAATAAACAAGCCAAAGCTCTCGTACTGATTCTGTGATGCCACAATCTGATGATTCTTGATGAATATGCTTCACTTGTCTAATACCAAACAATTAAAAATATGCATAGTTTTGTATATGCTTTAAATTTAATTCCTCAAAGGTGTCCATCCTGTGTTGTGTGTGTATGAAAAATGTCATTTAAACAACACACCTGACGTAAACTGGTTTGAAAGCAAAGAACCATAGGCCTTAATTTCCAATCTTCTGGTACCTCAAAAGCTTTTTTTTAAACAGGTAGCATCTGCTGAACACTAACATATATCTCTTTCAGAACGGTAGAACTGGTCCTTTTAAAGCTGGTAACTGGTGATTAATTTCTAAATTAGCAGAACAACTTCTAAAGTAAGAGAACTTAAGATTTCTAGAGGTACCAAATGTTGTAAATCTTGCTTGTTAGCAAAAATGATGCTTTGGGGACAGCCCATCTAGAAGAGGTGTGTTCAGGTGAGAAAAATTGTCATGCTTATACATAGCAAAGCATGACTGATGCAAGACATAATGTGATTGAATTATTTTTTTGTAAGTCAGATACTATTGTACTCATTTTCCTTAGGATACAAGGCCAACTGAGAATTTTTACCCTTTAATTTTACAGTCTTTAGAGCTGAGGACTCCAATACACACAGACACCTAACTGAATTTGTTGGCCTGGATATTGAAATGGCTTTTAATTACCACTATCATGAAGTGGTAGATGAGATTGCAGATACCTTAGTACAGATATTCAAGGGACTTCAAGAAAGGTAAATAGAGCATTTTTAATTCTTTAGACAGCTTCATCAGCTTGAGATCTCTAGAGTCCTAGTAGGAAAGCAGTGGGTGCTTTCCTCAGTCTGTCAAGTAATTGCTCAGAAACTGACTTAAAGAGAGCTTCAAAATTAAGGCTCCTAACTAGGTTCTTGAATCTCTGTGTGTGTCAGATTTTGGAATTTACCAAAAGATCAGGACATTAAATGATCTTTTTTCCACCCGAGATTGTAATTCCAAGGGAGTGGCAATCGCATTAAGAAACCTCATTGATCTTCTGTTGGAAAGGCCTCATAACAGAAATAATATGCCCGCAAGTTTAATTGTTCTTACTTTTGTGTCTGTGCAAACACTTTGATCTTATTTTGATATTGATTTATATATTTTCTCTTACAGAAATTTTTATAGAATCCTCTTTATTTTAGGGGGGTAACCGTGTTAGTCTGTATACATCAAAAGCAGTCGGAGTCCTGTGGCACCTTATAGACTAATGGATTTCTTCGAGCATAAGCTTTCATGGGCTCCAACCCACTTCATCAGATGCATCTTATCTGACAGTGTGTTGGAGACCACAAAAGCTTATGCCCGAAGAAATCTGTTAGTCTGTAAGGTGCCACAGGACTCTTGCTGCTTTTCCTGTTTATTTTAGTTCAGCATATCTGCCACAAAAGCCGAGAACAGTATTTTCATTTTTAGCCATATACTTCACATGACAAATCTAGTTTATCAAGTTCTGGGAGGAAATCTAACATCCATTTACAAATTATGCAGTATCTTGCTGCCAAAAATGCAGATCTTGCTACATGACTAAAAGGAAATCTGTGTTTTATAATGTTTGATGTATGTAATACTTAATTTCAGAGGAGTAAAGCTAGTACAGAGGGTTGATTTTTGGTCAAAGATTATGTGAAATAATTTGATCAGTCAGTTTTTCTTGAAAAAGGAATGAAGCAGCAAGAGGAATGTTAAAATATTTAACTTTTGTAATATTTAAATGGATTACATTATCTTGGATAATGTTCAGTGCTTTGATTGTATATAACTCTTCCAGAAACGGCTTCAGAATAGATTTTTGTGTCACAAGAGTGCCCTCAAGTGACAAAAATATGCATTGCAGTTGTAAGCTTATTGCTCGCTTATACAGAAAATCTCTCATCTCCATCTGTCCCCCACACCTTCCCCCCAATGTGTACAGGTTTCAAACTGAAATTCTGGCTGTGAACAAACAGTTTCCATGTGAACCATTCAAGTTTTTAGAGCCGACTCTGAGGTTGGAGTATTGCGAAGCTCTGGCTATGCTCAGGGAAGCTGGAGTAGAGATGGGGGATGAAGACGATCTAAGGTAAATACATTTTGTTGGAATGTAGCACAATCATATGACAACGATCTAGTGCCTGCTGCTGGTAAGGTGTTGATTTTGCATTGTGTACCCAAAGAGCATCAGAACACATTCACATTTTGAAATGAAGAATAAACTAGACTGTATCATGTTAAAAATTAAAACAGCTGGATATGAAAACAGTTCCTTTCTTTTACTGTAGATTTTATACCATAGTAAGCCCAACACAAAATAAACTAAAAGTACAAAGAATCTGGAACTCCTTTCAAGAATAAAACATTTGTCTACCAAACAGTGGCAGGCTTTACCTGAGTTACCAAATCTGTGGGAGTGGGATTTAGTTTTAAAAAATTCTCCAGTCATAGAAACCACACATTTTTTTTTTCCTGTTTAACATTTTTCCTAATCTTGTTCCCACTGGTATTAGTGGAAGTGGGATCAAGGTCCTGTGATTCAGACAGCTTCAAATACATTTACAACATCAAAACATTTCTGTTCTTCCACATACAATCAATACCATTGGTTTGTGTTTCTCTGTAATAAAAATAAGAGGTTGCTCCCCCAAAGAGGTTTCAGTCTAATGGTGCAATATTACACACTCTTATCACTGTATCCAGAAGGTAATATTTTACATGGGTTATTCATAAATGTAAATGATTGCACAAGGCAGTGAAGAATCAGACATCTAAATAGTGTTAAAGGAACTGACGACGTAGTAGCAAGCACCTCCGTAGACATCACTTATTTCAGGGGGTTTATATTCCTGCAAAGTGGAACATTTTAGAACACAACAACAATTCATTTAAGAACACAAAGAAATGTGATTAATTTTTTTTTAAATTCAGAATTACAGGATCTGAAATATTTGGGAACTCTTAGTATATCTTCCAAAGGGTTGTGTGTGGAAACCCATCATATATAAATCTCTTTGGTTCTCTGAGGGATATGTTTGATAAAGGTCTAAGTTGCTTAATCTGATGGTGAGACTATTTGTTTTCAGCACCCCTAATGAAAAGCTCCTGGGTCGTCTGGTGAAAGAAAAGGTAACTGTTACTTCAGAATAAATTATTCTTTGTATTAAATCTGAAGCTTGATCTCTGTGGCAGGCTGTTCCTAGAATAGGCTAAACTATCTATTGATAGTTTTTCTTTCATGTTTATAATCATTCTTAAAAGTAAACCATAAAGTAAGTATTTGAATTTCTTTTTATTAGTTCATTTAGTATTTTTTATCATCTCACTAGACTGTAAATTCCAAAACCATAATGCTTTTAAAAACTCTTCTCTGGAAAGATTTTTAGTTATTCTAACTAAAACACAATGTGTGATTCTCCTGGTAGTTTTGCAGCAACTACTACACTTAAAAACATCATTCTGAATGCATTCACCATGGTCCATTAAGAACATAAACAAAGAGTAGCCACTTAGTTTGGCTTCCATTAGGAATGGTGGACAAAGTTAAAATCTATTTGGCAAATTTTAAAAAAAATGCATTTACTAATAGGTGTTTTATTATCAAGAATGCTAGAACTTATAGCAAATGCAATGTACAGAAAGCTACTACAGTAGTGCCGCTTTTTGTGGTGAAATAAATTGACCAACTGCTTCCCTTAAATTGTGAAGAAGTTAATAAAAAGATGAGGCCCATCAGATCTTTTGATTAGATTTCAGAGAATCACTGATTGTGGCTTCATCTATGGAATCCTCATCTCATCCCACTTGATCTAATATTAACTTTATTAAAAATCTGTTCTTCTTACAGTACGATACAGACTTTTATATTCTTGATAAATATCCTCTCGCTGTGAGGCCTTTCTATACAATGCCAGACCCAGGAAATCCTGTAAGTAATGTTTAGTAGTGGGGTTGGTGTAAAAAGCTAATTTGACAAACCACAATTGAGTTAAAATCTTTGTGGTCTGCAGTTGCAATGACACTTAAGTTATGCATGTCGTTTTTAGTGGTATACGAATGTCTGATAGTAAAATCTGCCAGAAAGAAAAATGGCACTGGTAATTAGGAGAACCCCATTGGAGAAAACTTCCTACTAATAACCTTGTCTGTCAGATTACTGCTGTTCCTGTAGTTACAGTGCTAAAGCATGGAGAACAAGATGACTATTACAGGGAAATAAAAACTATAGAAGAAGCTATGCTTTCTTTAGCGCGCCCTCACCCCCCAAGTCCCTTTATTATTCCCAGAATCTACTCTGCATTTTTATATTTACATTTGCCGAAATCCCAAGTACATATATAATGATTCTGAAAAAAGGAGGTGGTAAAATTCAGGTTCATAAATTAGCTTATCTGAATATGCTGGCAGGAGGCAGAGCTAAGTTTACTGACGCTGCTTAAGCCCAGAGTGCTTCACTCTGTCACCTAGCTGCATCAGGTGAGGATACTGACAAGCACATTGTGACTGGTTGCAGGCTGAGCAGCTGTCCATGGGAAATGTACCAAGCTTTCCAACTTCAGTCACTAATGACGTGTGAACTTTTCCTTTTCAGAAAATCTCTAACTCCTATGATATGTTCATGAGAGGGGAAGAGATTTTATCTGGGGCTCAGAGAATTCACGATCCTCAGCTGCTGACAGAAAGAGCCCAGCATCATGGCATTGGTAATAAAATGTTTTAAAGCTAAATTGAGAGACAACTCTAAATTGTGAGAGATTTTTTCACACGACCCATGAGATGAATTGTGAGGTGTTTTTTTTCATATGACTTCCAAAATTTGTGCAAACCATTGGTAATGAGAGAGAATGGTTTCAAATTGAATCATTAAATTCCCCCTCCCCCCCCTTTATTTCTGTCTTTAGTTTCAGGCATAATGGGAACACTCCTTGTCTGAATCATTTTTAACAACAGAGTTCTGAATATTTTTCTATACCTTTAAAGAAAGATTTGGGACAGAATTTGATACTATAATGTAGGGCAATATTGCAACAGTTGTGCTGGTTCCTAAATAATATTAATTCCATTTCTTTCTATTTCAACCAGTTTTTATCCAGTATAGTGTTAATCCTTAAGAAGAACCTGGAAGCTATTTTCAAAGGGCTCTAGAGAGCGCAGGAAGTAGGAAGGCTTGCTGCAGCAACAGGCAGGAAAGGGACTTTTATCTGGAGCAAGTCCCACCTGGCATGGTTTCCTATAGCTGTAAATCTTTCTGGTTTCTGCTATTTCACTTCCAGTGCAATTCCCTCACTGTTGGTGGAGCCTAACTTGATCCCTGGTTTATGAATCAGTCAGAGGGGAAGTGGTTTATGTGGGGAACATCCATCAGTGGAGGGGGTGCGGCAGGGGTGGGGTGGGGGGCTCAGCATGGATACAACCTGGATAACAGAGGGAGACAAGGGAGGTGAATCAGCAGGGATGAGGTGACTGTTGAGTTAGGGTATTTCATTTGAAAGGCAGCAAGTAGAGTGGTACTGCAGTCATCTTAGAGGTAAGGAGCAGCAACCACAGCCGTTAGTGCTGGTGAGAGGGAAGAAAGATAGGGGCTGAAGAGAGTATACTGATCTTCATCTTCTCAGTGCAGTGTATCAGCATGAATGTTCCACTGTGTTTCTCAGCTCTCTGTGTGTTAAGATCACTAAGATTTACAACAGAGGCCTAGCTGTTGTTCCACTATAGAAGGCATTTCACAGGTAAATCATACCTGGGAACTTCATGGAGGTTCCTTGATTCTCAATTAAAAGAGAATAAAAGCTATAACTTCTGGACAGTGCTACATTATTTTGCATCTGTTTGACTACAGACCCATGTCTTGTTTCACAATTTCACTGCCCAGTTTTGATTTGTAGAATTGTTAGGGACACATCTAAGCTTTTAGTTTTAGGGCTTCTTTGAGTGTATTACTAAGCTGAGACATTAGTTTTGTGTGAAAATTAAAATTCTTTTCTTTTCTAGACTTGGAGAAGATAAAGGCTTACATTGATTCCTTCCGTTTTGGCGCACCACCCCATGCAGGTGGTGGCATCGGTAAAGTATCTTCCTTAATTTTACTTTTGCTAGGTTCCAGCCTAAGTTTAACTTCAGATGATCATTCTCAGATAACTTGATATATGACTACAGTGATCAACCAAGCATTCCGAATAAAATTTAACAAGTTGAACTGGATGTAAGATATGGCCTTGTTGACCAATATTGTTAGCTCCCTATTAAGAAGCTAAATTGTGAACATTAAGTATTTCGTAACATGGAAAATATTATGGCAGAGGTATAAAACTTAGAAGACTGCGAGCCAGATGTAGCTCACCAAGGGCACTGATCCGGCTTATGGAGCTGCTGCCTGAGCTGTGCCTGGGAGCTCTCTGCAGCAGCAGCAAACAACAAAGACAGGCTGCTGCCAGCAGAGGAGGGTTAAGCATGCTTGTGACTCAGATCATGTGAGTGAGTCAAAACACAGGGGAATAAAAGAAGTGTTCCAGGCAATCCCAGCTCAGCTTTGCTGTGGTCTGCCAACCAATCGGAGTCTCAGTCACAGCAGGCTGGGTTGCCTCCCAGAGAACCACTGCCCTGTCCCCCACCCCATCTGTTCCCTGTCAGTCAGTTGTCATGCTAATCTGATTGACTGCACATTGCACAAGTCACAAATAAGAAGAGGAAAAAGTATCTATAGCCCAAGTGGGAATGAACCAATCAAAGGCCAGCTGGGACTGAGACAACCAAAGGCCACCATGCTGAATGACTAACAATGGGGGTGGGGGTGGGGGAGGCAGGAGCCCAGCTTGCCTTTTACTGTGACTGAGACTGATTGCCTGCTGCCAGAATGGTAAAGGAAGTGGAAAGGGAAGGAGCAGCAGGGTCCAGGAGCAGACAAGCAGGGGAAGGGGGTCTTGGACCTGCACAGTAGAAGGGGTCAGGGAGCCAGCGTGGCAAATGGGAGACCACAGGGTAGGGAAAAGAAGGTATGGGAGAGTCTGCAGAGTAGAGGAGGGGAAAGGGGAGCCCACAGTGCTCTCAACATGGCAGGAGAAAGGGTTGTGGAGCCTGTGTGGCACATGTCCTGTGACAGGTGTCCTGCCTTCCACTGTGTCCCCCCACATGGCATAAGTTTGCCACCCCCATCTTAGAACTTTGTCAGAGTGTTCCCTTTGTAATTAAGCAAACAATACGACACAGTTCTTAGATATGTGAGCACAAGAATAAATCCCTACTTGTTAGTCATGTTGACCATTCTGATTCCCAGTAAAGGGGAAAGGATTTTTAAGAAAAAAGAAAATACTCTATTTCGTATGGATTTATTATAACTGACCTAAGGTGAATAAAAATAGTGGAAACTCTGAAGCCCTCATTGCTTTTGATGTAACCATTCTGAAGTCAGTAGAAAACTGTGATTGCTTTCATTTTATTCACGGTGAAGTTAAGTTACTCAGCTGAATCTCATTGGTCAGCTTTGGCTGTGGCTACTTGTTCTGCTGAGATATTGAGGTTTAGGAGCTTCCTATGTTTGAGTATTTTAAATATTAAAGTGAGCAAAAAGTATATGATATTAACTTTTAAAATGTGTTTTAACAGCAGCAATTTGTTATTGCACACACTGTTCTCAGCAGCAAAATTTAACATCTTTGTGTATTTTGAAATAGAGTTGTGTGTGTGTCTAAACACAGTTAAGTGCCCCCAAATCAATGCTCTTCTTATCTCTTTGTATGTGTCTTTTTATCTTTGTAAAATGAATTTAGAACATTCTAAACAAATGTTCAGAACAATTCCTAAATCAGATTTTTTGCTCAGTAATTATATTTATACAAAATTGTGAACAAAGTGTTGCGGAGAGGATTTTGTGCAAGGCTCACGTGTCGTTGAGCTGGAAAGGCAGGTGAATGGCGAAATGGCGATATTTGCAGAAGATGGTACAATTATTAGTTTGGTCAAAACTAGAAAAGACTGAGGAACTGCAGGAGGACCTAACAAAGCTAGGTGAATGGGGTGCGTGAGGGTAGAGGAAAATCAAAGTTTGCAATACACATTACTGCACATTAGAAGGAAACAGCATTTCACATAAGTCTGTATGATTTCTAAATTACCTATAATCACCAAGAGATTAAGAATCATCTTCCCATAAGCTAGGTTCTTCCATAATTGTCTATTGGAATTTTTAAGAGTTTATCCTGAAATACTTGATTCTAGATGCTGTCAGAGGCTCCTCTGGTCTGTTCTGGCGGCTCATGTGTTCTTAAGACAGCACCTCTAGCTTCCTGGTTCTTTCTCTCTCCTCCAACTTTATTATTATTAGAACACCTAAAGGCCCCCAATGAAGTTGGGGCCCCATTTTGCCCTTTAGTGACCCATAGTTAGGGTGCATAACCCAATCCAGGCACACACTAACTGATTTTATGAAGCCGAGTAACACACAGGAGAATATTTACAGTATTGTGAAATGTGCATTTTTTTCTGGTGTTTTTTTGTGGTCAGTTAGGCTGATGCTGAACATCAGTTGTGTGCATTGTATAAGGCTTGCTAGAATTGTTAACTGTGTGTTCATGTTGTCAAGCATTAGAAACCAATGACTGACTTGACTGGATTTAATTTTTGCAGGGTTGGAGAGAGTAACTATGCTCTATCTGGGACTAAGCAATGTTCGTCAGACCTCTATGTTCCCTCGGGATCCTAAGAGGCTAACTCCTTAAGATGTCTATCTGAAAGTCTTCTCCAGTCCCCTGGTGTTGATCAGCCTGTACTCTGACTACTTATAATATTCAGTAAAATAGGGAAGTCAAATCTATTGAAGTGCCATAACAACTGTATTTCGAATCCTTCACTATTACTGATTTAAGGGGAAGGACTTTTTAATATCTGGACTCTTTGCAATAAGAGACGTGTCTGCATTTTTTATTTAATGTCTTACTTGTATTGAGCTACCGTTGTACTAATGCATTAGACCTTAACAAATTTCAGTTTTAACAAACTATGGTTGTGCAATAAAGATTATGAAAGTTTGCATTTTTAACTTACAGCAACAAGATTGTATATCTTGAAATACAATATTTGATTGACATTTAAACAATAACTGTAGACATTGGTAACCCAAAAAGCAGAAAGTAGCACGTTGGTAACTAATTTACATGTAAACTAAGTATCAGGGAAAGCAGGTGAAAAGTTTAATGTTCTGAATAAAAGTGTTCATACTAAATTGTAAAAATAGATTGCAATAAAATTCTAAAAGTAAATTATCTTTATGTACAGAATTCTGTCTTTCTTCTTTGGGTTTATAGAAAATAATCCTGAGCATATAGAAGTGGTTTTGTAAAGAGATGCTACAATCGCCTAAAATTTAATTATTTTCTTTTTGCATATAACCTCTTCAGAATATAATATTAAGACAGTAGGGACCTGGCCTTGGTTCTAAGATACAATGTGTATATATAAATGTGTATGGTGGGAATCTGCCTCACTCCAGTCAGAAGGGTTTAATGAGTTACTGTAGACACAGTCAGCTACAACCCCAGACACCTGGGAGGCCTGCTCCACCAGGAGAAGGATAGATCCTTAAAAGTGGGTATCCAAGCCCAGTAAGTAGTGGTATACACTCTGAAGCAGAGCTAGTCCACTGCTCTTTGTGAACTTGCAGAGCGGGGACTGCTGGCTTGAAAAGCTGCTGAATATCCTCTGTTGCCTGAACCCTCTGTGAATAACTAGGTGGATCTTGTTTATTTTCTACTTTTCCTTAGAGCCCAGGAAGCTCAAGCTGACCCTTCAAACTGATGAGTAAGAAATTCAGCCTTAGTCCAGAGACCTCAGTCAAATGACCCCGTTGTCTTGAAAAGGACTCATTATGGGTTGCAGAACTGATCAATATTGCCTTTCCGATTTGGACTACTGTTAACCCCCAGAAGGGCCAGGTGGGAGGGAGGAACTGCGTCCCTCATATTTATAGCTTGGGGGACACAGCCCATCTTCAGACCAATCTGATAGCAAGTCTTGTTTCAAGAGAAAGGTGTCAGGAGCAAAGAGGTAAGGTCTCTGACAACATATGAAACATCAATATCTAATGAGAAATCAATAAAGACCTTTTAAGAGGAGTACATGGAAAATTAGTTTGTGTGAGGTGATTTCTTGGTATCCAGTCCTAACTGAATATTTAACAGAACAGGGAGAAAGTTTTCAACATATTTACATCATCATTTTAAGTCAGGGGAATTGAGTGAGCCAATAAATATTGTGCTCTGTTCATTGTAAAGCCTTTTTAAAAGGACAAACAACTGAAAATGTACATTTTTATTGTTGATTTTTAAAGTATTTTATAGTCTGTTTATAAATTAAATTATTTCACTAATAGTGTTTACCACCCAAAAGCTCCCATTAACCAGTCTTCACTATTTTTTTTAAAAATTCCATGTAGCTACAGGAAAAAAATTAATGACAGTTAGGATGTATGTATTTGATTCTAATATACAGGCATCAGTTTTGTGGAATAATTCAGTCATATTCTTTATTTCTAACATTATTCAGTTAAAAAGTGCAATTTGTGTGAGAGATCTTTTTCCATCTTCCAGCAGCTTCCTGGCTTTTTTTTTTTTAAAAACCTACCAAGGTCTATTGTGCCTTCTGAAAATGGTGCATTGCCTTTTATAATAAGTTAATATTACTCATCATTTATATATGAAATGTCTACTCACAAAAATCTTAAGGATAAGCCATACATTTTGTAGAAACAAATCCGGTAGGGCTATTATTTGAACTAGCCTCATTTACAAGTTACAACCAATGTTATAGGTTATGACTCTTAAAATATCAGTGCTAAATTTACATATATGCTGCCTGGAAAGGTTCAGGTGTTTGCCAGGATATGTTGTATTTAATAATAAATTGCTGGCTGCATGAGAGATTTTCAGTATGAATACATAATTCATGGCAATGCGTATTTGTGTGTTTTATTACTTTCTTTCATGCAGATAACTACCTTTAATACATTGAATGACTCTCATAATCTTCCCATATAGTGGTCAATCCAGCTGTAAAATGGTTATACATAACTATCTTTAATACATTGTATGACTCTCATAATCTTCCCATATAGTGGTCACTCCAGCTGTAAAATGGTTGTGCATACTTAATTGGTGTGCTATATTTAGCCATTAGGCTAAAATTTTCAAAGGTGAGTGCCTAAAAATTAAGCACTGAATTCATAACTAGCCTGTATTACAAAGATTTTGAGCATCTGACTCCCAGGTTCTAAAATTTTGGCCTTAGTATTTAACATACTAAGAGATCCTTCAATAGGAGGAACTTCACAGGTCCTAGGGGGTGTTGCCACATTGATTTTCAGATGTCTGGGATAGCAGATACTGGTTATAATACAAGGGTCTTCATAAAAGCTTAATCAGTTTTGCAATTTCCATTTAATGAGGCTTTAACGTCTTACATTGATGGAGTTCTCTAATAAAACATTATCAGTTTAGAATGCTAAAAGTCCATTAGATAAAAGACGAAATGTCAACGTTAAGCTTTGTTAGAAGTACTGCAATTCAGAAAATACAATACACAGTTTTGTTGAAATGTTATGTGGAATTTTCCTGGCATTATTAATTTTTGTTTTAAAATCCATTGCAGTGTTCCAGTTGTATTTAACAAAATTAAAGGGATTATAAATACAACTGATTATCACAGATTTATTGGCACTAAATCTAGCTTCAAAAGAGTTGTTTTTTCAACTAATCCAAATGGAATTAATCCAATTCAATTAACTTTTTTTCTCATACAGAGCTGTAATGTATCCAGATGAGAGCCTTTTTTTGGAAACCACGTTTATGAGGGAAAAAAAGAATCACTGATCCATGTTTTGCACACACACCCCAAAATGGGGGTGGGGGAAGCTGTCAGATAGAACTGAGTGCAAATAGCTTTTTGTTTCTTTAGCAGTGAAAGTATGCTGCCATATTTGATGCATGCATACATACCCATATGGGTACTCTCTGGCAGTGAGCTGTTTGTTTTTTCTATAGGAGCAAGTCCAGCTCTTGTTTCAGTTCAGTTTACTCACACTGACTGTACTAGGGCCCTATTTAGGATGTGAACGTGAACTCCTCTATAGCCATAGTCTTTAACATGCAATTTTCTCTTGGCAGCCTAAAAATAATTCCCAAGAATAATCTAAATATAGAAAGCATTCATCCTGCAGTGGTCATGGGGTTATTTAATGTGGGGTGTTTGGAGTGTAAAATTATCATACCATATTGTTAAAATGTTACAAATAGTTATTTTATGCATGCTGTCTTGATAAATACTGGATTTTCTATAGCAGATCTAAAAAGACCAAGTGTGCATAATCTTTAATTTCCACCAATATTGTGGAGAGACCCCAAAATTTTAAACATGGATATTTATTATTGCTTCCTTTATTCCAGTCCAGACATCCTTTTTTAATAGTCTTTAAAATAAGAAAAAACTAGAACATCAAAGTCTTATATGCAGCTACTTAAACATTTCAGCATCAGGAAGGAGAGCAATAGCCAGAGCCCCTGTAAAATTTGCTTTGCTTTTAGCATTTCCATATGATGTAAACTGAGGGACTAGATCTTTTATGAGACGACTTCCATAAGCTTCATAAGTTCTCTGTCCCGCAGGGCAGATTCCAAGGCAATTCAGAGCTGTCAGTCAGGAAATTCAGGCCTCTGAAGATCACCCCCTGGCTACATACAAACATAGTCCTGCCTTTGGCAGCAGGGAGTCAGAAAGAAGCAAACATTAATATTTCCATTCCATTTTTTAACTTCAGCAGTTGGAATGGAGTTATGGGGTGGGCCTACAAAGCAGTGGTCTCCCTGATTGACAGTTCTGAATTGCCTTTGAATCTGCCCAGTGGGAGGACAACTCATTGCCGGGCTTATTATCCCCTAGCAGATAAATTAGCAGAGGAAGCCTCAGGAACCAAAAAAACATTTAATATTGCTATCGAAAGCTGCTCTTAACATATAAATAGAAGAAAAGAAGTTGGTGTATTTTATTTAAGAACAGGAGAAAATTTATTTTAGGGTACCTGGTTTATCACTCCTATTCCTCCTTCCCCTCTGGCTGTCCCATTCATGCCTAGACTGGATTCTAATTACAGCTGCCTGACTGGAGTTTTGTTTGCTTAACACAGTTTTCCTCATTCCTGTCACCAGCCAGGTATCAAATGAGGCAGAGAAATAGAATGCTTTGCTCCAAACATCACAGTTGAAAGAAAAAATGATGTATGTAGATTAGTTTTCTTTAAATGCACTATTATACAATTGAGAATGTCAGTCCTATTTAACCTGTTTTCTTTTTCCCTCTAGCCTATTTTTTGTTCATTTGCAGTCTCATTATTTGCAGGGATTTGTTTTCCTGATTATGAGAACCTCTTGGTCTTAGTGGTGACCTTTCTTTCTAAATTAACTTTGCAGTGTGTATCTCATTTTTTCCTGAACATTTTTCTACTCTTAGTCAAGGGTTCAGTTTATAATGATGGTGCAAGGGTGGTGGTGAGGAGGGGGATGAAGCAAGATGCAACTTGCATTAAGCTTCATAACTTTTCAAACAGATTTAAAGCCCTTTTATGGAGGAGAACCAGACTTAAGATTTTAGCTTGTATAATATCCATGTAACATCAGTAATCACATGATAAATTCATATGTGAGTGTCTTTACAAGTGACTAGGTACCAGCCATTAACCGGGCAGATGAGTCTAATATGAACAAATTTGCATGTTTTCCGCTAATTCTAATGTTATGTCTTTTCTTTAACTTCACATTGACACTCAAGGTCAATGGTTATATTGCTAACAACATAGACATCATCCACTGTGGAGGCTGTATTTGCGCCTTATACCAGTCTAGTGTATTGAGAAGAGAAGTGGAAAGAAATAGAAATTGCTCTCCCTTTTATTCTCCCTAAGTGAAGATCACTGGCCTGAGTTCTGAAATAAAATATGGAGAAGAGGAGGACACAGACAAATTACACCAATATTCCAAATAATGGTAGCATGCCATGATGTCTTAGCTGTGTGGTGCAGCCTCATGTTAACGAAACAATACTTGCAGCATCAGAGACAGCCATTAAAGAATGAAAGAGGAGATCAAAAAGAATACTAAAATCGTGTTTCGATGGTAGAAAAACTGTATTGCCTAAATCTTATAGCAAAGGTTATTGCAACTGGATAAGGTAGATAATGTTAATGACATACAGATAAAAACAAACCATATGCGAAGTTCAAGGGCTCAGTTGATTGTGGGCTCTGTCTCTTCACCCAAACCACATACCTAATTGCTTCTTCCATGGTATCTTCCTGCTCTTTGCATTCAGAACTACCAACCTTAAGAGAGTGGCCCAGAATATCATGGGTTTGTTTGTTTCCAAGTCTATACTGTATTGGGCTTTTTTCCCCTCTCATGATGTTTGAACTTCCTCTCCCACCTGTGCATATGTCAAAAAGAAATGTAGTGCTAGCCACTCTCCCAGATGTTTTGGCTAAGGTGATTCTCTTCTGCAGTTCAGCCCAGCCGGCCAACCCCCATCAACTCAGCTTTTAGCCCTTCCCCTCACTTCTGCCTCTCCTGGTGTGTTCTTCACCTCCCCACTCCCTCTTCCTCTCCCAGGTCCCCCCAAAGCAGTGGTCTGCTTTGTCCATTTCCGCTGGCTAGGTACTTCAAGGAAAAAGGGAAGGAGAAGGGAGCATAGTTCTGCTGAGCTATTGAACTTTTTCCTCCCTCCTCCCATCCAGTGAGAAGAGGGGAATGATTCTGCAACCTTCCAATGGCTGAATGTCATGGAAAGTTGGCAATGCTGGAACTTGCTTGTGGGTCCAATCTCCTGTTGTGTTGTCTGCTCTGGGCTCAATCCTGCAAAGAGCCAATTATCTGCTCTAGTGAAGCACTTTATGTGCGTGCATGGCCTTACAAGGCCACGCTTAAGCTTTTTGACAGATCAAAAACCTTAATTTATTTCTCATTGTGTTTATTGTAGTGCCTAGGAGTTTGCAGAGCAGTGGATAGGGCCCTGCCTTGAAAAGCTTACAACTAATTAGACATCGCAGACACAAGGTGGGAGAAAAATGTAATACACCGAGTGACCAGTGTGATGGTTTGTTTATTGGGGTGGGACGGATGAATTTACTTATCAAGATGGAATGAGAATGGGCCAAATAGGGTAGGGCAAGGGAAAAGGGGCAAGTATGGAGTGAAAGTGAAATGAAGCGTGTGTAAGGAAGGAAGGGAAACAGTTGGAGCAAACAGCCAATTGGCCCGAGGCAGAGAAAGTGCCTGCTGCGGAGTCCCCTGGTGGTCAGGAGAGGAGCCTGGAGTCAGGAGTGGGCCCCTCCAGGCAGAGGGAAGCCTAGAGCCTGGCATAGGCAGCCCACAGAGTCCCCCAGTGATGGTGGGGGACCCAGAGCTGCAAGGGGGCTGCCAAAGAGCTGCATGCAGCTCTGGAGCCACAGGTTGCAGACCTCTATTCTTACCACAAGGAGATGTAGTGAGCGTGTATCGATCTGGGTTAGCTCATCTGCGGTACAGTTGCAAACATGCTTATTTTACCATAAAAGGTGCTCTTAGACCAACATACAGCCTAATATTTCACCAGAAGTACTGTTTCATTTTCATATTGGCTGCTAGTGTTAAAGGCTCTGGAAGGTGGCTTAAGGGTGAGCAAAATGGTGCAGACGTCCAGTCAGAACCCTGGAGAATTTATTGACTGCCTGGCCAGTTGCCATTTTCTTGGTTACAAGCAACAACAGCGCTAAAATCCAGAATTATCTATCTATATATATATATATAAAAAAAAAACCCAAAATATTGTTAGTCAGCAGTTATTGACTAAAAGCATCCAGTCAACTAAGTGACTAGACTTGTTGTTCGATATTAAGAATGTTTGAGACCAAGTGACCAAGCTTTGTTGAATTTGTCTAAAACAATAGAGCGCAATATAAGATAAAGAGTTAATACATCACCACTCCCCCCCAAGAAGCAAAATCTCATAGCATGTTTAGTTCATCTAACACAGCAGTTGTGTATCCTCAAAGCCCCTTAAACTAGTTATTTTTATAGGATGGTTGTGGGTCAGTTACACAATCCAGTTCGCATCAACATTTAACTAGCCCGTTTGTGTGCTTCTTGTACTTTTATCTTTCATTTGAATATTAAATTCCAAAAGTGAAGGGGCATGTAGCTATTCCCTTATATAAAGTATTCATACATCTCACATTATTTCCTTGAAATTCACTGTCTCTCTCTTTCCAAATATTACATTTTAGAATATAATGCTCATCCATCTAGCTTTTGACAGTTTTTGTATTTGCATAAGCCAGATGCTAAGCTACACTTGTCCTGGAGCATCAGGGGATATATGTATTAGCATAAGTAGGCATCACTAGGCATAACACAATTAAGCATGATTGCCCCCCCCCCCCACACCATGTGCCTAATGCCCATCAATATGACTTGTGCGTGCATCATTCAAATTAGATAATGTACAGAGGGAGGAAAGGGTGGGGTACGCACACCATCTATGCATTTGCTAACTTGATAGTAACTGTCCCATTTAACTGGCATGAAAGGAGTTAAAACATTTCTGTAAAACTTTTAATAATGCCTGCATTCACCTTACAGGAACTTAATCTTAGTTCTTTCAAAAACTCTCATATGCACCAGTTGCATTGACTGTAACTCTTAATTATATTCATATTCAATTTATCACCAACAAAACTGATAATCCTACAGCTAGCTCTCCACCTCGTTTCATGGGTTAGTGGTGATTTTTCGTTTGTTTGATTTTCCTACTCTGGACTCATGTTCATCCTGGTAATGAGAAGATACTCTATCTGATCTTTTCATAGAATTACCAGTACTCTGTTGCAATTGTTCACATCACATGATTTCTTTTAACTTTGCACTCTCTGATCTTCTACATCGGAAACTTTGCTCAGAACTGTAGTAATCAAGTGGAGTTACTCAGGACTTGTCTGTATGGAGAGTTACATGTCAGGCAAGCTGGGCTGTACATCTACAGTGATCCACTAGCCTGCCATGTACTAACTCACTGCAAAACTAAAGCAGATTGAAGCACACAACTGAACTTTTAACGCACTGCAGTGGAGTCTCTGCATCCAGTTAGCACATGGCAAGATAGCACATTGTACGTTTACAACCCAGTCTGCTGTGCGCTGATTCTCTGTATAGTCAAGCCTAACAAATCTTCCCAGGAACTTCCTTGAAAAGAAGAGATCCCTCTCACTGAAGATGCTAGGTTTTACTTCATGTATTTTGGTTTCCTTAATACAGGTCTTAGAAGAGTGGTTCCCAATCCATGGCCCAGGGACCAAAAGTGGTCTGCTGGATCTTTCAAAGTGTCCCACAGCTCCCGTCTTGCTGGCTGCAGAAAGGAGCAGTTACTTGAAAGGATGTACCGTAGGTGGAGCATGTAGCTACAGGGCTGCAACAAGACTGGTGCAGGTTCCTTTCTGCACCCAAGGGGGTGGAAGATCACCACTCCCCTTCCCTGGCTCCAGCAGAGAGCATGGCAAAGCACTCTACCTGCATCACTAGGTGCCGGGGCCGGGGGACGAGAGCACTTATGTCCCAACCCCCTGGCTGCAGAAGGGAGTCACTGCCTAGACGCCCAGGCAGAGCACACAGGGTTACAGGACTTGGTTTCCCAGCTGCGGCCAGGGGGATGGGAGATCAACAAGGAGACAGCTTCTTCTGGCTGCAATGGGGAGTGGGGGAGGGATGCTAGCAGAGCAGTCAGGAGCCACCATGCTTGAGGAGAGGGGTAGAACTCTACAGATCAGTGCCTTCTGGTTTGGTCAAATTAGGCAGGCTCCCAGGGCCATCTTTGGGAGAGGTAGGACAAGTAAGGCTACCATCCTGGGCCCTGCAGTTCCATGGGCCCCACTGCTCCACTCAATTGCCATGCTGCCCCCTGCTGCCTTTGGCAAGGCAAGGGGCAAGGCAGGAGCATGAGGCCTGGCCTCTGGGCCAACCTGCCCCAACCCTTCAGTGCAGGAGGGGCAGAGGCTCCAAAAGGCCAATTGGCCCTGCACGCTGCCCCTGGCCTGGGATAGCCTTGCAGGCCACCCGCAGTGACTTAGTTGCCACTGCTTAGTTGAGCTTCAGAGCATGGTAACAGTCACTCATCTACACTAGTGCTGTGTCTATGAGTGTGTGACATACTGTAGGTAATCTGGAGGTGTAAAATAGTGAATATAAAAATTAGCACAGTAACACCAAAATGCTTATTTTAAACATCCTGTTTTACAGTCCTTAATGGTGTACATATCAATGCATTTGTTACAATGTACAAATTTGTACATTTGATAAACTGGTGGCCCTTCCGGGGTGTAAAAATGCATGGCCCTTAAGTCAGAAAGTCTGGGAATCACCACCTTAGAATATTTTGCTTTGAGTTCTATATAACTCTTAGCTTTCATGTTCTCTCCTCCCTTCTCCACCCACCCACTCCAACTTGATTTGTCCGTGACTGCTTTCTTTTTTCCAGTGTCTCAGAGCTGAAGCATTGGGCAGAGAACCGAGACGCATGTTATCTGGCAGGGCCGTCCCTGTCCTTGGAAAAAAGGGTCGGGGCACAGGCCCGCACCCTGCCCCTGCTGTGCAGCCCTGTCCTTGGGCCTGATCTAGGAGCCAGATTAGGCTCCTTCCCCTGGCAGCCTGTCTCAGATCCATCCCTTGCTAGCAAGCGGCAGGCAGCCTGGACCTGATCTCGCCCCTGCTGCTGCTGGGACAGGGCCACAGACATGTGAGGCTGCAGCCCCACAGGCCTAGCAGTTAGCGACACCCCAGTTATCTGGATTCTGTTTCTGACTGCCACTTAGCTTCTTCGTGCTTTGGTTTCTACATCTGTGTCACGGCAATGATGATAACTGCCTGCATTACAGGCATGTGTTGAGACTTAATAGTTGTTTATAAAATGCCCTGGATGGAAGGCATATAGAAATGTTTGCAAAAATCCTGTTTATTTAGTCAGCCTGTAGTATTATTGTATAGACCACAGCACTGTGCTAGTTAGTTACATGGGCATATGTCTTCTAGCCAAGTTTACCCATAGGCAGGGGAGTGCAGACAAGTAATCTAATCCTAACAGACCAGTTGAATGGTGCCCACAGGATTTAGGGACAGTGCTTGGAGGAGTATTAGAACTACTTACATTAAGAGCCATCCATGTTGGTCCCTGAACAGTTCAGATTTAACCAGCTGAGCTTTAACCAGATAATAATCCTGCTGAAACGTAATCTGTAAATTGTACTCTGGTTGTGATGTTCATGTGTGAATATGATGACCCCACTAAAAGAGCAAATTCAGTGGAGGCAAGACCAAAAACAGGGCAGAAGCTTGTTGATGTTTTTTCTAAAACCCTCTGGGTCCAATAACCTTCTAGTGAGTCTCACATTTTACAAAAGTGATAATCCTTTCAACAACACAAGAGGGCATCACTGTGGGTCAGCTGCCTCCCACTGACTGTAGTGTACCTTGTTGGGACAGCTGTCAACTCTCCAGTGTACTTTGCCTGACATGAGTCCCATGGGACTGATAAAAGGCGACTATCAGATTTCATGTTTAAATACAGATACTTCAGCCTATTCTCTCTTCTGTCTGAGAAACCAGACTCATTCATAATCTCCCAAAACAAGCTTCCCTCTTTAATTATGAATATTCACTGCTCTACTATATAGGCCCATTTCCTTCCACATGTGATCACATTTTGCTGTTTCAAATAACATTCAATTGGAATTTATTTTTGTTTGGGACTTCTTCACAAAAGAGCTGATTTGTGCAACTGTACTTGTTGGGAAGCATTTGCTGACCAATTTGGACAAACAATATCCTGGCTAAGTGATTTTCACAGATGGTTCACTCAAATTATTAGCTGTCCTTGTGTGCAACTACAGGCTATAGAGGTAGGAATGAGGTGGGTTGCATGTTATTGTGCCCACTCTCATGTCTGAAATTTTTATATAGGAGAATGATAGATTCTCCTAATTCAGAGTGAACATTCCAGGATTAATTTTTGGATAAATGTTAACTTGTGTTAAATCAGGATTCACAATCTACTCTTATCCAAATTCTTACAAATAACAGCATAATCCCACCTGAGGTGTTGCTGGCCCGGGGAGGGACTCAGGACACAGGCCTAGGCCCCACCCCCTGGCTGGGGACAGGGCCAGAAGCCGCTGCATCCCCGCGAGCGGCTAGTCCCCGCATCCCTGGCTGGGGATGGGGACGGAAGCGGCCGTGGGAGGCCGGGCCCTGCATCCCTGGCTGGGGACGGGGCTGCTGCTGCCATGGGCAGCTGGGCCCCAGATTCCCTGCTGTGGCCGTGGGTGGCCAGGCCCCGGATCCCCAGCCAGGGACGGGGCCGTCGTGGCTGCTGGTGGCTGGGCCCCAGACCTCTGACCTGGTTGGGCCAGATTCAGGGCACTGATGCTGGGATTCAGAGGACATGTCCTGGGTACCCAGTGCCAGCGACGCCTCTGGATCCCACAGATTGCACCAGACTGAAGTTGGCTATTTATTCGTGAATATTGTTGCAAATTTTTTAAATTATTGACCTAATTCTTCCTTATTTCATTTAAGGATTTAAAAAATAAAGAATGTGTTGGCATATAAGCATAAAATCAGTTTTCAAAAACCTGTGAAGGTTCCTGCTCTGCTTCATTTAAGTGTTCAGTTCTCCTTAAAAAAAAAAAAAAAAAAAAAATGTTGTGGTTTCTCATCTGTGCACCTTGATGCAACAGTTTTCATAGAGAACAGCAAACATTTTCTAGGTAGACTGAGAGCTGGAACTCTCACCAGGAAACAAAGAGCTTGAAGAAAAAGGTTCAAAACAGCTTGGCTGGACTTTGGGGCTGCCAACTACCAGAATGGTCTATGGCTATGGTTTTCAAAGTTTTTTTTCAGGACCCAGCTGAAAAAAAAAAAGTTTATTCCTGTGACCTAACAACTACATCTTTGAGCAATGCATGCCAGTCGTTGGGTGGTGGCAGACGGGGGGTGTTATGACCCAGTACCTGAGGGTCTGTGACCCAATACTGGCTCCCGACCCCAAGTTTGAAAAACACTGGTCTATGGCAGGAGTAGTCAGTTAATCCACAGGGATGAAGGCAGAGCACCAGTTGTAGCCTGAGATTTTTGCCATCTCCTTAGTATCACAGAAAATAAATAAATAAATAAAAATACTAAGAAAATATAAAAACCCATATGAGTAAGAAATGGTAAGGCAATTTAGCAGAAGTTTTATGGTAAAGCTAGAAAATGGCATAATATGCAATAATTAGGGGTAAATAACTCATAAATCAATCATTTAACAGTGTTTTAAAATTAAATAAATAA
>ML681984.1:18357191-18603574 GCA_007922195.1 Podocnemis expansa | reverse complement strand
TATCACATGAGCTGTCATGGGAGAAAATCCCACTTCATCAGATGCGGATTTTCTCCCACAAAAGCTCATGCGATGAATAAATCTGTTAGTCTTTAAGTGCCATAGGATTCTGCATTTTTTCCAGGTGTTAGGTAGCAAGTGGAGCTGAGGGAGGTGGAGAGACAGTGAGATCAGGGCCACACACTGCAGCTGCAAGCAGTTGTGCAAACTTGAGTGCTGTGGCAGCGAAGTTTGTGCCACTGCCAGGTGCTGTGGCAGATGGACCCTGGCCCGCCCATGGCTACAGCACTGGTTTGTATGCTCTCTTTCTGTGATATCAACTGGTGATGTCCATTCAATTTGATAGAGGAACTCTTCTCTTTTGATTTACTTTTCTTTGAGCATTTTCCTGTTAAAGCAGAGTATAGTCTCCTGGTGGCTTGCAAAGTAATGAAACGTTAGATTATGAGATTTTCTTGCATCTTGCTCACTTGTGCTTCAGTGTGTGCATTTTGGCTAACTGTGCATAGATGGTGCTAACAGTTGACAAGGAAGCAGCTGTTATTTTGTATCCTCATTTCCTTGTATGACCAAGCACATGTTGCACACAAAGGTTACCATCAGCAAGACTGTCAAATCATTTTGGCCCAGGTTTTTAAATTTATTTCAGTTTGGTGTTCCATAATATTTAATTCTGTTGTGAATGGCAAGTCTTTTCTGAGGCAGGAGAAAGAGAGGATTTAGGTGTGTCTTGGGTTATTTGAATCTTCCCAGAGAGAACTTTTCTTTTCTTCCAAGTCAGTGGCAGGAATATTTATTTAGCAGCTGTTAACAGTTTTGAGCAGTCTGTTGAAGGTTCCGGTATCTCTTGGTTGCTTAAGTTTCATTTTTTTACTTGTGATGTTCTAAATACTTCTCCAAGGGGTCTTCTATCAAAAAACCAAGGATGTTGTATTGTGCTGTTCCTCATATAATCGGTAACACTCATAAAGAAGCAAAAACACCCATTTAACTGTGCAGGTCATTATAAAAACCCAGATAAAGTACTGTCTTGGGAACCAGGTATGTGAAATACAGATCCAGTTGTTTGTTCATGTTGGAATCTCCATGTGTAGGGCAATGCACAAAGAGGCAGGAGGAAACACATTTTTGGCAGTAACATTTGCAAGTGATAGTGGCATATAGCCTTTCTCTACCCCCTCTATATAGGGCACAGAAGAACTGTATTCAGTTGCCTTGTGGTGTATGATACTGCAAACTTTAAATGCTGTCACTTTCAGATTCCACAACAGTGATGGGGAAGTCAAATACTTGCATGATGCTGAAGAACTGATTCGCCCAGAGCGGAACACGTTAATTGTGAGCTTTGTGGATTTGGAGCAGTTCAATCAGCAGCTCTCTACCACTGTGCAAGAGGAGTTCTACAGGTAAGACTCAACTGAGAAATGGTCGTCATGACTGGATGTTGAAGTTAGTAACTATTCCCCATTACATCAGAACTTTCTGCTGACTGGCCTGATTAATAGCTCTATCCACCACAGGCTGTGTGTTCAGAACTATTACCAGAGATGCAGCATATAGAAAATTGTGTTTGTGCTGTGGAGAAAAGTAGAGTGACAATATGCAAATAACAAGTGTAGCCACCCATTATAATACTTGCTACTTTGAAAATACTTTACTAAACCAGTTGTTTTCTAGTGTGAACATCTGTTTCAAGTGATGCTTAAGCTAGAAGATTTAGTAGCGAAATAATCCAAATGCCTTTTTAAAATGAAGAGCAAAACTGTTATCACACTACATTTCACATTTGGCATATTTACACTGTATCCTTGCATACTATAAGCTAAAGCCTGCACATTTGTGAGGGAAGCCTTAAACAGATTGCAAAGGGAAAGGAGTTTGTGTAATTTGTGTAAAAATGGTAAATTCTTTCCTGTATTTCAGAGTTTATCCTTATCTGTGCCGAGCAGTAAAGACTTTTGCTCGAGACCATGGAAACGTTCCTCCTAACAAGGACTTTTATGTTGCATTTCAAGATCTGCCTACCAGACACAAGTAAGATATGTTGGTTTTTGCTTTTTAAATAGTTGAAACACAGCAAGCTTGACTAAAAGGGCATAGTATAAAGAGTCATGTGGCACTTTAAGACTAACAGATTTATTTTTCACATGAGCTTTCGTGGGAGAAAATCCCACTTCATCAGGTGCTTCAAAGATGGGTGAACTAGATCTGACAAATTAATAAAAGTATGACGTAGCAAAAATTTGTACCAATTATTGTGATCATGTAGTCTGTCCTTTGTAACACATGCCATAGAACTCCTCTAAAATAATTCTAGAAAACATCTTTTTAGAAAAATATGTTCTATGGAAATATTTTCCCAGCTCTCTGTTGCTAGTAAATGGGCAAGCATTCTGTGACTTGTCTGTTTGAAAACCAATATAAAACATGTTATTTTAAAAACACAGCTCTCATACATTTGTGATGCTCACTTAAACTTTAGGTATCATCCAAATTATGCTCTTTGTCACAGACACTTTAAGAAACACAAAGTGAATGAGGAAGTTTAATCCTAAACATGATATTGCAGTATCATTTCTGTTCTTGAATTGCGTGGACCATAAACAACATATTTATCTTTAGGCAGGTGTTTAAGTACTTCACTGAAGTGGGACGGAGAACTGTAGAATGCCAACCCTAGACAGTTCAAGTAAGAATTGAATGGCTGTTAATTTGATGTTTTTAAACAGAATTCGAGAGTTGACATCAGCAAGAATTGGCTCATTGATGCGTATTAGCGGCCAGGTGGTACGTACACATCCAATTCATCCCGAGCTTGTAAGTGGAACCTTCCTGTGCCTAGACTGTCAGACGGTGATAAAAGATGTGGAGCAGCAGTTTAAATATACACAGCCAAACATCTGCAGAAACCCAGTCTGTGCCAATAGAAGGAGATTCTTGCTGGATACAAACAAATCAAGATTTGTTGATTTTCAAAAGGTATTTTCCTGGCTTCCTTCAAACTTTGTTTCATGTATCCGTTAATGACGTCTGTGTGTTTACAAGATGCTTCAGCCACTAGCTCACATTAGTCCTGGTTATATGTAGTCAGATTTTTCAGTCCCGATACAAGGCTCTGAAACTTATGACAAGTGGCTGCTTACTGTTTCCAGAAGATATATTTTTTTAAAACATTTGGAAACTAATGATGGGTCTAAAGCAGTATTCAGACTTCATATGCTTTTATTCTTTTGAAGTAAAACATACAACTGTTAAGCTAGGAGAGCTACAATGTCAGTTTCGCGTAACAGGCAAGGTAAAGTTGTTCTAGGCAAATGTTCCACTTTCAGTTAAACTCAATTTAAGGTTAATAGAACTAACAGTTTTTAATCTTGTTTGCGATTGGGTTATGTTTATCATGATGCTAATGGGGAAAGCCAAGCCATGTTATAAGGTGTTTTAAAAACATTAACCATTATTTCTTTCAATGCTTAAACACTTCAGTATTTATAAATATGGTTCAATGGGTGCACTAGTTTGGACTGCAAACTTTTCTTTTTGTTACCAGTGTGTGTAATAATTGATTTTTTTTTTTTTTTTTTTTTTTGGAAAACACAAAATGAACTTGGATTTTTTAGATTTAAATCAGATGTGGTTTATTATGGTTTTTTTTTTTTTTAAAGACTTATTTGTAATCTGAACTTAATACAAACTCTGATAAGGCTTACATTAGTCTCTTAAAATATTTTAAATGAAAAATAAATATTTGCTTTAAGTAAATTCCAGTCAGTATTCTTGCGCAGTTTGACACAAATCATGAACAAAAACGTAATAGAAAATAGTGAATGATACATTGCTTAACATACTAAAAATGTACAATCAATAAGAATCTCAAAGTATTTAAGATAAATAAAGGCATATAGTTATGATGCATTTTCATAGGTGACCCTGCCAGCAGGTTCGAAAATTTGGGGATCTTGGGGGGCAATTACTGCACAAGCAGGGTACACTCTAATTTTTATTAAAATGGGTTTGGGTGTCAAGTGGGTGGTGGGGAGTGTATGTGTGGTGTTTGTCATGGTGTTTTTAATGAGGTGTTGTGAGGTGCTTAACTTTCTGGAGTGGGCCAGGTTAGGGGACAATGAGAATTCTCAATTAACCTAATTTACAGTTATGAACCTATTCACAGTAACTTAGAAAATGTTCCGGTAACACATAGGCAGAAGGAGGGTGCAATACAAACTCAGTGTACGGCGGTGGCAGAGGGGTTCAAAGAAGAGGAGGGCAAGCAGGCTGGGGGCGCAGGTGGGGGCTCGGGGCAACAGGGGGAGCAGGAGGGACTGTGTAGCCGGGAACAGAAGAGCGAGAGCAGGGAGCTGGCGGCAGCGGCAGGGGGAGATTCAAGGAAGAAGAGAGGCGAGTGGGGGGAGTAGGGACAGCGGGATGGAGACACACGTGGGAGTTAGGGCAGGGGGACAGAGGCACAAGAGGGGTTGGGACACATGTGGGGGTTTGGGGCAACAGGGGAAGCGGGCGGGTGCCGCAGAGAACTGGCGGCAGCGAGGCAGCCACAGGGAACCGGCAGGAGCCGGGGGAGTTAGCGGAAGCGGCAGAGCCACGGGGGAGCCGGCGAAGAAAAAAAGGGCTACGGGAAAAGGGGGAGCCACAGGTTACAAACTAAAGGAAACAATCTTGCAATCTAACTTAATACTTCTAAGGCTACCAATTAAACCAAAAACAATGTTGCAATTCACAATGATACTTTTAAGACAAGCTCAAATGAAGAGATACAACCAGTGATACAGAGCAGCGGCAGATACTTAAAGGCACGGGAGCTCCTTTAAACAGTAAAGAGTGAGGCAGTAAGAAAAAAAGAAGGAAAGGAGAAGGTAAAAGACACAAACAAGCCTGTAGAGCTGGGGGAGAGCAGTATCAAAACAGCAGCAAAAGGTGGGAGAACTTTATTTCAAAGAGAGCTGCAGGGGCAGGCTCTTACCGATCCCAGCAGCAGCAACAACAGCATTACAGGCAGGAGAGAGAGAGACTCGTTATTCGGCCGGCAGTTTCAATCGTGGTACGCTCAGGGAAGAACTCGTGAGCGGAGGAGGTCAGCATCTGGGTAATCAGGCCAGGCGGGATATCAGGAACCGTCCTGCCTGATCACCCCAAACTCTGATCTTTTAAGCTGTTTTTCCCGCCAGTTCCCTGATTACAGGGAATGTGGGGAACAAAGGTGATGTGAGTCATGTCTTCAGTATTACAAAGGACCTTGCAGTTAGGCAGTGCCCACCTACGCCAAGGCCAATGGAGACAATGGGGTGACAACGGCCATCTAGTTAAGCTGAAGGGGCCATCTGCTCCCCTTAACATTCTTTACATACCTAAGTGATGGCCTGGGAGGGGCAGCCATCAAATTAATTCAATGAGCAAGGGACAATAGGAGGGAAAAAGATATACCAAATCTAGTGTAAAGGTTCTATTTAGTTGCAAATCAATATGCTTCTCATGGTTTTATCAATCAGTGTGAGAATTTTTTTCTTTAGAAAATAACTGGAGTACAAATGTAACCTACTTAAAATGAGACTTTCCAGTTGGCGATTTAAACTGATCAACTTAAAATCAATCCACCCTGTTTTACAATCTTGTGTGCACGTAGGGCTTAAATCAGCCTATGTGCTCCTTTTGAAGGAAGTGAACAGTTGATAAGCCAAATAGATCGAGCTTTTTAAGTCTGTCACTGCAAGGCTTTTCCTCAATGCTCAAATAATTTTGATGACTCTTCTTTGTACTCTGTTCAATTTTTCCATTGGTTTTTATCCTCTGCTCTAGCAGGACATTTTTAAATAGTAACTTTTTTTGTTTTAAAGAAGGTTGCATGATTTTGGTATGAAAAATGTTTCCAAAGGGCAAATGCCATTGCCCCACACATTAGATATCAAAAGTTTAAAAACCCTTTTTTAACAATTTAACTTGTCAGTTTCAGCAGAGTATTTAATACTCTCTTTAGGTTCGCATTCAGGAGACCCAGGCTGAGTTGCCACGAGGAAGCATTCCTCGCAGCGTGGAAGTGATCTTGCGTGCTGAAGCGGTAGAGTCAGCTCAGGCTGGTGACAAATGTGACTTCACAGGATCACTGATCGTTGTGCCTGATGTAGCTCAGCTGTCCACCCCAGGTACGCTGCTGTCTGAGAATGATGACTTAGGTTGTCCTGTGTACATACTTGAAACAAAATTTAAGGTCTTGTTATTATCACAGGTGTGCGTGCGGAGACTGGTTCCCGTGTCAGTGGTAAAGAGGGTTATGAGACTGAAGGAATCAGAGGACTTCGTGCTCTGGGAGTCAGAGAATTGTCCTATAAACTAGTCTTCCTAGCATGTTATGTCGCTCCAACAAATCCCCGGGTAAGTACTGAAAGAAAATAGACTTAAAAGATCTGGCTTGAATGTAATAGCGTGTGCTTTTTTTGCCTCTCCTAGAGTGTGGGGCTTAAGTTTGTGATGATTTTGATCTGTTGCAACTGTTATATTCTTCTTCTGTCTTAGTTTATGAAGTAGTCTCTCTTCCCACCTTATTACTGTGACAGGGTCTTTCAGGCCGCCTCTATTCCCTGCTACCAGCATCAGTACCCTGACACTTCCTGGCCAAGAAAAATCCACTGAGTTCAAGTAAACCAACAAGATAGTTCTCCAGAGGCCTAGAAGAGCCCAAAGGAAATACTGACCAATCAAGAGCCAGTGGGCCATTTAAGGCCCCTATCATGGCCTTGCCCAAAACACTGCTAATAAGCACATATGCTTTTAAGGTTAGCTTTTCCCCTCTTTGTCTAAAGATGTCACCAGCTGAAACTTGAGTTGCTGTGTCGTTACTTGATTGTTCAGAGGCTGACACCAAGCTTACGAAACAGACTAGTCTGCCCCATGCTGACAGCCAGACCTTGCCGATTAAGGCTAGATGCGCACTGCGGACACTGTGTGAGGCTCTGTGGATTGATGCAGTGGAACTGATTTGAGCGACCTGTGGAGACCCACACAGTTAATCACAGAAGGGCTATCTGTCCCACGTAGTAATTCCCCAAAAAGAGGAAATAATGTTGCGTTGACTGGTGGGCTTTTCCTGTTGACGAAGTGCAGTGAAGACGTTGTAGTAAGTGAAAGTTAGCACGCCAGTGAGAGATGCAGAAGTTTCAATATGTAACTTGCATATCTCTTGTTGATGCGGCCAGCAGTGTAGGCCAGGCCTGAGGCAGGGAGCACGTGCAAGACCATACCCAGGTCTGATGAAGTTTCAGCAGAGTAACCCTACATTCCACACTTAAACATCCTGGAAATATTCAAAGATGTAACCATCTGGCTTACTGTAGATTTTTAAAATAAGGTAGTAAATTACTCATCTCCTTTCCAATCATATATCTTATTCTGTCTCTTTAGCATCTGTCATCTCTTGGCTATCTAAAGGTCACCTTGAATGTAACATGAGCATAAATAAGCTCCTGATCTTGTAAGGGTGGATCTTTGGTAATCCCCACAATACAAAATGACTTTAAAAAAACTCATCTGTGACTTGAGTTTTAGTGTCACATTATGATCTCTGATTAATGATTCCATCAGCAACCTGATATCAGCATGAGGCATAAAGAGCATTTCAGTCTTTCCTAAATTGGTGGAAGAAAAGGTACCCTTCCTCTAGAATTAGTGATAAGTCTTCCATTTGCAATTAGTTGTGAGAGAGAATTAAAAGGACTAAGTTTTAACACAGACTCCTTAACCCCTTTTACCTCTGGGCTCTCTGTGGCATTGTGCAAAATGCTGCCTTGCTTCTATAGAGATCCCAGTGAGCTACACTGAACAAGACTCTTAGTTTGTCTTTTCCAGGCTGAGTTTGTGTGAATTCCAGCCGGCAGTGTTTGGTTTGATTTTCTTTCTTTTTTTTTTTTTCTTCAGTCACTGCCATGCTTTACATTTGTATCATGTTACCTCACTCTTTCTTTCTAATCTTTGTTTAGTTTGGTGGCAAAGAGCTCCGAGATGAAGAACAGACTGCAGAGAGCATTAAAAATCAAATGACTGTGAAGGAATGGGAAAAGGTGTTTGAAATGAGCCAGGATAAAAACCTTTACCACAATCTCTGTACCAGTCTCTTCCCTACTGTACATGGTAAGAATCCGTATGTTAGACAGGGTGAGCAGATTGTATTCTTAAGAGTATCAGCTACTGTTGAATGATTATTCAGTGGCTTTGGGAGAGGTTGAAGCCATGTAACTACTATGTCAAACCTTCCTGTCTAGTGTTTAAAGTGCTCTATAAGAGAACAGTTGCTTTCTGAATATTTTCTGAATGAAGTGTATATCAGAAAAGCAGTTTCCAACACAGGGAGATTTATGTGTTAACTGTTCAGTGAGCCCTCCAACTTAGCAATTGGATGTAAACTTTGTCTAGTACAGATGCTCTTAAAAATCAGTCAATGGGACTTCAAATATCTCAATTCTGAATGGAGTATGTGACATACTGTTCAGTCAAAAGCTGCAGTTTGATAAGACCATTTTGACACTGGCTCTGAACAATTGCTTGTGAACTCACTTGTCTGTATTTCTGAAGAAGTTGATCAGCTGAATTTTTGTCCAAAGATTTGCTGCTGCTAAAGCACCAGATAAATCAACTTCTTTGTGATTTGGTCTATTGTGAAATTGCATCAAGTATAAAAATGCTGGTTTTCAGTGCATCTTGGTCAAAGACAGTAGGCTTGATCTGATACTTGGAACACATTCTAAAGGTCCATTGGGCTGAATTTTTGAATACAAAAAGTGTAACACCACTAAACTCCATTATCAACTTTCACTGAAACTTCTCTCTATGGGGCAGGTAATGATGAAGTGAAACGAGGGATTCTGCTGATGCTCTTTGGAGGAGTTCCTAAGACAACTGCAGAAGACACTTCATTGCGAGGTGACATCAATGTTTGCATTGTTGGTGATCCAAGTACAGCCAAGAGTCAGTTTCTCAAGTAAGCATTTCTTTAACATCCAGCTAAGTATATTGTCCTTTGTAATTAGAGCTGGGAGTGTCATCTGGGAGGAAAATTTTGAAACATTTACTACATATGGGAAGGCAGTGTATTTGCTCAGGGAGTCAGTAGTTGGATAAGTCTATTCAGGACCTTTAAGGACACAGTTAAGAGTTCATCTTGTGAGCCTTATATTTTTGTTTCAGATTTGACTGTATCCCAGATATTAAAAAAAAATCTAGGAGTCACGGTATACTTGATGCAGATCTGGGCAGTATGATTGTTCTGCCTTAAGTCAATTAAAGAGGAACAAGTTATTTGAGCACCCGTTTTC
Organism: Podocnemis expansa; assembly: GCA_007922195.1. Taxonomy (NCBI): domain Eukaryota; kingdom Metazoa; phylum Chordata; order Testudines; family Podocnemididae; genus Podocnemis; species Podocnemis expansa. The sequence goes on along the minus strand of ML681984.1, from coordinate 18,594,260 downwards.
AGAACTATGCAAACATCACTGAATATTTTTCACAAGTACAGAAGCAAACCATAAAATTAGTTGGATACACCACAAGAACATTGTGGTGGTGAAATTAGATGCCAAGAATGTACTGGTGTTTGACATCTCTGGTAACAAGTGTTGCTTTTGACAGAATTTGAGTAATAATTGCAATATATTTTTGAACAAGTTTCAGAATATCCCTTTACTGCAGACTTAACAGTGATCCATCATACCTCTTAGTACAAGATAGTATAGCGGTTATTTTATTTACTGTTTTGTATATTAAAACATTAGATATGACACGATGCATTATTTTTAATATTGTTTCCACTCATAGTATAGTCTAGATGAATGAGCATAGCTTTTGGAACACGAAGAACTGAATTCTGATTCCATCTCTGAACTGACTTACATGAGGGCTTTGGTTATTAAACAGCTCTGCCTTTTCCCTCCATCTGTAAGATTTGGTTACTTTACTTCTTTGCTTGCTTGCTTGTGTCCATTCCTCCTGTGGGTGTGCGAGTGCCGCGTACACTGTTGCTGGAAGCTTTTCCCCTGGTGATACATGCTGAGTCAGCTCTGCCCTAGGATTGGCACTTTTGTGACTTGTTATACAGGCAGCTTGCCCCCCCTGCTGTCCCATCAGTTCCTTTGTTCTGTCAGCAACAGTTGCTGGAATGCTGTTCTGCTAAAACTGGTCAGCATGGTGACCAGAAATGTATTATTTGTTGAGGCCTGGTTTAAGTAGCATGTATTTAGATTGGTTCAAGCATTTATGCTCCCAACCCTGCATGGCGGAACCTGTTTGATTATGCCTAGTTCTTAGGTCTTCTAACTGTGTGTGACCTGCCCAAAGAAGATAAGAGTAAGCAAATCACATTACAGCTGCCTGGGAAAGGGTCATGTCACTGTAACGTGCCAGGTTTGCAAGAACTGCAGGCCCAGCACCAAAAAGGACAGGAACAGTAGATTAAAGTTCCTCCTAATGGTGGTTGCACTTCACCCAGCACCAGAGCATCAATTAAACTTGGTGCAGAGCACCTCCTCAGTGAGGAGTGCATCATGCTCAATCAGGGAACCAAAAAGAGGCAGAGTATGTCTGTCACCAAAGCCTACCAGGTGCTATGACTTCCCCAGCCACTAAATCATCAGCACTGCCAGCGTGGCACCATTCTACATCCTCGATGTCAAAGACGACTGCTCAACTGCTTATGACTGTTGTGGAAAGGATGAATGGGGGTCCTGACGGTACGTTCCATCAGGTTGCAAGCTTCAGCAGCAGCATTTGTAATGTGTAGGTTTTGGTGGTAAATATCTGCAGTGTGGTAACCTAGTCTCATACAGATACTCATTGAGCCATTACGGAGCAGGCAAGAAGTGACACTGCCTTAGCTTAAACAGTCTAGCAGCCTTTATCAGCATGAAACTCCTGCCCCACCACCTGTCTCATAGGCTGAGAATCACCTACATAGGAATGGACATGAGCAAGCACTCAAAGAAAAAGCAGTTAACGGTTGTTCTTTGAGATTTGTGGTTCCTGTCCATTCCAAAATCTGCACACTTGCCCCTGTGTTGGAATAGCTGGCAAGAAGGAACTGAGGTGATAGCAGAGTAGCAGCTGCCTATATACCATGCTATAAAGGTGCCACTCCATGGGGGAGATAGCACCAACCCAGCATGTAGCTGTAGGGGAAAAACCTTCCAGCAATGATGCACATACATGTGCATGGGAATGGACATGAGCAACACACCTCAAAGAGCAACAGTTACAGAGAGATTACTTTAAGAGGGCCAGCTGGTACTTTTAGAGGCTTAATGTTTGCATAACATTCAACACTTAAATCATGGAGTCTTAATTCGTAGTGGCTATCCCTGATCTCAGCATAGATTAGTGAGAATACACTTACTTGGATTTATTGCTTCCTTTTAAAGAAGAGAATAGGAGCTACTTGGCCTGATGAAGTGTTTGAAGGCATCACCTTGTAAAGTTCTTGTTATCTGCACCTCTTGCAACAATTCTAACAAAGGTTGATAGTTAGGCCAGCCTAATCACTATCGATGCCTCTCTCGATCAGACACGTGGAGGAGTTCAGTCCTCGTGCTGTGTACACCAGTGGGAAAGCTTCCAGTGCTGCTGGTCTAACAGCTGCTGTAGTGAAAGATGAGGAGTCTCATGAATTTGTCATCGAAGCAGGAGCACTGATGTTGGCAGATAATGTAAGTCCACTAACTATCTGAAGAGGCATTTAAAAATAGCAGGGGTTTGGTACTCTCTTAAAGATTATGATTCAGTATATACAGTTTTGCAAAAGTTGATCTTTTTGATCTAGCCAATTTAGAAGCTAGATGATTTTATTTCTACATCTTCTTGCATTAGGGGGTTTGCTGCATTGATGAATTTGACAAAATGGATATACGAGATCAAGTTGCCATTCATGAGGCCATGGAGCAACAGACTATATCCATAACAAAAGCAGGAGTTAAGGTAACTTACACTGTTTCTGTCAGTTTACTTGTCTAACATATACATTTAATTATAACATATGATCTAGTGTCAGGTTTCTGTGTTCAGTTTTGCTGCTGACACGTGCTGTGGAAATATTATTTAACCTTTCTGAGTCTTCCTTTCCCACATCTGTCAAGCTAAGAAATCTTTCCTAAATGTGCTGAGCCTTGTAGAATGTTTTTAAAGTACTTGCTGCAGTATTTCAGACTAGTGTCTTAACTGGAGTTGATTTTGAATGTGAACTGTCTATCCGGGCAAACTACTAGCTAGCCAAAACTCTTAACCCTTTTTGTGGCTTCACTTCTACTCCTTTTGTGGTACTCCTGCCATCAGTTGAGGTTTATTCTAAATCAGGGCTGATACTAAGAAAGTAAATGGCTGCATTAGCAGAGAGATGTCTACATTATATACTTAGCATTTGGAAGAGACACCATAACTTGTTGAGTTTCTTTAGCAAGTGTCACTAACAAGTCGAGTATTACGGCTTCAGTAACTTTTCTCTTCTTTCATTGGTAGGCTACTCTGAATGCCAGAACCTCCATTTTGGCTGCAGCAAATCCAATTGGTGGGCGCTATGACAGATCAAAATCTCTGAAACAGAATATAAATTTGTCAGCTCCCATCATGTCCAGATTTGATCTCTTCTTCATTCTTGTGGATGAATGTAATGAGGTAAGTATAGGGGCAATGGCTGTTGCTAGCCTTTTCTTCTGGCTCTCCTTGCATGCTACAGAATTACAAGGTTGGAAATACAAATCTGCTGTAAAAAATGGTGTTGGTTAAGATGTTGACATTTAAATCTTCTCATAGTGGTTTAGCTCAGGAGCTGAGAGCATTATTCATCCTCAAAAATGGCTGGTCAAAGTAGCTGTGCCTGTTGCCAAGACTCTACATGTGTGGTGTGCTAAGGCGACAGCTTACCATATTGTCTGCGTTTTCTTGTGCTCTCCTCCTACCCATCTGTCTGTCCATCTTTTATTTATTACTGTTATACATGCATTGAAATTCTTTGGGGGAATAATACTGTCTTTGTTTTTTGTATAGTGAAGGGGCTCTTGTCAATGACTTGGGTTCCTAGGTGTGATGGGGCTCCTAGGCGTTATGATGATAAAAATACCAATAAGGAAATGAGATAAAGAAAGCAGTGCCTTTCTCTGTACCATTCCCTAAGATTAATTCTCCGATAGAGATCGAGTTGGTGGAATACACAAAATAGTCTAAGATGAAGGGGGAAAAAGACTTTTGGAATTTCCTCACAGTGAGGTTCCAGAGTCTAGCACTGTTTTGGCTTAGATGCTATTCATAAAGTTCCAAGAAGTCATGACCATCCTTGTTGTTTTTTTTTACTACCTCTTTCCTCTTTTAAAAAAAGTGTAATGTTTCCAGTGGTGTACCATGTCATAGTTTTGCTTCTGGAAAAATTAGTTTTGTCATCAAGGGCATGAATGGGGGGAGCAGGAGTGATAATATCTCTGTTATCTGCCAGTGATTTGATGGTAACTCACTGTCATGTGAGTTTGATTAACAAAGAAGTGACTTTTTAGGTTACGGATTATGCCATTGCCAGGCGCATAGTGGATCTGCATTCCAGAATAGAAGAATCTGTTGATCGTGTCTATTCACTAGATGATATCAGAAGGTACCTGCTATTTGCAAGACAGTTTAAGCCAAAGGTAACTGTACTTTTTATGTTTTCTTTCATAATACAAAAGGTCTAAGGAAGTAAAGCTCCTCTACTTGATGTCATCTTTGAGAGGAAAATCAGTTAACTTAATCGCACAGGATAGCAGTTCGTTAAGGTGGGGTGTGGAAGTTTGGAAGGTTTTTGGATCCACTTGCTCTCAAACGTCAGAGCCTCAGACAGTACAGTTAAGACTGGGTTTAAGAATGTCAGCTGAGAGCCTGTCTGTACCCCAAGCAAATCAAGAATTGTATCATTTTTAATTCATATGTTTGGATATGGGAGTATGTCTGCACTTACAATTTAGTTCGAATTAAGGAGGCTTATTTTGAACTAAATTAGTGCATGTCCACACTAGCTTTTCATTAGTTCGAACTAAGAAAAGCCTAGCTCGAATCTATAAAACCTCCCTTAAGTATGAAGCAATGGTTCATTGGAACTCATTAGTTTGAATTAACCCAATGTAGCTGTGTTAACCAACTGTTAGTCTGAATTAACCACAGCTTGATTTTCACTATGCTTACTTGATTCGAACTAGCAAGTCCTGTGCATGGACATGCTAGTTTGAATTAGGATTTCTAGTGTAGCTGTGTTTAATCTGAATTAACTTAATTCAAACTAATAATTATTAGTTTGAATTCAGTTAATTCGAACTAACCTTCCAAGTGTAGACATAGCCTGGGAAACTAATCACAGCATCAACAGTGTCTATTAACCTGTAGTTGAGCAACTTGTTGCTTAGTCAAGCAATAGGGTTGAACAGCTTTTTTCATTTTGTTTTTTTACATGGAAAAATATAAATTTGAATGCAGCTGAAGTACAATCTTTGTTGTTTATCCAAATTACAATTAAAAAATGACTTTTGGAAATATAAAAACTTTCAGAAGTTCCTCTATTGCAAGTAGTCTTTCTTATGTCAGTTCATTGTAAACAAATACTGTCTTATTTCACTGAGATTTCTAAAGAGTCAGAGGACTTCATAGTTGAGCAATATAAACGATTACGTCAACGGGATGGCTGTGGAGTTACAAAGTCATCCTGGAGAATCACAGTACGACAACTGGAGAGCATGATTCGACTGTCTGAAGCTATGGCTCGAATGCACTGTTGTGATGAGGTAACAAATAGCTTTAAAGAAAATTGCTCTTACATAGCTCTTTACAAGTAGCATTTTGATCTTGAAATTTGATAGTAATTTCCAGAAGGGGTGCTGTGTTAGTCTGTGTACAGCAAAAACAGCAAGAGTCCTGTGGCATCTTATAGACTAACAGATTTTGTTGGGCATACTCTTTTGTGGGCTCCAACCCACTTCATCAGATGCAAGTTTGATAGTGACACTCTGAATTTGCCTTTTTCTCACCATTTTCTTCCTCATCTTAAAGTAAGGTCTCTGATTTTGTCAGTACTCAGTGAAATAGCATATCAGCACCTCTTTCCTGGTGCTGCACTGTTCTCCCATATTTTAAAAGCAGGCGGGGAGTTAACCTTGATCCTACAGCCTAAGGCGTGATCTGCCCAGCTGGATATTACTTCATCTGGTTAACAGTATTATGAAATGTTCACTGTTTATCAAAGCATGGAAGGAAGGGGGGGAGTATTATATTATGAAGATCTATTATGATAGAGTGGATTTGAAACAAGCTACCATTCCCTTCCACCCCCAGTCAAGAAGGAGTCAAGCAGAGCCCAGCAGGGCAGTAACATCACTGATTGAGTCCAAGCATAAAGAGGCTGGCAGAGCCTCTGTGTGTATGGGAATACAGTGAGGGGGAGCCAAGCCCAAGAAACCCAGGGAGCATATGTGGTAATGTTTATGTGTTTGTTCAGATCTGCTGAGTGGTTTCTTGTATGGATGAGATTTGGAAGAATTCATTACATTTTTTTCGTAATCTTACCTCAGTTTCAAACCCCCCCCTTGATTCAGGATATGTCTACATTTGGAAGTGAAGTCAATTTAATTTCAGTTGACGTTAACCTGCTGAAATAATGAAATGGGTCAGGTGTGATCACACCATGTATATTGCTTTGGGGGTATGTGTCTGCAGCCAGCAGTGCTTGTGTCAGTAAGCAGACTGGTGCACCATGGGTACCTATCCCACAGGGGCTTTATGGGGGGTCTTTGGCCTTCCATGGTGCAGTGTCCTCCTCCTTCTCCCTCCCATCAATGTCAGCAACAAACAGATGAACACTTTTACATGTCATTTTCCTGTCAAAACTCTGGTTTTGCCACACATACACCATTGCTGGAAGAGTATGGAGCCTGCTCAGCTCTGCATTATCATTGTGAACATTGGAAATGCCTTGTAACTTATCCTGTGGTTTTTCCAAGGTCGAGAGAGAAGCTGCAGCATAGAAAATTACAATGTGACTTCAGCCATCCTGTTGCAAGCCATAGATAGAAACAGTTGGTTGTTCCTGACTGTCATGCAGCAGCTGAACTCAGTGGAGTGCCAATTTTGGCCCAGGAAACAGGCAGTGACTGGTGGGATTGCGTTGTTACGATGGTTTAGGATGATGAGCAGTGGCTGCAGAATTTATGGTTATGTAAGGTCACTTTCCTGGAACTTTGTGCAGAGCTCTCCCTAGTCCTGAAGAACAGGAATGCTTGCTTGAGGCTTGCTCTGTCAGTGGAGAAGTGAGTGGCCATCCATCTGTGGAAGCTACCACCACCAGACTGCTACTGCTCAGTTGGGAGTCAACTCAGTTAGTGAATCTACCATGGGAGCAGCTGGGACTCAATTGTATGAGACCATTAATAGACTCCTGGTAAGAAGGGGGGTGAGTTTGGGAAATGTACAGGATATAGTGGATGGGTTTTGCTGCATGCGATTCCCTAACCGTGGTGAAGTGATAGATGACACACAGCCCTATTTCAGCTGCAAAACAATGTCTGGAGTGGTCACAATGGAGGATTATGCAATGCTCTGCCTACACTGCTGCTCATTTGATGCATGCACTTTGATTTTAGTGCTGCTTCTCGTGTGGAGGCGCCATAAGGTCAAGCCCAAGAGGTTTTGTTAAACGGAATGAACCTGGCAATGGAGATGCATGTGTTTTGTGATAGTGGAAGACAGATTGTCAACTTCACTTCACAGTGTAGAGCAGGCTACAATGTGAATAGACAATTAACATGATTTTACCAATTTACTGTTTGAATTGTTGATGCACTGTGTTCTAAACGGGTATTATATCAAAAACCTGTCTGTTAGTTATGTTGTAAAGATGCTTGTCAGGTCAGCTTTTTGTCTAAATTTAGTTTTAAGAACAAACCTTGCAGCTTATGGTCTGGCCAGTGAAGATGATTCTGTTTAGCTTTTTTATCAGTTGCAGGGCAGAAACACTAGCATTATAAATATTCTTGAACACAGTTGTCAGCCAAATATCACTGCATTGTGAAAGTTTGTTGGAAACTCAAACATGGAACAAGCAAGTTTAAATTTCCAGTGTTCCAATAGTGTGCGTGCACACTCCCAGAAGACTCCACTGGAGTGAATAGTAGAAGTGTAGAACTTTTTAAGGAAAGGTTAGGATCATCTGTAATTTGGGTAATTTTCTTGTGGTGTTAAGGGTTGGTATCCATCAAAAGTCATTAAGTGACATTATAAAAATGTCATTGTGGGACTGCATGTTCATTGTCTGAATGCTGTGTATTTGTGGGCTTAATTTGAATAAGAACTTTCCTGATTGTCAGCCCTTCAAACTCAGCATCACCAGGCTATTTATTTATCTTAATTAGATTAATTATTAATCTTATGCACTTTTTCTGAAAGTCACAGCTGTCAGAGGGCATAGTTAAGCCTTCAGAATCCTCAGAGTTTGATAATTGCACGAGATAGAAAGAATCCAGCTTGGTTGTCAGAGCTGAGGGTGAGTTTCTGGGGCCTATTGAAAATGTTCTCTTTTTTTGATATAGGCTAAGTGAGACCTGTACATATGGAGCCCTCTCCAAAACCATTCTTAGTCATTTCTCAGGGTAGAATCACAAGTTGAAGTACAGTTCTTACATGTGTTTTGCAAATCTCTTTTAGGTTCATCCAAAACATGTGAAGGAAGCATTCAGATTATTGAACAAATCTATCATCAGAGTGGAGACTCCAGATGTCAACTTAGACCAAGATGATGAACAACAAATGGAGGATCAGGAGGACCAAGATGGAGTCGATGGTAAGTCACTTGCTGACAGTTTCTGAATGGGAGGAGAGGCATTCCAATGTTCAGTGCTTAACAGTTTGACGGAGTCCCTCTTTTGTTTTCTGCTTCTTGCTTCCTCCTTACCTTCTCAAGCTCTAGTGGTTTGAGTAGGGAGCTGTTCTTACTGTAACTTTGCCACTGTTTTGATGTAGTGATTGGTAAATCATGCTGCTTCAGCTTCCAGGTCAGTATAACAATACTAATTACCTAAATTTTAAACTTTATACATTAAAACGGTTGATACAGGTGGTACAGATGCTCCTGCAGGCGTCAATGGCCTTGTGAATGGGATCGGTGGCCAGTCTGAGGATACAAACAAAGACGGAGCTCCCAAGGCTTCCTTGAGACTTGGCTTCTCTGAGTACCGCCGAATCTCTAACCTCATCGTGCTGCACCTTAGGAAAGCAGAAGAAGGTACGAACTAATTTTTAAAAACTAAGAAGTGAATGGTCTACGTCATCAGACTCTCTCGTTATATTGTAATGCAGAGCTACAACTCTAATCTGGTGTTTTTCAGCAACAACATAGTTGGTTAGTTTAACGAACGTTTGGGTCTGATTCCATATTTGCAGCACTGGTCTATTGTCATTCAGACCAATACAGTCGTCATGTCAAATTTAGCACTATTTCAGCATGACTTGAATTGTCAGCAGAATGAAGGGGCTTCCCCAGTGACTTCAGTGCTCTTATAAGAAGATAGAACCAATACTAGAAAACTGACAAGTTTGTCAATGCAGTATTTACTGTCAAAACATACTTTAATGAGTGGAGCTCTGCTCAGATGCACACATGTGGATCTGCATCCACCACAATAAGCGTACCTCCGACCACCATCCCCAGTGCAGTCATCCTCACTTGCAGCTCTGGGGCTCCTAATTGGCTGTTTGGAGGCCAGCCTGGCTGTAGCCACTAATCAGCTTTTGGGAACCAGCCTCTCTAGGCAGCTGCCCAGAATTTGCAGGGATCTGTCTGTGAGGCTGCAGAACAAATTATTTGCCAGGACTAACATCTGAATTATCTGATTGGTGCACAGAATACAAGCAGAAGCTCAAAGCAGACCCAGTCATAGAGGATATTATTGCAACTGGCAAGGAATTGGTCTTTGCACTGAAGAAGGAAAAATAGCAGTAAATGCAAAATCTCATTGAGCGTCTGAATGTGACTTATAGCAGTAAGAAAGTACAGCCACCCAAGCAAGGCAAAAGAATATTACTGGAGACCAAGTCACATGCCATGTCCTAGAATATAGCAGGGCATTGACTAAGAACCTAAGATGTAGCATAAGTGGCAAGATGAGCAGGAGGCTTCTGTACTGAATTAACCTCCAAAATTAATGCTCTCAAGAATGGGAAAGCTGCCAGCCTAGATAACATTTATACTGAACAAATCAAATGTTTTGGACTGACAGCAGAGAGCTGGTTAGCTAGGTTGTTGTAATGCTTACTTAGCCACGTACCAAGTATTCAGAATCTGGTGATGAGCATGTTAGTACTCATGAAAGTGGGGAAGGCTGAAGTGGAGCTGAGATAGATAATCACTACTATGTGTGAGCAGATGAAACAATTGCTTAGGGCCCTGAGCAACTCAACGGGGACACCCTGTTCACATTTTATTATGTGTTGTGGGAGGGAGAAGGAGGCCCAAAATACTTCTGCATGGAGTTCCCAATGAGCTGGGATCACCTCTGGATCAACTGATCTGTCTTGGGAAGAGAATTTTTGTCTGCTGATGTTATGTATGTCTGCCCAATGCACGACTCCCTTATCAAAGCTAAATGAATATTAATACTCCCTGGGCTCTGTCAGGTAACACAGAATCAACTGTGTGCCATTGCAGCCAAAATATAAATGATTCTGTTCAGTTTTCTGAATTGTGAGGTCAATATAAACTCAACATCCTCAGAAATAGTATCACTTGCCCCCACTTCTGGAATCCCTGTCTATCTTGGAGTGAGGCTAGACCACAGTCTCCTTCAAGGTACAGGTGGGGAAGATAAAAGACAAAGTTAGCATCTAGATTCCAGAACAATATGTTTGGGAAGCTTGCAAATTCCAAACCAACCCAAGAATCCAAAGAGCCACCACACTTGCCCTTCACTATTTGAGGGCTGAATGTGTGTGTCTGGTGTGGGAAAGATCAGCTTATGCACAGCAGCTGGATCTTGTCCTAAATGACAGCAGCAGCTACATCACCGGACGTCTAAAACCAACATACACGAGCAGCCTCTATGTGCTTCTTGGGTTGCTCCACTGGATATCAGGAGAGTGGTCACAAGCAAAGTGAACTGTTATGATTGGTCAGAGATATCAGACATCCGCTACCTCGCTATGTAGTGGCAGTTAGTCACCTGAAACTGAGGAAAAGCTCATAATGAAACTAATTAAAAAATCCCGCCAACAGCTGCATGACAGTAAATGTGGTGCACACAGCTCAGAATGCTCAACAAGGATGTGAAAATGCATTCTGCAGTTGCCAAATACCTTCCCACAGGCAGAGAGAGAGATTGGGAGACCTGGAGATGTTTACATCTCCAAACCAGAGCTGAAAGGTCAGATGTCACTATGCAGAAATGAGGCAAATCTAATGGTCTAGATACATGTGACTCCCGTGAAACACATCATCTGTTGGTCTGCTAGTTTTTGGAGGAACTGTGCACCATGGAAGATCTCGCTGGGACTAAAGGCTGAGCCATATCATATGCCCAGGACTGGAGAAACCTATTGTAGTGCAAGGACACAAGAAAAATACCATCACCTGGGATGATCCATTCAGAAACTAAGTTCACCCAAATCCCACGAGGAAAGTTGTTTTAAATTAGACTTAAATTAAAGATAATTGGCTTGAAAGTTAGGAGAAGAGCGACATGATTGGAGAGAGGTTTCACAGTCCCATGGATTACCATAGATCAGCTGAAATGAAGTAATTGCTGGGTGAAATTGGCAGCTGTTCTGACAATAGTATAGCGATCCTACAGAAAACTTAATTTTGGGGGTGAAGACTACAATATCCAGTTAAAACTATAGTAGTGATTTAGGTGCCCAGAATATGCAGTTGTTACAGAAGACATTAGTGGTTTCCGCTTTTGATGAAGCAGTAATGCCTTTTCTTCTGTTGGCTTTCCTTGGAGAAAAGTAGACAGTGGTACTTGCTCCTGTTTTCTGACTCTTCAGGCTGGTACTTCTGCCACACAGCTTATTTAGTATGTGAGCTGCATGGATGGATAGAAATGAGAGCTTCAGTTCTCATTCAAGTAGCTGTAATGTGATTATGACAAATAATCTGTCATCAGACACCTGTCATTTCCTGGGAAATCAAAATCCCTTGATACAGATAATTGACAGGTTATTTCAGTTTCTCTTTTCAACATTGTAAATGTTACATTTAACTTTCTTTATGACAGTTTGATTGGTATCCTGCTGCTGTATCATTATGCAAACTGGGGGCTGGAGCTGTAACTGATCTGACGAAGTGGGATTTTCTCCCACAAAAGCTCATGTGAAAAATAAATCTGTTAGTCTTAAAGTGCCACACAACTGCTTGTTGTTTTTTTTACTGGACTAGACTAACACAGGTATCCCTCTTGGAAATTGAAATAATCTAGGCTTCTGTTTTTTCCTGGCAGAAGAAGATGATTCCTCATTAAGGAAGAGTGATCTTATTAATTGGTACTTAAAGGAAATCGAATCAGAAATAGAGTCTGAAGAAGAGCTTATAAATAGAAAGAAGATCATAGAACGAGTCATTCACCGACTGACACACTATGTATGTATACAGCTGCATGGATATTTAAATTGGCTCTTAGTTTATAAACTTAATTTTGTTACCCTGTGTTTCTAACTTGTGAATATATCCCTGTGCTCAGGCATCAGTAATAGATGCTAGATAAATACCTCGATATTTTGTTGAACCTGTCTGTTAAAATTCTGGTCATTGAATGAATGTCAAATTTATAGGCTGAGGGCCTAGAAAAGGATAGAGGGTGTGAATGAACTTCAGGCATTACATGCTTTTCGTTTCCAAATATTAGCTATTTTCTTTGTCTTGCCAAAGTATGAACAAGAAAGGGATAATGGCAGGCAGCGATACTCCCTGAAGAGAGTAACTTTCCGTGAACTCGTTTCCAGGGCTGGTATTTTTCTTATAGTAACTTTGAGGCATTTGGTATAGAGTGTGAGCCTCCCAAAAAAATGGTACTTATCACTTTTCCTCACCAGTGTTGCTGGGAATATCCTCGCTTCTGAGTTTAGTTTCCAGAAGGCGAGTTATGCCACCATGGCAGAAACCTTGACTCCCAGCTGTATTGAAATGACTGCCACTGGGGCAAAGTCTTAGTACTTAGTCTATCCAAGTATTTCTTGGCCTATTAAAAAAAAAAAAAAAAAAAAAAAAAAAAAAAAATGCTTGTTCTCACTGTGGCAGTGTTTGTGGCAGACATGTCTGGTACTTCAGTAGTGTAAAAATATTGCTAAATTGACTTGTTATGTAAATGCTACAAAACCAAGTACTACTCTTCAGGGATTTATACTCCTAGGGAGAGTAACTATTCCTGACTGAGTAGTTTAAGCTAATTTGATAGATAAGTTTATTCAGGAATAGTCAACATCTAAGTAAATCCTAAAAGGGACATAGTTTCAGATCTAGACTGATCTCCAGTGAGAAGTTGGTTGGATGTTATCTCTGTAGTGTTGGCCAGCCCACTGATCGCAGCTTGGGTAAGTCTGTCCACACTGGCTTTAAGCTAACTATCACCACTTAACCATATCAGGGAAGATGTGGCAGCATGGGCCTCAGTGTCTTGCTGCCAGCCAAGCAGCTCTCAGGAGAGCTGGAACCATTCTGATCTCCTACTTCAGTTGGTGGAGTAACTTGTAACAGGAGTAGATCATTCTCTGTGCAGATCAGCATTAGAGAGGGAGGAGAGAGATGCTGTGCTGATGACTTTCACAGATATTTGCCAGCACCCAATGTATAGTGGGACTCTAGAACTGTGTTCAAGTCCAGGCTCTGGAGGGAAGTGTGCTGCAAATGGCATGGGCTCTTCTGGCCTATCCCCTGCAACCCATCCAGATTATTCCTAACCCTCACTCCTTGTCCCAGTCCTGTTCTCTCTGTGTACCCATTCTCAATCTGTGCCTTCCAGGCTTCTCATCCGAGGTCTAGTCTCTTACCCATCCAGAACCAGGTCTTCTCTGGCTCATCTGGTCTGTCTTCTCTGTCCCCAGACTCCGCATGGACTCCCACTTAGTTTTGCTCTTGTGTCCTTGTCAAACCACCCCAGTCCCAGTCTCACCAGGTTCTTTGTCATGATTTGCTCCTTTCCCTGCTCCTGGTCTAGTTCATGTCTCCTGCTTTCGGGTTGGTTGCCTTGCTTCTCCCCACTGCCTGAGCACCAGTAGACGAACACTGAGTGAACAGAAAAGATGACTGTTAGTTCTCAGTTCCACTTCCTGGCATCACCACGGTAGCCACTAGAGGGAAAATCCTGCTTTTGATTGTTCAGTGCATGCTCTGTTGGTATGGCATGTATGTAGTCTGGGCACATGTGTGAGCTGTCCTCAGGAGATGGAATCTTTGGAGATTTTAGTTGCTAAAATCCAAGACTTTACTCTGTGCATGTGAGTGAGAGAACTGTGAATTGCCTCCCCAAAAATTTATAATTTGGACAGATTTTTACAGGGACTGGAAAACGCACATTCCTAGCACGAAGGCCACATCTAAATTTCAAGTCCCTTCTCCAAAGTATGAGGGCCCAAGAACTGTTCAAAGAAAAGGTTACAAAAATATTTTATATGAGCAAACAGTTTATTTTGTTCCCTAGTCTTATTGCTGAGAACCACTGAACTATTTTGGCTGAAAGTTTCAAAATAAAAAGTAATCTGTGGCATATACCCCCAGTGGAGAACTTCAGCTTGGATGACTAAAACTTGCTAATGTTATAAACAATTTAAAACACGCTTATAATGTTGAGCAACTTTACCAATAGGCATGGCAAGTAGGTTGTGGAATCTGTCTATGCAGGGGAGAATGGAAGCAGACAGCATATACAATGGGAGAGTGGGGAGAGAAGGGGTCAATGGCGCTGCATAGCATGAGGACTAGGTGTAATAGGGATGCATGTGCAGGATTAAAGGAGTAAAAATGGCAGAGAACCACATCCTTGCGAGGAAGGCTTGTCTAGTGGTTAGTACACTAGTGTGGGCAGTGGGAATTCTGGACTTAATTCTTTGCTCCGCTACAGTTGTTCTCTGGCTCCAGGCAAGTGCCTAGACCCAGATCCTCAATAAGTATTCAGGCATCAAACTTGTATTGAAATCTGTGCCTCAGATACCCCATCTGCACTTGAATAACATAGTAATGTGGGATGCCGTTTAAGTATGTAAGATAGAACCTTGCACAAGGGAAGAAGATGAAGCATTGGGCAAAAAAAGGCATAGACTTTTTTAAAAAGATGAACACTTACTGCATTAGCATTACCTTTGAAAAACAATTGTGTTCACTATTAAGACTTCAAGCCTTTGCCTGAGTGATGATTTTTGTTTCTGTTTCAGGACCACATACTCATAGAACTCACCCACACTGGGCTGAAAGGCTCAGCAGAAGGAGAGAGCTTTGATGAAGACCCGTTCTTGGTAGTTAACCCCAATTATCAGCTGGAGGACTAAGGGTGTGAAATGCCACAGTAGGACTGAATTTGTTAATCACATGTTGGATATGCATTCTTTGTACATCATTGCAATACTCAGTGTATAGTTAAATTCTTAAGTTTGTATGAACACTTTAGCGTGGAGTAATGCTCTTAATATATGACTATTCATAGCAAGTAAGCATTCCTGGAATCTGTTTTTATGCAAGTGACACATTATGTAATGTTTCTGTGATATATTTTTAATGGCACTCTTTCAAACAAGGTAAGGTCAGCAGCATGAGATCTCTTTTGGGATGGGACTGTCCAGATGCTTTTTAACAGTGAGAAAATTTGCATCTTTTTTTTTCTGCAGTATCTTGTTAGTGAGGTTTTATGCTGTATATTTTTATTATTTTGTTTTTCTTAAATAAATAAAAATTTGTTAAATGTCTGTGGGTGTTTTGGGATGGCTTTGTTCTGAGGCTGGGTGCTGTTCCACTTACAAACCTTCATATTGTTCTTCTCTTCTTTTTGCAAGCTGAAAATAATTATAAATACTAGTATTAGAAAAGTTTTACCTTCACTGTTTAGCTAACATTTGTACAAAAGTTTTTGTTTTTTTTTAAACCTTCCAATATCCAATAAATAGAAAATCTGACTTTCACATAATTTTAAGCTATGGTTTTTTGTTGCATGTTAAAGATAAAACAATCAAAACAGACAGGTCCAAAATATGTTGATACTAGAAGAGGATGGATAGTCTTGTCTTTGGTTTACTCCCTGGTTTGTGAACTGGCAGAAGAGGATTCTCATGTTGTAGAAATTTGTGAATTAGTAACTAGATTCTTTATCTTCAGTCATTAAATCAAATCTTAGGCTGTTTTGCTGAGGTGAAGTTATGTGGTAAGAACTTTCTGACATCTTATACTAAAAAAGGCAAAGAAAAGCATGATGGCCAACAGCTGGTAGTTTTTCTCTTCTTAATTAGCTTTGTCTTCAGAAGAAGGAAGGATGCAATCCTGGTGAACCATGCAATGTAGGGACCTAAAAACTCTCATGTGGCTGATAAAAAAAAAAAAAATACTAAACAAAAAAAAAAAATTATTTGTTTGAGTGATTGTCCACACAGATTCTACACTCAGTGTGTGTGTGGGGGGCCCAGTTGTGAATGGGTCCTTTCCTATGTTCTTGTGAATAGCAGTAGTGATTGGGGCTACACGTTTGTCCTAGGTGCTCACGACCACTGTAGTTGAGGATATAAGAAGTAAGGGGCCTCTAATGGTATCAGCTCTCAGATCTTTCTTTTACCACCTTACTGTTCTTACTGAATTCTGCAGTGCCCATATCTGCTCACATACAGAGAGTCTTAGACCTATTATTGTTGTGAAGGTTTTTAGTTATATAGACAAATTTAATTTGCTCCTTGGCATCAAAATAAAGTAAAAATAAAACTGAGAAATATACTGAGGAATTTTTGTGAGATTCAGCATAACAAGCAAGGAGTCCTGTGGCACTTAAAGTTTAATAAATTTATCTATCATGTGAGCTTTTGTGGGAGAAAATCCTACTTCTTGCCCCCCCACACCAGGACTAGACCTACCCCCCACCCCACCCCATCCGTTGGCCTAAAGTGGCTAAAGGCAAATCTCCAAAAATTAAGATTTACCTTTCTTGCAGTTGTGTAGTGCCCATTAACGATAGCTACTCGAGGATGTTTTTGGAACATGTCTCTAAATGCTGCTCAGCGTACAAGACGTTTTCAAAGCACACTGTAAGAGGCATGAGAGAGACTGAGGC
Source organism: Podocnemis expansa (assembly GCA_007922195.1). Taxonomy (NCBI): domain Eukaryota; kingdom Metazoa; phylum Chordata; order Testudines; family Podocnemididae; genus Podocnemis; species Podocnemis expansa. The sequence continues at coordinate 18,577,457 of ML681984.1, read as the reverse complement.
TACATCTTCTGGATTTGTCTCTGCAGCCATTTACAGACCCGGGTAAGCAACTGAAGAGATCACTTTCTCTGGGCTACTCTCACGTCTCTAGTGCTATTCTGCCATTGACCCAAGAGATGAGTATTGCCTCAAAAATCAAACTCCTCCTCCAGTCGTGAGACACAGATCACATCCTAAGATTGAGCCTAACCCGAGTACTAAGGTGAAATAGGCACAGATGGTTGCTTTGCACTGTTAGCACTGTGCTGCTGTCAGTGTTGCTCAGGCAGCAGACTCTTCTCTGCACTGTGCATTGGCCAGATTACTCTTACATTGACAGCAATGGTACCAAGGAAACATATGCTCGGTTAATCAGGACCAGCTGCTGAGGCCCTGGTGAAACACGCAGCCCCGATGGATTCATCTGTAAAGAAAATTTTGCTAGCATAGAGGCATTTCTTGTGCCAGCTGAGTGGGCCCAGTACCAGAGACCACAGTCCTGGACAAACTAAGGGTTAGCTGATTCCTGTCATCACTTATTGGTCCTGGCCACAGGCCCCACTAGGTGAGGATTATGCTGGACTCACATGTCTCACTTATGGATGAGGACTTATATTCTGCTGAAGGGGATGAGAAAACTAGCAGAGTCCATTCTTGCCAAATGCTATCCTTGCCTACCATGGATTAACCCAGTGTCCTTTGAACAGGCAGTTGAGGGAGGAATCTATAATAGGCACTCAAATCTCATGGGTTCCTCCTGTGAGTCCTCCTCTTCTCAATAACTTTACCGATCTTCCACACAGTTTGCATAAGTACATGTAAATCTCTTTTAAGTGGAAGAGATTTACCATCTGGGTAGAGGGTGGGAATATTATACCAGGATTTTCACCCATACAGGTGATCCTTGAATACCTGTTATACCTTCAACTGCAAGGTTTGGCCCTAGCATCCCTAAAGGTCCACCTGGTGGCCAATTCGGCCTTTTGTCAACCCCTGGGGGAGACATCAGTCTTCTCCCATCCACTAGCTTTCAGGTTCTTGAAGGCGGTGGAGAGGGTTTACCACAGGTTCATGACCCAGTCCCCCTGGTGGGACCTCAACCTTTACCAGGCTGATGGGGCCTTCATTTGAACCACTTGCTTCATGCCTATTATTGTTCCTCCCTTGGAAGGTATACTTCCTGGTCGTTACCACTTTGACCAGACGGGTGTCTGAGATCAAGGGGTTGACATCAGAGCCTCCCATACAGTCTTTTATAAGGACAAGGTGCAGTTGAAGCTGCACCTGGCCTTCCTGCCTAAGGTGTATCCCCACTTAATATTAATCAAAACATCTTTCTCCCCATCTTTTTCCAAAAACCTCACCCAAAGGTGGAGGAGCAAAAGTGACACAGGCTGGATGTCAGAAAAGCCTTAGCCTTCTACATAAAGTGGACCAAGCTGTTCTGGAGATCAGCACAACTCTTTTTAGTTGTCATGGACTGGACGAGAGGCTTACCAGTACCATCTCAACAAATATCCCAGATCACTGCCTGCATCAAGATATGCTATCAGCAAGCCCATGTATCGCTTCCTGGGCCCTCAGTGCACTCAGCTGGAGCGCAAGCCTCCTCAGCAGCCTTCTTGTACCAAGTGTCAGTCTAGGAAATACAGAGAGACACCACTTGGTTGTTTGTCCATAGTACATTTGCGTCCTGCTACACCATCATATAACAGGCAAGAGATGATGCAGCCTTTGGCAAGGCAGTGCTGAGGACAGCTCAGCTGTAAATCTGCCTGCCTACAACAGTAAGGCGTGTGAATCATGTATATGGGAATGGATATGAGCAGCACCTCGAAGAAAAGTGTGGTTATTTACCTATAATAGCTATTTATCAAGATGAGCTGCTCATATCCATTCCACAAGCTCTCTTCATCCCCGCTTTTTGGAGACAGCAGAAAGAAGAGTCTGGAGATGTAAGGCCAGGGGATGCCTGATCGATACTGTGGCATAGATGTGGGACTGCAGGAGTCATCGATGCTGGCCCTACAGGACAGGCTAAGGGCACAAATCTTCTGGTGACTGTGCACAATGATACGTACACACCTATATTGGAATGGATATGAGCAACTCGTCTCAAAGAATGACTATTACAGCTAAGTAACTGCCATTTTTGGGGATGATTCTAGGGAGATTTGTGTACAAGCCAGCAGACTCTCTATCACTGCCACAATTCTGATCTGATATGTTAAAACTGAGTGCAAAGTTATGATTCTTTTAACCATTTAATAACTCTCTTCTTTTTCATTATTAAAATCTTAAGTTACTTTGCTAAGGATTGACCAAATATATATTGACCTGAGTAAGTGTCTGATCCTTTTAAGATTAACAGAACCTCCTGTATAGCGAGCTGAGTTTTCAGGAACTTCTCATCAATTGCTTGGATGATGACTCAGGGGCAGGAACCTCTAAAGCAGACTGTATGTTTTGGCTTCTTGTTAACCAATGTGGTGCTACAGAAGCTCATTGGGTACTGGTTTGGTGAATCTAATCATAAAATCACCAGTTTTTGGGGTGAATCTGCCCTGAGTTTGGCATTCCCAGTGGTGAGCCATTTTAGGCACTGATCATGCAAGGGAAGTGGTCTGCTCCTGAACCTTCACTTCATGTTAATATGTTAGTTCTCACTTCTCAGAGCAATTTGGTTGATATACAAAGTTCTTCCATCACTACTTCAGGGTCTAATTGTGTGTGCTCACAGACATAGCACAGCAACAAGGAGCTCAGTCGTCTCCCACCCTGCTTGTATCAAGAAACCACGTGTCTATGGGCTTGGAGTATCCAGCATTTTGTCACCCCTCCTTCTCTGCTTTCTGGGCTCTCAGAGCACCCTAACAAACAAATATATTTAGCAGCAACCTCTTGGAGAACCATCAGTGGTCCCTCAAGCCTTCAGTTCTCCAACATGTCTCCATAGGTGGGAATCTCCTACCATTAACTTATTGTAGTATGCCCACAATGCCAAGATCTCTCATGGATACTTTCTCAGCTCTTGGACTTCAGAGCTGGTGTACACTTTTCTGCCAGTACCTAAGATCTCGAAGTACTAAGGAAACTGAGACGAGGCCGTTTTTGTTCTCCACCAGTTAAGGCTATCAGTTCTGAAACAACTCATCTTAAAGATTCTACCTTGATCCACTGTCACAGTAGTGGCTAGGTCCTTTATCTGGCCCCAGGGTCCCTGCACCTGACAGCCTGGATGTTGTCTGACTGGACATATACTAGGAAAAACTTATTTGTGGCAGTCCTGCACATTGAGCCCTCCATGAGACAAGCTTGGACAAGTACAAATGGAAACCAATTTCTATGTGATTTGAAGAGTAGCAGGATGCTACCCACTCTGTGGGTAACAATCCTAAATATATTAGACTTCTTGCTCTTGTTTAGGCAGTCAGAAATTATCCTTTTAAGGATTTTAAAGTTTGTCAGGCTGCAATTTCAGCTAACAGTTCCCTTGTACAGAGCCATACAGAGCTTCACAGTGTTTTACTCCACTATGGCAAAACTTATGGAAGGAGTAATCCAAGCCTATCCACCTGTCAGAGAAGTCCTTCCCCCAGGATCTTAGTCCAGTGTAAGTAGACTTAGTGGGTCCCTTCCTTTGAGCCTCTTGCCACTTCCTCGCTTTTTCACCTGTCCTTGAAAATAGCCGCCTTGGTGTCCATAATGTCAGCCATGAGAACTGGGGAGATTCAGGTACTCTACCACTGGGCTCCCCCTTATACTAGCTTTCATAATGACAAGATCATCTTAAGGCCTCATCTGAAATTCCTGCCCAAAGTCATCTCAGACTTTCACAAGTCTATTCATATACTAGGTTTTTTTTCCTAAATCATTCTTGGTCAGCTGAAATAAGCCTTCATGAGCTGGATATGACTGGAGAGTTGTCCTTTTACGTTGACAAAACCAGGTCGCTTACAACCTCACTGAGAGAGATTAATTACATTCAGAAAATGGATGAGAAGACCACTAATATACTTGGAGAGGCAATCCAAGTGAGTTTTGGATTGTGTGCATGCATACCTGCTGAGTCCTAACAAAGAGCTACCTCATTCCTGGAGCATGTGGTCAAGGCACACTCTGCTGCTTCTTTTAACTACACTCCCTTGATTGAAATTTGTAGGGCACTGACTTGAACTTAAGTCAATATCTTGTCCACTCACTATGCCTTGGTGCAAGTCTTCAGATCAGATGCAAGCTTTGGCTGGGCTGTCCTTCAGTTGACAATTAAGTAGGACTCTGCCTTACCAATCTCCAGGGATATGTCCACACTGGAGGCTTAAGTCAACTTAAGCACTCTCACCCTTGAAGTCAACTTTAAGGGTTAAGTTAACTTCATTAAGTTGACTTAATGAGATAGACATAAGGTGGAATTATATAAGTTGACTTTATAAAGTCAGCTTAAGCCAGGGTACCCGTTTAAAGTCAACTTTATTAAGCCAACTTTAAATGGGTCCACTTACTTAAGTCAACTTCATAAAGTCAACTTAAACAAATGGGGCCTTTCTAAGTTGACTTAATAAAGTCAAATTTAAGTCAACTTACGTGAGCCCGCTAGTGTAGACATAGTTGAGGATGGGATACTGCTTGCTGGACACTAAAAGTGGAATTTCTTTTTGGACAATGATTCTGAGAATGGATATTTATTCCCACACTAACTGTTGCTTTTCAAGATGTGTTGTCCAAATTCCCCAATCTTCCTTCAATCCGCTTTAGTTCAGAGTCCTGACACATGGGATCCTTTACTGGCATAGGAACTGAGAAGTGTTTTGAGGCTTCTCCACTTTTATATTCTCAGTTACAAGTTCACAAAGAGTCTGTGGCCACACGTGTAGCCCAAACAGGTACCGCTGTCCAAAAATTCTGATCTGTGCATTTGGTGTGAAATTTGTATGAACACCACACTTCAAAGAAGTCACTTCCTTATTGTAAGGTAAGTGACCATATTTTTGTTCATATAATCTATGACCTGCTAAGTGGGACAACTGTGAAATGTTTTTAAAAGCAGCTTCATTTTATCACTCTCATGCTAGCTGCTCCTGAGCACATTATCTGCACAGTAGATAATGCAAGTTAAAGGTTAATTTTATTATCCTTGCTTCAGCATAAATAGCATAAAGAAACTGTTCTCTGAAGCAGATTAGGAAAGATGGAATTGGGTTGTAAGATACTCTTAATTTTTCTTTTCTTTTCTCCTGGTTGTGGGATAGACTGGGAACCAGCTCAGAGTTTTATTGCCATTGCTGGTCCCCTAAACAATGAATCGATAAGCGATTCAAATCTTCAAGACAAGCTCTTAGGCAAAGAGGCTCTTGATGTGACTGTGGATGAAGGACATTATTATTTGTGCCACCAGCCTTCTGTGGCTTGTCTGTCACAGTACTTCTCCTACCTTCATGCAAGCGGTGTGACTCATTATAAAGTCTTCATGCCATGGATCCGCATCTTTCCAGACGGGAACGCCAAGAATCCAGATGAGACTGAAGTGCAGTGTTTCAGACAACTTCTTCTGTCTCTTAAGGCTGCAAACCTTAAGCCAGTGGTAGTTCTGCATCATAAGCATCTGCCTGGGGTTGTTCTCATGCAATCCACACTTGAGAAGCACAGCACCTTTGCTGACCTCTTTGTGGAATATGCCGAGTTTAGCTTCCGTTCTTTTGGTGATTTGGTTGACATGTGGCTCACATTCTGTGACTTGCCTGAGATCATTGAGAGTCTACCCTATGATGATCCAGAGACTTCTCTCCAGATTTTAGTTGCTGCGCATGAAAAAGCTTATAAAATCTACCATGAAAAATATTCTTCAAAAGGTAAAGAGAAAATGGGAATAGAATTCTGTTTGACTTTCCTAAACAGTGTGTGAAGTGATGAAACTGTGGCTGGCTGTATGTTTTGGGGGAGGGTAGAGAAAAATCCCTATAGAAACATTTTGGATTAGTGGTTTCTCTGAAAATCTCTGCATTTTAAAATGATGACTTATTCCAAGGTTGAGCTCACACCACAGAGAAATATCTAAATTACCTGCTGTTTTCTTTAACAGTTTGAGTATCTTGGACATTTTTGAAGAGTGAAAACTGTGCAATAGAACTACAAGGTTCTGAAAAGTAAAGGTCATGCCCTGTGACCCATCAAACCTAGAATGCTTTCCAGAATGCCTGCCATTCTGTTGAGCAGTCTAGAACACTCACTGAACTCTTTCTTCTTTTGCCCCCAATTAGATGGACATTTAAATAATGTCAGGAAAAATGGTTACATACTGTGAATCTGCATAATTCATTCTTTCCCTCCTCCCAATTAAATGATATAACAACATACACTTCTTTTGGTATTTTTCAGATGGAAAACTGTCCATTGCTCTAGAAATTGATCATGTCCTTGGAAGAGCCCCACCAGGATCTCTCTCAGCCTCTCTTAGGGTGATGCTTTATTTTCTTGGAACTCTTGTCCATTAACTTGCATTTGATTAGCAATTTTTTATTTAGGGAAACAAAAATAACTTGCTGTAATTGTAATTTGTTTTTCCTGGTTCAGTAACACATTTATTTCAATATTTTAATCCTGTGAAGCTGGACTGATTTTAAATAATGACCAAATTGCCCTGTTGGTTTGGTAGACATTACTTAAAAACCATGGACACTGCTTTTGTCAGTTAAAATTTCATCTGAAAATTTAAGCATGTGAGTAACTTCACTTTCCTAACTGGGACCAATAAAGTTGCACAAGTGCATAATTACTTTAGGTTCCAAGCCTTTGAGGGATTTAATGATACGTTTTGTATGCAATTTCATTATTTATTTCACAGACGAGCTGTAATAATGAGCATGTTTTGTGTATTATAACGCTTCTGCAGAGAGATGTCACACTGTCACTTTCCATGTGATTCCAGTTAATAATAAAGGAGTTCACATTTAAAACTGACTAGTAAAAATTCACTTTACCTATATGATTTCCCCTTTAACTCTTTTCTCTAACTTTTATTTTTTCAAAAGAGCCTATAAGAGCTGTGGAGATTCTAATGGTTCCAGCTTGAACTGTCCATGCTTTCTTCACCAAGCCAGTGTGGTTGGTAGAGTCTGAAGAGTCTCTTCCTAGTTGTCAAACTAGGGCTTGACTGGAGTGGGAGACTGCAAGTTTAGAGCCCATTTGAATGGAAATAAGAGCTCGTCATTAGCGAGTTCTATGCAAAAAGCTAACACAATAGACAGCCTGCTAGGCTGAGGAGATGCCGAAATTGAAATCAGTGAACAAACAGTTCTTAGGCATTACTTTTATTTGCTTTTAAAGTGAAATAATGAGACCATATGTGCAGGCATTACATTATCAAAGACTTATTAAAGTACACTTCCTCCAGGTGCATATTGATGAACTGTTCTGAACCTTATAATAAGTTGCAAAACTTTATCTACAGGGCCAAGACTAACCATGAATTTCTCAATCCTAATCGCTCAATAACTAATTGCAGATGATAACTATTACACATAAAATACTCCTTTGAATCATTTGATCAGCTTCTAGATAATTGTAGTTGCCTGAAAAACAACTTTATGGCTTTGGAAGGGTCATAGACCAAATGACACTTCAATTCTATGTGGTGTCCAGTGGGATTGGTATGAATATATTTTTCTGGTTCCCCTGTTTGTGTAGGACTTTTGAGTCCTAAAACTACAGTCACTGGTAATCTTTCAGCTACTTTTATATAATACTTAATTTTAAAAATAGCTTCCAGTTCAGGGGGAACATGAATTATTTTCTGAGCAATTTTTATTTATTTCTAGAGTAGTGATTTGCCTTGTCTTCTTTTCAGGATTCTGTAGATTTTCTGTCACTCAGCCTGCAATACAACTGTAGAAATGAAGTAGATTTGGAAAGGAAGTTGAGTGCATTACAGGTAATTTCCTAGCAACGTTTAAAAATGAAAACTGTACTGGAGAGATTTCTAGACTGATCTGGACTCCTAGGGATCTAATGTGCTTTCAGATACACACAGAGAAGTCCTTCTGTGCCAGCGTGATTTGTGTCTATATAAATGAGGGAGAAAATGTGCTCTTAATATTTTAAATTCCTTTGTAGAGATTTTCACCAAAGCAAAAATGTTCCAAATATACTGGGCATGTGGGGAAATGCATTCTTTCTCATGGTGCCCTCAAAGGCAATGGAGAGGGCTATTAAGGGAGTCAACTTTACCCTGAGATAACATATCAGTGGTAGGGTGGAGTAGATGGATTTAAGTCCATCCTTTCCCATATAATAAAAGGGGAGATGTGCGGGCAACAAACATAGCTACCTTCAAAACTGAGCTTGATAAGTTTATGGAGGGGATGGAATGATGGGAAGGCCTACTTTGGAATTGACTGATTTTTGACTACTGGTGGTGGATCTGCAAGTGGCCTGAGAAGGGAGGGTAGATGGAGTGGGTTCTGAGTTACTACAGAAAATTCTTGCTTTGGTGACTGGCTGGTGAGACTTGCCCACATGCTCAGGGTTTAACTGACAGCCATATTTGGGGTTAGGAAGGAATTTTCCCCAGGGGTTGATTGGCTAGAGCTGTGGGGGGCTTTCACCTTCCTCTGTAGCATGGGGCATGGTTCATCTCCTGGTGAATTCTCTGTATCTTAAATCATGATCTGAGGACCTAAATAACTCAGTCATAGGTTTGTTAGAGGCTAATTGTTGGAGTGGGTGGGTGAGGTTTTGCAGCCTGCATTATGCAGGAGGTCAGACTAGATGATCATACCAGTCCCTTCTGACCTTAGTCTATGAGCCTATATCTCTAGCTGTGGTTACATGTAACATCTTAAGAAACACGAGGCAACAGAAACATTCATTTTACAGCTTATGCCTGTTTATAGCTGCTTCAATATAAGGAACTCAAAGTAATTTACAGACTGTGTATCTGTGCTCTTAAATGCTCTGTGAGCTAGGAGGGTAATGTCACAGTTGAAGGAAACTGCATCTATATTTCCTCTTAGTGGTCAAACAAGGGCACCCACCCTCAGGTTTCCAGCCCCATAGCCAGTGTCTTACTTGTTTGAAGCCCGAAATATTTGTCTTTCTCCTGACTGGGATATTTCCAGTCTACATAGCTCCCTGATTGTGTTATGAATTCACTAGTCAAAGGCTGTTTGCATAAGCAGACTTGCTTTGCTTCTCCCCTCAGAGATGGCACACAGTGTAATTATCAGTCATTTTAAGTTACCAAGCAGCACTTCCTTTGCTGACCTGTTCTTTTCTGAGGGTAAAGGCATGAAAACAACTTAAAATACTAAAACAACCCACATGCATGCTAATAAAATTGCCAGACATCACCCTAAATTGGACATGGGCTCTAACCAGTGATTAGCCTTCCAGACCCCCCCCCCCCCCCCGGGATGGTCTCTTGTATAGTTACAAGTTCATAACAGCCCCGCGTCAGAACTAACACCCATCTTATGGGGCCTCAGTAAATGTAGTCCTTTATGCCCTTCCTGAAGGACTGGGGATCCCTGTGGACCACACGTCCAGTTCATTTGCTGGTTCAGGAATAAAGTCCTGAGCCTGTTGAATTTTTATCCCAAAAATCCTTTCTTTCTCTTTTGGTCCCTGGAGAATCTAGTTTAAACTAGTATTTTTGTACTACTCCAGGGCAGCTTCAAGGGCTGATAACTGGAGGAATTTAATGAATTCCCCTCCTGCTGGAAGAGGAGTCTTATACAATCTTCACATAAAGAATTGTATTTTTAATACTGTGAGCTCCAAAGATATTAGTATAGACGACATGATTTGAGTTTCGTAAAGTTTGTCCAAGGTATTGTCGATCTGTTGCACAGGTTCTCCCCATTTTTGCTGGGGTGGGCACAGAGATTGTAAGGGTACATAGCAGATATGCAGCAGAGCAGGAAAGACACCCCAAATCTCCTGATTCCTCCCAGTTCTGTGCTTTAGTAACATGATGGTTGTTCCTCACAGACCACCCACATATTAGGGTCATGGCCACATTCAGCATAGAGAAGGACGGGAAGTTGCCTGTGCATCATGTATGCAAAACACAGTCAGAGTACAAAAGATGCCCATTGTCTTGAGAAATCCACAGACAACTGACTGCACAAGCCCTCAAAGTTGGGGAAATCCATGTTCCCTGAAGCATAGATAAATGGTTCTGGTTTGTCACCACAGTTCAGACAACAGTCATGCTAGGAAACAGCTGTGTTGCCACTGTTTTTCTAACTAACAGGTGTTTTGAAAACACTGACAATACAGTTTGAGCAGTGATCATTGATGCCCTGAGCAGCTGACATTACATGCCACCTTTTAGCCATGACTTTAAAAGCTCTTCACAAATTCTTGCAGCTTCCTTGTTAGATAGGTTAGGAGTGTTGTCCCTGTATGCAAAATAGAGACAGTTTTACTCTGTTCCTGGCTTCATACTGCACTAGCAAACTTTGTATCTGTAAGTTTTCACCTGTGATTGCAACAGTGGAAACATTAGTATGGACTGGGTTCTTGGTAGGGTTAGATGACACAATGATAAAAGTCCCAAAGATCTTTCTCTATTAGTGCTCCCATCAATTTTATCATAGATAATAAAATATAGCTACCAGATTTATTGGTGTAGGTTCATCCAACAAATCAGTTACAGAGCCAAGAAGAGAAGACAGGATTCTGGAATCCCCTGGCCACTTAACTCTCTCCCGTTAACATTTCCACCAAGAACTAGTTAAACATTTCTTGTTGTTGAAATTGTTTCTCAGTGAAGAGCTTTCTCTTTGTCAGTTTTTTAAATGAAAACCCAACCTCTCAAAACTTTATTTATTTGAAAATAAAGGAGGTGGGGTTGTTTTTTGTTAGCCCTTTCTAACTAGTCCTACTTAAAAGCAGGGATGGAGACAGTGTCAAATATCTCAGCTCTTTCTCTCCTCCCTTGTCCCATGACCTTATCACATCTATCCTCCTAAGCTCTTCTCTAGCTGTAGATGTTCCAGCCTGTAGTGCCACAGCCTCCCATGAAACAAGCCAGCTCTCAAAAGGTATACTTAAATGTTAATATTGAAGAGGCACATGCATATATGTACATATTCTAAGTGGCATAAGCAATGGAAAATATTTTCACCTCCACTCTTGATTATGTGTTAATTTGCTTTTAAACATTCTTATCCTGGACATGCAATTTTGCAGACATTCTATGAGGTCTTAAATCCCTTGTTGAAAATAACACATGCCAAACATATAACTGTGCTGGCCTTTGCTTCTTTTCTTCATGCAGCTTGATGTCATCTTTTTGTTTTACAGACTATCAAACAGAACACAAAAGAGAACACAAAAGTTTTGCTTTTTAGTCTAAAACTGCATGAATGTAGCTCCATGAAAGAGAATCCATTTATACCAATAGCTAGCATTTTCCTGGGTAAGTAACATGTTCAGAAGGAAGGATGGTCTTGGGGTTAAGGTGCTGAAATGGGACTTAAGAGACTTGAATTCAGCTCCCAACTCTGGCAGAGGCTTCCTGAGAGATTAGGGCAAATCACTTAACCTTAAAATCTCTGCTCCCCATTGTCAAATGTGATTTATCATTTTTTCTTCCCATCCTTTGTCTGTTTCATTTGCCTAAATTGTCCATTACTGTTTGTATAAAACTAAGTATAATGGGGCCCTAGTTTTAGCTGATTCCTTTAGTCTCCACTGTACTACAAATAAGAAACAATAATAAAGGCCACATTTTGGTTGAGCATCAGCTATAAGGTTAACCTTTCAGGGGCAAATCCCAAGTCAGTAGTATTGGCAAGAGGCAGTTTTTAAAACGGGTGGACAGGAATGACTCACAGCTAGGTGCCAGCAATTTAACTTTTGGTCACCAGAGGGCATTCCTCCATTACATTTCTGCAGTAGAGCTAGGTGGCAGGCTACTAAAACTGGTCACCATGGCAACTAGAAGCATTGATCTGTTGAAGCCTGTTTTAAAAGAATGCATTTCAAACCACAAGCTTAAGTTCATCATTTCTTCTGACAAAAATGGTCATTTTCCTAAATCCTTTCAACACATCCCTTGTTTGTCGCCCACATAAATTTTCAGCACAACCCACATGCTCACACAAATCATCAGTTTAAGGTTACATGGAACCATCTGCCCAAGGAGTGGAATAGCTCAGAGAGGTGCCTACCTGGAAAATGGAGTAGCCCGAGGAGCTGCCTGCTGTTGGAGCGTAGAGCCTTCCATCCCCACCTTTTCCCTGATTAACTGTCATTCTGCACCCCTTCTCAGACTGAGCATCATTCCTCCAGAACCAGAGGTCTCTACCCACAGTTATTTGGCTTTGCCCTCAGTTATTTGCACAAGCGTCAACTTGAGTTTTGTTAAACCGCCAAGGTGCAGGAGTGAGGATGAGAAGGGGATGTAAATGCTGGTATTTCACCAAAATTGTAGAAAACAAGGAACTCTAACTTCAGTCCCCCAAAGCAAGTGTGAAACTGCTTATCTGAAAGTGTTATTCTTACCGTAAACTTGAGTTTTTACCCTAAAGCCATGGTCATCACTAGAGGTACTGTTAAGGTAAAGGGGCAAAATGAAAGAAGGTGGAAAAATCAAAAACTGGAGCATGATACAAAGCAGCTAGGGAAGAGACTTGTATTATAGCTAGTTAGCACTTACATAAATCTGTACATACACAGGTATTTACCTGATATATCATGGGGAATTTAACTGGCTAAAATCAGAAGTCACATGTTTTATTGCAACTCAGTTTTGTTTTTCTCTTGTTTTTCAGCCATTAATCAAGACAAGGGATTGGCAATGGGATATGATGTTAATGAATTCTTAAACTACTCACCAACTGAAACGAATTGGTACACAGTTTTTGTTCTTTAAGTAAAGTCTTATAAATTGATGTCCTATCAAACAAAAGTGTATGAGAAAGCCTTTAATAAACTTGCCAGTTCAAATAATTTTTAAATGCAGTTTCTTTTTAAAATGCTCTGCATTTCTTCCTTCTTCATTCATCCAGATTGCATCAGGACCATTAGAGTATCTTGTACTTTTGTAGAGCCTGGCCCCCATCACTATGTCTTGTAATACCAGGTCTTCAAAAAGGCATTTCCATTCATGTGAGACTAATTGGCTTATACACAATGTATGTGGTAGCTGATTATGTACAGGGAGTCTCTAAGAATTGCACTAGCATCTTTCATTACAATAAAACACCTCACATTACAAATTTTGCCTTTGCGGGTTTCATGATCTACATAGTTGAGTGGATTCAGTGCTCATGGAATCAATATGCTGCATGGGTCTTGCTGTCATCTTTGGCTCAGGTTTAATCAGACAGGCCATATCCCCAAAATGCTGGTTTAGAAATGTCCCTTATGCAAGTTTGTAGAGTTAGTCCCTTGTACACCAGAAGTGACAGATAATTGAAGATCGGATTGATTACAGCATTAAGATACCACAACATAGGTAGTATGTTTTGAGCTGAAAAACCAAAAATGACTGTTCATTAGCCTTATCGCCTGCAATTTGTAATAATGACTTCTATCATGACTTAATTTTTTTTTGTCCTTTTTTTATTCCCTAGTCTTCACGTGGATAACATGACTATCCAAAAAAGACTACAAGACAGCCAGGCTGCTGCTATTTCTTCTCTCTCCTCCTATCAAACAGTTTGGGAAACTTTTGCTAACCAGTCTGAATTAGAGAGAGACACTTTTGTGCATGATGTTTTCCCATACAGTTTCCTCTGGGGCACGTCCACAGGATCCTTTAATGTTGAAGGAGGCTGGGCTGAGGATGGAAAAGGAGAGACCATTTGGGACAAGTTTGGGCATCAAAATAATGTCCACATGAATCAGACAGCAGATGTGGCATGTGACAGCTACCACAAAACTGACTATGATGTTTACCTGCTCAGGGGTCTTCAGTCAAAGCTGTACAAGTTTTCTATATCCTGGGCCAGGATTTTTCCAGCTGGTATTCAAAACAGCTTCAGCCCCCAAGCTGTGAATTACTATAACAAACTGATAAATAGCTTACTGGACTCTAATATTGAGCCCATGGTGACCTTGTTCCATTGGGACCTACCACAAGCACTCCAGGATTTCGGTGGATGGCAGAATGAGAGTATTATAGATGCATTTGCAAACTATGCAGACCTCTGCTTTTCCATATTTGGGGATCGGGTTAAACTTTGGATTACTTTCCATGAACCTTGGGTCATAAGCTACGCTGGCTATGGGACTGGACAGCATCCCCCAGGAATCACTGATCCAGGAGTAGCATCTTACAAGGTACCCACAAAGAGGAACTTGTATTATTTGAGCTATTGTAGTTGTGCTTTTTCTATGATTATGTTCTGTTTGTGTTGATTTTGTGACCTGGTGGTGGGGAAACATCAATCGACCTGTATTATGATGTGAATGCTTAGCTTGCCCCTCCCTCTTATAAGCACCACCTGTGGGGGGCAGGAGAAGCTTCATTCCTTAATTGATTCAAACTAATTTTAGGTATCATTTTATATGAACTTCACTGGGTTTTGTGTAGGGTGGGTGTTTAATTTTTGCGTGTACTTAATCTTCATGTTTAAAAGGACATGAACTGCTGGCTACTAATCCGTGTGGAGTGCTGTGACACACCTTTCTCTTTTTTCTTTCTTTTCCTCTAAGGTGGCTCACTCCATTATTAAGGCCCATGCAAAAGCTTGGCACTTATATGATGACAAATACCGTTCCCAACAGCATGGTAAGGTAGGAATAGTGCTGAATTCAGATTGGGCTGAACCCAAGACTCCAACAAGTTTTGAGGATGTGAAAGCAGCTGAGCGTTATATGCAATTCATGCTGGGCTGGTTTGCTCACCCTGTATTTGTTAATGGTGACTACCCAGATATCCTGAAGTCCCAGATCCAGCAGAAGAACCAGCAGTGCCCTATCTCGGTTGTCATCCTCCCCTCATTTAGTGAGGAAGAGAAGTCCTTCGTGAAAGGGACTGCAGATTTTTTTGGTCTTTCTCATTACACTTCCCGACTGATCAGCACTGCGGCCAATGACAGCTGTATTCCAGGCTATGAGAACATTGGGAACTTTTCCCAACACGTTGATCCTTCTTGGCCACAGACAGCTTCATCTTGGATAAGAGTGGTTCCTTGGGGGCTGAGAAGGCTGTTGAAGTTTGTTTCCCAGGAATATACAGGGACTAGGATCCCAATTTACATTGCAGGGAATGGCATGCCGACAGATGATGGAGGGGATGTTATTAATGAGACACAGAGAATGGAGTATTTCAGGATGTACATCAATGAAGCTTTAAAAGGTATGAAGTATTTGTTTTTAAATGGTTAAATGTCTTTAATTTTTCACTTCAACTAGTCACAATCAGTGATCATTCTCACTTGTGTGGTACCATTAAAACAACATCCTCTGCCAACTGCAGCCATTCAGTGTGTCAGAATCGCATATTCTTGAGCAATGTGGTCTGATGTTCCATTTAGTAGAAGAAAATTATTTATGTCCAGACTATATGCAGTGTTGTAACTGTATTGGATCCAGGATACTTGAGACACAAAGTGGGTGCTTCCATGAATTATCCGTGGAAATCTTGGGGATGGTGTTGAGATTTCCACTGAGGATGGCATGCAGTTCTATGTAAGAGAAGCAGGTCTGTGGCTCGCAACTGGATGAGTGCTAGCCTCCCTTGCCTGATGGTACATCTTTTGCAGCTTCTTGAGTTTCTTGCATCACTGTTGTTGCCTCTTGTAGCCTTGAT
The DNA here is from genome assembly GCA_007922195.1 of Podocnemis expansa. Lineage (NCBI taxonomy): Eukaryota > Metazoa > Chordata > Testudines > Podocnemididae > Podocnemis > Podocnemis expansa. The sequence goes on along the minus strand of ML681984.1, from coordinate 18,561,715 downwards.
CAGAGGGACCATCAGAGATCCCTACACCTGTAATGGCTAAAGACATTTGACCTTCAAAACATAAACATGTTGACTTCAGAAGCAAGAAGTCAGAAGAAGGGATCAAAAGTGAGACTCAAAGGCATCCTTAGGCACCTAATTCCCTTTGTGAAGGTAGTTAAGTCCCAAAAAGTGTGCCTTGAAATTCTCCCACATGGTAGCACAGCTCATCGTGACTAAGTTGTTGGGTCAGTTTATAGGAGCAATTTCGTAATTATCTAAATCTGTCCCCTCCCACCTCCTGTAAGTACAACAAATTGTGCCTTGCCAATCATCATTTCAGTGATTTAAAAGAAAGTTACAGATTATAGTCCTGAAAACACTCAGCCAGGGAGACTTGAAGTTATTTTTCTTAAATAAAGAGGGAGAAGAGTTAAGAGAAATATAGTCATGTTAACACAGTTCTCTGAGCAAGCCTACCACAAATTTTAAACAAATCAAAATACAATATTTTTAAAAACATATTTTTAATCTCAAAGAAGAATTTATGAAGAAGTCTCACACTCTAGGTAGTATAAATGTACAGGATAGTGAGTGCGTTTATCACTGCCTCCAGTAGTTGCTTTGCAGAGGGAAGTCCTGTTACTAATAGAATAGATTTGGGCTAGTTTTTTGGAGTCAAAAGATGTTAGATTCTACTCTCTGCACAGAGACATACATATCACCATACCCCTCTATCTGCATAGTACAGAGACTAAATGTAATGCCTTATGATGACTGGTGTTCTCAGATACATGATACACCTTGGTCTTTAACCTCAATATGCACCCTTGGGAGTGTGTGTGGCTATTGCACATTATCCTTGTTTTTTCCTTTGTGTTATATTGCCTATTGTACAGAAAAATGTTCAAAGTCTAATATATTTCTTTATTGTTCCTTAACAGCTATAAAGTTGGATGCAGTTGATGTTCAGGCATATATCGCCCGCTCTTTGATTGATGGCTTTGAAGGCCCAATGGGATACAGTCAGCTCTTTGGACTACATCATGTGAATTTTGAAGATGGCAACAGACAAAGGACACCAAAGGAGTCAGCATATTTCTTCTCCAATGTTATTGAAAAGAATGGTTTCCCCAGTGAAGCTGTGAACAGATCTTTTCCATCACTGACATGTGATTCCCCCTCACCACCAAGATTACTCAGTTTACCAGCATCTGAAGTACCTTCAAAGGCAAAGGTTGTTTGGGAAAAATTCTCAACCCAAACTAAGTTTGAAAGGGACATGTACTTCTATGGAACCTTCCCAGATAATTTTACCTGGGGTGTGTCCACCTCTGCCTACCAGATTGAAGGAGGTTGGAATGCAGATGGCAAAGGGCCTAGCATTTGGGATAATTTCACCCACATTCCAGGGAACATAAAAAATAACGATACTGGAGATATAGCTTGTAATAGTTACAACAAACTAGCTGCAGATCTTTATATGCTGAAAGCTTTGAGGGTGAAGAGCTATCGCTTCTCTCTTTCTTGGCCTCGCATTTTTCCTAGTGGAAGAAATGATTCCATAAATAGCCAGGGGGTTGATTATTACAAACAACTTATAAATGGTTTGACTGCAAGAAATATCACTCCTATGGTCACTCTGCACCACTGGGACCTGCCTCAAGCTCTCCAGGATATTGGTGGATGGGAGAACGATGTATTGATTGAATTGTTTGATAGTTTTGCAGACTTCTGTTTCCAGACTTTTGGAGACAAGGTGAAATTTTGGATTACATTTAATGAACCTATCGCCATTGCATGGGCTGGATATGGTTTAGGAACTTTACCACCAAACGTGAAGGATAATCCAGGTTACACTCCCTATAAGATTACTCACACATTGCTAAAAGCTCATGCCAGGGTCTACCATACGTATGACCGCAAATATAGAGCAAGTCAGAAAGGGATCATTTCTCTGAGCCTCAATACCGAGTGGGTTGAACCAAAGAGTCCAAGTGATCCTAGAGATGTGGAAGCAGCCGATCGCTACCTGCAGTTTACTCTAGGCTGGTTCGCCCATCCAATTTTCAAAAATGGTGACTACCCAGAGGCCATGAAATGGATAGTAGGGAACAGGAGTGAGTTACAGAACCTGCCATCCTCCCGCCTGCCAGCTTTCACAATGGAGGAGAGAGAGTACATCAGGGGTACAGCTGATGTTTTCTGTATCAACACCTACACTGCAAAAATTGTAACGCATAAGACCACCAGGCTGAAACCATTCTCTTATGAATATGATCAGGAACTATCAGAGGAGGTTGATGCCTCCTGGCCTACCTCAGCAGTTTCAGGAATGAGAGCTGTAGCCTGGGGTCTCAGGAGGCTGCTGAATTGGATTAAAGAGGAATATAGCAATCCCCCAGTTTACATAACTGAAAATGGAGTGGGAACACAGAGCAAATCTGATGTCGACGACACTAGCCGTATATATTACTACAAAACATACATCGATGAAGCTCTGAAAGGTATTGGAGTTATGTACGGTAATGCTAGCATGATGATGGGCTCCAGGTCTGCTCTTTCTCCCAGAAAGGAATGTCTTTTCAAAAACAAGTACACTTGTGTCTTGCCCAGCACACTAGGAAGTGAAGGTGCTTGGGGTGATTCAAGGGTGACATCCAATTTAGATGTGACACCCTGTAATATTTTTGGATGCTCAGTAATGAGACCAAGCTGGGGGGAATTGTGGACACACTGGAGGGCAGGGACAGGATTTAAGGAGACCTAGACAAATTGGAGCAGTGGGCCAATAGAAATCTTATGAGGTTCAACAAGGACAAGTGCAAAGTCCTGCACTTAGGACAGAAAAACCCCATGCACTGCTACAGGCTGGGGACTAATCAGCTAAGCAGCAGTACTGTAGAAAAGGACTTCAAGACATCTGTGGTAGATGAGAAGCTGGATCTGAGTCAACAGTGTGCTCTTGTAACCAAAAAGGCTAATGGCATATTGGGCTGCATCAGTAGGAGTGTTGCCAGCAGATTGAGGGATGTGATTATTCCCCTCTATTCAGAACTGGTGAGGATGCATCTGGAATACTGTGTCAAGTTTTGGGCTCCGCGCTACAGAAAGAATGTGGACAAATTAGAAGAAGCCCAGCGGAGGGCAGTGAGAATGATTAGGGGGCTGGGGCACATGACTTACAAGGAGAGACTGAAGGAACTAGGTAAATTTAGTGTGCAGAAGAGAAGACTGAGGGGGGAGTTGATAATAACCTTTAACTACTTGAAGGGAGGAGGAGGTTGAAGCTGGATATTAGGAGAAACTTCCTCACTAGGGGAGTGGTGATGCATTGGAATGGGCTACATAGGGACGTGGTATAATTTTTGTCTTTGGAGATATTTAAGGTCTGGTTAAACAATACCTTGGCTGGGATGATTTAGTGACAGTGGTCCTGCTTTTAGCAGGGGGTTGGACTAGATGACCTCATGAAGTCCCTTCCAACCCAATGATTCTATGAAAGTGGAAATTGATCTTTCCTAGCTCCTTTGTGCTCACCTTCATGTGGCTTTTTACCTTTCTTTCCCCTCTCTTGTATTATGCTGGCTGATCCTTCTTAGATGGCTATATTGAATCAGGCCCAAATACAGCAATTATCACCCAATGGTGGTTCTAAATTAGGAAGTTTTCTCTGATATTGTCCATTCTATGGTCAGGGAAGCACAAAGAGGCTACAAAGCTAGCTTAAACCGCCTGTTGGGGATTTCCTTGGTTTTGGGGAATCTCCAGGCATTAAAAAAAACAACAAGGTTTGTTTTACATGTCTCCATGGTGTAAGAATGTTTTGGAGGGGATGGAGAATTGGCTAGAAAACAGCTCTTATGCTGTAGAATGGCCCCTGGGGGAATTGTTGGAGCGAGGCATCATTTAAGTGTGGTCTTGCAGGTCTGAGGCATGGAGCCTTGATTTTTCTATGCACAGGTCTTACAGGGCAAAAGGGGAGTTAATGATTTAACTCAAGTAATAAAACTAGAAGTGGTCTGGGGCCATGAATCTCAGCTCTAGACTTCGAGAGAAGGTTCAAGGTTTTCACCTTTTTCCCCTATCCCTAAAAGACACTGGAGTCTTCCCAGACTTTCACTTGATTTTTCTTTTGCTAAATGCCAATTGGTAAACCATGCTGCTGCGTACTGACTTGGTGTATGTGATACTGCCCTCTAGGTCAGTGGTTTTCAGAGATTTTTCTTGTGACCCAGTTGAAAAAAAGTCATTTATGCCCATGACTTGACAATTGCATCTTTGAGTAATGCATTCTAGTCTTTCAGTGGTGGCAGCAGGGGGTGCTGCAACTCAGTGCCTGAGGGTCTGTGAGCCAGTAGTATTGAGTCCAAACTCTAAGTTTGAAACCCACTCCTTTAGGTGTAGGCCCACCCAAAGAGTAAGGGATGCTTCTATTATCTCAAGGACAAAGCTTCTAGTCCCGTTTTCCATTTCATGCATCTGATGAAGTGGGGTTACACTCATGCACTAAATAAATTTGTTAGTCTTTAAAAGCATCACAGAATTCCTTCTTTGGTTTTGGTGGAATAGACTAACATGGCTACCCATCTGGTTCTAGTCTCAGTTTCCCGAAAGACTGTATGGTTCATCTAGTGTTCATGTTTGTAGATGTATCCTTTGAGATACTTTTTAGCTTACACTGTACTTCACTGATACTGTTTCAGCATGTATACTGACCGAGGAGCTGTTTTTTTCCTTTTTAAATTGTTTTCAGCCTACAAGATGGATGGCGTTAATCTTCAAGGATATGTTGCTTGGTCTCTCATGGACAACTTTGAATGGCTGTACGGTTACAGTGTGAGGTTTGGATTGCACCAAGTTGATTTTGAAAATCCCAACAGGCCAAGAACACCCAAACGCTCTGCTGTGTATTATGCTGAAATCATACACAACAATGGAATCCCATTACCAAAAGAGGATGAATTTTTATATGGGGAATTTCCAAAGAACTTTTCCTGGAGTGTTGCAACTGCAGCATATCAGGTTAGGAAATCCTAATGTCACCTGGATATTACCAGGGAACAATTGGTTGTGGTTCCGAGGACATTCAGAGCTTTTATAACCTTGGGGTTTATAATTGTTAATATCTGACTGGAGAATGCAAAGATGTTTGAGAATAAATTATGTCCTAAAATTGGGATTTAACTTCAAAATCAGGAGATCACTTTTTTTGATATCTATAATTACAGATTGAAGGAGCCTGGAGAGCAGATGGGAAAGGACTTAGCATTTGGGACCAGTTTGCTCACACTCCCTTGAAAATTAGCAATGATGAAAATGCAGATGTAGCTTGTGACAGCTACCACAAGCTTGAGATGGATTTGGCCAGTTTGAGAGCTCTCAAAGTGTCTCACTATCGGTTTTCAATCTCCTGGCCCCGTGTTCTCCCAGATGGAACTACGCAGCATGTTAACGAAGCTGGATTAAGCTACTATGAGAGGCTCATTGATGCTCTCCTTGCATCGAATATTAAACCTCAGGTAAACATCTCTATACAAGATTCCAGGATTGTCACTGTCTGTGTGTCATCCAGAATCCTCAAGTGTCTGTGGTGTCAGGGTGAGGCAATGGAAACAGCTATGAGCATGCCTGCAAGCTCTTTCTGCTTTGAATATCACAAGGTTTGATCATCACTGGTGTTTGCCATCTATTACTATCCAATTTTTAAGTTCTCAGCCATTTTTGGCTTTTTTACAAATAAGACTTTTACACCTGTACAATAGCATGGGCTTTCAAGTTGTACATTTCTATCATTCTGCTAGCTGAAATAGCCTAAAGAGGTCACCCTGGCTTGTACCCTCACACTAAGGCAGGATTAAGTACAGCTAAATTGCCCCAACAGCTGTCTGTCTACATTGTGCGGGAGGCCAGATTTAGATGATCATATTGGTCCTCTCTGATCTTAAAAATCTATGAAAATGCTGCTTTTTTTCTTCTGCATGCTAAAATTTCAAAGTGTATTAAGTCAAGATTCAGTTATAAACCTTTGAAAGGAAAGCCACCATGTTTGCTCTTCAGAGTTACAATCAACCACCATTTCCAAGATGTTCATTACACTCAGTTGTATGGGAATGTAAATGGCATTCAGTCAGCAATAACCATGTGATGATAATGCAGGCTTTGTATGTGTAAGTAACTTCATGTCACTTGTTCATTTCGTCATAAATGAAAGTGAATCAGTGGCTGTCTCATAAAGTAGCTAGTGATGTTTGTAACTCGCGCTCTCTCTCTCCCCATAGGTTACTATTTACCACTGGGACCTCCCACAGGCCCTGCAGAACATTGGTGGGTGGGAGAATGAAACTATAGTTCAGAGATATAAAGAATATGCTGAGTTACTTTTCCAAAGGCTTGGAGAGAAAGTGAAATTCTGGATAACCCTCAATGAACCCTATATAATTGCAAATCTTGGCTATGGCTATGGCACATCTGCTCCAGGTATGGCTGCTGAATTTAACTGTCTTCTCATGGGCAAATCAAATGGGCTGAGAAGCAAGCTCAGGAGGCAAAGACTGGGCACTTAACTGGGACTCAAAAGCTCTGAGTTCAATTCCTGAGTCTGCCACAAACTTTCTGTGTGACCTTGGGCAAGTCACTTTTATGTCTGTGTGCTTCAGTCCCTTAGCTGTAAATGGGAGTTTGTGAGTTCAGTCCCTTAGCTGGATAAGGGGAGTTTCCAAAGAACTTTGTTCATGGAACATTCCTTCTGCAACAAATTAAGTTAGGAAATCACAGTGTGAATTACTAGTGTATCTGTATGCAGAAAATACCCAAAGCTTTTATAAAATTGGGGTTTCGTGAAGTTTTACAAAACGGGCATCATAAGGGTAAAATCTGTTGTTAAAAGGTCCTGACTACCAGACTACCACTTTTTCTCAGAACCTAGTTGAAAAAAAAAATCATTTATGTCAGTGGCCCAACAGTTACATCTTTGAGAAATGCATTCTAGTCTTTTGATGGTGGCAGCAGGGAGTACCACCACCCAGTGCCTGAGGGTCAGCGACCCAGTACTGGGCCCTTAGCCATAGTTTGAAATCCACTGTACTAGAGCAATGAGGGCCATATAATTACCTAGGGCCATCCTGTCCCTCCTGTGGAGACACATGCTGGTGAGATATGGAACCTCCACAGTGATCACTTACCATTTATTGAAATCATCCCCTCAGGTGAAGTAAGACGTGGTTTCCCAATATCATAAATCTCCAGGAAGGGACGAGTTCTTTCAGTCCAATGGAAAGATATATTCTCTGTTGTTCTGGACCCCTCTCCCCTACTGGCTTGGCCGCAGTGTGCCAGATTTGACTGTGTTTATTGGAAATTCTAGTTGTTGTTCTTGTGTTACCCTGCTGGAAAGTGCGGGCTTGGTTGTGGGAGCAGCACTGTCTCACCTCGTGTCTCTCTCTCTTCAGGAATCTCCGTTAGACCAGGTAAAGCTCCTTACACAGTGGGACATAACTTAATAAAGGCCCATGCTGAAGTCTGGCATCTGTACAATGAAACCTACCGTCCTAAACAAGGAGGATTAATCTCCATTACCATTAGCTCTGACTGGGCTGAACCAAGAAACCCTGACAAGCAGGAAGATATCGATGCCGCTAGGCGATACGTGCAGGTACAGTACACAGGAGATCCCATCAATAAACACTTTTCTTTTTATCTTTCCCTTTTTCCTAATCCCATAGTTACTGTAGCTGGTGTGTACTTAAAACGATGCAGATGCCTAGATCTGGATTGCTGTGTTACTATTTTCTTACAGATTGTTACAATGAATTAAGCATAACACTGAGACTCTCAATATCTTTTCATGTTCTAACAATTTTAATAGCAGAAAATGTTCTTAAGATTTTTGTCTCCTAGGGACATCCGGCCCCTTCTTGCTAATCCCTTTTAGCACAGTATTTAAACAGCAAGCACCAGAAGAGCCAAAATAGTGTTCAGCACCACAGCGTTGTTGTTCTCCCTCATAAGGCACTTCCCTCCATCGCTTTTTTTCTTATTAATTTTAAGATCAGTTGGTGGTAAATGGCATGGGACAAATTTTGCCATTGGCTAAATAAAATATAGTTCATGGTATTGGGTTGTGGATGTGTCTTTTAACTCTGTGGCCCTCTTTTATTTCTTTGGCTTAGTTTTATGGTGGTTGGTTTGCTCATCCCATTTTCAAGAACGGCGATTACAATGAAATTATGAAAACAAGGATATGGGAGCGCAGCCTGGCCCAAGGGCTAAAGAAATCTCGGTAAGAGCCTGCTAACATATTTGCTGATTTCTTAACTTCCACCTTGCAAAATTCCACTGTTCCGGTAAGGTATGTGGGCTGGTAAATATTCATGATTATTTTAAAGCTGGGTGAAGTAGTTAAAATAAATTTGCAGTGACACTTACACAGTGGTTAAAACACCAATCCTTGGGTTTGATTCTAAACTAGTGTCTGGTTCCTCCATCTGGAAATTTCCAGGTGACAAACAGTATCGAAGAAGGCAGGACATCCCAATTAGCCAGTGGGGGCCCCTCCTTCTGGGGCGGATGGAGTGGCCAGCCCAGAGGCTGCCTCGCACTCCTGCCCCTCCCCTGAGCCAGCCACTCTGTTCCCTATGGGCAGAGAGGGCCGGTCTGGGGGTTGGGCTCTGCTCTCCTGCCCCACCTCTGGGCTGGCCCTCCTCACCCCCGGGGTGGAATAGCCGGCCCAGGGGTGGGGCAGGAGAGTAGAGCCTGGCCTGTGGGCTGGCCCACTTCGCCCTGGGCTGGCTGTTCCCCATCCTGGGGCAGGGCAGGCTGGCCAGAGGAGAGGCTGGGTTCTGTGCTCCCCTTCCTCGCTGCCATCGGCTCTGTGCCAAAGGCAGTGGGGGGGTGCAGCAGCAATGGGGGCAGTGATGCAGGCCCAGTGCTGCCCTGCTTACAGCCGGACAACGTGGGGCCCATGGAACTGTAGGGCCAGGAGCAATTGCCCCCGTTGCGCCCCCCCCCCCCCCCGACAGCCCTGGAAGAAGGTGCAGTGCCAGTAAAACGAAGTAGGTAAACGCCTTTCTGAGTGTACTGTTATGAAAGCATTGGGGAGGTAATGAATTAGGCTCAGGGTTATGACAATAAACCGTATGTTCCACTTTCTCTTTCAAAGAAATGGGGCTGGGCCAAGCAGCCTGCCTAGCTGTGCAGCTGTAGGATCCCAGCACTGCCTCCGGTGCCGGAGTCACTCGTCTTCACTATTGAACACCTGACCTGTTAGTTACCCAGCTTAAAGCCTTAACTCTAGCAGTGATCTTTTTAGTTGTTTACAGGCCAAGATACCAAGAATGCACTTAGTAATCTGACACCCTTCCTCTTTTTGTCCTACAACTACAGTCTTATTAAATGACTGCTTTGCCCTGTGCCTGCAGTGGTGTTAAATGTCCCTTCGAATGTGTGCTCACTACTTAATGCTACCCAGTCTGCTTATTTTCTCCCAAAAGAGCTCATGTCATAAATAAATTTGTTAGTTGTCAAACGTGACACTTGTTTGTTTTGCTGAACTAGACTAACATGTCTAGCCTTCTGGAAAATTCTGGAGGGGTAGCCGTCTTAGTCTAGTTCAGCAAAACAAACATGGCTACCCCTCCAGAACTTTCCAGAAGGCTAGACGTGTCAGTCTAGTTCAGCAAAACAAATGAGTCCTGTGACATGTTTAAAAACTAACAAAATGTATTAAAACAAAAACTTCATGGACACAACCCACTTCCTCAGAGCATGAAGTGAAAACTGAAGTATGCCAGGTGCACACGGACATGAAAAATGAGTTAGTTCACTACAAAAGGTAATTATCTCTTTTTAAACATTCTCACCTTCGCATCGTTTGTTGTTAATGGGCCATTTTCACACTGTTTGAATGGAGTTGCCCTTGTTACCTGACCCTACATATGTATATTCACCTAGCATTCTGCTATTTTCATTTCATACAATGCCTATCAGATAACTTTCACAGGATTGTCTTTGGGTTAGTGACGCAAACAGACAGCTCAGAATTATACATTGGATGCTCCTCACTGGAAGACCTAATGTACCTCTACGGTTGCACTGAGCATTGCTTTCAATTGCTCTTAAAAATGACACAGTATATTGATCAGCTATGAAAAACTGAAGCCCTACAACTCAAGAAATGTAGTTCAACTGCACCAGTCTGGCCAGATGGCCCAGAGAGCTGTGATAGCACACTGAAATTACCCTGAGACATTAGGAGAAACAGCTAACTTCTTCTGTGCTGCAGTTCACCTTCCCTTTCCCAGAACATGGCTGCACCCAGGCCAGCGCCGTGAATCCTTTTCACTGTCATAGCCTGGTGTAGCAAAACAGGCAGGGCTTGCACTTGAGTTGTGGAGTATTTCTGATCCTTTCAATCTGAAGAGGTAAAGGAATATTTGCTGATAAAATGTGATCTTGAAGAATTGCTTAGCATACTCTGGAAAAGGTGTGGGTCAGCAGCTACAGTATGGTAAATCTTTGAGTTCTGTTCCCAGCGTAGGAAGAAATGAGACCTGATGGTCGGCTGTCAAGATTCAAATTAATTTTTGTCACTGTATCAATGCATGACCATGGACAAGTCTTTTAACCACTTATGTCAGAAGCTTTTAGGTTGAAGAACTGGTGTCTGTCACAGTTGCAGCAGGTTGCATAAGTTCAATTATTACTCAGTATTATTGTTAATAGTCTAACAGGTTTGTAGTTTCCTTAAGGGGATTCAGTTTTTTCCTGAGATTTGTTTTATTCTCAGTCCTTTTTAAATGGTTCCCAGTAAAAGGAATTTTAATCGTTCCTGGTTTTTCCCTTTTAATACAGACTCCCAGAGTTTACTGAAAGTGAAAAGCAGAGAATTAAAGGCACGTTTGATTTCTTTGGTTTCAATCATTATACCACAGTATTGGCATACAACTTAAATTATGCTTCTGCCATCTCATCCTACGACGCTGATAGGTAAGTTCATAGCCTAAAGTTGTAATACAAAAGTCAAACACACACCAGTGTGATCACTGGTAAATCATAAAAATCAACTCAACAGGTCTTTGGCCTTCTCGATAGCCTTGACTGGTAACATAGTCACTGACTGGGTCAGAAGTTTGGTGCTCTTCAAATGTCGGGCCATAAATTTGATACTTGAGGTACTTGTTAAGTCAAATGCTGATGACCATGAATTTTTAGCAGGCAGAATTAAGAACGGAACCATTAATAAAGAAAAATCTGTCTACTCACATTTTTATACCTACTGGAGATAATCTTGAAAACAGTTTCTTCATCTGGGAATAACCTGAGTTTGAGGTGGCAGATTGTACTGGTTTGCAGATACTTCATATTTGTGTTTTCAGTGCATCTTAGTAATAATGGAATTTATATGCCACCTACTGTTCTGAAGCTTCAAGGGCTGAACAACTTTAATATTAAACATATTAATGATTGTGATTTTAATATTGAAATAACATCTGGCCTAGTTTTATATTTAGTAAATTAACAAGTGCAGCTTGGTTTTATGAACTTTTTTGATTTGTAAGAGGGGGAGATGCAATGGTTTTTCTGTCTTGTCTGGTTCTATATAAATAGCCGTTTTGTCATCAGTACGTGGAGGATGGGCGTAGCGAATACCCATAATGGCAAGGGAAGGTGTGTTTAAATTGATGAGAGAGAGAAAGGGGAGCACATTCTCTGACCAAGGAGGTACTACGCCCAACTCCCATTAGAGTTATAGGAATTATCTACGTTTATGGAGAGGAAAATAAATGACCATTATCCCCATGCTGTCAGCCAAAATATTAACCACTCGCTGCATTAAACTGTATCAACTTGGACTTGGGATGAGCTCTTAACAAGCAAGTAGGAGAATGGGGCACATTGCATAGAGGGAGGGATCTTTGGCTATGCCTGCACTACAAAAGTTAGTTCAAATTAACGAAGTCAAACTAAACAGTTCAACCTTAATTCGAACTAAACCTGACTTTAGTAAGTCAAATTAACAAAGTGCAGTAATTCAACTTAAATGTTAAGTCAAATTAGTGCACTTTGTTAATTCCAACTAACTACCCTAATTCAAATTTATTTAGTTCATATTAAGGCTTAATCCTGGTCTACACTGTTTGAACTAAGAATCAAGCTAAGTGTTTAGTTTGAACTCAGTGCACGTGTTACTAATTTGAGCTAAGCTTTCATTAGTTTGAATTAAGGGATTTTGAATTAGTTTGAATTAAGGCTCCTTCATTTGAACTAAGGTGCCTGTGTAGACACACCGTTTGAGCTCACAAGTATCCATGAATGACTGGTTTAAAAGACTGCAGGAAAACCTGACGAATACCAAGGGTATCAAATGTCTGTTTTTTGCTTTTCTGAGTTTTAATCAATTGCACATAAATGCAGTAGCTCTCTGAAACAGGCCCTTCTTTTTAAAGCTTGAACCCCTCTGTAATTTTAACCAGAAACTATGTACACAAGGGACTCAGGCATTGCCTGTGTCCCCAGAATTGCCACTGAGGGACAAGGAGGGCTGGGTTGCACGCTCTAGTAGTTTCACACAGGCCCTACCCTACTGAACTCTTCTTCTGCTACCCAAATCACACACAGGCCTCCTTGTATCGTACCCCTCACATCTTCCTGTCTCCCTGTTCCTGTCTCACCACTCCAAATAAAATAAAAATTTGCTCTGTTCCTTTCTCCCCTCAAGCTGCTTTCCTTCTCTGCCACCTGGTGGTCCTCTTAGCATTCACACAGTCCCCAGTTCCCTGCTTTCCTTCATTTCTGCTCTCTTGCCAGTGCTGCCATGTACTGCCTGATTTCCCTGAACACTCCTTGCTGAGGGGCAAGTCTTGGTGCTGAAGGATAGAATTTGTCTAGCAGCCATTCGTATGATCTGTTAATGTTTCTTGTTCACCAGTTACCCTGGTACTACGATAGAGCATATACTGTTGAATCAGAGACAGTGAGTTCTTCAGGGAAGGAATTGGCTAGCTGTACAGGGCCCAGCATCAAGTCCTGAGCTGGCTGGAACCTCCAGGCTCTGTTGTACTAAAAACGAATACTAACGGACAGTTGGATCCTTGGCCTCAGTTGGGCGTTTCGTTGCTGTTAATTCTCATTCTCATCCCCAGGGGCGTAGCTTCAGTAACCGACCGCAGCTGGCTGGGCTCTGGCTCCTTCTGGCTAAAGGTGACCCCCTTTGGCTTCAGAAGGATCCTGAAGTGGATAAAAGAGGAATACAATAACCCTCCAATTTATGTTACGGAGAATGGGATTTCTGAGCGGGTAGACCCAGGCCTCAATGACACTTGGCGAATACACTACTACAAGAGTTACATCAATGAAGCGTTAAAAGGTACGGATTCCTAAAAATGAGGATCTAAAAACTGATCCTCCTGCCCTGTAGAAAGCCATGCTGCGTCAGCCAAAGTGGTACATGTTCATTTAACAGGAAACTTACAGCATATTTCTTGTTCTTGGTTCACGTAACATTGTTCTTGGGGTTTGTCTCTCAGAAGCAGTCCTGGCTGTCCTTGCCCAGTGCTAGCAGAGGCTAAATACTAGAAGCACTAGCCCTTGGTACAGAATTAAAACTGGTAACTTCAAGAACTTGCTGCCTTATTCTGTATCTGTTCTTTTGCTCCATCACACCCTGTCTGCCCAAAGGTAGCCACTTATGCTCATGTTTCCCTGAGGGAGCGCTAGTTAGAGGGTATAAAACCAGCATATCCAGTTACAGCAGGTACGTGCAGTGTGCTTAGCCTCCAGTGATTGGCAATGAGCTAAGCCCCTTTTTCAGACTGCCACGCTGCAGTTTGCTTGGCTCTTCAGAACTGTTGTTCATAAAGGTTTTGGCTTAACTGCCCAGAGAATGGTTTGTGAGAATTGAGGGTGATGTTATGTTGTGTTGCTATTTAACACATCCCAACGTAGAGTCAGTAGCACCTGCTGTTTATTTTAGCAGTGGGCACATGGGATTAGTGGTAGGGGAGTGGTATTTTTTCCAAGGTGTAGCTCTGCAGCATTACCAACCTCAAGCATTAATATAGATCATGCAATTTTTAAAAGACCATGTTGTGGTTTTTTTTTCAGTCTACCTAGATTTTGCTCAACTCCCCCTGCCCATCCACTGTATGTGTGTGAGGTGACTAAAGATGGTCACTCCCCAGTGTGTGGGGCAGGATGATTTTAGCCCCTCTTCCAGGATATCTCCTCCCTGCATCCATGTATCCTGGGCTCAGCAATTCTCCTCTCTTAGGTTTGGGAAGTTGCAGCAGGGAACCATCGCTCCCTTCTGAGGCTGGGTGCCGAAAGTTAAGTGAGGAACAGAGGCACAGTCCTGTCCTGTTGCTCAGAGGAGGGAGCAGACCCTACGTGGCCTCTTTGCTCCCTCCTCCTTTCTTGTCAGAAGAGGAGGTTATTCAGAGATGCCAGGCCCTGAGAGTGAGTGCTTCTTCCAGTGGCGGTGCATCTTGCACCCTTGACTGAGCAACTCTCCAGCACAACACGGCCAGATGAGAGAATGGCTAGAAGGTCACGCAGCTGTTCAAAGCATGATCATGCCTCTTTAATGTGGGGCATCGTGGTTTATACACTAAAAATGAGTCCTGTGGCACCTTAAAGACTAACAAATTTCTTGGGCATAACCTTTTTTGGGCTCCAGCCCACTTTGTCAGATACAGTGCATACACTGTTTGCCATATGAAGGTTTTCTTCAGCCTGGAAGACCTTCACTTTTTAAATGACAACTTTAAGATTCTGGACGAACCATCAGCCAGCAGAGTTCTGGCCTGTTGAGCCTCTGTGTGGTACATCCATTGGATCCTTGATTTACACATCGGTGAGCCCTGCAAATAGTGTAGTGGCTAGCACCTCTGCTTAACATGCAGAAAGTCCTGGGTTCAATTCCCAGGGGGTTGGACTTGATGATCTCATGAGGTCCCTTCCAGCCCTATGATTTGATTTGATTTGATTTGACAGTGTGAAGTAAGGATTTCCTTTTAACTTCTAGTGCTGAACTAGAATTAGGGATGGGAAGAGATATGAAACCTGGACTCTGTGATAACTAATTCCTCCAGTATTATGCGTGTAACTTTGGCAGTGTGGTGAATTGCCTTTCTTAGTGACAGATGCCAAGATCAACATAGTAAACAGGATTTAAAGTAAGTTAAATACATACATGATCCCATGTTTACATTTGGTGCCTCTCAACAGCTGTTGTACTTGATGGTGTTGATCTCCGAGGCTACACTGCATGGTCGCTGATGGACAACTTTGAATGGGCAACAGGCTTTGCTGAAAAATTTGGCTTGTATTATATCAACTACTCCGATCCCAATCTGACCAGGATTCCTAAGGAGTCTGTAAAGTATTACACATCAATCATACAATGTAATGGCTTCCCAGACCCTACAAATGGACCACATTTGTGTCTCCAGCCACAGCCTGAAGGTAACTAACTAGAAATAGGGATTAATGATTAATATTAATGGATAAAAGCATCTTAATTATTTTTACCATTATGTAATAAAGTGCATTACTTTGTCAAATTCCCTACAGCCCTAGCACAATCCATATTAAGGGCTCAGTTACAGTAGTTGTTAAATGAGCTATTGACAAATACTACAATGGAAAGATTTTTCTTACATTGAATTAGATGGGGCTGCTCCTTACAGTTTCAAATATTACTTTGTTTTAATAAATGAATAACTTTTTTTGCTCCAGATTGAGAATATTGTCAAAATTAGGAGTTTCAGTCCACACCGTCCAGGACCAGTTGGGCTAACTTATGAATTCTATTTCCTTGCAGCATGTAATGTTTGTATCACATTTTTGGCATATAATGTTTTTCAAAACATAAGGATCTCATATTCTTTGAGGGATGTAATTCTCTTTAAATGAAACAGCTCCCTATCCAACAAATAATCTCTACTTAAGGGCATGGCAGACAATGAAGCTGACACTGCAACAAATTAAAATAACTTTTGAATATTATTTTCTGCTATTTTCAAAAGTGGTTCCTGAGGGTCAGGTAAACATGACTGTTGGATTAATATTTAACCTTTTTGTTGCAGACGGGTTTCCTTATGGTCTTGTTCAGATTAAAATAACCAATTACTCATGTCTCTTCTCCCACCCATTATGAGACAGGGGTCTGACTAGCAGCCCTGAATAAGTAGTGAGACAGCCCCTAGTTCCAGACACACAGCTCATAACAGGTATTGGTGATTTTCATTTTGTGTCTTCCCAGGTACGACTGCGCCAACTGCTAGCACCATGGAGCCCATGCATGCTGCACCCAGTGGGAAAGTACAGTTTTTGGGATTAAATTTATCATCATCAAATGCAGAAACAGGACTGTATGCACTCTTTGCTTTAGCTGTGATTGGGGTGTTAGGACTTGCTCTTTTTTCATACAAATATGTTAAGTTAGTCAAAAGAGCAAGTAGGAATTAAGTAAAATGTAAACTTTTGAAGCATGTGTTTATAGCAGGCTTGTCCAACGTGTGGCGCATGGAGCCACTGCCCACATTTGTGTGGGGCTAGGCCTGTAAAGAAAAGATTTGCTCACCAAAACGAGAAAAGAATTGCAATGCAACTCCTCATCCAAAAAGGTTGGACACCCCTGATCTAGAGCATAAGATGTTCCCTTCTTTAAAGTCTTAAGGGCTAGTCATAAAATACCATCTTGCGCTGTTAGCTGGGGATGACAGATGAAAGAACCAATTAGCATGTGTAGTGCAGAATAACTGTCTACACCTGTTTTTTAAAGGCTAATGGCTGGCAATCCATTCACCACTTCTGAGCTAATGAACTGATTGTTAAACTGGCTCAAGGACTAACCTCAAGGCAAATGCTGAATTGCACTAAGTGACTAGGACCAGGATAATATCTAACAGCTTTGTTGTTTTTAAAATGAGTAAGATCACTGGACTTAGAGCTGAGAAGTGTAATTTCCATCTGTCCCCTCATCCTGGATATAAGCCTCTCTTTCAGAGGCCCACTTTGCTGCTCATATTTACAAAGGTTAAGCAACATAGACATACTGTAATTCCCCTTATATGCAACTATTTTGATTTAACATTACATCATTAATTTGATCATTTTTATAAAAATGAACTTAATTAATTTGCATAGTAAGTAAAATTAACTGTCATTTTTATTCTCTTATAGTCGAGCAAGTTATTACAAAATTGGAATGCATACCACAAGTTGTCCTTGAATTTCATACATCAAAGCTTTCCAGAAAGTTTAGCCTGGTGATGTAGCATTTTTCCCATTAAATTATAGCATGAGTCATGTTTGTTTTAAAGCCTCTAATTGTCGTCGTGAACCTGTCAGTGTTCATATTACAGCAGCACCAGAGGCCCAACAGTTCTAGACATTTCAAGTTAAAATTACAAACGAAGCCTCAACTTTGCTTGGCATGTCCACATGACGACAGGAAAAATTTTAAGTTTTAGCTGAGACTACTCTGAATTGGTGTTTGAGTTTTTATAGTAGCACCTATCACTTCTAGTACTAAGCTTTCAGAAATGCAAACACAAACTTGGTTGGGGTGTAGTGAATGGCTGTACTTGCTTCCTGTATTCACCCTCCTGCATCAAAGCCAGGCTGCTTTTGACTCTGTATCTTGCCTCCTGCTTACTAGAGCTGCCTTTATTTATAGCTGGAGTCCCTATGAGGAAAATTAAACAGTGAAGATAATGCAAATGAACTTGTGTAAGTGCAACCGAGGGAGAAGTTTGTCCCTACCTAGTAGATGTGATGATAAAATGATGCAACTTGAGCAGACAGTTATCACCCCTTTCGTTAATGGCCTGTCACCCAGACTTCTGGCACTTGCTAGTTGTGAGCTATGAAGAAAAGCATTCAGGGGAGCTTTTGTACATGCGCTGGGCATGTTACAGTCCCTTAGATGTTCCACTTTCCCTGAGAAATCCAGTGTGCAGCTAGACAGCAGCCATGGAGGGCCTGCACCCTCTCCTCTTAACACTGTGTTCCCTTGAAGCAGCCTAGCAGCTCCCTGGAGTGAAATAATGCATACACGTGGCTCATGCTCTCCTATAACTGGAAGCAAAAAGGCTTGGCGTACAGCAAGAAAACTCATTGTGTATATACAGTGATTGTTCTATGCAAAGTACTGCAGAGAAACTTTATACAAAAGTAGGAACTTTTAGTTTTTTGAAAAAGTTTATTGAGTGGTTGGGGATTAAAAACTACAAGGTTTTGCTGGAGGCTGCAAAAGCAAAGAGAAAATTAAATAAATTATTTGCTAACTAATGCCTCACTCCGTGGCCTACCAAGATCTTCCTATTAATGCTGGGTTTTACACTGCTGTAGCAGAATAATCAGATTTAAAAGGTGCCTTCCACTATGGCCATAGGACTAAGTGAGTATGAAGTCTCTAAGTTTCAAATCCTTTAATTCTTGAGTTTTTACCATGTTAAATAGCAAAGCAATCAGCTCCACCCACTTTAGTTTTGAATTAGGCAATCGTATTTCCATCGTAGGGATATGAAATAAAGCATTATATAGTTCACTCAGTGTACCACACAAGCCCTGCTATCCAGAAGTTTTAGTTTCATTAAATCAACTAAGAAAAACAATGATTATTGTCCAGTTACTCAAAATTACATTTGTTGGGTGGAATTTCCATTCCAAGTATTATTTTCATCTTCTCCATCATCTTGAGTCCTCAACCTATATATTCTTCCTTCTTTTTTGAAGTCCTCTCCCCGCTTTTCCAATATTCGTTTCCTGACTGCTTGCCTAGATATGAAGAAAATACAAATTGAGAGCTGTTTGTATTACGTTTCCCTCCACCAAGTCTCTACTTCTCGTTTTGAAGTCTGCTTTGTGTGTGACGACAAAATTACTTTCCAATAGACCACAGAGTTCAATTTAGCTGCAGCCATGTGACTTTAGGAGCCGAGCAGATCCCAGCTGGGGAAGCGATCAACAAACCAGCCTTTAGTAGTGGCTCTGACATGGAGAGAGAGCCTTTGCAGCTTCTGGGTGTAAAGAGCAGGTGAGGCAAATGAAAACTTCAACTCTCAGATTAGGTAACTTTCCTGAACAACCCTACCTTAAGATTTAAAGACAGGAGGGGAAAGAACGAACAGATTTTGGAGGCAGTCTGCTACCCAGGGGAAGGAAGGGCAGCACTTCCACCCCTCCCAGCTATTTTATTCATTAAGGCCACATTCTTGAGAACTAAATCAATGAGCTCCTGGAATTCAGAGGTATAACCCAGAATCTGACTGATGGTTGGGTTTTAGTTACAAACTCCCCTCTTGACAGGCACTCTATTGCTTTGGACAGGGGACATTTTTTCCCCTGAAAATCATCACTGGCGCCCCAAGCATAGGAGAGGCTCATCACCTAAGAACTCCGAGCTGTCAAATATGGTGAATAGTTTCAGCTGAATAAAAAAATGAAGGGGGGAATGTTTTTAGAAAAGGAAAAATTCATTTTAGTAGAACAAAATAGGAAAAAAATAGTAGCAAAAAGCCATTCATGAATTCAGGTCAAATGTGGTGAGTAGTTTCAGCTAAACAAAAAATGGATGGGGAAAATTTTTTTAAAAACGCAAAATTCATTTTTAAAAGGATAGTTTGAATCAACCCCTGTTCTTTTAAAATATTCAAATATTTTCCTTCACCTGAATGAATTCTTTTTTCATGGGGGAAAGAACAAACAATTTTGCTCTGCTCTACCTTATGATCATTAATAGGGAACTAATATCCACATTTTACAGAGGGAACTGAAGCGTGAGATAAATTGAGAGAGACTTCCCCAAGATCACACAGGAGATTGGTGGCTATGCAAGAACTGAACCCACATTTCTTAAATTCCAGTCCTGCCTGACTCACAAACCTGTTGTGGGCCAGCAGCAAGGCTGTAAAATAAACAAATAGTCTTATTCCCAACTACAAATTAAAAATATCAGATGCCAGTCAGATCTGCCTACCTGTTTGGTTCCACTGTACTAGATGGTGAAGGATTTGAATGTTCCTGTTGATGTTCTGCTCTTACTGTTGGTTGCGATGGGGGAGGGCTGGTAAATAAGAAGTTGCTAATAAATCTCCAGACAGCAATGAGCGGATACAGAAATGTTCCCAAGAACTTCCAAAGGTCTCCACCTGAGGCTTGTGCTACTGCCATAGCAGGTCTTCCCGCCTGGTCAAGGAAAAAGGAAGACAAGGCGTTTTAAAGAGCTACAGGATAGTTGACAGACCACTAGCTGAAAAGGACTTCCATGTCTATAGCCAGACACCCAAATATTTCAGTTTGTTCCCACGACTCCAATTCCACCCCTATGATATAATGTACGCTTGAAGGGAGGTCTGGGCCCTGACCACAAATGGGCAGCTTGCTGTCAGTGTAATACACAAAAAATTTATTCAACTCTTTCTGCACCAGATCAGGGGAGTCTTTCACAGGCTGAGGGGAGCTAAAGTAAAAGGGGTCGCTGAGTGAGAACCAGCGCAAAGCAGGTACCCAAGGCACCGTCAGCACTGGAGCCAACACAGGCAGTGAACTGCTCATGCTTTGGCGTTTCACTGCCACTGCGGTATGATTGTGACTCAGACAGGTATTTTCACTGCTCATCCTTCCTGTTTAAGAATAACGCTAATTGATTTTTAAATGTTAGTCTGTGTCTGAGGTTAGTCTAAGGCTCCACAGACATACATACCAATACAAAAGCTGGCCATTTTTTATTTGGGGGGAGATAAAAAGGCAGGGCAGCAAGCCTAAATCCTAAAGATTCTATTTTACCAGCTTCTGACCCCTAACCATATTTAACTTCAAGCTTCCCAAACACTGAGGGATTTAAATCCCCTTTGCAAACACAAATCTCAACCTTAACTGTGGAAACAAAGCCGCTAATTAACAACACACTACTAGGAGGAGAGTCACCTTTTGAACCAGACAAGAACTGTGTCACAGAATTACACCAGTTGAGATGACTGTTTAGGACTGGTAATATAACACAGAGAGAGACTGTGGCTAAACCGTACCTGGACTGACACACACAAGCCTGGACCTAGTTATTTGAAAAGAAACAGATACTTGCCGGCAACAACACCACTGAAGCACTGGGTGCCAGCTCCAGCTCCAGCAATTTCTTTCCATAATCTTCTTTGGTGAACTCCCTTCTGGGAAACATTGTAGCCAAGGAAAAGTGACCGTAAGTGTTGCCAACAGTCTGTTAGGATGCAACAAACGAATGATGTTATGTTTATGCTGATATGGCTTACGTTCAAAGTCTGAACAGATTGCCCCTTCCAATCAGCTTTTCTGGAACAACCCCCTCAGTTCTATTTCAAAAATAAAGGAAACCTTCACACCAGAGATGTGCATGATTTTCCCAAGTGATTTCTTCCTTCCTGCCCCTTATGTCCTTCATTGACTAGAATGTACATTCTTCCAAAAAGAGTTAATGCTTCTCTATTTGAAAAGGTTACAGTCAGAGCCCTCATTTTATACAAGAAGGGAAAGTGGAGTCCCTACACTGATATTTGGAAAAACAAGCTATGTCCTAGCTGCGAGCCAGGGCCAGAAGCAGCCACATGTTGCCACAGGCAGCTGGGCCCTGCATCCCCAGCTGGGGCTGGAGCGGCTGCCACTGCTGTGGGTGGCCAAGCCCCAGATTCCCAGCTGGGGACAAGGCTGCCGTGGCTGCGGGCGGCTGGGCCCTGGATCGGGCCGGAGACCAGGAGAGGCGGGCCCCGCCAGACCTGGGGCACCGGCGCTGGGATTCGGGGCACGTGCCCAGGTGCCCAGCGACGCCCCTGCTGTGAGCCTCTCTGAAGTCAACGTCTGGTAGCTTATAATGTCCACCTTAGCAATAAGATGGACTACAGCCCACAACGTCGAGCCCAACATCTCTTGTAACTTAAAAATAAAGGAGATACTGATTTACCTGTGCAGCAAATTGCCGAGCTTCTTCCAAGAGGGCTTCAGAAGGAAACTGATTAGTAAAGGAAGATCCATCTGGAAGGCGGAACTGGATTCTTGCTATAGCACTGTGGGAGACATTTCACTTTTAGTCTGTGCACATGAGAATTTCAGGCAAGTCTTCCCAGACCTTTAGTATTTAGATATAGAAAAGAGTGCTTAGAGTTAAAGTCAGAAAGATTGTCAGTATGGATCCACAGATTTGGTAGAGCACAGGACTGAAGGTTGCAATGCTCTGTCTAGAAATAGGAGCCAATGGATCATGCATGTAGTCTTCACAGAAATGAGCTTTAGATGCTATGTTATACAAACAGCCAAGAGCACCAGCACCCAACCATCCTTCTATTGAGTTTTTTAACTTCCAAAATAGGGACAGAGGAGACACAGCATGGACTGTGCTGTCAAAAGAAAGAACAGTGTCTATTCACAGTGTTGTCCCCGTGGACTCTACTGTTAGCCCGTGTGCCAAAGATCAGATTCTTTGGACAGTAGTGTTTGCCGAGCCCATGCCTGGACTCTGGATGTCTTTGTGCTCCAGCCTGTAGGGCATGAAAAGCAGGACAGACTCAACCATCT
Source organism: Podocnemis expansa (assembly GCA_007922195.1). Lineage (NCBI taxonomy): Eukaryota > Metazoa > Chordata > Testudines > Podocnemididae > Podocnemis > Podocnemis expansa. The sequence continues at coordinate 18,539,185 of ML681984.1, read as the reverse complement.
CTGAGTTCCTTTGCCATTACAGAATCTGGGAGGAACAGGATTCCCATAATAGCAGGGAAAGAGGATGAGTCAAGGAATATGGACAACACATCTCAGAGAACCAGTTACTGCAAAAGCAGTAGTCACTCATTCTTCCTTCAGTGACTGTCTACCTGGATTGTTGACTAAAAGGTATTTATCCATTTGCATAGAGGTGAAGAGAATCCTTCTTAAATCACTGACAGGACAATCATACCAGAACAGACATCCAATTCTGAAGCCTCTTTCAAAAGAGTAATGTCCTGTAAATGTGTGAACTGAGTTTTGTGATTTGAAAAATAAATACAGTCTTCAAATACAAGAAGTTGCCTGAGCTCTAATGTAACTAGATGAACCCAATTTGGCCCCTTCATAACATATTGTGCTGGAAAACCATGCAGATGTTCTGAAAATACTGCTTGACCTCTAACTCTTTCTACAAAACTAGTCTAAACTTCCTTCTGAATGATTTTGTCCTGTCATTGTAAAAGGGCCATGGGCTTCCCTCAAAGCCTGTGGAAGAAAACTGGGAGATGAATGAACTGGTTTACATGGAACAACTGTGGACAAGAGTCTAGGATGAGGTCTGAGAACGACCTTGTCCTTATGAAATACCATGTAGGGACTGAACTTCCCATGCTCAGTAGAGCCCACCACAGATACAAATATGTGGATCTGCATCCATGGATGTGGATATCCACATATTTGCAAGGCTCTAGCGCTGTGCAGATAAAAATGTGGACCTGTATCTGATCTGCATCCAAAAGAAACAGTCTACAGATATCCACATTGTATCCGTGGATGCAGATTCCACAGATATAACATGGATATCTGCAGATTTGCAGGGCCCTACTCTGAAGATGAAGTAACCACTGAAAAAAGGCACTCTCCATAGATAAGTGGTAACAGGAACAGGTTGCTAAGAACTCAAAGGCGAGATCCGTCAACACTGGTGATACTATTGAGGGAGTGGGCTCTGGAAGTTGGAGAGAACATGAACAAAGCCCCCTTCTAAGGGACACTTCTAGAAAGGGGAGGCAGGAATACCGTGGGCCTGGACAGCAAGGAATGTAAAGATATTGGTGCTGGATGGACTCAGTATGTAGATGACAAAGTCAAGGTTACTTCAGAGCTAGACGACAGTCCAATATTGCTGAAATAGCTGTTGTCACGGTAGAACGTCTGTCACTGGGAGCTGAACCAGCATTACTGCAAAAGTGGAAAATGTCTTGGAAAGTACTAGTATAGACTCAAATGAGACAGCTTTTAATTCACATAAGGAAATAAGATAATAGACATTTCACAAAATTCTAGTCCGTTCTCTGCTACTTTACACATTGATGAGTGAGTACAACTAGGACTATGTCTACATTACACAAACATGTTGACACACAATAAGCAGCAGGGGTGCCACTGGCACTGGGCTTACGGGGCTTGAGTCCCAGGTCTGCCATGTTGGTGGGGCACTTACAATGCTTAAGCCCTGAGTCCCGGTGCCCGAGCCCCAGGTCTTTTCCCAGGCCAGGGGCGCTCCTGATAATAAGTACAATTATAGTAGCTGCTGACGTCCACACTGCCATCCTTGGGCTGGTGGAGTTCATCCTCACCAGGACCACTTCCACTGACAGAAGTGGCAGAACAGAGAGAGCAACCTCTCAGCTCTCTGCAGAGATCCCTCAGGCTCCCATCTGCCCCCGCCTGGGGTTTGCCTGTTCCCTGGTGGCAGTGGCTGCAGATGCTCCAGGGCTCACCTGGGTCCCAGGTGGCAGCAGCTGCTCTGGGGTTCGCCAGGCCCAGGTCCTCCACCACTGTAGCCTGGAACCCCAGGAAGCCCCAGAGCGGCTGCAGCCCAGGACCTGGCCAAGTCCCTGGTATCTGCTGGGAACTGAGACAGGCTGCATGTTTATTCTCCCCCTGAAACTGACAATCCAGCTCTCATTCTCTGGCTATGCTGAACTTAATCTGAATATTGAATCTGACCTAAGCCCTACACCATTGGCGGAGGCAGTGTTCAAGGTCGAATTACAGGGGCACTTAATTCGAATTTACAGCCCTGCAAGTGGAAATGTGGACTGGAGAAGGTCGATGTAAGTTGCCTCATGCTGACCTCTGCTCTCAGTGTAGACCTGCCCTGAGAAGTAAGTATTGTCGTGCTATAAGATGGATCCACGTAAAAAAGAGTAGATTTATGATCCTGCTGCCTATCAGTCCTCAGGCCCTAAACAGCACAAACCAGCTGTCCACAGAAATAATGCAAAAGCAAAAACAGATAATGCAAGAAAACAAAGGAAGCCACATGTTTGTACATACTTCAAGTTGAAGACTATGAAAAACAGACAAAGGTTCTCAGAGTTAAAGCAGAGGAAAAATATTAAACAGAGTAAGATTTCTGCATATTCTGGATAGTAACATTTATCAGTCTGGGAGTCTTCATGAAGAACATGCTTTAAGCAGAAAGTTATAAATATTTCTTGAAAGAACAGCAACATTTAAATCATTCCAGCAGTGTCACCTGGTAGATTAGGCCCTGACAAAGTCTCTCTGCTTCAGAGCTAAGGTAGCAGTTTCCTCTCTGCCCTCCCCCAAAATATACATGATTGTATTGGCCCAGTGCTCACCTTCTTTCCTTTAGGGAGGCTTCTCGTCGAGCTTCTGCTTCGGCCTGCTTAGCTTGCTGTGCTGCAGCTTTTGCAGCTTCTGCTTCTTCCTTTGTCTTTGCAAAGCGAGCTGCTCTTTCAGCACGATCCTTTTAATGTGAAACAAAAACTGTCCATTAATACCTGTTCAGACAGACAGAGCAAGAATATCTACAATCAACAGTGATTTGCTCTTGACATGAGCAGAGGAAAGGGGATAAAGCCTTTCATGTTGCAGAAACTGCAAGAAAGAAACTATTCAGATCTCCTAACTGTTCAGCAGTTTGTGATTTGATAAGCTGTGCATTCTGCTGAATACAGGAATTCAGGCTTGCTTTTACCCAAAAAATTTCTAAAACCAATTTTGCTACAAGAAAAAAGCACCTTTTCCTTGTGTGCACAATCCACTTTTAAACAATTTTTGTATAAAGAAAAATTACTGGTTGTAAGCTGAAAAATTGGATTCTTGCCACAAATCTGTAGTTTCCAGAGGCTCTGACAGTAGGTACCACTGATTGAAAGTAGAGTTTCTAACAACAAAAAAATGTGTGTGTGTGAGAGAGAGAGAGAGAGAGCGCAAAGATTTTCCCTCACAGTATCTGCAGGGTCAGCTGTGCAGCCCCCTGGAGTGGCACTGCCAGGGTGCACTATAATCAGGCTCAGCTGACCCTACCCTCCTCCGTTTGTTTTGGCCAGGAATTCCAAAAAAGGGGTAGGAAGGCAGGAATTAGAATGGCCAAGAGCAACGTATCTCAAAGAACACAGGTTACAGGTAAATAACCATTTCTGCTTCTTCGAGTGATTGCTCCTGTCCATTCCACAACAGGTGACTCCAGAGCTTTACCTCAGGAGCTGGGTCGGAATTAGAGCCTCATGGAGTGCTGGATAACCCGACTGCTGCATCATCACTTGTCTGCTGCACAGTGCATCATGTACTGAAGCTAACAATAATAGGAAGGGGGAAAGCTGCTAGCAAGAGCAAGTAGCTGTCCCAGCGACCATCAGGGTGGTAAGAAGAAACCAGGGAGGGTACAATCAGCCAAGTCTTATATAGAGCGCCATACTGGTGCCACTCCAGGGGCTCCACAGCCAACCCTACAGTTGGGGGGGGGGGGGGGGCCGGACGGGACAACTTTCCAGTGATCCATGCACCTAACGAAGAGTGGACATGAACAATCACTCGAAGAAGAAATACTTTTACAACAGGTTTGCAATTTCACTTTAGTCTTCCAGTACACTGAGGGAGAAGGAAAAGGCTTGCAACAAATTACTACATTCTCAGCAATATGATCAATTTATGTATTTTTTTAAAAAAGCATTTACCATTGCAATCTGCTGCTTTATACGCTCCCTAGCTGCTTTTTCTTCTGCCTTTTCTCTGTTCCTTTCTTCTAACATTCGTTTTGTCAATTCTTCTTCATGTCGTCTTCTGTAGTCCAACATTTCCTTCCCCATTTTTCTTCGATCAATTTCTTTCTTGATTTCCTTCTAAATGAAACAAATGTGCATTACAGAATTCAACTAATAAAGTATTTATTTTGGACAAAAGCAAAATGATTTTAATTGAATTTGAGCCTGGACTGAAGGTAAGTAGATTTAAAATATAATCTACTTAAAGAGTGTTATTTAAAGAAAAATCTCAACGATTCAGAAGAAAACCAAACAAGAACACAATTGATAGTAGATCTAGTTACACTTTTACCTGTTCTTCTTCTTTCCTTTTTTCTTCTCGTTTTTCTTCAAGTTTTTTTGTTATTCTAAATAATAAACCAACAAGATTGAGAGAATTTACAACTCTGGGTAATTTTAATTTTGGCTTTTAAAAGGGTTAGGCAAAATTCAGTTCTGTCACATATTCTTAACAAAAGCAAAACCGTGAAGATATCTATGAATATGACTCACTAATCCCATTTTGTCAACCCATTCTGTATTAAATAGGGAGTGCTGATTCACCAGCCAGTTCCTAGTCTCCAATATTTTGATGTTACCTGTTTTAATAAATCCCTTCCATCATTTATATTATGCATGTCATATTTTTATATTGACCAAAAAGAGTCTCATGAGGTCATTCAGCCATAAAAATGCAATAATTTTACACTCTTGCTATAAATGGAAAAAGAAAACCACCCATAACTAAGATGTCAAATTCAGGACCAATGAGAAGGTCAGGATTACTGCATGTCCCTTCCCACAAATCTTTCCATATGGAGAGTTTAGATGCTTCAGTAGGTCCTTGCCTCCCCCCTGCCATCCAGTGCAACCTGGCAAGTTATCCAGGCCCACCCTGGTTCTTCATCTACCTGTGCTCTCTTTCTCAACAATGGTAGAAGCTTTAGTCTTTCTGGAACTGAAGTAGGAAATGATTGGAGATTTATCAGATATGTAAGTGGCACATTCTTTAGGAAGATGATGTGAGAGCACAGAGACAGAAGCAGTCATATAGCCATGTGCTGTAGGGGAGGCTAAGTATCTGAAAAACCACCTCTAAGTGACAGGACCTGGGCAGTTCTGAAAATGAGTCATGGTCATTGAACTGGGGCACTGAGAATTCAAATCCAACCCAGGGCACATGGTTCCAATTACACACTGTCAGCATTTCAACCATTACACCCATTCAAGTGGAAAAGCAACTGAAGTAGGACTATTAGCATTGCCAAAGGCTCAGTGGGTGTCTTGGGCAAGAGACGACCTGTCCCTACTGATCCTGGGGGTAGAGCGTGGGCAGCTCGCTTCACCAGTATCACTGAGCATGCTCAGTAAAACCAAGCAGCAAATTTGGAGCAGGGGACATGATCCTGCATGTCTCACCCATCACCGCCTCTGGATTTGGGATGCCTAACTTAGCCTCTCTGCTCCTGAGTTTCCTATCTGATGAATGGCAATAATGATGTAAGCTTCTCTGAGAGCTAAGCACTATATAAGAGCTAGGTCTTTTGATTATATCATCTGCAACCCAAGGTGAGTACAGCTGTCTGTGTCAACACTAACTCCTGTCAACAAATGCTTACTATTTGTGTTTAAAATAAATAGCAAATTAAATGGCAAAAAGCTTGGTCGCACAGAGTTATGGTTTCCTGGTGTTAGCTCACATCTTTCTAGAACGTTGAGTTCACAAAATTCAGATGTCTGAAAGCCAGACAATACAGAGTTAATGTAACCACCCAGACTACCTTAGCTCTGCCCTCTTCCAGTCATGTCCCAATATGCCCATAAAATACACCCCCCATCCCCACTCTACCATTTCATGATAATGGGCAAGAGCTACTCGAACACAAAGTCTATTGTCCTGACAGAATAACACGATTGCAAAAATTAACCACTCCATACCCTTTTATAAGCCCTTCATATTTACACACAGGATTCAAGCCGAATTATACCTCCTCCTGCTTGCTCCCTACTTGTTAAAATCAGACTGCTCTCATACTCCATCTCACCGCCGACAATCTGGCAGCAAATTCAGTTTCCAAAGGGATAGCCATGTTAGTCTAGTCCAGCAAAAAAACCAAGGAGTCATGTAGCATTTTAAGACTCTCCCATGAAAGCGCATGTGAAAAATAGATCTGTTAGTCTTAAAGCAAATTCAGTGCCCTCCTACTTACACAAGAGAGGCAAACCTGTACTGAACCATCAAGGTATACATGTACCTTTTTTCTGATACCACACATGGGTGAAAGGGACTCGGACTCAGATCCCCATCATGTCTCACTACCAGAGCTGCTCTTCAGCTACAGCTAACGCACTGAATGTAACTGAAGTGCATGCACTTCATTCCCAGTGACCACTGCCTGCTCCCCGGGGACAAAGTTAAGGGTGTACAGTTATTTAACTCTATTTCATGCTTTTCAGAAGTTTGAGTTTCATGAACTTGATGTTCGGGAAGGGCCCAGGCCATCCCCAGACAACCTCAACACTGCGTTAACAACTTCCTTCCCCCCAATTAAGTCATACTGAAGAATAAAATAAATCTTTTGACCCTAATGTTAACCATAAACCACAGGTCTAGTTCACTGAAAGCATAGCCATCTTTGATTGCTTTAGAAAGAGCTTTTATTTCACTTAAAAATACTTCTTGACAATTTAAATCTCAGTTTTAGGTGGTTTTTAGGACACCATCCATGAAAGCTTATGCAATAAACAAATCTGTTAGTCTTTAAAGTGCCACAGGATTCCTTGTTTGTTACACAATCTTTGCTCACTGGCAATACTTCATTGAATTTTTTAAAGGACCCCACCCACCTTCCCCTAAGTTTAATATTAAAGATTTCTTGGATAATGAACAGTAGCTTTCCAAACAGTATCACTCAAAGTGGCAGAAAAAGTACTAACATGCCTATTCAACTTCCCACTACCAACCTCTCCATTAATCCCTGTTAAGTCCTAAATTTATTTGTTTATAAGATATTTTGAAGGAAAAAGGTTTCCTGCTTCCATTTGATTAAACACCCTTCTCACTATCTTGAGAGTCAGTTCAACAGCAAAATTATTGTATAACTGAGTGGAGACCTACCAAAAAGCATGGTTCACATACCAAACTTATCACAGTCAAAATGAGAGAAAGAAGAGTTTCCATGTCCATGTAGTCACCACGTCACAACAAAAGTCAGTTAATGAATGGCCAAAGGGCTGTTTCAAATTAAATTTAAGATTTCACAGATTTGGTTCTGAGTGGTAGATCAGCACACAGCACTCAAATGTGTCATAAGGGAAAATCTGTTAGCTTGGGTCTCAGAAATTAGATACTTAAGATTAAAATAGTCACTAGTTATAGTCATTTCTAAAAAACATTAAAACGTGAAAATAAATATTTCAATCATGCCATTTTGGTTCTTACCACTATTTTTACCTAAGGAAATGTAATTAATCTTCAAGAAACTTTTATTATTTGCAGTATTTTAGACCAGACAGAAAGTCTACCAAATAAATAAAGACAAACCTTTCCACTTTGGTTGCAAGGTCATTCACACCCTGTGGTTCAGTCAGTCTCTCATCTGAAGAATTACTTGATTCCTGCAACTCATTTGTTTGGACTGAATTTTCTCTACTTTCAAGTGCTTTAAGAAGTCATAAAGAAGGAAAAAAGGCATATTTGTCATTGTAGAAAAACTGAGAGCCCATTACTCCAGTTACTACTATTTCTGCTAACTACTATTACTATTTTGCTAACTCTTAAAAGGACATGCTGGACTGTGTTGTATAACTACTGTTTACCAAGCATTAATTCTTCTTAAAAAGATGTTTTACTAATAAGGTCAATAAACTAAGAGGGAACAAATATTTAGAACTGAATCTAATAACACTGTAGTTAAATAGATTATTAATTACTGCATTAAAAGCACTTAATTTTCTATTCATTACAACATGAAATGACAGAACTTGTGGCTTGTTCAGTGGGCTTTCTGCAAGATGCGCTCTGAGAAAATCCTGGCATCCCAACAAGGCACTAGAGTTTTATCACCATTTATGTTAATTTAAGATGACTTCAATCATGATGTTAATATTTCAAGACCAAAACTAGCATAAATAGAGATGTTAATAATTACCAGCAGAAGTGCTTATTTTCTCAAGTTGTGTTTCAGAAAGCTCAACTGCTTGGGACTGAGCATTTTCAGAAGTGACGGTAGACTGAAAGGAGGGACACGGAGCAGGCAACTGATTCTCATTCTCTAATGCTTCATTTTTTACTGCATGCATCTTAGAAAGAAAAAAAGCAGTGACAGACAAAACTACAAAATTTTTACTCTCAGGCTTGAAGCTTAAGCCTTATGACACCCCCCCCCCTTTGGAGGGTGAAAACAAGTTTTTTAAGCCCTGTCCCAAACACAAAAATAAACATTCAAAAAATCAAATATGTTGTGTCCCAGCAGAACTGCAACTTTCTTCCTAGCCTGCATGCATTGAAAACGTGTGAATCCTTTTATTAAGAAACTTATGCTTAGATTTATCTTACACTTCCTTACACGATTTTAATGTTTCTTCCCATCAAAACTGAAAGTTACATTAGCACACTAGAACCATGTTTGAATATGATTACGGCTGGAACGTAGCGCCAATCCTACGCTTTTCTGTCCACAGATCACATTAAAGATGTTAAAAGGTGGGTGAGATAGTGTCTTTTACTGGACCAACTTCTACTGGTGAAAAAGACAAGCTTCCGAGCTTCATGTCTCAGAGACTCAGTCTATGTCCACACCATCACTTATGCCATGTGTTGCTCAGAGGTGTGAAAACTGCACACTCCTGAGCAACATAAGTGTTGCCGGCATAAGTGGTGGTGTGCTTCTCCTGACAACGTAGCTACCACTGCTCGCTGAGATGGTTTTATTATGGCGACAGGAGAGCTCTCACCCATCAGTACGCAGCAGCTACATGAGCAATTTTACAGCAGCATAGCTTCTCTGGTACAGCCCTACCATTATAAAGTCACTAATGTGGACAAGCCCTTAAGAGTGTTACAGTGAAATCATGGTCACTTGATTTATGGCTTATGACAACCACTTGCAAACCACCAACCCTTCTTTGGTCTAGCACTAAGTGTTAACTGTCCACTTCACTGTGAATGGACTCTTGCAACATCTGTTAACTCCTTATCTGTAACAATCTCTACCAACCCATGAAAATAAAATGGCTATCAGTCAGACCAATGGTCCATCTAAGGCCAGTATCCTGACTTTTCATAGCAGCCAGTGTCCTGTGCTCCAGACTGAATGAACAGAACAGGACAATTTATCAAGTGATCCATCCCATAATCCCATCCCAGCTTCTGGCAGTCAAAGGTCTGGGTAACTCCAGAGCACAGGGCTGCATCCCCACATCTTGGCTAATAGCCACTGATGAATCTATCCTCTCTGAAAATATCCAATTTTTTTTCTTTTTTAAACACAAGCATAGTTTTGACCTTCACAACATCTCTTGGCAACAATCACCATAGGCTGATTTACACTGTGTGAAGAAATTCTTCCTTTATCAGTTTTAAAGCTGCCTATTAATTTTATTGCATAATCCCTCATTCCTGTGTTACATGAAGGGATAAATGACACTTCCTTATTAACCTTCTGTACAGCATGTCAGTGTTTGGAACTCTACTATATCCCTCCTTAGTGACCTCTTTTCTAAACTGGAGAGGTGTTTTTTTTGAGAATTGCATGCAGTACTCAAGATGTAGGAGTGCCATGGATTTACCTAATGACATTATATTTTATGTCTTCCTCTCTGTCTCTTTCCTAATAGCTCCTAACATTGTTAACTTTTTTGACTGCCACTGCAAATTGAGTGGATGTTTTCAAAGAACTATAAATAATGACATCAAGGTCTCTTTCTTGAGTGACAACAGCTAATTTTAGACACCATCATTCGGTATATAGAGTTGGGACTGTTTTCCAATGTGCATTACTTTGCATTTATCAGTAATGAATTTTATCTGTTATTTTGTTGCCCAGTCAACAAGTTTTGGGAGATTTCTTTATAAATCTTCCAGTCTGCTTTGACCTTAACTATTCATCATCTGCAAACCTGGCCACCTCACTGTTCACCCCTTTTTCCAGATCACCCTTGAGGCATGCATTGCCCCCTCTCTACCATGATATCTGACCATATATTCCCAACATCTGATTCCTATTTTTTAACAAATAATTGATCCATGAGGACCTTCCCTCTTATCCTGTGGCTGCAAAATGGGCCATCTTTGCTTCTGCGCCTTCATTGAGAGACATTGACATGGCTTTCTGAAAGTCCAACTACATTTTGTCGACTAGATCACCCTTATCCACGTGTTGTCTTCCTCAAAGAATTTTAATAGACTGAAGCAGCAAGATTTTCCTTTACCAATACCATGCTAGCTCTTCCACAATATATCGTGTTCATCTGTGTGTCTGATCATTCTGTTCTTTACTGTGGTTTCAACAAATGTACCTGTTACTGAAATAAGACTTATTGGCCTGTGATTGTCAGGACATTGCCTCTGGAGACTTTTTAAAAAGCCCCCCCCCAAACTATCAATCCACCAGTCATCTGCTACAGGAGCTTTTTTAAGTAATAGTACATCCCAGTTAGTTCATATTCAAGTTCCCTCAGAACTCTTGGGCGAATACCATCTAATATCTTTCTGTCTCTAACCACCTCTTTTACTTTGTTTAGGCATGATGGCAATTTTTCTGGCTCTTTTTTTTTTTTTTTTTTGTTATTTGTCTGTCTTGGGAGGATGGAGTGGAAGAGTGGATATACATACAGTTTGAGCCTCTATTATACTGTTTTTGAGAAGTCTCCATGTAGCTAGCAGGCATTTCACTCTTGTAACTGCTCCTTTTAACTAGCCTCTTCGTTTTTGTATTGTTCATCTTTTTCAGGTTAGATCAGTTTGTATCTTTGTTGTTCATAACTTTGAGGTTCTGCTGTATCTCTGTGTCAACTGGGAATATAGCACCTCGGAATGAGATGCAGAAATAAAGTTTCTAGACTCCAGTAATCACTGATTCTTGGAGCACATAGTCCTGGTACCAACAAGGGAACAGGCAATTGATTTAAGTAGAACAGAGGATCTGCTCTGAGATCAGAAAATAGCTGAACCAGTTATCACTCACCGACAACCATAATATAATTAAATTTAATGTTCCCAGGATGGGGGGAAGATACCAAAGAACTACACAAAAGTGGCATTTAACTTGAAAAAAGATGAATACAATTAATATAATACAATACAATTTCAGAGTTTAAACAACCTCTATTTTCAAGGTGTTTATATCTGAGGTTTTACTGTAGTTGAGACCCCCCCATTATTATTGGGTTTTCTGTTTCTGCAGTCTTTTTTATTCTCTGATCATTTCTCAAATCACCATTACCATGCCAGTCAGGTAGTCAGTAGTATGTTCTTAACTACATACCCATTATTCAAGCATGGAATTTCTGTTCTTACAGTTTGATTCATTTGTGATTTTTTTTTTACTACCTCTGACACTTCTTCCTTCTACATACAGTGGTGCCCCCCCACCCAGTGCAACCTACTCTGTTATTCCTATATATTTTGTATTCTGGTATCCCATGTTTCTGTGTGTCTATTACATCAAAAACCTCATTTAACACCAGATGCTCTGATTCACTATTTTAGTATTTAGATTTCTTGCATGTGTATACAAGCACTTACGAAATTTGTCACTATTTAGTAGTTTGCCTTCATGTGATGTAATTAAATGAGACTTTTTCATTTGACTGTTTTTCTTCATTCCTGCCTCTACTTTTGCAACTACTATTCTTTCTTCTTTACTAGGATAAAGAACCCACCTTTTTACACATCTTTCCCTGAGAGATGTGTCTGTTTGAAGCATGTCCTACCTGTCAGTTTTCCTTCAGCCCTTAGTTTAAAAGCTCATCTATGAGCTTTTTAATTGTACATGGCAGCAATCTGGTTCTGTGTTGGCTTAGTAGGAGCCCATATTTCCTGGAGCCCTCCTTTCCCAGAATCTCTCCCAACACCACTGTCTCATCCACACATTAAGATCTCGCAGTTCTGCCTGTCTAACTGGCCCTGAGCACGAACTAGATGCATTTCAGCGATGCTACCAGGGAAGTCCAGGACTTTAATCTTCTGCCAACATTTGGCTGCCAGGTCCTCTCACCTACCTTTCTCCAGGTCACTGGCACCTACATGTATACAACCATTGGCTCTTCACCATCGCTGCACATAAGTCTGTCTAGATGTTACGATAGGTCTACAACCTCCACACTTGACAGGCAACTCATCTCATGGTTCTCTCAATTACCAAAAACCCAACTACCTATATTTGAAACAAGAGACTTCTCCATTACTATCACCTGTCTCTTCCTAATAACCGTGGTTCCCTCCTTCTGGTCTTTGCATGTTGAGGGAGGGGGAATTAAGAGGCGAGTGTTATTGGCCTCAGCTTAGAAAGCTTTATTAGATGTATCTGGTTCTCATGCTCCCTCTCTAAACCTTCTCACAAAACTCCCGTGATCCAGAGAACAGAAGCAATCATTCTGATCACTTACAAACTGGCTTTTTAAACCCCCATTCTCCCTCAGTAAGTCCCACCCCTTTGTCAACAGATTTAAAGGGATTAGGGATCAAAGGATGGCAAACTAGAGCCTTGTTAGGAAACAGCCCCCTAGGCTCAGCACACAGCTCCACCAAACAGTCTACCCTATGAACTTCAATAAACCAAGCACACCACAAAGTAACAGTCAACAGACTTACACCAAAGGTCATGTAGCAGTGAGGGAGGAAGGGGACACCCCCCTACCCAGCCAGATCAGATGAATCAACCCTGGTGATCATGTGGTGACAGATGTGAGGGCAATGTGGCTGTGACATGTGTCACTGCACTGATTGCCAAGGTTGATTTGGCTAATCCAAAGGTCACATAGTTGCTCCTCCTTCACCTGGAGGACTCCCATACAAAACTCCCACATGCTACTCCTGTTCGCTAGCTCTCAGTTTAACTGTGCTTAGCTTTGAGATTGTGTTTAGCTGATAGACTGAGTATCCGTCCCAGAATTGAAGAGCTCTGTGTCTTTCACCAACAGAAGTAGGCCCAATGAAAAACACCACCTCATACACCTTGTGTCTCTAATATCTTAAGACCAACACAGCTACAATGCTGTAGACATAAATGTAAGCTCATTTTGTTTTGCACCCACACTACAAATCCTGCTACAGTCACATTACTAAATGATGTTCAAGTCCTGCTAGAAGATTAGCTCTGAACACAGCAATGACTAAGAGCTGCCCAGCGTACCTATCCTTTTTGTGGCAGTGTAGCGCAGGTGCTCTAAACCTTACTTAACATTACATGGCTAACCGATTTTCAAAGTTAGTTCAGCTTTGCACAACATGGACAGTGCTGAAACTTTGCTGCCTGTGAATGAGAGAATACTAGTCCAGTAGTTCTTGCTGGAACTTTTTGGGCCCAATGACCTTTGGTCTCTTGAAGAAGCTTACATGGAACTCTCTTCTTCAGGTCAGTGCCTTCATGGCAACTTTTCATTAAACTGAAAAAACAGGTTTGTAAGCATGTGTTACCTGTTTGACTTTATGGATTCTGGTAATAAGCTCCTCTGCAGAGACACTGCCAGCAATTACTTCCAAGGGGATGCCATTGTCTCCTATAAAGAAGCTTGATGGAATACACACTACAGGATCTGCACAGTAACAGTAAAGGCCAATAAACGGATGAAGATAAAGCAGCAAGATTGAAGATAAATTTATGAATAAACTAGAGAGGGAGACTGCACCATATAAATCTGAAATCCACCAGAGCTGAAAGACTGGTCTAAATTAAAGCACTTCTCTCCGACACAAGACTTAAATGGAAATTATCATGCATGCATCTGAAATCAATACAGTTTGTGAAAGAATTCATAAACATCACAGAGCGGTGTATCATGTATAACTAATACAGGTAACCCGACTGTGCTTTAAAAACGAGAAGTATATTACTTTCAGTGCTAAGCACAACTGAAATTACAGTAACAAATCCATTAAAACCAGTGCAAATCTGATCGTCATACCAGTATGACAGTCTGATTTTGGCTGTACTCCATCAACACTAACTACTGAAAGAACCTCACTTTCAGTATTTCCTTGATATTATCTACAACTTTCAAGAATGTTCTTATAAGTATAGAATTTGCCCTCTTCCTCTCTGTCCCATCACCCACCACACAGAACTGTATGTTAAGTGGAAAGCTATTTATTATACATAATGGAATTACCCTTGATTTATACCTGTATAACTGAAAGTGGAATCCAGCCCTTGGAGTCAGATCAATTTGATCACTTTTCCTCTATCCCATTTCCACTGAAAAGTTTGGCAAACCATTTCTTTCTTTTGTAATTTTAAGTAGTAATACCAATATACATCACCAGTTATGGTCTTTCAAGTATCCAATGACCGAATTAGTCCTATCATGTAGAAAATCTGATGGTCATCTGTTCAGAGTCCATTATGTCTTTAGATGTTCAAACCATTTTAATTACATAGCTTTACCCAAATAACTAAAGGATAGCAGCTGGACATAATGGCTTGTAACTAAACAAATACATTAGTCACATGTACTCCTACACTTTATGAAGCAGTTTCAACCGTGTTTCTCACTTGGAATATTAATCCTAGGGACAGAGCCCTATGGCTAGACCCCTGTGCAGATACAAAAATGTGGATCCACATCCAATCCTCATCCACTCAGTGACAGTATCTATCCAGCCCATGATCCGCATGCCATGTTTTATCTACATCTGTAAATGAGCTTGGGCTCACAGTCAGCATTTTAGCTTTTGATTGGCTCCTTCCCCATGTGGGTCCCACCCAATTTTCTTTTGTTCTTCTTGCCTTGCATCTAGCCAAGTTCCAAAGGGTTAGCCGTGTAAAGCGAAAAAAAAAACAAAACAAGGAGTCTTGTGGCACTTAAAAGCTAACATATTTATTTATCGCATGAGCTTTCATGGGAGAAAATCCCACTTCGTCAGACACTTTGAAGATGGGGGAACTTACAGAATGGGATGAAAATAAAGGCAGGGGAGTGTAAGACATGGAATCAGGTCATTCTGCAACAGCAAATCAGAGCATTTGTGAGGATTCAAACTCTAGGGAACAGCACACGGGGGGTGTGTGTGAAGTCAAATTACCTATTATGATGTGAAAAGAATCCATAGCAGGGCTGAATCATGACTATGGATTCTTTTCACATTATAATAAGTAACAGGTAATTTGACTTCACCCTCCCTCTGTGTGCTGTTCCCTAGAGTCTGAATCCTCACAAATGCTCTGATTTGCTGTTGCAGAATGACCTGATCCCATGTCTTACATTCCCCTGCATTTATCTTCATCCCATTCTGTAAATTGCCCCATCTTCAAAGTGTCTGACGAAGTGGGATTTTCTCCCACGAAAGCTCATGCGATAAATAAATCTGTTAGCCTTTAAGTGCCACAAGACTCCTTGCCAATTTTTTTTTCTTTTCTTGTTGTGGTTCGCAAGCTGTGCCGTCAATCAGAATTCCTTGGCCACCAATGAAATCTCTGATGGCATGGAAACGTCAAATAAGGAAAGGAAGAAGTGGGCGGGGAAGTCATGGGGAATGAGCCAATCAAAGGCCAGCATGCTGATGGACTAACAGTGAGCGATGACTCTCCAAGCCACAGTCTGCTGTGACTGAGACTCTGATTGGCTGACAGACCACAATCAGAGCTGAGCTAGGATTGACTGGAGCGCCTCCTTGTTCCTTTGTGCTGCTAACACAGATCACAGCAGCAGCTGCAGCTATGGATCATACCCTAAGCAGATAAAAACAGAAACCGCATCCGTGAGTCTCTTCACAGCAATGGGTTTACCGTTATCCACACCCACAGATCTGCAGAGCACTACCTACAGCTGCAAAGAGCAAATCTCTCTAAAACAAAATGCATCTTCTGAACTGATTTTAAAAGGATACAGATTTGTGAGAACTGCAGACATGCCTCACTGTAGAAAGCAAGAGATATAGTTAGCATATCATTTTAATCACTTTGTACCAATCATAGATTAGAAAGGGTTAGTCCCCTCATGTCACAACCTATAAGTGACACCCTCAAAATATCAATAAACTGTGCCTATACACACACACACAGCCAGGGCTAGTGCTACAATTCTGACTAACTCAGTGAGAGAGTACAGTCTTTTTAAAATGCACATGCAGCATTAATCCTAGGGGTCAACACACGTCTTGGGTTTGTTTCTGCTGGGACATCAAGGACTACAAGATTTTTCAGTTGTGACACACGGAAATTTCTGGACTAGCTAAAATCTTCAGCTTGAAAAATTCAAAAGCCCTCTTAGAACACTTCATCATTGTGGGGTTCCTCACTTTCAGAAAAAGGACAAGACTCATCACCAACACCATAACTGGCTGTTGATTGCTGTACTGCAGGAGGAATGCAACTAGAATACTGTTAAAGATGGAGTAAATCATATACATCATCTGCTAACTTTCTTAGCCTCTGGCTGCATCAAGATGTACTTCACATGCAAAATCCTGAAGCAAAACAGTGCTACCTTTAAGTCAGGGATGTGTCTTAAAAAGTTAGGTATTATTATTATTTATTTATTAACTGAAACTAAAAAAGCCTGTACAACATGTAAAGTGTTAGAATATGACCAAACCTTTTGATATCAATTTTAATAGCAACGAAACCATCTGAGGCTGCTTCAGTCACCTTCTCGTCCTCCCAGCTGGCAGCCATCTGTGTGGACTGTTCATCATCACCTGCAAGAGATATATACCTTCTTATCACAAACATAATACATCACAAACTGCAAGTTCTGGTCTGTAACTGGCCTACCTAAAATTGCATACATTTGGCTCTACAAGGGACTGAAATCTTCACACATTTAAAAACCCCGTATTTTATTTGTTGTTTTTAAATTATTTATTTTATTCTCAACTGCAAGAAGTAGCTTGCTGCAAGACTTGCTCAAAAAATGGAGTGCTATAACAAAATGTAAATACTTCCAAAACATCTAAGAAAGCCTACAAAAATTATGATGAGTTAGTTAATGAAACAAATAAAAAATTTGAAAGGCAAAATCAAGACAGTTATCTGAAAGTGTGGTATTTTTCTTTGAAAGTAAACAGAAATCAGTATTCTGCAATTTGAACAGTGGAACACATATGCGGTTATCAACACGCACACCAAAGAGGCCTTGAACATTTTGAACTGGGAATAGCCTGTACTAATTTGCTGAAGGTTAGTAATGGTATTTGACAACTGGACAGAATAGTACAGGATTTGATAGAATACTCTGTATTAAGGCTGGACAGAAGAATACAGTATTTGACAGAATGGTCTCTAATAATCTGCTGAAGTTAGTAATTAAATTTGACAGCAAATTCTAATGGTTTGCTAAAATGCTCATTAAAACCTGTCTTTTTTTTTCCTTTTAAATCTTACTGTGTTTTGGTCCAACCCATTTAACAGTTTTTTTGTCTTTTACTACAATGTAGCTTTGGAAAAAGCCTTTAATTTGTTATATAGCAGCATAAACATGCTCAAAGCTCTGTGTGTGCAATCACTACAAGACCAAACAAACGAACCATGGGCAATAGTTAACATATCAAAATGTTATCTTTCATTAAACATACATGGCAAATAGCATAATTTAGGGCTGGTCTATACTGTCAGAAAAATTTGGCGGCAGTCGATGGGAGTTACACAAGCTTTGCAGAGTAGCCTGTATACCTCCCGTTGACTTCCCACCTCATCTGTAGCACCTTCCCTGCTCTGCACCAACAGGAAATGTGTTTCTGTTGATGCAGTGCTATACATTTGAGAGGATGGTTTTAGTAAGTCAACTGCTAGATTGACTGAGCATGTCTTACCTGACACCGTAACTGTGAATCTGAAGAAACTTTCATTTTAAACCATTGTTTACTACAGGGGTGGACAAAATTGGCTCATAGCTAGGCAGCAACAATCTTACTTCTGGTCACCAAAAGGAACTCCTAAACTACATTTCTGCACTGAAGCTAGGCAACAGCTGCTAAAACTGGTCACCATGGCAACCAGAAACGTATTATTTGTTGAGGCCTGGTTAATGTGATGTTTCGGTCCCAAGAGTTACATTTTGGAAGTCCTCATGCTTGCCAAACCAGCTAACTATTTTTAGAAAACCTGGAGAAAATCCATTCAGGCATTTTTTTAGTTATTAAAGAATATTGTTCAAACAATTTTTTTCTGGTATGACTGAGATTTAAATTTTTTATGTAAGCATGAACATAAACCATACATCCTACCATATTCGAAAGATCAAATTGTGAAAGTACATGCTATTTTCCCTGTCATATCCAGTTTCAGAAAAAAGGTTTGATAATGAAAGAAAGAATGTGAGGCCATAAATTCAACATTATGAACTGAAGTCACTCTTACGAATGCCTTTCTTTTGCTATATTGCTTCAGCAGTTTCCCTATGATTGCGTCCATGGCAGCAAAACTGGTGCTTTATTACAATATAATAAAGTCCTAGAGAAAATATACCCAGGGTATAGTTTTGTCATGTTAGCAGGTTAAGGTAAATCCCAGACTCCCTACTAGTTTTTATCTTTGTTTACTAAACTGTAAAAATTACCAACAGCCTTGTTTGCTCCAGGATTCTGTCACATACTAGTTTCCACATAAGTTAATATAACAGAGAAAACAACTTTTCCCATAAAAAAAGGCCTATAAGCCAAAATATCCAGAGTTTTATCTTGAAGTGATGAAACAAGATATCAGCACACAGCTCCACCTATATCAAAAATGTGTCTGGAGGAATATTACTCAATCTTAATCACCTGAGAAGTTTTGTTCATTTGTAATAGGCAAATGGTCATCCAGGAAGAAATAATTTAGTCACTTATTTTAATTTAGAGCTGTAACTACTCAATACTTTATTAATGCACTATTTTGTTTTCTTTTGTAATAAAGATTGTTTATACATGCCTGGCTATTTCATAATATTGTTAGTTGGCTCTTTGTTATGCAATTATATTATCCAATGACCAAAAGAAAACTTGAAAGTATTTCTTGTAGCTTTCTCACACAGTAATAACTGCTAGTAGAATACAATTTCTTTTTTTAAATCACAACTTGGACAGCCATTCTTTCCATCAGGCACGGCACTTGAAGCAGACTTGCCTCTTGGAAGAAGGTTGTTTTAACCTAGCAACGCCTTGGCAAATGTTTTCCAACTGCATGGATCAGTACTTCCATGCATGTTTTCAATTCCAGGAATTTGGGACAATTGCTTTACAGTATTTCTCTCTAATAGTGCTAGAACAACTGCTATAATTCTATTTAATAAACTTTGAACAAAAAAATCTGATAAATTATTTGTTAGTTATGGTTATTTTATTATTTTGTTTATTTACTGAACTGGGAATCTTTTGGATTTTGACACATTTGTCTTTTACTCTTCTTTAACATGAGTCATTCCCAGGGTGCTATCTATAAAAGCAGTTCTCAACTGCTGTGTTGCAGCACAAAAGCATGTCGCAAAGAGCAGGGAGGTGTGTCACCACAAACTGGCATCACACCACGGTGCTCCCAGCTGGAACGCCAATGCTACCAGCTTGCCTTGTCATGCTCCCAGGCTGAAACAGGAGAGGAAGCCTACAGCAGCTGCACACTGCTCAGGTTGGGGGCAGTTCCCGAGGCTGCAGGGATTTCTGCAGACCCAGGAAATCCCCAACCTTAGTGCCTTACAGCTCCTCTTCCCCCACTCAAAAGCGAGGTGAGAGGAGCTGGCAGCGGCTCAGGCCAGGGGCAGTCCAGAGGCTGCAGACATCTCTGCAGCCGCAGGAGGCTCCCCGACCTAGTGCTGTCCAGCCAAATTAACACAATCTGCTGAAACACAGTTTTTGGTGCTGCTCAGGAGGGGAGCCTTAGCTGGGAGGAGGCAGGGGCTTCATATGTTGCATGCAGTTCGGAAGCCTCGCAGCTGTGTCATGAGCCTGAAACAGTTGAGAACCCCTGATCTATAGATCACTCTTGGTCACTGAAGAAATTTTCAGTCATGTGGTATTGGCTCCTCCTCCTCTTTTCACTGCTTACAGGCAACCAGGTTCTTCACTGGAAGCCTTTTTTCCAAAAAGGATACAATATTATCCTATTAGATACCTAAAAATATCTAAATCCTTGCCTAAGATTAGCTTTTCCATTGAAGCAATTGCTGCAGTTGCCACATGGATGATGTGAGATCACAAATACAAGAAGAGATTGTTCACCACAATTTCTCTGTCTGATCCAAAACATGAAAAAGTTGATGACCTATTTTATATAAATCCCATCTCACGCCATTTAATGTCTATGACCATCAGTGGAGGGGGATTTCTACCTCATGTCTATTTTTGTTTCCATAATCCTTTTATACTTCAGGTTTAAAGTTCATCTAATGCCCCTACTGTAGTAAGGTTCTGAAATAATAAAATTAATAAAATTATTTAAAAACAAATCCATATAATGAGAAGCAGAAGACCCAAGACATCAAGTTGTATGCTATTCAGCAGAATTAACAAGGGGCAGAATCACTGGCATTTTGGGGATCTAGCTCCTCAGGCTGTCAGAGAGCTCTTAGGTTTCTAAGATGGGAGAAAGTATCACTTCAGTACTTTTAGCAAATGATTACAGTTTTGATACAGTCTCATTGGAGAGTGCTGACCTTTTCAGTTTGCTGAGCAAATACACACTGAGAACAGATGAATGTATTTTCCACATTATGCAAGTACAGCAGAAAATCGAACCATTCCAGACAATAGGTTGAAACTGTCATCATCTTTGTGTGTTGTATAACACCAAACACACTGTTTACATGAAATAAGTTTTTTCATAATCACCATCACCCGTCAAAGAAATCACCTCTCTTCTTTCTCTAATCCTTTATAACCATAAACACAACACAGTACTTATAGTGGTTCTTAAGAATTAAGGCATTAATTGGGTTCTAAACTAGTGGTTCCCAACCTTTTTGAGGCTGGAGACCTCTTTTTAACAAACAAACAGAAATCTTTGCCCCCCCCCCCCCATGCTGATTATGTAATCTGGTCTGTGCAGACAGACTCTGGCCTACACCACTCTGGCAGTGCCAGTGAGTCAGCCAATGACTGGCGCCACCACCACCATAACCTGCACCGCTGGGGATCCAAGCCGCGGTGGCTATGGCCTCCTGCCCTTGCCCTCCCGGGGAGCCGCCACAACCCCATCCCCCTGCTGGGGTCCAGCCATGGGCAGGGAGCAACAGGCCTGCAGCTGGATTCCAGCCCCAGTATGGAGAGGCTCTGCGGACCCCCTGCAACATGTCCACAGACCCCAAGTTGGGAACCACCGTTCTAAACTATAATATCTTCTGGCTCTTCTGGTATTCATTAGGCCTTTACTGATGGATATGGCTAAGTCCAATCCTAAAATGTATTGAAGATTTAGGTATTTGTTGAAATATAATTAATAATCTAATTAATCATAAGTAATACCATCTGTGACTTAAGCAGAGGTTTTATGGAAACCAAAAAAAAAATTCAGTTTGCAGGACACCCTTTAATAATTTCAAATGCTACAGAGGCATTTTAAGTTATATAAAAAATAGAAAATTTTAACAGAGTACACAATTTACTCAGTCTAAAAACTCACATCTTAACTATCTAGAGTCACTGAAGCATGACTCCCAGTCCTAGAAGGATCAACTCCATCCTTCAAGTAAACTGAACTCCAATCCAGCTGACTCTGTGTTTTGCTCCCTGTCTACATTTTGGATAAGACCTCTAAATTTTTTTTTTTTTTTTTTTTAAGGTTCTAATATAAACAGCCCAAAGTTAAAAATTTCATAGCTTTCTGTATTAAAAAGGCTTGTTGTGATGTCCAAAGTTTCCCCTCCCACTACCACTGCAAATCATGTTGTTGAATTGTTGGCTTCTACCCTATTAATGGCACTGTACACATATAATTAAAAAATGATTTGGTATCTATTGGAATGAAAGTTGTCAGACAGCAATTCAATTATTACATTGTATTTTCAAACCATACAATGAAAAAGCCATATTGAAATTAACATACACATTATGGTTATGATTACTATAAAAATCTGAATTTTGAATTTCCTGACTTGTTCATTTATAATCTTAACACTAATCATATTTTGTTTTTAATTAAAAAAAAAGAAAGCCATTCGATAGGTATTTTTCAAAAGACACCTAAGATTTATTTTGATGTCCAAAAGTTAAAACCAACCAACAGTTTTTCTTTAGCTTTCACTTCCACTCCTAAAAAGTTTGCATCCAGGGACCCTCCCTCCCCATTATGCAGATTATGAAGTTTCAGTTTAAGTGGTATTTTTTAAAAAAAATCACCAGCTTTTTAAAATACATGCTTATAAAAGAAAGCGCCATTTCACCTTTTAAACCCCCCTAAGTATAGTCTGGCAAGAACAAACACTGTAAATCCTGATGCGGCTAATATAGGATACAAAAAGGTATCTGAGTGGGTTTTGCATCAAAAGAAGGATTAGTTTAGGAATTAATTTCAGCTGGAAAAAAAAAAAAGTGAAACTGAAAGCTTTGCCAAGTTCCAAAGGGGCAGCCACGTTAGTCTAGTTCAGTAAAACAAACAAGGAGTCCTGTGGCACTTAAAGACTAACCAACCCCACTTCTTCAGACACTTAGAAGGTGATAGACCTTTCAGAATGGAAGGAAATAAATGCAGGGGAGTGTAAATCATGGGAACAGGTCACACTAACTGCAAATCAAAACAGCTGTAAAGATTCGAACACTTGGGAGCAGCATACAGAAGATGAGGTCAAATCACCTGTTGTAATGAGAGAAAAATCCAATGCAAATCCAGTCCCTGCAACAAATGACGCTGCCAACTTTGCCCACATATCTGCACAAAAGACACTATTACAGGACCTAATAAAACCAGTTACTCCATCAAAAGCTCATTCAACTGCTCAACCACCAATGTGATTTATCCCATCATGTGCCAGAAATACCTCTCTGCCTTATATATTGGACAAACAGGACAGTTTCCACGCAAAAGAATAAACGGGGACAAATCCGACAACAGAAATCACAAGAGTCTAAAACCAGTAGTTTCCAAAGGGATAGCTGTGTTAGTCTAGTCCAGTAAAAAAAAACAACAAGCAGTTGTGTGGCACTTTAAGACTAACAGATTTATTTTTTGCATGAGCTTTCGGAAGTGGGATCTTCTCCCACGAAAGCTCATGCAAAAAATAAATCTGTTAGTCTTAAAGTGCCACACAACTGCTTGCTGTTTTTTTAAAACCAGTAGGTCAGCATTTCAATCTTCGGGATCACTCTATTAACGATTTGCTAACTGCTGTGCTCAGACAGATGAATACTTAATCAAGGCTTCAAAAAGAAGCTGCTTAGCTTGAATTTATTTGCAAAATTGGTTGCATTGCCTCAGGACTTAATAGGGATATTGGATTTCTCTCTCATTACAAACAGGTGATTTGACCACTTCTTCCTCTGTATGCTGTTCCCCAGTGTTTGAATCTTTACAACTCTTTTGATTTGCTGTTACAGTGTGACCTGTTCCCATGACCTACACTTCCCTGCACCTATTTCCTCCCATTCTGTAAGTTCCCCATCTTCAAAGCATGACAAAGTGGGATTTTTCCCACCAAAGCTCATGCAGTAAATAAATCTGTTAATCTTTAAGTGCCACAGGACTCCTTGTTTGTTTTAAAAAGCTTTGCATCTCTTCATATTACTTATCTATGAGAAAGAGAATCAGCTTTTAATAATAGTTATACTTCATCTTTTTCAGAGCAGTAGAGTCAGTCAGCAATTACCTGAGACTAGTGTATAAAAGTATATATCCCCTAGGACACTGATTCCCAACCTTTTTAAGTACAAGGATCTCTTCTTAATGTCAAAAAATTTCATGGACCCCTAAATGATAACAGTTATTATTTGGGACTGAGTGCAGGCAGTGGTGCTGCAGAAGGGCAGTGTAAGACCTGGCCCGCGCCTGCTCCTAAGGGGTAAGGACGTATCCAGGATATGGCTGCTCATGGCAGGCAAATACAATTCATTCATAGTGGAGGTGTCAAACTCATTCAATGTGGGGGGTCACACTGGAAGGTAGGACACCTGGTGCAGGCCATTTGGCCACCTGGGCTCCCCAACTCCTTCCTCCTCCATGTTCAGAGCAGCAGGGGCTCCCCTTCCCTCCTCCCCAAAGGCTCTGCAGCACTTTCCACTTTCCCTGTCCTGTGGGTTTCCCTTCCCCACATTGGTTCCCTAAGCCCCCACCTTCCTCGTTCTCATCCTCATGGCGGCAGGCAAAAAAAACAAAAAATCTGTCTCACCCACAGGCTCCCACCTCTCCCCCTCCCAACCCACTGTCAGTCATTCAGAACGCTGGCCTTTAGTTGGCTTGTTCCCACGTGGGCCCCAGCCACTTTCTCCTTCACTTGGTTTGTGCAATGTGCAGTCAATCAAATTAGCATGCTGACTGAGTGTGAACAGTTGGGGTAGGGGGCAGTGTGGTGGCTCTCCAAGGGCCCAGCCCAGACCACTGAGACCAAGACTTAGACTGGTTGGCAGACCACAGCAGAGCTAAGCCAGCATTTACTGGCGCACTTCCTTTGTTCCTCTGTGCTGTGACTCTGACCACTTAGACCAGGGGTGGCCAAACTTACCGAACTCAAGAAACACGTAAGTTGATTATTAAACCTTGAAGAGCTGCACTGACGCATAGAGCCATATATTTTTACCTACTAAATTGATTTGATGATGTTCTTCCACAAGCCACAGTTTTTCATTCAAAAGCCACACAGGGCTCCACACCCGCAGTCTGCCCACGCCTGACTTTGAATCTGATGACTTAGAAGCATGCCAGGAGCCTGTCTTTGGAGTTCGCTGATGCAGACAGTTTCTAAGCACACCCCAGGCAGCAGCTCTGTAGGCCAAAGCAGTGCCTTGGGTGGGCCAGATCCAGCCTTGCAGGCTGTAATCTTGACACCCCTGATTTAGAGCCCTCTCCAACATGAATCACTGGACAGCAGCAGCCAGCCTGGATGTATTCACGGACCCCTTGCAATAAATCTGTAAACCCCAGGGGCTGCAGACCACAGGCTGGGAACCACTCTCCTAGGATGTTTTGCCCCATTGGAAGTCTCTAATCCAATCCTCATCTTTATTTAATGTTTCAAACTAGCTTATATTAGGTGGAAGCACCCCAGCACCCCCTGCTCTTTAAAACCAGCAATTTTTGTCCCTTTATTTGCAACTTTATGTGAAGTCCTCAGTTTATTTACCCAACATGCTTTTACCTACTTGCAATATTTTAAGCTTTATAAATGTCAGTATTATTTAGGGTTACTACAGCAAGAAAATGTTGTCAAAGAACGCTAATGCCAAATGACTCAAGTTCTTAAATAAACTTGTTGTAAGAGACCAAGATAATCATCCAGTCTGAAAGATACCTAAACCTCTCCTGTCTATAAAACATACTAAAATCACTGGGAAGAATCCAGTCCTTTATCTATTACCTGCTCAGTTATAATGTCATCCCTAAAAATCAAGCAATTCTTTTCTACTTTTGCTCTTCCTCACTCTCTCTCTCCTTCTGGAGCCATACAAATCATTGAGGAATCTGTGAACGCAAAATGCGTGTTTAAAAATGTTTTCCTTCTGATGGCATAGTTCTAGAATAGTTTCAATGACTAGCCTGCACAGATACTTTTATGAGAAAGTAAATCAAGGCAAACTACAAGTCTACAGCATAGCTCTACTACCACCACTCACAGAAACACAGTCACTGATGGGAATAACAAAAATATGAGAGTAGTATCCAAGGACCTTGAACACAGCTGTTGCCAAGCCTGAGTTCAAGTGTGGAATGAACAAGATGTGGGTGTGTCCTTATGCTTTTCCATCCCTTTTGCCCACAGAGACCGAGTGAAACTAAACTGCCTCCTGGCCAACTGAGACACTAAACAATTCTTCTGTGAACAGAGAGGGCTTCTAGGAGCTCAGCAAGAATGAGCAGATGCAGCACACTTTCCTCCTGGAGATGCTGCTCCAGCTAGGGAAGAGGTCTGCTGGGACAGCAGTTTGCGCACAACTCTCACCTGCAGAATTTCCATTTAGAGACTTTTTTTTTTAAAAAATGCAGGATATTTGCAGTCATGCAACTAGTTTAAAATCTTTTAATCATACAATCACCCACAAGCAGGTATATCCACATCACCACATTTTGGTCCATGCTTATACAAGCAAAGAAAGAGTTTTCAAATGTTCACAAATAAATAAAAGCCTTAAAAAACAAGATTCAGTATACACTTCCCATGTACCAGTACACACATACAAGTCTGAAGTTTAACATATATCCGTGAGAGTTATAAATGAAAATAAACTTTTCTTCAATTAGCACATAAATTTACTTGATTCTTTACTGAATAATGCAACTTCCCCCAATATAGACTTTTAGGACAAGATCAAGACCCCTTGTTTGCAAAGGACTCCACCTGGTCAGACATCAGTGAAGTGTGGGGATCTGCCCACACAGAATCAGCTTCAGGAAGAGGGCTCGAATGTGAAAAATTTCACCCTAAAAGACAATGAATAAGCAGGACTCTCAACCTGAGCAAACCTGTTACCTCACAGAACATTACCACTAAGTAAATTTTATGTTTTAACTACAAAATTAAATTCAGTTTAGTCAGCCTACCCAACCCTCCAAATTTATTCATGCAATTCATTATCAAATTTAATTTCTTGCATAGAATAAACATTTATTTGTTTATCTGAACCACCTTATCTAATCTCAACAAAAACAGCCAATAGGTAGGATTTGGCCCAGTTATGACTATTATTATTCAAATTTTGGCTCTTCATATTAGAATTTAGAGCAGCAAAAGTGAACACGAAAGATAAATAAATGGTAATAGATATTATGTTGCCCTTGACAGGTCTCCTTTAGAAACATGAATCACTATATTTCACAATCACAACAGTGAAAAGTATTGAGTAGAGTCTCAAGAAACCATGAAATAGCTGACATGTCCATGAACTTAAGAGATTTCTTAGGCACAAGCGGGAAAAGAGAGTCTTCATTCAAGTCACAACATTACGTCTGACAAGTAAACTGTCAAAAGTTTCTCAATGTGTTAGAAGGCTTCTTTTTGTTTACTAATCACCTTTCCATTTGACCTTACATAACATACTGTGAAAACAGCATCTCTAACTATGGAGCCGGGAGAAAAAACTCACTCAGTATACAGATCTGTAAAACAGTTTGGGTTAACAGAAACTACATTAAACAGATGTCTTTTCAAGAAAGCATCGAGTTCCAAAGAGCTTAGAAACAATATCACATTGTAGCCTACAACATGAGGTGTATGAAATAGCTGGACTGAACCAGTCCCAGTTTTTAGCTACCACTTCCATTATTCATACTTATCTCCCAGTGGGGAATCCAAAGTAAAGAGCACTATGCCAGTCAAAACTTAAATACCGTTATCTCCTATTTATATTGTCTGCAGAGAGTTTATTTATGAATGGTAGGTGCATCACACGTTTTGATGTTCTTTTTAGAAGTTTCTTGACATTAGTTCTAAGATTGGTTCTGGGCAATGGTGGTTGGTTAGTTAGTTTTAACTAATTTATTTTAGTCTTCATATCACAAGTATCTATTCTAAACTATTAATAAGGATAAGATTCAGTCATGGAGGCCACAGATTCCATGACTTTTTCCCAGATACGGCTGGAGCAGGTGTCAGCAGCAGCCGCCCCAGGACAGAAGCTGTGAATGGAGCTGAGTCAGCCTCAACCTCCTGCACTGCTGTCTGCTATTCTCCCCTCCAGTACTCCTAGTAAAAGTCAGGAACAGGCTGTGAACTTCCATTAATTTTTGTTTTATTGCCTATGACCTATTTTTTTTTTTAAACTAAAAAGGGGGATGATGGAATCTTAATCTTAAATTAGCTATCAAAATAAAATAAAAAACCATTCATAAACCCACAGGGGAGACAAAGTAAAAAAAAAAAAATAATTTCACTACTTCCCAATTTCTTACACTTGACTGTAAAGCATTTATACATGTATACTAGCTACAACACATCAAAAATGACGGGGGAAAAAATCAAAAGGGAATTATGAAATATTTATTTTAATTGATTAACAGCTCTTTAATTACAGCATTTTTCGCATAAGTTCCATGGTCAGCTAAAACTTTTCCTTAGTAGATTGTATTCTTCATGTAAACTTTCAGATTTTCAGTTTCTTCCCTGAGTGAGCGCCACATGCAATAGTCTGAAGAGTCAGCATGAAATATTGGAAACAGCTGAAAGCTTTATAATTTGGACAAGTTCCAAAGGGGTAGCCATGTCACCAGAGTGAACCATGTCTGAGTTTCACTGGCTGTCACTGTCCAATTTTTAAATCCTCAGCCATTTCACCTTTATAAATTACAGTGAGGTGTGCAGCTACAGTAAGGTATATATCTGAACCATGCCAAGACTCCTAGCCCATTGTGATGTCAGAGGTGACTCAACCAAGTGATCCCAAGGAGCAATTGGCTGATTCACCTCTGACATCACAATGTCCTGTCACATGGTACATGTCACATCACACATTCACAGTATCAAGTCAGGAGAGTTGATATACACATACACACAGAGGTTTATATGGAGAGAGTGTGTGGGCACACACAAGAGTGGCAATGAGAGCTATATGCATATTTTCTGCACAAAGAACTCGAGAGAGCACACAGGCTCCACAGGAGCAGTATAAAGAGTTACAGACTTGATGAACAGCATATACAGAATTATACAGGGACTAGAGATGGACAGTCTAGAAAGCCGGAAGAAACCTACAGAAGGAACCTGGAGCTGAGCAGGCGTGGAGAACCATGATACATAGGGAGCTCTAGAGCAGTGTTTCCCAAGCAGTGTGCCGTGGCACACAGATGTCCCCTCAGGCCTGACCAGGTGTGCCAAGGAATTTTTTGAAAAACTACTCTGACTTGTGGATTGGCTCATGAATATTCATAAGTGTGTTTGGAGACTATATGGTGGCATGCCTCAAAATAATTAAAGGTATTAAGTTGTGCCATGGCAGAGAAAAGGGCACGAACCCCTGCTTTAGAGCCCTGGCAGCACCGCATAGAGAAAATTGTGTGTAGTGTGACTGGAGAACTAGCCCTGTAAAGGAAGTTATAAAATGGGGCAATACAGATGGCTGTACAAAGGGACAAAAAGTTCTTTAAAAAAAAAAAAAAGCTACTGAAGACATTTCAAAACAGAACCCACAGACTACATGGCAGGGTATAGAAAGCAGCAGGTTGGTGCAGATAAATAGCCCAAGGATGCCATGGAGAAGGATATGCTTATGGAGTCCTCACTGTGTACTATGGAGAATGGAGGATGGCATGGAGACACCTTAAGGCAGCAGAGAACATATTACATCACAGAGCACTACAGGAGACCTGGGCACTACATGGGGCACTACAGGGGGACTATACAAGAGCAAAAAAAAAGGTAAAGAAAGCCTAAAAATTGGGGGTGGGGGGGTATAAAAAGAGTATAGAAAACCAGAGGTACGGGACTGGTATACTATAGGACAGCAGACATGCCGCAGGGG
Source organism: Podocnemis expansa (assembly GCA_007922195.1). Taxonomy (NCBI): domain Eukaryota; kingdom Metazoa; phylum Chordata; order Testudines; family Podocnemididae; genus Podocnemis; species Podocnemis expansa. The sequence continues at coordinate 18,509,413 of ML681984.1, read as the reverse complement.
GCCCGCAAAGCTTCTCCCTAGTGGGGCTGGAGTCCAGCTACAGACCCGATGCTCCCTGCCAGGGCTGCCTTTGCCCTCCCATGGCCAGATCCTGGAAGGGGGATGGGTCCACAGCAGCTCCCTGGCAGGGGCAAGGACAGGGGGGCCAGAGCTGCCGTGGCTTGGCTCCCCAGCGACGTGGGCCATGGTGGCGGCAGCGCTGCTCGCTGGTTGTCCCAGTGGCACTGCCAGAGTGGTGCTGGTCACAGTCTGTCCATGTGGCCCAGATTACACAATCAGCTGGAGGGCAGCAGACATAGGTTTTTTTGTTTTTGGGGGTTAAAAAAAGGGTCCCCAGCCTGAAGAAGGTTGGGAACCACTGCTACAGGAGACAACAGCGTCAAGTGACAGGCTGCAGGCTAGCTTGGGGCAGCACAGGATGGTGTGGGGATTACAGGGTCAGGAGTACAGAGGACCAGGGTGCACAGGCCAGGTGACAGGGCTGCACTGTTCCCTTCAAGTTGTGCGCATGCGCACGCACACACAGGTCGTGAAACCTGCGCACACAACAAAATAGAGTGTGCACAGAAAAATTCAATCGTGCTAATAATGGTGCTCACAAAGAAATCTTTTTGCGCACACAGCCTACGAATGATTCGAGGGAACACGGCAGGGCTGTTGGGGGGCCTGTGGGATCAGGAGGGGTACGAGGGCCGAGGCACACGGACCAGGTGACAGGACGGCAGTGGGGTGGCAGGGGTACAGAGGACCAGCCTACACAATTAATAGCACAAGGGCCCAATGACGGCGCTACGGAGAAGGGGCGAAGGCCACAGGCCGAGGCGGGGCACAGAGGCCCGGGACACAGGCCGGGCAGCGCGACGCGGAGCCCCGCAGAGGCGAGGCCAGGCCCGGCCCGGCCCCGCCGGTTGCAGCGGACGAGGCCAGCGTCCGGCAGCCCCGGCCCGTACCTGAGACGAAGACGACGAAGACGGAGCTCCGCTGCTTGGTGGCGGCGATGGCGGCCGGGATGGCGCCGCGGAACCACAGCATGATGCCCCCGACCAACGGCCGCCAACCGCCAACCGCCCCCCGCCAACCCCCGCACCCAGCGCGCATGCGCCGCCTGCCGAGCGGCGACGGAGGCGGTCGGGTAAACGCGGCTGTGATTCGCCTCCGCACATTCGCCGCCCGGTTCTGCGCCTGCGCGCGGCAGATTCGCCACAGTCTTTAAGGAAGCAAGGGACAGGCTCCGCCGCCGGGACGTGGAAAGAGCAAAACGGGAGCGGAGGCTGGAGGCCCAAGGCCTTATTTTATAGCCGGCCCCTGCCCCGCCCGCTGCGGCGTGGCGCCACGTGTCGGCCCCTCCCCCCAGCGCGGCCTGGCTGGGAAGGGCCCTGAGCAGGGTTAGCTGGTGCCACAGCATGGCAAGGAGGAGACATGGGGAAAATGCAGTGTTAATGTAGTGTGCTTCTCTTTTTAAGGGGGCCTGGAATGCATCCCCCTAAAAATAGGGTGTTCTGGGGTGTTCCAGCCTCCTTTCACCCCTGTAAGTAAAAAGCCAGACAAATCATGTTTTTTTAAAATGCCTCCTGGAGGAAGGACGTGATGGTAAAAAGGAGGACATGTCCTCTGCCTGACACCTGGTAACCCTAGCCATGAGCCCAGGCAGCGGAGCCAGCTGGGTGCAAGGAGAAAAGGACCCTTGGCAGAGCCCTGTTGTGCAGCACTTGGCAGGCCCGCCAATTCCTCCCTTCAGGAGGGGCTGGAGCAGTGGTTTTCAAACTTTTTGCCCCCCCCCAAGACCCAAATGCCTACCCTAGTTTATTCCCACCCGCAGGTTACTTCAGGGCTGTTTCCCTGAGGTGTTGCTGTGCCTACTTTGAGGGTGATGAAGGGGCATGAGTCAGCAGACTCCATTTTGGGTCCTGAGACACCATTTCAGGGACCCAGGGTAGTCACATCTCACCTGTCCTCACCATCTCCAGGTCAGTCACATGGGCCCAGAAGCATCAGATGAGGTGATGCACCATATTAGGAAATAACCCTTCCCTGACCCAGGTGAGGTGACCAGCCATATAAGGTATGTAGCCCCCGACCCTGAATTATGATTGGCTCTGTGCCTGCCTTACCCCTTTTCTGTAGACTGTACTATAAAACCCACTGTATTGTACCCCTCTGGGAGCTAGCTCCACGAGATCTCTGTAAGGTAATAAAGCATATATGCATTTGTGACCTCCTCTGTCTTTGTGTGTCTTGGGACCACTTGGACCGACTCGGGGACTACCAGAGCTTTGTGCTCTAACAGTGAGAGCAGTGCAAACAGCAGGGAAGGTGACTAAGTTGTTGGAGTATGAATAACATCAGTGTTTTATGAAAATCACCATTTCGGAGGCCTGGCAAAAGGAGGACACGTTCTCCTTTTTACCTGCACGTCCTCCATCTGGCAGGCATTTTAAAATACATGATTTTGTCTGGCTTTTTACTTACAGGGGTTAAAACATGCTGCAATGCCATACAATACCTTGGTTTTAGGGAAAAGTGCTCCAGGGCCTCCTAAAAACTGAAGAATATCACATTAATACTACATTTTCTCCCAGTATCCTCCTCCTCATAATTCCCTATCCTCCTTTCCAGTTTTTGGTATCTGATAGCCCTACCCCTTCAGAGGGATACCAGATACCAAAGCCTGGAAAGGACAACGGGGAGGTATGAAAAGGACAGATGGAGGAAATGTAGTATTAATGTAATATTTGGTTTTTAGGGTGCCCTGGAATGCTTCCCCTTAAAAATAGGGTGTTCCAGCATACTTTAACCCCTGAAAGTAAAAAGCCAGACAAAATCATGTATTTTAAAATGCATGCCAGATGGAGGATGTGAAGGTAAAAAGGAGGACATGTCCTCCTTTTGCTTGACATCTGGTAACCCTACCCATTCAGAGCTATCTTGCCCTTCCATTTAAACAAGTTTTTGAGCTAAATGCAGGTCACACCTCTCTGTAGTTACAACAGAAGAAATATTACAAGAATGCCAAGTGTAATGTGAAGAAAAGGTGAGATGTCAATGTGCCTTGCTTCTTGCTCAGGTAGTAGCTCTTCCATCCCGACAGCAATTTATAGTACATAACCACCCTTAAGGTTTAATTATAGAGGAGGAAGTGAAGACATCTAAACAAGAAAAGAAAAAGAAAAAAACCACTGACTTCAGCAGCCTGGTTTTGTTACTTCTCAAAACTTTTTTTTTTTTTTTAATTTAATTTGGACTCAGGGCTTCAGAACTGAGAAATCATGCCCCAAGTCATTCTCTTTTGCAGTCACTCAACAAATTAAACGTTTGTGTTGTATAATTAAAGTCATACACAAGTTAATTTTTAAAAATATTTCTCATATTGGTGTGAGATCCATTACAGGGCCATAGTGATTGCATACGTCTGTTCTCCAGCTAGCTTTCGAGAGTTTCTCTTTACAGCACCTGGCATTACTGAAATTTTCACTTCTTTTCAGAATGTTTTTACTATTAATATGACTGTCAGCAGAGTTTGTTGATGTTACTTATTATCTAATTCAGCTTCTAAAGGCTTCTAACATGGGAACTTACCTTGTCTGTAAAATTCTGTGTTCACCCATTACGCTATACAATTAAAATTAAACTGACATTAAGCATCACAGGTAGCCCCTTTTTATTTTTAGTCAACTTTAAACCATTTTAGAGCACATATGCCATCAACATACAGCTTTTCATATATAGCTCTCAGCACTAGTCCCTTCTGAAATTCAAAAACTCTCTTCAGAGAGAAACAATTTGTTACAGTTGTAAGCATCCTTACAGAATAACAAGTTTCAAAAGTGAAAGACAGCTGTAGTAGAACAACTGAACAAAGGAGGAATTAACTCAATTAAAGACTGTTTGTCTTCTGGGACCAAATTGGGCATGTCTCTGCTTCTTGGATGATATTTATTTATTTGTGCAGCAGATCCCAATCCAAAGAGCTTTTAATCATGATCAAACTTGGCCAGAAAAAAGTCAAGGTGTTACAAGCAAGATCAAAACAAGCTTTTAACTGTTGAAAGACCACCTCACCCGAATTAACCACAAATCCATAGAGTCAAGGCTAGAACTCTGGTCCTGCACCTCAAACACAGGGGGCTTTACTGCTTGAACTGAAAGCTTCCTATTCACTATATAAAGGATTATTATAATCTTTTAATTTTCACTTAGCCAGCAAATGGTAACATTCACACAGACAGATAACCCAGAATTTTCAGAACTGCAATTCTGGGTTTCCAACGCAAGACAAAGCAGCTTGATTTTCAGAAAACAATGAAAAGCAGATCCTTTAAAAATTCTTCAGAAGTTGGGCACCCAGAAATCAAGACCACCAAAATCATGGATCACTTTGAAAATCTTGGCGATAATACCTGTTCTTATTCTACTGAAATCAATCGCAGACATGTCTGAATGACTGAAATCAATGGCAGAAAAATCTAAGTTCTGCTTAACTGTTTGTTGCACGGTTACTAATGGTGGCTGTATATATGTCAGAGACCACAATCAAGAAGTGCATGACTAATGTCCAGGTTTTCCTGATTTTTTATGCCCACTTTTGCCATCGACTGCCCCCCTCCCAATTTTGTGGCCTACTTTTCACTTCTGAAGCATTTTGTTAAATATATATTTGTCTCTCCCAACAGCGTTTTAAGATGAGTAAATATGGTTTCCTGTTTTACAGAATGAGAAACAGGCTCAGAAGTTGACTGACATGCCTGTGCTTCCAGCAAATAAATGGTAGGATTAGAATATAACAGGGCTGGATTTTGGTGTTTATAGGCCCTAGGCACTTTCACTCCGAAATGTGCAAAGAGGTGTAAATGCCAACTGAATGATGTCGATTGACATGATGCACTTTAAACTATTCTTATGCTTGCGGGAAGAAACCGGACAGAGTCGAGGATTACGGCTGAGAAGCGTCCTGGGCACGCCCCAGGAATCTTTATTTATACAACTTAGCTTATCTCTACACACGTAAGACAATGATGAATACACTTGTTTACTTTACTGTGATTGGTAATAAAAGCCTCGCTAAATGTATCTCCCTTGAACAGAAAACGGGGAGGGAGCCTGTGGGGAGAGAGCCTGCTTGTAATTTCCCTTAGTAATCAGAATTAGCAGGTCAGGGCCATGCAGCTAACACAGACGTGATTTGCCAGCGCCCATGTTCCCAGCATCACCCCAACATATGCTAAATGTGATTTTCCTTATTTTTTCCTCTCCTTTGTAGGCCCTAAAAATTTCCTAGGCCCTAGGCGCTGTGCCTACGGTGCCTAATGGGAAATCTGGCACAGAATATAAAATGATTTAAGTAAATATTCCTATGGCACCTTTCACTGCTATATCTGGTAAGTTATAAAGTAATTAAGATTTGACTAGACTATCCCTTCCTTTCCTAGATTAGACCATCTTATTGTTTTCTCTATGCTCTCCTCTCCTTAAGTTAGTTACGTTTTTCTCTCTCCAGTTCTCCCGAGAAGCAAGTCTCATAAGATGCTCTGAAAATGGTGGAACTTGATCTCTGTTAATTTATCCAGCACTTATCCCACAAGGAGAGAGTCTCAGCTTCAGCTACTTTATCTTCTGATCTTGAGTTTCATCCTGGCCATTATCAGCAAAATTGTTACAAGCAGCAGCAGTCTGAATTTGTCATCAGCTATTGCCCTTGTGGGCCTTAAATCTATTAATGGTTTTACCTTACTAAGACTAGAGGTCTGAGTTCGCACTAGAAATTAACAAAAGAAAGTGATGAATGTGCATGGTGTATTTTTCTTGCCCTTTGCTGCCCACCACCCCCAATGCTGTACATATAATCTGGGGTTTGTTACCTTCAGCTTCAGACACAGGGAATTACACTAATCCAATATGGAGGTGATGTAGTCATGTCACTGCGACCAGGACCTTTATCCTAGAGGAAGCATCTTACTTTTTGGCAAAGTGGAGGATGAAGAATGCATTTATCTCCTGTCTCAGTTAAGGACTTCATCCTGTGAGGTACAGAGCATTCTGTTCTGTTCCAGCACAACACGTGAACATAGGCTTAACTTTACTCATGTGAGTAGTCCCATTAAAACCCCTCATGGAAACTTGCCTCATATACCTAATTCTTTGAATTATTCCTAGACAGGTCAGTTTTCTTCTGTGTCCAAGTACTTTGATCCTACCTCCATCAACAAGGGGATGCAAGGATTAAACTCATGTTTGACGATTTGTACAGCTCAGTGATTGAATTATATGTTGTAGGGGTGTATGGTTACAATATTTTTCATATGAGGTCAGACTTAATGCTAGTTTGAGTATTTTAATTCTGCATTTTTACACCCTTAACAGGAACAACAATAAAAATGTAAACTTTTGTATTTCTGGCTTTTGGAGATGACAATTGTGTTTTAAAAACTACAATTTTCTATTTCTTTCCATGTTATAATTAATCCAAAATAGAATATAAACATATTACATTTTATAAATATGGAATCACATTTTAAAAATCAGTCCTTTTTTAAACAAATGCACTGGAAAAGTTTGTATTTGTAAACATTTATTTTCTTGAACTGAAAAAGGCTTGCATCAGCACACATTGTACAGCCTTGCAAATTACACAGAAATTGAAAAAAGGTTTCTTTTGTATGTGCAATGAAACATCTGATGTCCAGTGATCCTCCACAAACTATGAAAACATATTTAAATGACTTAAGAAGGTCCCAGCACTTATTTGACACAATTACCTTAGAGTGCAAAACAAAGAAAAAGAGCTATACTGGTGGAACACAAAGTGCAAACATTCTGTCATTGAGGGAGGTATTTTAGTTTCTTTAGCCTTTTACTAAAAACAAAATCAGCTTCAAAGAACATCCTTTGTAGTTCAGATATTCATATTCCTCTTTAATATTAATGCTGAACTGTTTGATTAAAATGAATTCAAAATATAATTTATTTGTAATCAATATTCACACTGTCTTAGTGAATCTTGAAAATACTGTGAAAGAACTTTAGAAGTTATTGAAATTGGTTTATTTGGAAAATACTGGGGAAGAGGAATATGTTAAAGGGAAACTTTTGTGTAATTGGCTAGAAAATAGTGTAATTTCTTAATAGTTATTCTCCCCTACCCCCACACCACTCCACCCTGAGCTCTCTGTCCTAAAATGGATAGCTATGTGCTGGCTCTGAAAAAGGATTACAAAATACAGATCTGAACGTGGGCATTCATTATGAACAAAAGTTTGCTGTACAATAGAGCTTTGGATCTGATACAAGAATTCAGAAATATAAAACAAAATACTATAAAAGTTAGGGGCATTTTAACAGCATTCTTCAAAGAAAGCTGCCTCTCTATCTTGTCAGAATGGATTCTTATAGTTGTCTGGGTTCAACTATATTCTTCTTCTTGATGGATCACTGGGTTATTCTTCAATGGCTATAACGTCATATGATGACACATCCCAGGAGTCTATGAAGAGAACAGAAATCCTGTAACATCAAACCAATCGAGTAGAGAAGAGAAGGAACTAATAAAGGCTGAATGTCCAACAATGTAGCTGTTACTGAGAACTAGCCCTTTCCAGAATATGAAACTCGTAGTGCTTCTTGCTTGTTCTCAGCCTAAACTTGTTAACTGAGTTACTTTGTTTCTTCAGTGCATTTTGGGCTGCTGACAACGTAGGGAACGTTGCTAGAACCGTATAGGTGGAGGCCAAGTCACTAGGTTTGGGGGGTTCAGCGTTCACATTATTATCTCCGCTGCCACAGTAACGGTGTTGGTGTTGCTGCTGCTGCTGGGCCTGTAAACACTGGGGATTCCTTAACCACCGAATCTTGGCACCAACTTTAAAAAGTTCTCCAAATAGTTTCTCAGCTTCCATACGAGTTATTCCTTCTGGAAGTTCAGTAATTTCTAAGACTTTTCCAACAACTGAAATAAGAAATATGGAGAATTAAAACTGATCATTACACTTAACAAGGATTCAATCTTGTATAACATAGTGAAGTTATGTTAGATGTGAAAATTATATTAGGTGTGAAGTTAATTTCGCTCAAACATACATGCTACTTTGACTATATTTAAAAAGTCTTTAGTAGTTTGATGTTCAATGGCACAAAGTTCCAAGTGTGGTCAACTGGAGTTAAGCACTTAGGCTAAATACAAGGCGCTAAATAATTAATAAAGGTTTGACTACATGAACATTTAGTTTGCAGCAAAACTACCTGAACTTGCTGCATGTAGGGACCCTGCTGATGTTCAGTAAGTGTCTCTCTCTGCAAGGTCCCCATAGATAGATACTATACAGCAGATTCATACCCCAACTGTCTGCTAATTAAATGTTCAGGTACACAGGCCCTTAGACTAGTTCTGCATGAGATTGGAGGACTATCACAGGATAAAAAGTATGGTTGCAAAAAAATGCAAAACAGTGAGAGACTTTACTTACTTCACTCAGAGCAATGTAAAACTTACAGGGAAACACAGCTTTGGCTATCATGGATGCCTAGAGAAAGCAGCCCAGCTACCTTCTCTACTCATTGATTCACTTAAAGAGTTAGAGGTAATACACAAAGCAATTCTTTGCCATCACAATACATCTTTCAGCTGAGGATTTTAAAATGACTTACAAAATTAAATGCTCAGCATCCATTTCACCTATAGATAAATGGAGGATCTTAAATGATTTGTTCAAAGTGTCAGAGTCAGAGGTAGTTATATACATTGTGTCCAAGAGCAAATATCATTTGGGGGTAGAAAGGCTTTGTTTCCCCACTGGGCAAGTGATCTTGTCTAGTCAAAATGAACTCTCCCTCCAGATTGCCTTTGAGAGCCTACATGGAAACCTGAACAGTGCACAAGAGTCCCAGCGTTCTGGGTTGGCCTGCCCTGCCCCACCCCATTTACTGGGTAGCACTTGTTGCCTGTGGTCCACACAATAGTGGAGAGAGGTTGTACCTTTGTTCCACCCATCATATTGATTGGAACAAATGGCCTGTGTTCTAATTTAAGTTATGGAAAAAAAAAACCAAAATCAGGAAGGAACAAAGATACACATTCACAGTTCTGATCAATTAAGGTTGTTTTGGAAGAGTTTTGTATCACATTAAGCATGTAATTTAAAATAGTTTGGTAGTAATTTTAACATTAAATAATTAGACTATGCATCTCCTTTGCTTTTCTTTTTCATTATCTTTTCTATGATTTTTCTCTATCTACTGTATACTTTGATTTTCTCTTCCACTCCTTTTTTCTTTCGTTGCCCCCCCCCCCCCGGGGGGGGGGGGTTTTTTGGTTGGGTGGGGGGGGGGGGGGGGGGGGGGGGGGGTGTCCGGAGTTAGTGTTCATTCTTACTTTTTCCCTTTCATACTCTTCATCCCTCTCCACCTTATCTCACTAATGAGTTGTACCAACCTTCAGGAGCATTGCTACCCTGGGGAAAAACCCAGGGCCCGGGCCCCATCCCCGCCCCCCACCTGGGCCCAATCCGGCCTTGGGCTCCTCTCATCACCAGCCTGGCCCTAGATCCCCAGCTGGGGACGGGACTGGGAGAGGCGGGTGCCACCGTGGGCGGCCTGGCCTAGGATGGGGCTGGGAGAGGCAGCTGTCGCCACGAGCAGCGAGGCCCCGGATCTCCAGCCAGAACCAGGGCCAGGAGAGGCAGGGGCTGCCCCGGACACTCGGGGCACTGGCGCTGGGACTCAGGGCATGTCCCCTGTATGGCACGCACCAGCAATGCCCCTGCCAACTTTGATACTCCGGAGTTTCAGTTCCTTTCTGTAGTTCTGCTGTAAGCCTCACATACTGACAATGCCATCACTCAGACATCTATTTTTCTGCAAACCTTCAAAAAACCCCTATGCATCCAAAGAAATATTGCATCTTTGACAGGCACCTGCCATATTGCTACACCTTTACTGGATCCCATCTAATCAGCCCCATAGACAGTCTCCCCCTGACCCCAAACATCCTTGTACACTATTTTGCTGGACTCTACATACTAGTATTTTCCACACATCACAGCCTTATAAATAGTCTTGGTCACTGCTGAAATCCCTCTGGTCCCAGGCTACTTCCTTCCTGCTGGGACCCCTCTGACTTTCCTCCACAGGGTTACACCACCACCACAGGCAACTCCTATTCTTCTGCATCCCATGCACAGACATCCACCAATATCCAGTCCTGTGTAGCACATCCAATTCTGCATCAGACAGTCCCATTCGCTTACACAGGCCTGAATACAATAAATAGAATAATAGACGCTTACTGCTTCAGTTTTTGATTCTACATGTAGCATCATTTAATGATTACATACCTGGATCCCCTGCACCAAGATCTGCTGAAGCAGCCTTCTTAGCTGGTTTTTTCCCTCTGTTTCCATGTCTGTTTCCAGGCTGACAATGAGGTCAGATAAACACCACATGGTTAGAAAGATTACATGTGTAATATTCAAAGTTACACACAAGGGTTAGAGGCTACGAAGGATTGTGCAGGGGCTATGGTTAGTACTCTATATCCTGGCAGTATAGAAGAGGGGCAGATTTCTGGATCGAATGTCATTCTGGGGGGGGTCTAGCCCTATTGCATATCCAGTCCCTGGCAGGAAGGCAAAGAGGAGAGAAAGGTGAAAGTAACATGTTAGTCAATACATGTATAATATACACCAGGCGTGGCCAAACTGCGGCTCAGGAGCCACATGTGGCTCTTGAATGAAAAACTGTGGCTCCAGGAAGATCATCATCAAATCAATTTAGGAAAGCAGCCCCACCCTAGGAGTTCAGGAAGGGGTTGGGATGGTGGGGAGAAGCATGGCATGGTCGGGGATGGCAGGGAGAAGTGCAGCGTGGTCAGGATTTTAAATAACTCGCCACTAGCCTACAGTCTTCTACATCGAGCAGCAGCTAAGTTTTTACTGTATAGGCCTAAATTTTCCTCAGTAACCTTAATTATTAGAATCTGACGTTAGTAAGATCAATATTTGTCCTCTTTTTATGATAAAATGTGCAATGAATTTTAAACTTAGCGATGCTGGAGTAGGTAAAAGTATGTGGCTATATGCTGTCTGTGACTCATAGAATTGGCTTTCATGGCCGCCCCTCCTGGGCCATCACCAAAAGTATACAGAGCGTGTGGAGGGAGCAGATGGCCCCTTCACCTCAACTGGATGGCCATTACCACCCTGAGTGCCCATTGTTCTTACAGGACATGGTGTAGGTGGGCTCTATCTGACTGCAAGGTATGACTCAACACCATTGTTCTCTGCATTCCCTGTAATCAGGGAAAGGTGGGAAAACCAGCTTAAATACTCGGGTTTTGGGAGGCCCAGGCAGGAAGGTCCTCAAGATATCCTGCCTAGCCTGAACAACCAGATGCTGACCTCCTCTGCTCACGAGTTCTCCCCTGAGCGTACCCCACGTTTTGAACTGCCGGCCGTGTAACGCGTCTCTCTCTGCCTGGGATGCTTCTCCTGCTGCTAGTGGTGTTGGTAAGAGTTTGCCCCTGCAGCTCCTCTCAGTAACGTATTATCTTTTGCTGCCTTGTCACTGCTCTCTCTCCTGGCTTCGCTTCTGCCCTGCTACTCTGTTTCGCTTCACTGTCTCCTCCTTCAGCTGTTCTAGAAGTTCCCAGGTTCTCAAGCTGCTCTGCCACCACTTTACACTAAGCTGTGTCTTTCCCTTCCCACAGCACACACTCTCTCTCTCTCTCACTCCTCCTGCCACCTTCAGAGCTCCTAATTAAGTTGCAACATTGTATAAATAAAGTACTGCATAGCGCACCACACTGTATCGTTTAGAGTAAGTGCCTTAGCTCTGTGTTAGGTTGTTCATGACTTATAGGACTGTTCCCTTTGGGTTGGTTCCTTGATTTGTAGTCTCTAGAAGATTGTCCCCTGTATGTTATTGTCCCCAGGGTTGTATTGGGTCATGGGATTCTGTTTGTTGGTTGTATTCTGTTTTGCCACTTTCAGACTTCTAGTTAGTTGTATTTAGTTGCCCTACCCCTCCCCGTTGTAAAACTTCCCCAATAAAACTATTCTTGCCCAAAGTTTGACTCTCTTTGTTCCCCCTTTGCCCTGCTCCAGCCTCCCCTGCCGCCGCTTGCTTCCCGCGGCACTCCTTTGCTCTGCTCCAGCCTTCCTGGCCGCCGCTTGCTTCCCGCGGCACCCCTTTGCCCTGCTCCAATCTTCCCTGCCGCTGCCTGCCTCCCGTGGCACCCCTTTGCTCTCCTCTAGCCTCCCCTGTCGCCGCTTGCTTCCCGCAGCACCCCTTTGCCCTGCTCCAGCTTTCCCTGCTGCCGCTTGTCTCCCGCAGCACCCCTGTGCTCTGCTCCAGTCTTCCCTGCCGCTTGTTGTCCAGACCCCTCTGACCTTAATAGTTCTGGTCCCCCGCTTGTGCCAGCCCCCCTCTGCCTCCCTCTCAAACCCTTGAACTCCCACTCAGCCTCTCCTGCTTCCCCTGTTGCCCTGAACCCCCATGTGTGTCCCAGCCCCTCTCGTGCCTCTATCCCCCTGCCCCAACTCCCACGTGCCTTCCCGTCCTGCTGTCTCTAACCCCCTCCCACTTGCCTTCCTTCTCCCGGTCCCCCCAACCTCGAGGTCCCTACTGCTCAGCTCCCCTCTGCCTCCCTCTCCAACCCCTGAACTTTTCCTCAGCCCCCCGCCTCCCCCATGCCCCAAACCCCCACGTGTGTCCCAACCCCTCTTGTGCCTCTGTCCCCCTACCCTAACCTCCATGTGTCTCTCCCTCCTCTCCTTTGAACCCCTCTGTACTAACCTGGAACTCCTGCTCCCCCGCCTGCTTCCACTCTTCTCTGTCACTGCCACATACTAAGTTTGGATTGCACCCCCCTTCCCTTATACGGTATTAGAGCACCTTTTAAGTTACAGTGAGCAGGTTTATAGCTGTAAATTAGATTAATTGAGAATTCCCACTGTCCCCCAACCTGTCCCACTCCACAAAGTTTAGCATCCCACAACGCCTCACTGAAAACACCGTGACAAACACCACATATACACCCCATCACTCACCCTACTCCCATACCTGTTTTAATAAAGATTACCCCGTACCCCCTGGTGCAGTGATTGCCCCCCCAGGGTCCCCAAATTTCCGAACCTGCTGGCAGGGTCATATGCCTCAGTGCGACTCTCAAAGGTTTAATAATCAACTTGTGTGTCTCTTGAGTTCCATAAGTTTGGCCATCCTGATATATACCATGATAACAGGTATTATGTGCATGCTTTTAATATGGGATAGCAAATACACAGTGGGTAATGATGATAAATTGTATTATGCTTACTCTTGCTCTAACATTCAAAGTATTCCACAACACCTTTTAGCAATGCAATCACATTTGGCACAGGCAGATAAGGAAACTCTCAAAGGCAAGACGTGTGTTCTGCCCTGGTATGCATAGGGAATTTTTCATGGCCTACCTAGTTTGGACTCTTGTGTTGAAAAACTAAGTAGGAAAGGTACACTATGATACCATAAAAAGATACTGCAAATGACAACATCTAGAGGGTTTTAGCTGGGAAACAACCTGACTGTCAGCTGAGGTAGTTTTGGGGCAGTCTTAGGTAGGATGAACCGAACTCTGGGAGAACAAGTAGTAACTCTTTTTTTCCTTGTACCATACTGTTTTGTCCATAGAAAATAAATTAGCTGAACCTAACTATCTAGTCTCAAACATTTTTTATGCTCAACGTCAAGTGTTCAGAATTAACTGGCTATACATATAAAGCAACAGCTTGTATCCTGTATTGTTCAACAGTGACTGTTCTGGTTGATCTCAGTGTTTTGGAAATTTAATTGTAGTATGAAAGGCATTTTCTGAATATGTTGCTCCATCCCTAGCCTCATCCCTGGTGTGCACTGCAAAAACACAAGCTATTAAAAGAATAAAAGCAAACTTATGGGAAGCACCTCTCTCTTCCAAAAATTACAAAGTAAGTACATTTTTACTGATTCACAGTTCTTGCAGCTGCAACCCTAGCCTGCTTTCACCAATAGTGCTAAAGGTGTGTCTGCATGGATCATCAGTTCACACCAAATGGCATGCAATATTCTAATGCACTAACTGGCCCATGTGGAACCTGCCATTGCATATTAAAAGTTTCCCACTGAATATTAATATAGTTCTGTTTCAAATACTACTATATTAATTCATATGCATGCCAATAGGCTCCATTTGTACCAGCTGGTGCACAACATGCTAGTATGCATTAGAACTGCGGCTTCAACCTCTTTTCGTTGCAAATCCATAAAAATTGGAAGCATGAACTCATTTGGAAGTTGTAGATAGTCTGCAGATCTCCAGGGGTCTACACAACACTGGCTGAAAATGACTGTATTAGAATTTACATCCGCACAGTACAGACTAACAGACATAACTTAAGAGCTGGCACTTGTTCATACCTGTTGGCCTGTTATGTGTCCATGTAGTAAAGGTGGAGGGTTATATTGCAGTGGCTGGCCAAGCAATGGGTATCTGGCATCTCCTGAAGATGTGAAAAAAATAGTCTATGTTCTTTCTTGGTTTAATATACAAATTTCTCTAAATGCTCTCAGCAGCCTACACCCCACAAACATGGTATACAGTGGAATGAATGTATATAAGGAAATAACTGTAATGTAGCTATTACCAAAGGAATACAAGAATTGGCACCTGGAAAAAAAAAAAACCAAACAAAAAACAAACCACACTTTAAAAATTCACCAGACGATGGCAAAAAACTTGTGGGAAAATAATGGACTGGTCATATAAACTATCAAGTTCAAAAGTTGCAGGCTCCTTACATTTAAAAAAAAAAAGTATTTTAAAAAGTTCTAGGAAGTACTTGTCCCATGGTTTCTCTGCGATAGTCTTACCTAGATTCAGATCTCCTCAGAGTTTTAGTAAGGTTCAGACTTATAGCACTGTTTCAAATAGAGTTTGTGCAGCTCTACCCTGCCCAATACCACATGCACCTTGAAATTTCCACACGTTGGAGGAATCCTTAATTTGACTGAACAGAAATTTTTCAAAGCGATAAAAGGGGCCAAGGAAACAGACAGACAATTGACCATGGGCAGTCTAATATTTATGCTAAAGTTCATGAACACATGCAGTTTACTAGGGAAAGTGGCCAGTAAAGAATATGTTAAAAAAATAAATAAGACATTTCTTAAAAACGAATCAATAAAGAATTTACTTATCTGCCTGCAAACTTTCTGATATATCAAACTCTATTTTAGAATTCTACAGCTACATCTACTCCTCAGTTTCGCAGGGCATGTCTACACTAAAAATTTAGGATAAATTGTGCTAGGCCAACTTACAACAACTGCAGCAATCACTACAGTGGTTCATCTCCACACTGCCCTTCTGTCGGTGTTGCATGTCCTCACCAGCTGTGCTTCCACTGACTTTGGAGGGGCAGTGCAAGGAGCTGAGAGGCTAGTTTCTCCTAGGTTTCCACCATACCCACTGCCTCAAGGTTCCCTGCTAGGAGCTCACCCCACCCCTTGGCTCCTGACTAGATGGCTGCCATGCTTCCAATGGGGAACAGAGAGCTGGGGTGGGAGGAGGTAGCCAAGCTCCCAGCAGGGAGGCAAGAGTGACTGCCGGCTCGTGGCAGAGAGCAGGGATTCAGCAGCCACAGGGCAGCAGCAAGCAGGAAGCTGGGAGCCTTGGTGTAGCACTTGGAGTCTTGGTGGGGAGCCTCTGGGCAGCTAGACTCCCAGTCGGAATCAGGGAGCTGGAAGGGCAGCCTGGCTGGGAATGGGGAGCCAGGAGCCCTGGCCTGCCACAGCAAATGAGTTTGACACCCCTGGTGTAACGTGTACGCTGACATAACTAGGTTGACCTAAGCTGTTTTACGCTAACCCAATGCTGTAGTGTAGACCAAGCTTGATGGGTAGCAATAACTGATCAGATGACAAACATTCTAGCTACTTAAATTACCTGCTGTTCACTGGCTCATTAATCTAGGCATGGTCATTTAAACATTGTGAATTGCCTCTCTTGCCGTGTGTAACAAGAATAATTATGTCTCTACTCAGCAAAAATTCCACATATATTGCTCTTCCATTACATGATGGCAGCAGGTTCTGCTCCTGGTCTTCTATGACTAGTTTCTCTGAGAAAATGTTAATTGTGTGAGCATGACAGATCGAAAGGAGAGATATGGTGGGATTCTCTGTTTTCTGGCACATTGATGATAATGATGGGAGCTCACGCCCTAATAGCTCTACAGCAATTACTACTAGCAATTCTGTGATCATGTCTAGAGACTCCTGTCCCATTGTGATAGGCAGTGTGCAAATATAACAGATGCTGATCCAAACAGTTTACAGTGCAAGTAGTCACTTGATCAATGAATTGAGGATGAAGGATGAAGAGCCTGGTGAAAAGGCAGTTTACCTAACCCCCATTTCTCTCTCTCTTTCCCATATACCACATCATGCCCACCTAGTGCAATGGGCAGGCATATAGGACTGGATGATATTTTTCCAGCCCTCAAATTTAAACTCGCTGTGACAGTATATTTAGGGTCTGTGATTTCAGTTTAAAACTTTACACATATATAACTAATTTGTTTTGTTTTAAATAAAATATATCCCAAATTTATAATTCCACCATGCTGAAAGTTATTTATGAAGGAGCTGTGTGGTTATAATATTCCCCTTTCGTTAACATGAAGTTTGCAGCTTTTTTGTTTAATTTGGGGCAAAAGGAGGGTATAAAAACAAAATCTTTTTTTTATATAATTCAAGGAATACAATTTGTGAACACACTAGCAAGAAACATTAAGTCACAATTCACCCTTAAAACTGTTGAAAATTGAAAATACATAGAACAACCTAGACTATTCATGTATATTTTTCTATATTTCAGTTAGCTAAAAATTTTACCTTGTCCAGGAATGAAAGATCTAGAAAACTGGGGCACAATAGAAAGAGGTGTCAATGTGGGACGGAGGTTTTTCATGCTTGATAGTTGAGCTGGTGCTGGTGACTGGGCTGGTGAGGTGACAGGACTACCTAGCTGAGGACTAGGCTGTAACTAGAGTAAACACAACACAAAAATATTAGACCCCAAGAAATTTAAATTTATTTAATTGAATACATCACATATTTACAATATTCAAATCCTGGATATGACAACATTAATATTCTTATTTGGGAAGCACTGGATTTCTTTTATTTCTCTCCAGAAATGAATTCTCTCTTTTTTCAATACTAGATTCAGAATAAAAATGATCCTGGGGGAAAAAACAAAATCATACCTGTGTGGCGCACTCTAATGTGCTGAACTCTGTGGATTTCTGCCCTCTCTGATGGTCACAATAGTATTTATTTTGTTTCCACTGAGGAGGTGAATGAGCTCGAGGCTGAAGATTGTTGGGTATATTTAGCTGCATCATTACTACTCCTCCACCTGGTGATGGAGCTACCGCTATAAAACAAGAATGGGGAGGCTACTGTTAGAAATTAGTTCATTGTGTAACTCAAGCTCTATTCACTGAAAATTAGGAAATTGACAAGAAAACAGCTAGTGAAATAAGAAGTTGCTTGTTTTTGGAAAGACAAGAATGTGTCTTCGGTAAATATTTTCTTCCTCGCTACCAAATAAAATCCTTAAAGATTATTTAAAGGAAGATAGCAGGAGTTGTAAAGATGAGTTTAGCTACTGAAACCTGATATCATCATCATTATAACATTTTCTAAGCACATTGTTCCATCAAGCAGAAGTTGAAAATGCTCTAAATTGATCAACTTTATTTTCTCAACAGTCATTACAACATTTATTACTGGAAGATAAGTATTCAGCTAAGGCACAAAATCAAATCAAATAAAAATTAATGTCTAAGCCAGATTAAGGAATACTGTACATTAGGCAAAAGTAGCTGTATAAAAATAAAATCTGTACATTATGCTTCATGTTAATGATATGCTCTTATCTATGTTTTTTAAAAAAGACAGTAAAACAATATAAGCATAGTAATTAACTCCTTCATTGTGCCTTGCATCAGAGCAACCTGAATTAATTCCCAACACTCATGTGAGGGTAACATCCTCATTAATGGACAGACTAAAACACAAAAGGCCAGATTCATTCCTGGTGGCAAAGGATGCAATCTGACGATCCCACATAATTGTAGGGGCTAGCGCACCGCAGGCACTCTCACATAGTAAGGGTGAGCAGCAGAACTGCCACCCTTCTTCCCAAAGTGTTTTGCCTAAGAAAGGCCATTTCTGGCTAGATTTTCAAGAGAGGACCCACTTGTTGAGGCTACCTGGAAAACTGACTGCAGTGCTGTGCCTTGTCCCCCACTCCTAGCTGTCTCTAGGTCCCCAGAAGTAGAGTAGGGATTGTAGGGAGTCTTGTGTTTTACTGGGAGGGGATAACAGGAATGGCACAACCAGCACCTAGTTTGGGTTCTAACAGCTTGTTCTGGTGGAACTGAAGTGGTGAATCCACCCCTGAAAGGTTAAGTAATGTACTATTTTCTTTCACAAGTAGCAAAATTACTAAATCTGGGTTCTATTTCTACTCCCATTCCCTGCTGTGACCACTAACGTACATCCATCATTAAAAAAAGAAGAAAGAAATAGTTCCTCATGAGAATTTATTTTAATTGTGCGTCTTTATAAAGGGCCAAAGAGTCCCCAATGTACTAATTTTACCACAAACTGCTTTTACTTGACTGGTGTTATTGTATATCTTGGACACAGAAGTATTGAATTTTTAAAATCTGGAAGCTAAACTAAAACTAAAGTAGCTCTTGTAGTTTTTCCTTCACTACTTAACAAATCAGTTAACCCTCACAAAAAGCGCCAATGCTTTTGCTGCATTTCTAAACAAATATTGAATTGCAAGGTTTTATAGTGAGGTCTCGTATTTTTTAAGAGTACATTACTTTTACAAAATATACTATGCTATGAAAAGTTTGCTAGTATTCTACATGAAGCTATAAGCAATTAAGTCTAAACATCACATAAAAATGAATGAAGTAAAAATAATTTTTTTCACATTTAAATCTTCTTCCATCTTCAGCTCAAAAAGCACTTTGCAATAGCTATGTTTTAGAGATGGAAAAACAAAAAGACACAGAGTGGTTTGTGACTTGACCAAGGTCTCTAAGGGAGTCAAATGACAGAACAGGGAACAGAATTTAGAACCCTTGATTTAGTCTGTTGCTGTAACCTCCAGATCATGCAGCCTGCTATTTTGTTATTCAGAAACAAATAAATATTCATATTCACATAATCTAAATATGCAATTATATACAGGGAGAATATATGATGGGACTGTACAGAGATTTTGTCAGGCATGGTTGTCATGGAAGCAAAATTCAGAAGTTGCAAAGACATAAATGAATCTTGCATTTCATCCTGAAAGTGTGCCAAGTAAACCTCTAATTACATATCATGACACACACAGTTTCTGTATGTTGTATTTTACTGGGATTATTTTTGTAACTCTTCCTCTGTTCAGACAGATTCCCTTAGCACTAAGAGTCAAACTCTTTGGACTCAGAGAAAAGATACATTTTTCTAAAACATCTAAAAGATACCCAGCAAAGCTCTTCTAAACAAAGAAGTGTCATCATCAGAAAATGCTACACTAACATGAACAATGACTATGTGCCCCTGTAGTTACTCAGTCCTATTTGCTGAATTTACTCCAGGTAAACTCCCATTTAACCTCATAGTCCTGCAGAGCCTTTACAGCCAAGAGAAAGTGAACTGATTTTTTACTGCTTTGTGCATTCTTTTTTTAAATAAATTTCTATGGTGATGGACTTACACAGGCGCCACTGTGGGAACAATTTGGCCTGCAGGACCTTTATTACTAGTTGCATGAGGAGGAAGACCCAGCTGGACTCTCAGGAGTGAACTGAACTGGATTTCCAAATAATCTGTTTACAGGGAGAGTCAGCCACTTGCCTCCAAACCCTTACAGACACTGCAGAATATATGGGTCTAGCCTCTCCAAACTGGATTCTTTTTGTTACAATCTAAGCTCTTGTCCCTGAAGGGCACTGTTACTGGAATTAGACTCTTTTCTCCTCTCTCTCAAACAAACAGACAAACAAAGTCATGTCACTCAAGATTTCCTCCACTTAATTCAAACTTTGTTTGATAAATCTGATCTATGCCTCCAAAAATGATGTTAAACCAAAACTGTCAAGATGGATTATCATCTGGCTAGAGTGGGAGAACACATTACTGAATTGTTAGACTGTCTGGTTTATTTTTAGGCATGCTGGAGTGACTCAACTCTTCAAGGGTTGTAGATAAACAAGCTTTTAACAGCGAGAAAAAAATATATTCTGCAGCATGCAGTGAAATAGTGTGCTGCTAAAAGAAGACTTACCACTGTCCTGAAAGTTAACCCTTCAATAGTAAGTTTAATATTAGAAATTGTCTATTGATAAACTTGTCTCATAAAACAATTTATAGGGCAACCTATGTTTCCTAAATAGTTGTTTCTATCTATTGTTCTGTCCAAAGCACTGGGACATATTTATAATCTCAGTTCTAAACATGTCTCCTTTCAGCAAATCACTCAACCTTTAATGCCTCGAATTTCCTACCAATAAAATACTAATGCAACTAACTTTACTGTAGTATTACCCTACAAGCTGCTTATTTAGGGCCCTACTCTGAAGTCTTGAGTAACATGAATAGCTCCACTAACTGCCATGGGAGCTGCAGTTGCACAGTGCTTCCCAAGTTCAAGCTCTAAAACATCACCCCCAGAGGACTTACCATCTGTAACTGACTACTTCTACATACATCTCCAAATTCTGAGCAGCTCTTCAGAAAGATTTCAGAAAAACTTAGGAACCATCTCCTGCATCTCCCACACTGCAGTAAGGAATGCTTCAAACAAGAAATCACCACGTCTCCCTCCCACACACTGGAAAGAGGAAGGGGTCTGGAGAAGGAATCAGGAAGTGTATTTGGAGATTACACAAGAAATCCAAAAAACCCTATATCCAAAGGAGCAACTGTGTTAGTCTAGTTCAGTAAAATAAACAAATGAGTCCTGTGGCACTTAAAGACTAACAAATATATTTTATGCATGAGCTTTCACAGGAGAAAATCCCACTTCATTAGATGCTTAGAAGCACTGGAATAAGTTGCCTAGGGAGGTGGTGGAATCTCCATCTCTGGAGGTGTTCAAGTCCCAGCTGGACAAAACACTGACTGGGATGATCTAATGGGAGTGGTCCTGCTTTTTTTGGCAGGGGGTTGGACTAGATGACCTCGTGGGGTCCCTTCCAACCCTATGATTCTATGATTCTAAGAACATTATTTTGTTAACTTCACCTCAACAAATTCTTATTCAACAATCACAATACCATCCACAACTACCAGTCCCCACCAACAGTCAGGAAAAACAAATAATCTGAGTGGACACGCCTAAACAGATGGAATCACACATTTAATCATTACATCATCAACTTTAAGGGAAAAAAATGATCTGTGAATCTTTAAATATCACATCACAATATCTCCACAGCTGATAGAATGGCTATATCAGGTGTGGCCAAACTGTGGCTTGGGAGCTGAATGTGGCTCTTGAATAAAAAAGCGTGGCTCGTGGAAAAACACCAGCAAACCAATTTAGTATGTAAAAGTATATGGCTATATGCTTCAGTGCGGCTCTTGAAGGTTTAATAATCAACTTGTGTGGCTCTTGAGTTCCGTACGTTTGGCCACCCCTGGGCTACACAGTCCTTGAAATCCAACCACCAGATAGTGATCTAAGCAGCAGACAAGATGGTCCCATCATAGTCCTCAACTGGGAAGACTATATCAACAAGGCCAACCAAACTCTCTATGGCTATGACTATACTAATTTAGTCCATGTCTACACTATGCTTTGCCTAGTTCAAACTCAGAAATTTCCTAGTTTGAATAAGCAAAGCTTAGTCTGAACTAATAAATTCAACTGGTTAGTCCAGACTAAGTGCTTAGTTCGAACTTTAATTCTGAACTAGCATGATGCAGACAGAGACTAATGGCCTAGTTCAAACTAAAAAAATTCGAACTAAGCCATTAGTTCGAACCAGCCATGCTTACTAGCTCGAACTAAGCCGTTAGTCCGAACTAGGTGGTGTGGCTAATTCAAACTAAAAAAAAATGGTTAGTCTGAACTAGCCCAAGGCTAGCTTGGACTAACCTTGGGCTTATTTAGTTCGGACTAGCAAGTCTGAACTAAAAAAGCAGATGGAGAGGTAGCCTATGACAGTACTACAAAGATGACTCCACAGCACAATTCACTCTGCAGCTTAAGAATATGATCTAATTCTACCCCAACCCCTCAAAAAAGAACTTTACATCCTCATTTCCCATGAACCTGCCCGAGGTACCCACTATGTGCTTCTCAAGATAGACAAATAGGGAAATCCTGGCAGACCCATCATACCTGGCCATAGCACTCTTACTGAAATAACAACAGGACTCACCACCATACAAAGGACAAAATTTCCTCCAGAATAAAACCAACTTCCTCCAGAAACTCTGCTACATCAACCACCTCCATCAGAATACCATCTTTGCCCCATCTTTCTGGGATTTTCTGCTGTTGGCAGCCCAGGACTGAGAAGTGGATCGTCTGCTGTTAGCTGTCCAGGGCTGACTGCAGTCACCCACGGCTGAGACCAAGAATCCTGTTGGTGACCTTCTAGGGCTGAAAACACAGGTTCCACTGTTGGCCACTCAGGGCTGGCAGTGGTGCCCACAGCAGGGGCTCCAAGTCTGACTGAGAAGAGGGTCTGCCACTCTCAGCTCCAGGGGACCAGGGCTCCCGCTGTGACAGTTACAGTGGAAGCTTAATATTGCGGGATCCACAATATCGCAAATTAAGTAGGGCTTTATCCATGAGGTGAACACATTTCACAGAACCACCACTCTGGATCTGATCTCTCAATCCTCATCTTCAAATAAAACCTGCAGAACATCTTCAAAAAAATGAGTTTAGGAGCTTAAAAATCGATAATACTAGTGGACACTGAACATCATGCACTTAATAAAGACATTGTAAAAAGCCATAAATCCAGTGTTTTGCCTCCTGCTAACCGCCCTTTTCTGTGTTATGACTGCAGGGGTATTAACTGGTCACTTCACCTTGAATTGTCTCTCACAACATGTGGTAGCTGCTAATGCTACACAATCTATTACAGATGTGACACTCTGAATGCCTTTCCCAGACCCAAAGAAGAGCTCTTTGTAAGATAAAAAAAGCCCAACTCTTTCCCCAACAGAAACTAATCCAATAAAAGATACTATCTCACTCACCTTCTCCCTAATATCTGGCGATCAACATGGCTAAAGCACTGCAAGTTACCGTCTGTATGTGAAAAGCCCTATATGGCTGCTAGTATTGCTATTATAATCTACCAGCTTTATTATTTATTTTAGTACTTGCATAAAGCCCACCATTTTATTCTGAAATGTGGTTTACGTGAGGCAGCTGATTCTGCCAAATCAAGTTGATTTGTTGAGACACTTGCCCTGAACAAAGCCATTGAAATGAATCGTTATTTTGTTTAGACGTTCACTTTTTAATTACCGTGGTGGAGAGAAGGTGAGTTGGGAATGAAGAAAATAGTGAGCATACCTCATACAGACAAAATTAAAGTGACAGCAGAACTGGATAACTTATTATACTACTTTGGATAGAATGGCTTATATAAAAGTCCTAATGAGATATACCTTTTACTGGCTGCATGATGGAAAAACCAACAGGTGAACTTTTACATGGCGCGAGTGGAGACACTATACTGCAGTGCACAACGGAAAGACCCTGCTGTGGCTTTGACTGTGATGAAGGTGGTAAAAGAGTAGGAGGTGGTGGCTTCTGACTTGAACTGTTGTTATAAACTATGAAAGTAAAAGCAATGAATAAGCCTACCATATAAAAATCTAGGAAGAGTTAGTTTCCTTATGACATTAATTGAACAGTTTACTTTCCCGCTTCCCACAGCTCAAAGAATGCCTATTGTTTCCACCTCTTCCAAGCATTGCTGATCTTCTTTCAGCTGATGAAATCTAGAAACTGTTTCCTGAGCACAGGAGCTAAACACACTACTTCAATGATATACCTAACCTCTGATGGACCAGGCGCAAAAATCAGTTCTCAAACTTAGATGTCCTACTTCTACATGGCCAGCTGGAAGGAAATACAGTCATCCGTATGGAATAAATCTTCTAAAAGGATCCACTAAATAGTTTATTCTTATTCCTGCTTAAAATACCTATGGAATCCTAGCCTACATAAAAGCACAGGAATCAATAAGATTTAGGAAAGTGAATTTGAACAAAAGTCGCACAAAAGTTCCAAATAGTAACATGTAAAATTACTATGATTTACTGCAAAAGTTATAAATAGTAAGGAAGAGATATTTCAGTGATTCCTCTGGCTTTCAATAAATAATTTCTTCACTAATAATTTAGTTTGTGCTTGTAGTCTCCTCCTGTCTCAACGACTGCTATAAGCATGACATATTGAAATGCATCACTACATTTTAGAGAAACAATGTGCAAGCTTTCCATGATATGAGACATATAAAAACTGAGAAATCAGGTTAAAACTACAGTATAACTTAATGTCATCAACTGCTGGTTTTGTATTTATATCTAAAAATGTACATCTATAGAGCTAATGTATAAATTAATTCTAAATCATCCCCTGCAGTAGTATTTATAAAATTACATAATAATATGTAGAAACTTTTTCTTTGTAATTCAGCAAATATAATTCTGCTTTTCTTCACCAACCACAGAAGTTATATCACCATACCTGAACACTGTTGTCCTTGAAGTTGCTGGGAGTTACACGGGGAAGATGTTCTAGGGAACTGTAATGGCTCTGATCCTGGAGGCTGCAAATATCCTACCGATGAACTGCATTAAAAAAATAAAAAAACCCACAAGATGACATATAAATGAGAATTTATTGTCTAAGAAATATAATGCTTTTTTGGGGGGGAGGGCAGTATCTGCTTTTCTCTGAAAACAGAAAAAACTAACAAAACTTCAGGATATTCTACAACTCAGAACTTGGGCTTTGTCTATTCTAAAAAGTTTTTTTTTGTTTTGTTTTTTTAAGCTAGATTGGTGTAGTTAAAGCAGCATAAGCTCCTATGGGGATGAAATGCTATTAGTATGAAGGTGCCTTATGTTGGTATTCCCTTCCAGGAAAGGAAAGAAGTATTACTGGTGGACAAGGCACCTTTACACCAGTTTAAGTCTACACTAGGAGTTGTACCATAAAACTATTCAGTACGAATAGTCACTCCCCTCCTGCACAAACCCAACTGTTTTACTAGTTACAGCCCATTGCACTTTACTACTTGTAGCCAGGACTTAGAGGTCTGACAGCAGACAACATTTTTTTCACTTCTGTCCTCAAATGTATTGCTGAAGTCCACTATAAGAATACTTTTATAATCATTTAATGACACAAAACCTATATGCAACAAGGAGGCTCAAATACAAAACTCTGTGTATCTGAAAGTTTTTTCAGAAAAGTTTCCAGGCTGCTGGGTCCAAAGGTGATCTTGTCATTCAGTAAATGTAAAAGGCTTGAACTAAACAAGAATAAATTTAGAGGCCAGGAAGACACAATTCACCAACATTTTGTCCATAAATAATTTGTTGATTTTGATGAATGCAGGAATAATGAAGATGGTGGCAGCTTTGGCATAGATAATTACTAGAAAAGTATCAAAGTAAAATAGATGGACAGTGGCCTATATAGCACAGATACTGGG
Organism: Podocnemis expansa; assembly: GCA_007922195.1. Lineage (NCBI taxonomy): Eukaryota > Metazoa > Chordata > Testudines > Podocnemididae > Podocnemis > Podocnemis expansa. The sequence continues at coordinate 18,483,635 of ML681984.1, read as the reverse complement.
GATACCTTCCTTATCTTCATTTTCACTTTGTTTAATACACTGCCTCACAGTCCAATTCCATGTACCTTCAGTTTCTCCTCTCCCTTGTAGTGAAAAAGGACCACCATCTTCATTGATACCCTGCAGCTTTAGTTCCTTTGACAGTAATGGGAGAATTGGAAGAGGGCTAAAATGTGGAAGATAGAAAGCTAAAACCAGAAATTCATAAGACGTCTTTAAAAAAATATTGAAAGACTTGCAATAAAACCGTATGGGTTGGTAGTGCTGAATGTAAAAAGAGTTACAGATCTGGGCCTTAAAATTGTTTACAAATTGAAGAACCTTTTCTGGTATTCCTTGCTTACCTAAGCTTCTATTTTGGCTTCAAAAGGCACGTTAACTGTGCAAGGAATGCAGGACTGGGCTGAAGGCCAAGGGAGCAGAAGAGGGAATTGCCTGCTGGCTCCAAGCCAGACAGCCAGAGCCGGCTGAAGGAAGAGGAATAATGGAGAAGCTTACTCAAAGACTTGTCCAGGACCAGCGAGTTGGCACCAGAGAAACAATGAAAAGGGCAGGGGAAGTGACGAATGCTCCCAGCAGAGAGGCTATGGTGCTTCCCACTGGGAAAAAAGTGGACACTACAGTTGAAAGGGATCAGGGTGGCTGTCCAGGGCCAGAAAAGGACTGTGTGTATGCCTGAGTATGGTCAAAGAAATTGGTGTGTGGTGTGTGTGTGTTGGGGGGGGGGGGGAGCGGGGCTATGGGAGGATCATCATGATCATCATGTCAGGTGATATTAATGATCATTTTGCACTCAAGCATGAATTAAGGTCTTATTTTGGGATTTATGGATTATTTTCAATGAGTTTTAATAAATTGGCCCCAAGGAGGGATATTATTGCAAGAAGAGCCTGACATGAAGTTATTGGGTTGCCTGAGAAAGGGCTGGAGAAGGGACATTTACTATTACCAATTTAAAAAAGGCTGGTCCTACTGACCATGTTCTCATTACCAGTGTCTTCTTATAGCCATTCTGTCTTTTTCATTTTCCTAAAATTTAAACACACACTTTAAATTTTGAATAAAAGATGCCACAAACATAACTGAACAAATCAGCAGAAATTTAAACAAGAGGAAAAGAATCAACCAGAGTTTACAAAAATCATGGAAGGAAGTTATTCAATTTCAGACTAGAAAGTAAGGTGCTCATTTTTAAAATTGAGGATAATTAGGCAAGGGTTGTAGTGAACCAATTTTCTATGAGCCATGATATCTTCTCCATAATTGAAGTTTTAGAATTAAGAATGGATTTTTTTTTTCTTAAAGATGATTCTAACTCTAAAAGAAATTAATGCTGGGAAGGCCTGTGTCACATGGGTATGCAGACTAGATGATCACACTGGTGCTTCCTGGCTTTATAATCTATAGATCATTGCTGATTTACAACTACAATCCTAATGGCTGTATTTCCAATGTCTTGGGTGTTTTGTGGTTTCTACTTGGAAGTGCCTCTTTGCATATTTCTGATTGCTCTAACCTCAATTTACAGAAACAACAGAATTTTCCTTTTTCTACAACAACAAAAATAGCAGGATAAACATATTAGCGCAATTTAGTAGCACAAATTAAAAGTTCTTTGTTTACCAAATTAACACTGTGCTGAAGAAACATTGTTTGACATCACCTATCGTATCTACTTTCACACAGGCTTTAGATTAGGATCTTCTGTATTAAATGAACATTTGAATGAATGACAATTTTGAGAAGAAATTTTTCCAAAGAGCTTAACCACATGAGATGGGCCCTTCTTTCAAGACCCTAAAATAAATCAGTTTCTGTGCCTTAATTCAACAATAATATAACTGTGCAAGATACCGTGGACATATAGAATAGCCAAAGACTATTACATCAACTTTATAAATGTTGTATGTTATCTTTGGGAGCTAGGAATTGTACTGTGGCTCCATGGGGACCTAAAGATATATATATTTTTTTTTACACTAAAGTCACTTGGTGGGGCATTGGGGTTTGAAAGGGGTGAGTGAGGAGGGATTAATACAAATCCTTAAGCCCCAACCGATCTGGAGAAGCTTCATCCCTTGGGAGAAGTGGCATATGCTGGTTCAACCTGATTCAAGAAACCTCACAAGCGCTGAAAGCTACATACAGTCCCAGGTCCAGGATGGGAAGACATTTTCACCTGATCCAAGAACCAACAACATGAGACCATGATACAGAAGAACAGGTACTGCCAGAGAACCTAAAGTAGTTTGAAACCAGCCAGTGTCTCCGTGTGAAATATGGGTGACACCTAATAAGCCAGGTATGATTATTACCTATTTTAAAACATATTCTCTCTGTAACACCTTTATTCTGAATAAATACTATTTTGCTTTATGAAGGATGACTGGTCACTATCATTAACCTTGTTCTTGCCCCTGAGAGAAGAGGGCTGAAGGTGCAGAACTAAAGTCACTGTGTTGAGATGATTACAGTGCACTGCAGTAGTAATTGCAGCTTGAATCCCTCCCTAAAGGGAGAGCGCATATGCTGTGGGACTCCATCCCAAGACAGACTGTGATATAGCTAAACACCTGAAACAGAGAGGCCACCAAAGAATCAGAGTTCCAGTTACTTTGGGATTTATGAGAGAAAGCACCAGTTTATTTCTAATTTATTGTTTATATGTAAGGATCCAGTGCTTAATTAAAAACAAATAAAGGGCAGTGTAAAGCTGCTGAAGGGTAGCATACTCAAAATAGCCTTAAGACAAGAAGACATTATTACTGAAATCTCATGAAACTGACAAGATGCTTAGATTCAGTCTCTGCTTAGGTCAGATCCAATGTGCAGAAGCTATTTTAAGATAAATCCACTGAAATTTCAGTTGTTCAGCAGGGTAAGTAGAAGAGTGTTGTGACGCACCAAAAACTCAGTGTGTGCTAGAAAAGGGAACTGAAAGAGGCAGAAGTACAAAGAACAAATGATTTAAGAACTCATCTTCAGAAGGCCACTGAGTGAAGTTAAGCCAAGTAAACTAAAGGTGTGAATTTATAGTGTATTAGTGAAATTTCAGCTGAAACCTTGTATGGATGCTCTTCTCCTCAGAAGTAAAGTACTCTTATTTTCCTTTCAGAGAATGACATTTCCTGCTCCCTCATTCTTCCTGCACAACTAGTTGCCCTTTCAAACTCTATTCTGTAAAGTTTAAAAGCATTTTGTTTAAATAATAATAAGTAACTTTAAACACTGATGCATTCACAGGAGAGCTGCTTCACACATTCCCTGAAAGGTAGCAAGAGGCGTGGGAGGACACTTGCTGCTCAGGAAGCTTATGTGAAAGACTGATCCATGACACACAGCTAGAAAATGTAACAAGAAAAAACAGATGCTGGAGGAGGGTATTTGCAAAGATGAGACAGAAACAGGCAGTTGGTGAAAACAGAACAAAGATCAAACATGGAAAATGAACAAAACAGAGGTTAAAGCTAAACACAAATGGAAGAAAAATAATGAGACATAAAAACAACATTAACACTCCACTGTTATTTTAGTTTAATTAATTTTCAACTCCAGAAGGTTAGAAACAAAACATAATGAAGACCTGAGTTTTGTTTGTGTCAGTGCAGAAACAAAACAATTCTGGAGAACTATTTAAACTAAGAGCTGGGGGGAATCAAACAATGTGAATCAGAAAAAAATATTCTTTATTAGATACTTAAATATCCCCTTTACTACTGTCATTGCTGGCCAAGATATTTATTAATAAAGTACAATATCTTTTACGCACACACAGGTCCTGTGGGTCTACAGCATCTTTTTTCTTGAAATTTGAGAAGATTCAATAGTGCAGTAGTTTTCTACTTCTTTATGACAGAGTGCCCCAACACAAAAAAAAACTATTTTGGTAAGAGCAAGGTGACCTCATCAGCTTCTGGACTGTCTGCACTGAATGTCAAATAGCACTCTCTAGTGAAGTAAAACATCTCAGATGGAACATAAAGACTTAGCAGCAAAACTTGCCTATATTTTTGCCGTGGGAGTTAGCCCCCCTCTGACATTTCAGCAGCTCTGGATATTTAACAAGAGTGAGTAGCAATGAAGGATCATCATGTAGTGAAAGTGCAGAGTTCAGAATCCTTCAAGTAAATAATGCTATATAGCAATGATTCTTTAAGCACTGCAATACAAGGGTTCACATCTGAAACAGTGCTAAAGGAACTAAGCCTTTTCCATAACTTTTAGAAAAGAAAAAAAGAAAAAAGAAAAAGCCATTTGCAAAAAGTATCAGTTTGCTATAACTTCTTGAAGTTCTGTGACTCACAGTACAGGTCAAGAGGTTTTCAGAAGATATGGATTTGTGCAATCAGAGAAAGATTCGTTAGTAATGGAAGTTCATAACAAGTGCTCAACAGGTGTAATTCTTCTGTGTTTAAAAGTGTCTGTCTTCATGTACACTCAACAGCATATAAAAGAGAAGCGCACTGCCAACACCAACAGTAATGCTAGATACCTCAACTCACTTACAGTCAGTGAGGCAGGTAAGATTTAAGATATCTATCAAGTAGCTTCTATAACCAGAATAAAGGCTGATGGTCTAAAAAGACCTTATATTCTTGGATCAGAGTTAGGTTTGTGCCAGCAGGTTTAGCCAGCCTTTTTTGGTACACCTATCTATCTTCTCTCCAGACAATGCTTCTCTCCAGACAAAGCAGAAATCTTCATTCAAAATCTACTTTGAGGACCCAAATCTCTATTAATGTCCCTTCCCAAAGTCACTTCTGTAACAGAACTGATGACTAAAGAAGCTCCTCCAAAGTTTTAAGTGTCATGACAAAAAGAAATTACTGCATTTCCTGGGACTTGGTGTACAACTTTGCTCCTTATCAGCAAATATTCAAACCAGAAATTCTAACTCTGTTACAATAGGTTAGTTTGAAAAGTAACCTAAGAGTTTTTATTGCTTTTTTTTTTTTTTATCATAAGTAGGTCCAAATTACTAAAGATACATAGTGTTTGTTACCTTGCATGAATAAAAGGAAATAAAAACAACATGAAAAATACATAATTTGGTTACCAAACTAAGAAATGGCCACAAAAATCACACTAACAACTAATATTGAAAATATTAAGATACAGAAGCAAACTCTGTACTCACCTTATATTATTCTGTTGACCTGATGGAATGACACTGTAGTAAACGGGTATTCCTGTTGTGGGCAGTCCTTGATTTGACTGAGTGGGAATTATAACAGGTTGCTGATATGTCTGCTGGGGCATTCCTTGGGGACCTTGAGGCACTGACACCTAAAGATTAAGAATATTTCAAGACTTATTTTTTTCTGCAGACGAGTTCCTCCTCTGCCTTCAGATCACCTACACCACACAATGTGTTAAAAATACAGCTAATATTAAACACTAAAATGCACATTAATCCCATAATTATCCTATCACAGATATTACCCATCCCAGAAAATTCCCCACCTAATTAACTATACACACTAACAACTGAATTTGATGAACCCATGAAGTCTGATAAATTTAAATCAGAAGAAATTGTAACAGATTTCATAGTTCTGCAACAAACTAAGTAAAATACACATAACTGAGTATGTAGTTATCAGATTATGTTTGTAACATGAAGCAATGGCTAAGGATTGCAAAGTCCGGCCCCTAGGAATTCTAAGAATTAACGAGAAGATCTTCCATTTAACAGAAAGAAAACAAAGAACTCAAGTCTCAGAATTCTAGTTCATCTTCATCACCATTTAATACCCTGCTCTGACTAAATCACACATGGCTTCCCTACTAATCTTCCATAACTATTGTTCTTCAAGATGTGTTACTCATGTCCATTCCATGCTACGCATGCTAGATCAGTGGTTTTCAAACACAGGGTCAGGACCCAGTAGTGGGTCGCAGCACCTCCTGCTGCCGCCACTAAAACACTGGAATCCGTTGCTCAGTGATGTAATTGCTGGGTCATGGGCATAAATGGTTTATTTCAGCCAGGTCCTAAGAAAAAAAAATGTGTGAAAACCACTGCGCTAGATGCACTGTTGCCAGGGATTTCTCCCTTACTGGTCTCTGCTGGGTCAGCTATAGTACCTTCTGGAGCTGTGTGCTTATGTTCTGGTATAAGGGGAGCCACCAGCATAACAATCTGAGGTCCTTCTTGTTGGTCAACTCTTGCAGAAAGGTAGGAGGGTGGGTCATGAAATGGACATGAGTAAGACATCTCAAAGAAAAGCTTTTTCATTTTCTAGTGCTTAATTATGTCTAGTCTATGCTAGATAACACCAGAAAGTGGGCTTGACGTTCACAGGCATGCTGACTGTAACACAGCTCTCCCAAAACTGGTGTCATCGCAGGCTGTTTTGTGATGGCATAGTGGGATGCAAAGATGCACATTAACCAGGTCACAGCTCTGGAAGTATCCTGGATCGGGGCCTGTGTGATACCACCTGAGCTCTTGTGGAATGAGCAGTTACGATGACTGGAGGCAGGATATTTAATCTGCTTGTAGCAAGCCCAGAAACTGGCGATTATCCAGGATGAGATCCTTTGGGCTGACACAGGTAGCAGCCTCATCCTTTACATTATTGCTAGAAAAAGTTGCATGGATTTGAAAAAGGATTTAGTGCTCTTAATATAGAAGGCAAAGGCAAATTTAATGCCCAACGAACAAAGCTGTCATTCCCCAGAGAGTTCTTTTGAGATTTCAGGAAGACAACAAGCAGGAAAATTACCTAATTGTTATGGAACTGTGACACTATCTTCGGGAAGAAGATTGGATGTGGGTGTAGTTGAACTTTGTCCTATAAGAAAATTGTGTAGCATGATTCTGATATTTGGGTTTCCGTCTCAGAGACCCTTTCAGCCAAGGTGGGTGCCACCTGAAAGGCGACCTTCCAAGAGAGGAATAGCTGGAAGCATGATACTAATGATTCAAAGGGGGGTCAGCAATCTTCAAAAGAACCAGACTTGGGTCCAGTGTGGAAAACTGGCTCATGGACTTAAGGATAGAGCCTTTCCAAGCCCTTGAGAAATCAAACCATAATCTCCTGGGAGAGCACTGACCTACCACTCACTGGAGGGTGAAAGGCTGAAATAGCTGCCAAACGCACCTTAATAGATGAGAGAGCCAGGCCCTGCTACTTTAGGTGGAGCAAATGGTCCAAGATAGACAGAAGTAAGCTTACTATGGAGAAAGACTAGGTTCAGAAGACCAATAAGAAGAGCGCTTCTACTTGGCCAAGCAGATAGCCCTGATGGAGCGCTCTCTACTTCTAAGCAATAAAAAGATGACTGAGAAGTCTCTAATTCTGCTGAACCTGTTCAGAGTGGGCCTGTTCATCCATGCTGCACCAAGCAGTTTGGTATGGAGAGATGAGCTTTGAGTGACACAACCAGCTGTGGTCTTGTGAAACCAGGTACAGATGGAGTGGGAAGTATCCAGGAATGTGTTGAATCAATGATGGTGCAATCAGAATAACTTTTGCTTTTTCCTGTTGGATTTTTAGAAGGATCTTGTGAACTAAGGGGACTTGGGGAAACATGTAAAGTCTGTCCACAAGAGCAGGAAAGCACTGGAGAGAGAACCTAGGTTGTGCCCATGCAGCAAACAAAATTGATGGAATTCTGTGTTCTGCCTGGCAGTGAACACGTCCACCTGAGGAGGTCCCCACCACTGGAAGATGACTCTGGTTACTTCTGCCTCTTCAAAAGGCCTGCTTGGGCCCACTGGAGAACCCCCCAGAACACAACTGGGAGGCTAATGTGAATGACAGTGGCTGGTGCTGCTTACAACCTTTCCCTTTTCTTTGGCAGAGCTCTTGCTTTAGAGGCACCATGAACCAAAGAGGTTGCTGGGACCTGAAGTACCTTCTGGAAGCAGACAAACTGTAAAGGCACAAGGATAAAAGTGGGGTTCTTGAGTCCCTCAGACCATAAAGTCTTGTGTCCCTCCGCACCAAGAAAAGTGAGGAGCCTTCACTATATGGGTCCTGGATGGATTGTTGGAACTTGTGAGGAAAGCCAGAAAATTGGGGCCACAGCAGCACACCAGGCTGACTGCAGAAGCCATTGTCCTGCTTGCTGAGTCAGCAACATCCAGAACCACCTGGAAGGAGGTGCTGGCCAGATTCTTACCCTCTTCCAAGAGGGCTGCAAACATCTGCCTTCAATCTTGGAGCAGTCTTTGAACTAATTTAAGGAGTCTCACAGATTAAAATCACATCTCCACAGCAACAGTTACCATATGGAAATACATAGTTCAAGATTAGCCATCAAAAGCTTTAGTCTTCTAGCATATTTTTGCTTAGGGGTAGCACTGAACTAGCCCTCAGTCCCATTCATTCACTGCAGACACCACTGAATGCTGGTGTGTTTGAGTACAGGTATTTGCACCCATTTCTGATACACAATACTCCTCTGTTCTCTTTGAGCTGGGCGTACAGGGGCTTGGACAAAGGAGTAGGAGTTTGACACAGGGCCTTGATGGGCCTCAGTAATACATCATTGATAGGCAGAGCCACTGTGTATGGAACTGCTGCAGATAACAAAACTGTGTGAAGTCATGTTGAATTCCAGGACAAGGTTTGCTGTGCCTCACTTCAGAAGGTCCTGATGGATCCTGAAATTATCCTGCGAAAGCAGGCTACTGGGATCAGCAACAACCTCATCTGCAGAGGATGAGAAGGTGGCTTGCACTGGAGGAGGGGCTCCTTCCTTTCCTCAACTACGTCTCCTGGATGTCACTACCGAGGTCAGAGCTGGGGTTAGGGTCTGGGGCCCAGTGAGAAGGAGTGGTAACACATTTCTCAAAAACCACTGAGTAGGAGTGATGGGAGGTAGGACCCAATAACAGTGGAAACCCTAGGGACACCCAAGGTACTAACTATATACACTAACACTACTTTAAAAGTTACAATACACTACATTATTAAAACTACAGACGAAGATAAGAGTCCAAAACCACTGGGAAGAAGCCTTACAGAGCAGGAAGGGTCATTCCAGCAACAGTCACAGGGAGTAAAAAAGAACTAAGTGGAAAAGCAGCCTCTGGTCCCCCTTACAGTAGATAACTGTGCAGCTCCAAAGGTCATTTGAGCTGACCCAACAGATACTACTGGGGGAAAAATCTCCAGCAACACTGCTCACAGCATACCCACCTCCTAGCACAGAATTAACATGAGCAAGTGCTCAAAAAAAGAAGGAAAGTTGTGTATTTGCAATGCTCCTGTTTCAGGTATTTGTCATTACCTTTTTAAGATTCTCTTAAGCTCCAGCTGGCAGCTTTCTTTCAGCCCACAAAGTTATTTGGAATTTTTAAAAAATTGTTTTAATACTGAAACAAATGACAAAGACGTTCAGAAAAGATAACCCACCTGATAAGATGGCACTGAAGTATATGGAACAATCACGCCCTGAATCTGATTTCCAATGTTGTTGGGTTGGCCACTGACTAGATTCTGATTCTGAGATTGCTGAATTCCAGCCAACCCCTGGTAGGCTTGCTGCTGGTTAGATATAACTTGGTAGCCTGTAATTACACAAATGTTTAAATTTTATTTGAAGTAAGTACATTGTATCCAAACAGGTTTCACCCACAGATTGACACATGGAAAGATTATGGAGCTTTGTTCAAATGTCTGACAGAGTTTTCTCATAGACTTTAAGGTTTCATAGGGATGCCAGGTCAAACTTGATCCCAAATTTATGTTTTTGGAGAAAAGGCATTTACAGAAACTATGAAAAGAGACTCAGATTTTAAGGCCGGAAGAGACCACAATGATTACCTAATCTCTCCTCTGCCACATTGCAGCTCACAAAGCCTTACCTAGCCACTCCTGTGACAGGTCCATATCCTCTGATGAGCTACGGAAGTCCCTAAATCTTGATTTAAAGACTAAGTTAGAAAATCTACCATCTACTTTAGCTCAAACTGTGCTGCATGCTATGGAGGAAGGCAAACCCTCCCCATCCCTCAGGTCTTTGCCATTCTAGCCTGAGAGAAAATTCCTTCCTGGCCCCACATACAGTGATCAGTGAGATCCTGAGCCTGTGAACAAGAGCCACAAGCCAAACAACTGCGAAAGAATTCTTGGTAGTAATTAAGAGCCATTCTCATAGAGATGTTTCCACTGTTCTAAAATGTCCCTGAAAAATTAAAAACAAAAAAAGAAACAAAAACAAATAGTCCCTGCATTCTTTGTAATCTAGATATTACAACACTGGGACATAAATGACAATCTAAATGAAATTGTGTAGAAATGGACTGTATACAAGTGGAAGCTGATAAGTGTTTATTCTTCAAGGAATCAATGCAAAAAATTAAGCCTGATTTTGTAAATTCTATAATTTTTAATAACCTAAGAGGTTCTTAATACCTCTGGTAAGAAAAATTTGTTACTCTAAATATATGGACATTATTCCAGGAGTGTCCTTTTAAAAACTGGTTATTATAGCTTTAAAGAAGTTACAGTTGCCTAATAAGAATGGTTATGCTGAATACCAGTACTAGTGGGAGATCTCCAAAAGAACAACTATTCAAAGCAAACCTGAAAATAAACCATTTGCCTTTTACCTCTGGTAACATGGTCAGACTGGAGTTATAGTATGTACACAGAGGGTTAAGATGAAGCCAGCAGGCTCACTCATTTGGAGCCATTTGCCTACACCAAGAAATACCACACACAAATCAGTTAGCCTCTGGCCATGAGCGCAATACCAGCACAGAGACAATTACCATTTTCTATGAAGTGCTGGTCCTCCTCCAAAGGGCTTCAAAATGCCCTGAACAATGGGGTGGTTAAACAGTAATCACCCATGTAATACTATAAGAGGGCTATTCTCTCATTAACACAAATATATATAACTCCCATCAATACTAATGTGATTTACACAGGTATATCAATGACAGAATAGTATGTCCCATTGATCTGACTTCTAAATAACTCAATTTACCTTATCAAAAGCACATTTATTTTCACCGAGCCTAAACTTTTAAAGACTAAAATAAACCGTTAAGGAAGTTTCTGCAAAAATACTACAATTTCAATGCGAGAATGATGATGAAAGCCACAGGAACCTTTGAGCAAAAATGTTGTGTGCTATAACAGATATCAAACTCCATTAGCATTTTTTACTGAGATCAGCTCACATAAATATATAAAATAGCATGAGCCTGATTGTCCAGACAAAGGTCTGATAATTTTCCAAAGCTCTCTGAGAACATAAACACTGTTCTGCTTATAGTTTGGCGAGGCATTACAACAATGTTGCCCATGATTACAGATGCCACAGCATCCTGGCAGCCACTCTCCTTTGCATCACTCACAGGTTACTATGATTTACCTATCACCTGCAACAGATGAAATAAGAGGAAGAAACCGAACCACCTATGGAAGAGGTCCAACAATGAGGATGACGACCCTTGACATATTTTTAGGTTCTTATACCAAGCCTGAGGTCCTTCTTTGCTATTATGTTGGCAAATCATGTACAGTGGAACCATTCTAAATGGTAGGTCATAATTAACCAGGTTTGCTTCCAACCAGATTCTGAAATAACTTCACCTGATAGTCTGCTGTCTTTCACCTTGTGTACTCATTTAAATGTGTGTGAAGCAAACACAAAATGCTACCAAATAAAAAAGGAGGTACAAAATAAAGATGATACAACAGCAGTGGTACTTCAAAACTAAATGCTGCTCAATGGTGAAAGCCCTTAAGTCTATTTTAAATAACACAGTCAAACACAATCCTTCTGAAGCTGTCAAAGTAATAACATGACAGAAGAATATAACCACACCATGCTCCCTGGATACATTTAATCCAGGCTCCTAACTGGAAGAAGTTCTGTTTGTGGCATGAGAGTCAGTCACTCACTTGTGAACTGAAAAATCAGTAGAGGATACTCAAGCTCTTTATTGGCAAGATGAGAGGGCAACCTGCCAGCAGCCCTCAAACATGCAGTAATTCAGCTCTTGCTTACAAGAGATCATTTTAAACAATGCTGCCAACTACCCTGTGGTCTCAAATGCTCCCCCTTTCTGGGAAACGCAATTAAGAAATTGATGGTAGGCCAACTCCAACTAACATACTCCAATTCTTTGGACGTCAGTTGGCCAATTCCTTCCTGGCAATGAAGATAGGTCAAACAGCTTCTTATTTCTGCTAAAATCTAGCTCATTATTAAATACTTACATAAAGTGCCAAAGGCATACCTGCAGTTCTGTCAGAAAAGGTGACAGCACAGAACTATTGGGTAATTGACACTGTAGGTTGATGTCATTGTATCGTATTTGTAAGGTGATCTTTATCACCTAAGGGATTAAAGAACCAATTAAAAATGAACATAGAACATTTATGCAGAAAATTAAAAATGGCAATTACATGACATTTTACATAGCTGTAAAAATCATACATGGGGCTTTGCCTATAATGAAGGATTCAGAAATTTTGTCTGCCAATCCCACATCTAGTTTCATTAGAAACCTATTTGCAATGGAAGATAATCAGTGAAACCTGTGTGATTTCACAATGAATTGCATCTGATCATGCTAGGTTGAAGATATAATAGAGTAAAAGTGTGTATAACCGTAGGCTCTGCATATACCAACTCAGTAGCTCATTAAAGATCTGTATGGACAAAAATGGCAAAGTCTCAGCTCTAACAAAAAGCCTACTCTTCTATCTGAAGTACTGGTCACTTCTCAAGATTAATGTAGTGTATCCTCCATCTTTCTGGAAACGGTGCCTGGAACTTGCCCAGCAATGTAGGAAGAGAAGGTTTTTGGAGGTAAATGATGCACCATTTATTTTGTAGGATGCTCAGAGAAAACAGCGATAATTGCTAGAGAAATAAATACACGTAAACAGCACATTGCTTACACATATTCAACCAGCCAGGCATACTGAAACTGTAAGAAATAAAACCTTTTATAAATACATATATACGTGTGTGCCCAGACATGGTAGAATCAAGCGTGAAGGGCAATGAACACAGAAAGGCAATGAGCATTTTTAGGGCATGGAAGAATTCTTATGGAGAGATATTAAAGAATCTGGCACAGTTTACCTTAGAAAAGAGATGAACAAGACAACATCACAAAAAGTAGACAGAAGGAAGTGCCTCCTCTCCCTGTCTAATAATACAAGGTGTCAAGCAGATTTAATGGACAGCTACTCAAGTCAATGTATTTCATGAAATATAGTAACTTCATGATGAATGTGATCAAGTACTGAGGGCAAAACTAGTACATTTCTGTCCTACAAAGAGAACCTTATTCTTAAAAATCAAAGCATTGCACCTGTGACCACAACTGACCACATAAAATTATTTAAAAAAATGATTTTTACCTCTCTCATGTTCCCAACCTTCTTATATGCTGTTCCATTACGTTTGAATCTAAACAACTTGTTTCATTTGCTGAAACAGTCTGACCTGATCCTGCCACTCACACTTCACTGGGTTTATTTTCTCCTCCATACAGTAAGTTTTCCATTTTCAAGCATCTGACAAAGTGAGATTTTTCCGACAAAAGCTCATGTGATAAACTGGTTACGTCTTTAAAAGTGCCACAGGACTCCTTGTTTGTTTTGCTGAACTAGACTGACATGGTTACCCTTCTGGAACTTATCCACATAAAACTATATTTTTCATTTACTTGGTCCCATAAACAAAACAAACAAGTTTCAGACAGGTTTTGGTGGATTTGCTTTCTATTAGGGAAAGTGCACAAATGACAGCTGTTAAAAGAACTCACTGATCTGCACGCACTGCAAATATAGTCTTACAAATCTGCAGCTGGAGATATCCATGGACCATATTTGCAGATCTGATGTGGATACAAATTTTGTATCCATACTGTGCTCCAATTATAGGATCTCAAAGGAGGGGAAGCATCTGTTTGCAGCTCACAGCCTCTGATGCTGCTTCCCATCTTCAAGATAGCATATTCCCTCCCCACCTCCAAACACAGAGAAAGGGGAGGTGATAGATCAAGAAAGGCACCAAAATCGCTCATTTTCTTGTTAGGAAGACATGACTGACTTTGCAGAAGAGGCTGCCTCCCTCTCCAACTGACCTGACATGATAATGATGTTGGGAGAGGTTCCCCAAATTGCATGGCTGCTTAAACTCTGGGACAGGCACACGGGGGATTTTACTGCTTGTCTTGATCTATCACCTCCCCTTTCTGTGTACATAAGGGGTGGGAAGAAAAATAAAGGATCTCAAAGGCCAGGAAAGCAGCCTCACAAGCCAAGAGCTGTAGAAAGCTCTTCCCCTCCCTTTGAGGTTTTATACACAGTACACGTGCATGCACACAGATGCTCCTCCTGAGAAGCACTGTCAGAGAGTGTGCTGCTGTGGGTACAGTATGGATATATTTAACTCTTCTGCCTCTTTTGCATTATTACTGACAATTCTTCCATTTTCATCTAGTAATCAATCAATCCTATTGTTAAGATTCTTGTTCCTAACATATTTAAACTCCTTCATATGGTCTAACTGTTGGCCCTAGATTTCTCTTTGCATTCCTTTGCTTTCCTTATCAATTTTCTACAACTCCTAACTTCTGATTTATATTCATTACTAGCAACTTCCTCTTTCTTCCCTTTGTTATGCATATTTATTATTTTACAGCTGCCTTAACATCCCCTCTAACTCTTTACAAAAATTAATATGAACTTTTCCATTGCCTATACGATTGTTGGCCATCCAAGTATTCTTAAACAATTCCAAATCATCATTCACATTTTTCTAATTAAATTCTTCCTCTCAGCTGATCTGACTCATAACTCCTTCCTATTTTGTGAAACTGGCCTTTTAAAAGCATCAGCTATATCCCCCCATCTCTATATCTATCAGTAGCCTGTATTTTATTCTGTTTGCACATTATAAATGGATCAGCTCATGATTACTTCTGCTCAAGTACCATTAATTTTTAATTCAATGATCTTCATCCGTCAACCTTTTTTGTTATTTGTATTATGTACAAAAAAAGACTGTTCAGTCACTTCAGTGACTGGTGCATTTCAAGCAATGGAATAGAATTCAAATGCACATATGCATATTGTCAGTTTTCTTAAGACTGTTGAATTTTTGCATTTAATATTTAAATATTAGGGATCTTCATATAAAAATGTAGGCAAGTTGTAAGTTCTGCTACTTAATGTACACCTAACTACATCACCTGTCAGCACAGAAACCCCAGAATATCTGTCTATGTCAGAAATCATGCTGTGCAGCAGAGCCAGTCTTCAGACAGTTTAATGAATCCAGCCAGCCTGAAGAGGACTGCTTGACTAGGAACACCACCTGTTTGGAAGAGAGCTCGCCAGTCCAGCAGCAGTTCAGTGGCTGCTCAATGCATTTCCCTACAGCTGAAATAGCCCCAACGTGTGCTTCTTCCCAGCCCTACTCCTGCCCTAGACCCTAACGCTGGCTCCACATGCTAAGCCTGACCACACACATCCTGATAACTGACAGCCTGCTTGCTTTTCACAAAGTCAGATTCTAAAACAGAATAACCAAGTGGGGCATGTCAAGACTGTGATGTATTGACATTCATCTGTGGATGAAGTTTCGATAAAACTCATCCCCACTATGTCAATCTCCAAGTAGGTTTTTTTGTGTGTGGTGGTTTTTTTTTTTTTTGTTTTGTTTTGTTTGTTTTTTTTTACTGGCATCAAATTTTTTTCTATTCACTAAGACTCAATTCACTTTTATCAATTCACTCAGACTCTTCCAAGGATAAAAGTAGCATAATGTACTTCATGTACAAACAACAATGCATTTAACAAACATTTATTCATTTAGAAAAATCATAAAAAATCATCAGCTAAAACATATGAAAATGACTAAAAACATTCAGAGTATTACAGCCATTTGAATTAAAACTGCAAATTGGTTTTATTCATACCCATTTGTGAAAACAAGTGACTTTGAAATCTGAATGTGATAGGACAGTGAATAAACTAGGACATTAGTTTCAGAAAATTATGCAGTTGAAACTTTGTTTCTTTAATAATGGAACTAACTAGAGAGCATACCTGGGCATTAGATTAAAAAAATCCAAGGCTGGCACTGAATATAAATATTTTCAACTTGTCATTATTAATAAATTCAATTTAATTTTACTTTGAATCAATATTAAGGGACATCTCAAAGACAGTACTCAAAATCTTTTTTATATGAAGAAATCTATGTTTCTCAACAATACATAAAACTTCCCATCCCTTAATTATCCTTATAGATTTTTTTTGATATAAATGAGATGTCTCAATGTATTTGGTTACTAGAAAATCTAAGGCACCTAAAAAGCAGCTGACTGTGAGTAACTGCATTAATATTGAAGCTACAGGATATGATGGATACAATCAATAATGCTACAAACTACAATTCTCATTTTCAAGAGACTGCAGTGTAGCCGTGAATGTTTTTCATTCTCTTCTGGCACTTCCAACGACAGACGATCAATTTTGCAAGCTGAGAGAAAAACTAGGACAATATAAATTGATTGCTAAGATGGTTCCCCACAGGGTTAAAAAAAAAAGTTCTGTTTTTAGCTTTTGCATTGCATGGCAGCATAGAAAATGGCATGGCAGAAATGCAGCACTCAGCAGAAAAAGGCTGCACCTGCTAGAACAGACGGTTTTATTTTACAGAAATGCTCTGAACTAGCAGCTACAATAAAAGAACATATGCTTCTTAATATTTGCACAGCAAAGTAATTAGCAATAATATTTTAATTTTATGTTAAATACAATCTTGTTTATGGCACCTAGATCTACATTTAATGCAGAAAAAACACCATTAAAAGAGGGAACTGTTATTTTCATTAACAAAAAGAACGTGTTTAGAAAAATTCAGACAAATAACTCCTGGTAGTTTTTAGACTTAGAGGTATACAGCAGAGGCTCATTAAATTCTCTTAGACAAATCACAGTTATATTTCCTGGCACGAGTCACTTCCTCAATTAGCTGAAGCATCATCTTACTACAGATTTTTTTTTTTTTTAAACGTTCATGAGACATTTTGGACCAGCAAGTTGTAAAACTTTTTTTTTTTTTTAATCAAAAAGCAGCATACAAGTCACCCCCACCCCCACCCCCACCCACCTGAAACCCCTTGAAATGGAAGCCAGGAAGCAGCTGAAAAAGAGACCGGTTCACTGTGAGAACTGTAACCCTCTCAGACAGTGTTACGGCCTCGAATCCAACAGCTCATGAATAAGGCCAAACTATTTCCACAACATTAAAAAAAAAAAAAAAAAAAAAGACTTCAGTTACAATGTTCTCTGAAGTAGTTATAAATGTGAACAACAAATATTTTTAAAAACCCCCAAGAAACAGCCCACTGGAAAATTGTTTTATAGATCATAAAAACTTCATGATACAAATTAAACTGGCAGCTATTAACAAACACAATGAGAAATAAGATTTGTTAATTCTTAGTCTGGTAGGGTATGTATGATACAATATTATCCAAGTAGTACACTGCTAATGTCACAGAAGCAGCTGCTGCTAATAAGGACAAAACACATTTTACAAACAGCTTTGCATTGATTTAATATTGCAGTCTTCTGATTTTTTTGCTTAACAAATCTAAAAAGAGGACACACAAAAAACAGGTGCACATGCCTATGACTTTAAGGGGGAGCTGTGGTCTATGTGGAGCAATTTGGTGGTTGCAGTCTAAATACCTTCTGGATAGATATTCACAGCCTAAAAATCTACCACTGAAACTGGTACTGTTGTTTGCAGATTCAGCACAGCAGCCAAGAACTAAAACAGGATTAGAGAGTGGACCCCTAGTGTCACAGCATCCCAAGCAAGGAGCACAATCCATTGACATCTACAGTGCTGCTGTCTTATACTGATCTGTTCTGGGGACAGAGAACTTTCAATTCCATACCTTTCATAGGCACGAAAGTCATTTAGCATGTAAAATTATAAAAACACATTCCGATTATTTTTGTTCATGCTGCATGAAACTGCTAGAGCCGCCATGGAAAGGTGGTCATTACACCATTCTATACAACATGGAGATCCTGTGGGACTAATTTTATACAATGTAGTTTCCAAACAGAAATATAAGACAAGATATAATGTATTTTCCTGACAGTTACTGTGGTTCTTTGAGACGTGTCATCCAGACATATTACACAAGTAAATAAGTGACTCTTCTGTTAAGGCTTGTCCATGTGTTTTTCACTGTTGGGATGTAGTCGCTTCCATCACAGTAGATGTTGTTCGGAGTTTGCAAAATAATGCTGGTAAGACAGTCCTTCGAAAATGTCAATCAGAGCCTGATTCTTCTGCTATGAAATAATGCTGAGTCAATATACGTACTGAACCCCAAACAGATGCCCTGCTATCTGTGATATTGAAACATTTCTCAAAGAAGCTGCAGAGGCTTCTTGAGCTCTTTTAGAGTGACCTGTCACTTTCAAAGGTGGCTTTAGGTTGTCTATTTTTTAATACACAAAGAAATTCAATTAGAAAGTGTCTGTGTTGATAGGACCTATTTGCATTAACTACAGAAAATCTGGGAGAGTTATTCAAATAGATTTGAGATAAAGACAGCTCCTGAAGAACAACTACAATGTGAGATTTAGCCTTTTCTTTGCTGGAACGTGGCTCTGAAAAGAAAACTCGCAGATGTATTGCTTAGTTGAAATTGAAATTGCAGACTAGCTTTGACAAGAATTTTGCTTCACTTCTCAAGATTACTCCACATTTGTATGAAAAAACATGTATGTAGAGTTTGCTAAAAGAGCTAGTATCTTCTCCACCCTTTGGGCAGGTATTATTGCTGCTAAAAAAAGGAGCTTTGATGGATAGATAGAAAAGGAAATAGGTAGCAGGAGTCTCAATGTTGAGATGTCAGAGATGAGTTTTGAGATGTTAATGCTTTTGGATTGAGGAAAATATCCACATGAGGCTTTTGAAGAATCTACCGATTGGAGAGTGTGAAACTGGAATACTGATGAAAGAGAAGGCAGAAATAAGATATGGTTGCTAAACAAGCCACTTGAAGCTCATAGATATTTCAATGTACTTTAGTAATAGAAAGTAATCCCAGTATAGCTGGTATCTGCCTTTGAAAAGAAACAATTCAGTAGTGTGGCCAGGTTAACGAATCTTCCAGATGATAAATATGCCTCACAGACCTTCCTACTGTGGATGAGAATGTTCTGTACCTGACACAAACAGGTCCTCTCTGTCCATGTTAATTGGTCAACATCCCTGACACAAGGTTCAGGGATGGCAGATTCAGCCATCTCAGATCCCACATCTAATTGAAGAGGCAACTGGATCAGTGTGTGAATGAAGAAATTTCCTCTGGTTTGAGAACCAGAATCACCTTAGCCATGCTGGTGCTACCATGATCACCCTGGCCAAACTCTGAGTTTCCCAATGTCTCTTGGGATAAATGGAATTGAAAGGTATGAATGCATTAGGGCCAGGGATCAGAAATGTGTTAGGAAGATAGCCTTGGGTCTTTACTTGGGTATGGCAGACCTTGAGACATTTCTTATTTTCATTGTTAGGAAAGAGATTTGTGGTTGATGACTGTCTCGTGTAACGGTATGCTTCACTGACCGACCACTCAAAGTCATCTGCAAACAGTCTGCTGAAGTGATACCCTTTGCAACCTTGCTAAATCTATTATTATTGGAGTAATCTTGGGATGAATACAATAGTTCCAAAGATGTACCGATTCTTAATATAAAATACAGGATCTTGCTTCCGTTGTTTTTTTAAATAAAGCATGGTTGTACTATTTTCTGTCATGATCTGACTAGTCAGATCTTTTAGAGCTGGGAGAAAAACTGTTTGACCCTTACCATCAAGATGTTTACACTTTTAAACAGCGTCTATGTCAGAGGCTGAATACAACTCGAGTTGCTTGACCACTGTTTTGGGGCCTAGCACAGTTTAAGTTGCTTGCTTAACCATTCTGGCCTCAGCACACTTAGATCTTCCTGTTAGACAGAAATAGGAATTCCAAGTAAACATGCAGATATCTCAGTTTCTGCATGCCATGGAAGTGCAATACATGTATGCTTGCAGCTGCACATAGATAATGGTGATAGGAGTAATAGATTATCCTCAAACATTTGGAGGAACATTTTCCACTGCCAAGAGCCATATTTTATTTACTTCCTCTCTTATTAATAGCTGCTGTTTTGATGACCCCAATTATTATGGTGAAAATGGAATGTCATTAAGAGTTAGAACCCAATGTAAGGTGATAGAATATATAACAATTAATAAGTGGGGAATTAGGTGAAAGTTGTGTATTGAAAGGTATAAAAATTGATCATACAGACAAAGGGGCACACTCCATCAACACCTGATTCCACAGGATATGCTGCCGGTCAGACCAGGGGACCCACTGACTCCCTGGTTTGGCCCCTGAGGAAAGCCATTTCTGTATACGGCCTTCTGGGTGACTCATCAGCTCTTCAGGTTTAGTGAGTATGATGCATGGTAGTTAAATTTTAGACTTCAAATTTAACTACTTTATTTATAGGAAACCTTGCAAATTAAAAATTATTCATCTACAAATCAGGTGTACTGTGGCTCAGTGGTATCCACACTAATCATTAAGCATCCAGTATGAACAGTCTACGTTACTGAAGTTACACCAGCCAAGCTATATCACCATTAATAGAGACAGAGCTAGAATACTAGAAGGGGTTTTTCCCCTGAACAACAGTAGCTCCATCAGCAGAAGAAGAGGTCACTCTCCTTGTGCAGTGACTGATGCTTCCGTATGTGTCCTAAAGGATATTCTACAGAGGGTGATTTCTGAGTAGCATCCCCAGATGGAGGAGAGAACTTCAGGATTCAGTTTAGAACCAAAGACAGTTCTGCACAGTACCAAGAGCTGCATTGGATCTGGCTGCATGGATCTATGATTGTATGATCAATGCATAATGTTCAGAAAACATAAGTACTGAAGCCCACACAGCAGCCCTATGCATCTCAGATACTGGTACCTTCTGAGAATACTGTGGCTTTTATTTGTGATCTGGTAGAATGTACTATCGCTCTTTGGGCAGATGGCTGCCTGCTGCATCAGAACAAGTTGTAATACACTCAGATACCCATCCTGACAGTGCCTAAGCAGAGCTCATGGACTCTGACTCTATCTGTGAAAATAATGTATAGTCTAGGTGACTTTCAAAATGGTTTGTTTCCATCTAACCTTCTAACAGCCAACATATGAAAACAAGTCTCCTGGGGAGACCCTATGCTGATTTGGACAAGACTGGTAGATGAATGGACTGGTTAAGGTGAAACTACAATAGTACTTTAGCTAAGAATTTAGGGTGTGGGTGTAAAAAGACTGTGCCCCAACCCTTTAATTAACCTAGACAATGTGGAGTGGGCAAATATGGAGAACCCATCTACTAGAGGATTAAAGACCTATCGTGGCCAAATGAATCTTAAATTGAGCTAACTGATAACTGCAATTTCTTTAGATCCAACAGGTGCCATGGAATTTTTTGAACAACTTCTCAGAGTTCTGGATTGGCTCATGAATATTCATAGGTTCATTTAGAGACTGACGGTGTTCCTCAAAATAATTAACGTATCAAGGTGTGCCATGGCAGAGGAAAGGTTGAGAACCATTGATCTAAGAGATCGAAAGCTGCAGAGATTCCGTTAGAGGACAGTGGCAACACCACCAATGGAAGAATTTCCTCTACTTCTGCAGGTTAATAGTATAGGGTGACTTCTTTCTATGGTTCATTAACACCCATTGCACTTCAGCAGAAGAGGAGTCGTCTAACTCTGTGAACCATAGAAGGACTGTGCCCTGAAGTGAATACCAGTCTGAGGTGAGGCACATGACCCATAGTCTAACCCATACCTAGACGGTGGATAAAGAATGGTCCCCACTTTGAATGGTGCTTGGATACACAGGCACAGGTGGCAGGTACAAGAGGCTAGGGAAGGCTAAGCTTCCAAAACAGGATGTTGCACACCTCTCTTTGCAGGCATGCAGTCCTGCTGCCTTCAGAGAACCACAGCAAAAGGGTGCTCACACTGTGGCCATGCCTGTGCTCTGTCCTCTGGCCATGCTCCTGCTTGTCCCCTTCCCTAGCGACACCTAGCACTGTTCCTATTCCTGTCCTTGGTCTGCCTGTTACTAAAAGCCACACTCTCACCCCACTTCTTCCTGTCTCTCAGTCCCAAGGCCATCCCTTGCCCATCTCGCTCCACCCCTTACTATGAAGATCTCCTCTACCCACAGTGCACTCCTCTCTGCCCCTGAGGCTCCCTCTGCCTGCCACTTGCTCCTGTCTGCCTCCAAGGCCTCCACTGCTTGCACCTCTCTGCCCATCCCCCTTCTGTTGTTTACTTCTTTCCACTTCCAGAGAGGCATGAGGCCTCCCACCCTGATAGGGAGAGTTAACTGGGTGCATGTGCACTCAGCAGTAGACTATATAGAGAGAAGAATGCAAAAGAGACCCTCTTTTGTTGCTGAAAGAACAGCTGATTAATTTACTTGATTTTAGGGCCTGGCTAGTAATAGGTGACTTGGCAAATTACAAAGCATGCAATGTTGCAGTGAGCCTCTTCCCCAAAATATTGTGCTCTTGTATAGTACTTTGTTGCAGTAATCGCCAAGCTCTCTGTAAACATTAGTTATGCCTCATAATGCTCCTGTAAAGTACTGGGATAAATACCCGTTTTATAGATAGGTAAATGGGACTCATGACTCTCTGATGGCCATAAAGTTTGGCAGCAGTAAACCTAGGAATAAAACACAGGAAGTTTTTCTTCCTTGACTGATGTTTCAGCTTCTGAATGACAATTCCCCTCTCAACCATGCCCATTGACTTAAGAGGCATGGGTGACAGTTACTGTCTCGTAACTAGCCATAAGGTGGAAGTGAAAAAGAAGGAAAAACATTGATACCACCTATGTTTGTGCTTGTAATGTGCAGCTGTGTGTGCAATATGGATTATGATGTTGCAGCAGAAGATGAACAGAATCTGAGCCTGTGATGCATAACTTAAAATTAAGGGGGGGGGGGGAGTGTCAGTTTGAACAAGCAGCAAACCATCTGTGAAATAAACACCATCCTCATAGAAAACACAAATAGATATGAATTGTCCTAAGCTGTGCTACTCTACTGGAGTCATCAAATGCATACAAGTTTCAGTTTAGATAGCTGGAAAAGCTCACTGCAAATCCAAACTCCAACTCCTTTTCACATTAATGTGTTTTTCATAATTCCATTTCTTCCTCACTCTGTTAGATACAGGACATGGTTAGGCCTTAGAGAGAATGAGAATTATACTCACTCACACAAAAAGCCCACTTTTCAATATATTTTAAAAATGTTGTACTGCATAATACCTAATATCACCATAATTACACTGTGGCTGTGTTTCTTGATAAACTTTGTGATATACACAAATAAATGGTAATTACAGGTAACGACACAACTGAAATGCGTATTACTATTATTACTTATTGTATGCATTTTCAGAATCTACATACATTCATTAACACTGTCAATAATATAGCTCAAGTTCTGGTTATATGAAACAGTGCATATGACAAGCCACACAAAAGGGAGCTGTATGTATTGACAAAGCTTTTGGCTGAAACAGACTGAGTATGCATATAGACAGGGTTTTTTTGTTTTGGTTTGGTTTTTTTTTGTTTTTTTTTTTAAGGTGGCAACAGACAAATCTGAGACATCTGGGACAAGACAGAAAGCTCAGAGTCAGAGGTTACACTAGAGTTTCAGATGTTAGATGTAAACAGGAATTCTAATTAAAGGAAGGAAAGAAAGATAATGATAACCCCACATGTTCAAATATCCTGGGGCAGTTACAGACAAACAATCTACCTGGATATGGAAATACAGATGCATTCTGGAGTTGTCGGAGTTTTAACTATATCTGTTCATAACCGTATTCCACAGCATCTGTATAAACCCTAAATACAAGTGGAATAGGATAAGGGATCCTAGCCTACATTTTTAAGTGACTAATAATATTGAGTGCCTCAGTTTTTAAGTGACTAGCTTGAGATACTCTATAAAGAGGTGATTTTCAAAGGATTTCTGTCTGAAGCTGAGCTCTCAAAACCACTTGTCACTTTTGAGACATTAATAAGTCTGTCTCTCAATCTGCTCATTTGCTTGGCCCAAAAGAAAATAATCTGCTTCTGGAGTTCAACCTACCTGGCCACACACAAGTTGTGATAATACTCAGAATTCATCAGAGTAAAAGTAGTAGCTATGATTAAAAATGGCTTAGAAGGACAAGATGAACAGAGACAAGACCAAGAAATGTCTTGGGATTTTGTAGAACAGGGATTGAGACACAGAAGAAGAAACAGGAGGAGGAATTTATAAAATGCTTTAAGTCATCAGGATATGATATATTTGTTTGGCATCTGTTACCTTCAATCAGAAATGATTACACAGAGAAAAATTATCATCACGTTGTACTTCTTCAGCTGTGGTATCTTAAAAAACAGAGGGACGGCAGAAAAACTAATAAAAGTGTTAATATTTTCTAAGTACAAAGGGCTACAACTGAAAGACCACAATTTCTAAATGTACCACTTTCAGACTTACTTCTCAAATGTTCCTCTGTTTGAGGAATGCCTTTCATTTTTGCTCCAAATGTATCAACTTCAACACTAATTTGGTGCCCCCTTACCGTTACAAATCAGTTAAAATCAACACCCCCCCCCCACGCAAAGAATCATGTAGCTGAGGTCTGCAGGATGACTTATTTACACTAATGAATCAGGTTTCATGATAAAATGCAAATAAATTATTTCCATTTTGGACCTTATCGCACAACCTGTTCCTCATTTGGGCCTTTGCACATTAAGAGAAGTACAATGAAAGAATAAAAAGTATGTAAATGCACATAAGCCAGAATGGGTAAAACCAGTTTTTTAAAAAATTAAAAATGATTTTTATTACTGTGTTTTTAAATAATATGTTCTCTTTTAAAACATAAAACCTGAATTTAATACAAGATAAGTTAAGGTCTAAAAACTTATTGCAATCTCTTAAACATTAGAATAAATATGCTGAATCGATGAGCTCCTGTCACTAACTCTGAGTTAAAAGCTGCTTTTTTGTTTATATAAGGGACCAGGAAAAAGACATCTAAACTTCTGAGGTCAAGCTTGATAAATAAGGCGCAATAGGTCATGTACTAATATTAAAGGTTTGAGTCTGTGTACAGCCCAGGTGCAAGAGACTAAAACAGTAACTTAGGAGTCTAGATCTTTTGAAAATGAGCAAGTCAAGTAGGAACATAAGCTCCAATCAGTTTCACTTAAGCATATTTGAAAAATTTCCCAAGCTGAGCTGACTATTTAATCCCCCAGTTTGACATATCACTTAGCTGTAAATGTGAAAATTTTTTTGATAAGAAAAGTTTCTTACCTACATACTTAAGGCAAATTTTGTTTAATAAAAATACTTCCAATATACAGTTCTAAGTGTTTAATTACATTCCATTTATAGCCCTAATATGCTTGATTCAAATCTGAGCAAAAGCTAATTATCTAGAAAATAAACCTTTCCTAACCCAATAAAAGTGTACAGTTAATAAGAATCTAAAATACTAACCTATAATTGTTAAAAAGAACTCTATACAGCTATAGCACACCCTCCAAAACAGAAGGGCGAAAGATGCAACAAATTTAGAGGAAAAACTCTACTTAACTATAAAATCAACATTGTTTTAATGGCTGTAACAACACATTTGAATTCACCTTTCCTTAAAAACCCACTGCAGTACAAAGAGAAAAGTTGATTACAACTGATGATTTAAATGAAGGCTTTTAAAGCAATCCATCCTGACACAAAGGGAGCCTGTAATGATTTCATAGAATGACCACATTGCACATTTAAAGAAGTATCACAGTTCTTCACATTGGAATGGCTACCAAGCTGTCCAAATTGAAAGATACTTTTTCACCACTAATTGGTATTGCTTTACTTGAGACTTCTGAGAGAACCAGCAACTTCCTTTAATGCCTGTAAGCACATGATGTTGTGATTAAACTCTACAAACCTGTCTGCTGTGCAGGTTGTGGCAGTGGTGGGTTTTGCTGGGTGTTGTAATGGACAGAATTAGCTGGACGATATTGTTGACTGGAGTGTGGATACTGCCCTGGAGCACAATAACAAGCTGGCATCTAAAAAGAAGCAATGTTTCGAGATTCACCTTTTTAGGTTTATAAAAGGCCAAAAGTAAAACACTGAATGATTGGGGGTCGGGGGGATCACTTCATAATGACAATTTGTACAACAAGATAAGTTTCAAATATTTAAGAGATTAAAAATATTCAATTTCAATTTTATTCTCCATTTAGTGAGAGCATTTTTTCTCTTTCCAGTGTATTAAAAACAGACAGGTTCTTCTGACCACATGTGCATATCATTAACAAACTCCAGTAAGTTCCTGAACAAGGTTTGAGGACACTCTGTATCAGCTGCTATTATGTAAAAACAGGAATCTCTCAATATTTTCTTTGGGTCATAGCACAACAAACAGTTACCATGTTTCAACAAAACAACAAGGGGTCTTTGTTTCAGTTTCCCACCATCCAAACAGGGGGATTAAAGAAAAAGCATGATTAGGCTCTCTAGGCCAATCTTCATTGTAAAAATTTTAAATGTAGACATACTGGAGGGCCTCTTTAAAATTTTTAAAAAACAAACAAAATAGGTGCAGAGCGTGAATTTCTCAAATTTGTTTGTTTGTTACATTAAATTTGGTTATATTTAATTTTAAAAAATCTCATTATTTTTATGTGCTTCCTAAATGTTAATTTTTTAAGTCTTCAAGAATTAAATGTTGGATAGGCATGAAACTTGGATGACTGCTCATTCCCCAAGTAAACAGAAGCCACTGAGTTCAAATCACAGAAGTAAGGGAATCAAATTTACTCATATACTCAGACTTTACAGTCAGAAGGGACCAGTATGATCATCTGGTCTGACCTCCTGCTAACCAAGCCCATTGAAATATAAAAGATTCATTAATGGTGTCAAGGAAAACCTTTC
The DNA here is from genome assembly GCA_007922195.1 of Podocnemis expansa. Lineage (NCBI taxonomy): Eukaryota > Metazoa > Chordata > Testudines > Podocnemididae > Podocnemis > Podocnemis expansa. The sequence continues at coordinate 18,456,571 of ML681984.1, read as the reverse complement.
CAATAGCTCTTTGAGAAGAAAACAAAGCACTTGTACCTGTGGTAGAGTTTGCTGCATGAATCCCTGTTGCTGCAGCACTTGCTGGTTGACAGGATGGCTAGATGCAGAGTAGCTGGGAGCAGGAACCGGTTGACCTTGAGTTGGTGTCAGAGGTGGGGCTGTTGCTATGATATAGGCAGATTGCTGAGGGGGCTGAAGGACTACTGTGGACTGGAACATGGTGGTGTGAGGATCAGCACCATCAGCAGATGGCTGGCCTGCAAGACTCATATGGCTAAACTGTGATCCTAGGTTGTCTTGCTATTTACAAAAGATTAAAAAAGATAAAATTTTATGTTTACAAATGTTCACACTGGGAAGAATATAGTGCTGGTAAATTCTCTGATAAGTGAAAAATTAAAACATGCACCTGTTCAATTACCATCTGTTAAAATACTGAAAAAAGAATGACAAGGCAGAACAGAAATAGAACAGTGTAGTAATTATTAATGTTAATTGTGGAGAAATGATGCACTAATGCAGAGAAGTGTAAAAGGTTCTCTTGCATAAGTGATGCTATCTTTCCTAAGGGTTAAAGACTAATTCATAGATGTTCTAACAACTTAAAGTATGTCAATAGCTTTTTCATTTCAGATCTAGTTCCAAAGGGGAAGTGAAAATGTTTAATTCTGATCAAAACAAGATGCATACTGCATCATCCTATTTAAGAAAAAAATGGTTTTCTAAAGACTGAGTTGATAATTATACTAGTCTTGAATAAGTAAGAGAGAGTACCTTAGTCTAATTTTATATAGCACTGCTTATTTGATACCAAGATCAAATGTTAATCCTAAGAATAGGCAAGGATGTTCAGTTCTGCAGGAGTCCATGCTGCAGTGTTGTTTGTTTATGATAAAATTTACAAATGCCAGCCAAGGCTTGGGGCCTGTTACACTAGGCACTGCCAGGGCCCTCTGACACTCAGAATCCTTCATTATTGGAATCCTAGACACTTCTCCACAGTTGTAGAGCTTGAAAAACTGTACTCATGGCTACCAGAAGTTTCATTTGAGATACCATCTAACTATGACATGGCTATCATCATTCCAAAGGCTATGGGCAATCACAAGCATTAGCTTTTGCCAACCAGTAAGCTTCAATTCTCATCTTAAATCTTGACTTTCCAAAATACAGTAGAACACACAGGGTACCAAGCCACAGTTCTATTATGCCACTTGGCCCTCCTCAGTTTGCCATGTGGAAGTTTATATGGCTGATGCACACTCTCTTCACTCAGCTAAGGAAACAAACTATTTGGAAAATCAACAGCATTTCATACAGATATTTCACTTTTTCTGACTTCCGTATTTTGCAGAAATACATCCTCTCAAATATTTTCTTGCATTGTTGAGGATACTGTTTGTCTAATGAAACCACCAGCAGTTTTCAATTCCATGTAAGAAAACTATTTGCAATGTTTTAAAAAGTGAATTTTTAGCTCTTTAGTTGCCATTACAAGCTACCTTTTTCTTTTAGGACACCGACTTGTGTCCTGAAGACTTAACTATCCAGCTTAGCCCTTAGTTTTTAGGCATTACACTCAATGTCTACTTTTTAAAACATATATTGAGGAGTAAAGCTGGTTTTCACAAAGAGACACAAACATGAATTCTTATATTTAGCTACCAAATTAACACAGAGTAGGCTGAAGCTAGACAAGTTATTTCCATTACCCTGCCTATACATCTAAACTCTGAGCTGAAGAGTTCACCCCAGAGATGACAAAGTAGTTGAATCATCATGGGCCATCCAACTTATAGTCTTTTTGATGATACTACCAGAAAGGGAAACACATTACTGTCTTTTTATGAGCTATGGACACTTATAACCTAGATTCCTGACTCGAGAATATTAACCCATTTCTCTGTGCTGAATGAGTAGGCATCAGACAGTACTGAACTTGGGACACTAACAGAGTGGCCTGCGTTTGAACCAGTGATCCAGGGGGAATTCCTTGTATCCGTTACTTATATCCATTGAGTCTCACTTGTCGCTGCTTTAATAATGTCTAAACATAAATCAAACTGATGAAATAAACTGATGAAACAATCCAAAAATTCAGAATGCAGTTATTTCTTCCTTCAAATCTGCATACCTCAGTATAGGTAATAGTAATTTTTCTTATACAAAGCTTAATACACTAAGAAAAATACAAACATTCTTTATTAGAGAAATGTATTTTTGCACAATTCCAGCAGTACTGATCAAAACATTAGCTATATAAAATGAGAAATAAATTAAAAGTAGGTAATTATTCAATAACAGAAACATGAATTAAGACGGCAAAGCAGAAGTCTGGGAGCCCAGAAGTGTTGAGTTCTAACCCAGGCTCTCATTCAGATTTGGGCCTTGGACATATCCCCTGTCATGTTTTGATTTCCCTGTTAGACTGGTGAAATAATACATACTTATCTCTCAGCCTTATTGTATTATTTAATGTTGGTAAAGCACTTTGCAATACACATAACTGTAAATTCAAAGGCCTGCTCTATGCTCTGTTACTGATAATAGTTGTCAGCAATGGGTATGCTTGAACCAATATTGAAAACAGTTTACCTGATTATATGGATGGGATATATCATTTTAATTCACTGTGTGCCTTCTGCAAAATCTAAAGAGCATTTTTTACGTCAATGCTGAAAAAGTTTGTCTCATTTATACTGTTTCCAATGACAGTGCACGACTGATTACTGATGCTCTTTTGCAAGCAGTGAGGCCACCCACAAGATTACAGATACAGTAAGGGAGAGGTTTAGCACTTGAAATGCACCAAGGTAAACACACTGATTCTCAGTGAAAAAAGCCACTTGTAATGTTTTGATGAATCACTTTAGAAACACAATAATAATGATCCTTTAGGCAATCCTTTAAAAACTGAAAGAGCTGTACCAAACATAAACCAATCAGCATGAGGCTGACCTACAGCCAAAAATCTCCTAATTTGAATGCATGGTTTGGGGACAATACCAAGGGTACTGGGGAGAAGAAAAGAAAACAGAAACCTGAGAACTTCAAAGCCAGCATCAGCACTGGGGACCCAGGTCCAAGATGGTTGCATAATAGTAGGGGAGTATAAAAATAGAAACAGATTTTTAAAAGAGTGAGGAGGAAGCTACTGTTTAAAGGTAAGGTGAAAAATTAAGAATGTGATGATTTATAAACAGTAGCAACATCTGAAACAGTATATGGAGATTTGAAACAAAAACTCAATATTTTACATCATCCTGCTTTTATTAATGTACTTGAATGTATCATCACCGTTTCAAGTTCATTATGGTATGTTTATTGGAGAGATTATACCCCCCAACTGCATGGGGAAATTTTGAGAGACCAGGTACCACTTGATCATAGAATATCGATCATCACATTTGTTGCTAACAGAAGCCAAAATCATCAGGCCTTCCTGCAGGCCTGTGTTGCTGAGGCATGACTAAGTTAGGACAGCAGGGGGGTTGGGTGATCACAGGAAGGAAGCCTCTTGCTCAACCTTTGCCTGACACTGCCTTGCTCGCTGATGCTCTGGTGACTGTACTGAGATCTGTGTTTCAGGAAGTGCATCTATGCATGCCCTCTGGGAGATGTTTGTCCAGGTCTCAAAACATGTAGATTTGGCAGAAGCACATCTAGTTAATTAGTATTCCTAGGTGACATCTTGATTATTTTTTGAAACTGCTTGCCCAACAAGTTTTTCCTTAACATGTTATTGACTACTAACAAGGATAAATAGGAGAGAAGAGATTTGGACTCTTTGGGATCTCTTCCAGGACACAGTTTTGGGATCCTCCAATGACAGCTGGAAGCTCAGGCCAAGCGGAAAGCCATTGCTGTTTCCACTTGAAAGCCACCCATGACTCTGGTAATTATTGAGAGTTGGGGATGTTTTACTAACTTGTTGAAGATGTGTGTAAATGCTTGAGATTACAGCTTTAAATGAAGAGCACTCTTATGTTACACTTTTCCTATCAATCCATCAGCTGGATGGCAGTGTCTTCATTTGATTTAATTCCCGACACCACCTCACACAGAATACAGCAATCAACAACTGAAGACTGGCAGTGCCCTAGGTAACACCACCACCAATATAAATACAGACCGAACAACAGAGCCATTAAAGCAGGTACATATCCTTGCAACAAACCATGCTGCCAACTTTGCCCACATATTCGCACAAAAAACACTATTACAGGACCTAATAAAACCAGCTACTCCATCAAACGCTCATTCATCTGCTCCCCCACCAATGTGATTTATGCCATCATGTGCCAGAAATTCCCCTTTGCCTTATATATTGGACAAACAGGACAATCTCTGCGCAAAAGAATAAATAGGCACAAATCTGACATCAGAAATCACAACCTTCTAAAACCAGTGGGTCAGCATTTCAATCTTTGTGATCACTCCATTAATGATTTACTAATTGCCGTACTCAGACAGATGAATACCAGATCAAGGCTTCAAACAGAAGGTGCTGAGATTGAATTTATTTGCAAATTTTATTGCATTGCTTCAGGGCTTAATAGGGACTTCGGATTTTCCCCTCATTACAACAGGTAATTTGACCTCATCTACCTCTATATGCTGGTCCCCAGTGTTTGTAGCTTTACAACTGCTTTGATTTGCTGTTACAGTGTGACCTATTCCCATGACTTACAGAAGGGGAGGAAACAGATGCAGGGAAGTGTAAATTCCCCCGTCTTCAAAGAATCTGACAAAGTGGGATTTTTTCCTCATGAAAGCTCATTCAATAAATAAATTTGTTAGCCTTTAAGTGCCACAGGACTCCTTGTTCATTTCAATATAAATACGTATCTATGCTATCTACACATAACAGTATTTAACATATTTCACATACAATATAAGCCACACAACATATCAGAGTATTACTATATATAATTAACACCCCTACATTTTTTAAAAATTGAATAGGTTACTAAACTTATTTGGTGCCATTTCAGTGAATTTCCCTTGTTTTGACTATCTGATCACAGAGTGGTCTCCTACAAAATATCTGGAGCCCCCAGCTCCAGTTCACCTGCTTGCCTGTCAATTTCATTCCTTAGTTTTGGAATCAAGAGAGCCATACTTGCTCTGTGATCTTTGGCAAAGGCACCATACAAGAACAATAAAGGGGAAAGATGTGGGGGGCTAAGGAAGGGAAAGTAAGGAGAGTGCAACATCTGAGAAGAGGAGGAAGGAAGAGCAAAAACTCAAGGGGTATAATAAAAATAAATATTGGATGGCTATGGTGTGCTACAGTAGTGAAATACTGGCTGGCTATGGGGGCTGCCATAGTGAAGTACTTTTCATGGGAAAAAAGGTACCTCCCTGGTATACATTGTCATTAAACATCATGTAATGTGCTTGGACCTTAGGAACTGTCCTTGAACAATATTTTATTGCAGTTGACATTGCAGCCAGTCAATGTGTGTGTTATACACAACCACCCACAAACTAATCAAAGTTCAACCTCCACTCAAGTTTGACCCATGCAGAGAAGTGATGAATAGAAGATATAGTACCACAGTATATTGCTGGGTAGATGAGACTGGCAGGAGCGGGGGTGGATAAGAGACTGCAGAGTATTGAACAGGCTGCGAAGAAGATTGCAGAGACCGGATAGGCTGAAGAAGTAACAGTTTTATAAACAAAGTTAATACCACAGAAAAAGAAAAATGGAATTATTGTATAAAACCTATATGATACATCAGCAAATTGTAGTATAATTTAAACACAGATTATTTTGCTATTTTCAGTATTTGTCCTTAAACCATGTTTGTTTTATAGTAATGAAACAAGCATGTATACACATTTTAAATACATTTCAGTCTTTAAACCCAGAACTAAGCAAGTACTAAGAACAAATCAATACATGCCATTTTATTATTGAACAGGGGGTGCCTTCTGAAGTATAACTGAATTTACCTCTCCTAAACAGAGGTGGCTTTTGGGGTAGGTGAAGCAGGCACCCGCCTAGGGCCCCTAAGCCTACCCCAGAAACAGCGTATGCCTTCTGCCCTGCAGAGCGCATGGAAGGGAGCCAGGAGCAGGGCCAATTGGGCTGAGGGATCCCTGGTGCTGCGGGGGAGGGCGTGGAGCAGAGTGGGCTAACCCAGAGGCAGGGCTCCTGCTCCACCCTCAAGGGTAGGTGGGTTAGCCCAGATATCTGGGTCTGTGCTCCTGCCCTGCTCCTTGTCTCTGGCAGTGTGGGGGGTTGGAGCCCCCAGCAGGGCATTGGGCCCATTTTTGGGGCCCCTGGCAATGCACGAGGGCCATGAGATGAGTCAGCAACAGGGAAAAAGGCCATGGGGGGAGGGGTGGTTGAGGCCCCTGGCGGGGTGCTGGGGCTGCCGGGGGAACTGGAATGCCAGGGGGGATTTTGGGGCCTCTGGCAGGCAGAGGAGGCTGACCCCTGGGAACCAGAGCCATGTGGGGTGTTAGGGCTGCAGAAGGTGGGCTGGGGGTCAGCAGTGGGGAGCTAGGGCTGCAGGGGGGGAGCCTATAAGGGGCCCCTCAATTGGCTTTTGCCTAAGGCCCCCAATTGTCTAAGGCCGCCTCTGCTCCTGAAGTCCTAGATGTACATTAGGGGAACTAAAAACACCAAAGGTTTGATACCACTAACATTTACCTTATGTAATGAATATATTTTGTATATATTAGAAAGTTTTGGAAACTTGGTTTTCTAGAAAAGACCTGTGCGCTGTATTATAGTAGTAAAACTGCAGGGGCTGGTGTTATGATGGAGAAGGCAGTAAGAAATCTTGGGAGGAGTGAAGAAAATATGTGCCTGCTCTGCTCTTGTACATCCCACATCGATAACTGCGAATATAGATGAGGCTGAGAAGTTTCAAGACTTCAATCTGAAGGCTACAGATTTTGAGCTATGGCACCATGAAAGATACCACAGGATAGAGAACGTAACACAAGGAATACAGACTGAGATGCACTTGAAGGTAAAATTGAGCAAGGTTGTGCATCACTACTTAAGGCTGATGGGGCAAGGGCCTGTACTTAATACCTATAATTGCTGCTTCAAAAATAGGACTATTTTGTCAGGATTTTGGTCAGCCTTGTGGTAGACTGGAAGCCTCCTCCAACATAAGAATGGAAGGTTAAAACAGATCAGTTCTTCACTGCTGTTATACATCACTATGAAATATACAAGTTAATCCTCAAAGTGTCATTAGGTCATTTCATGACAGACAAAAAGATTTGGGACATGAACTGGAGCAGAGAGGAGTTCCAGCCTTCCATGTTAAAGGAAGCAATTAGTCTAAATTACAAAAAAGGGAGAGCGAGTTCAGCCCTTGTTGAATGTTTACCATTTGAGCCCTGGTTCAGTTATTTTTATTCTGCTAAGCAGTAACAGCAGCGCTAATAAGGTTGCGATGGTTGCTGCATCCTTGATATCAGAACCTTGGTGGTTCATCTTTCTGCTTTCTATGTGTTTTAGGAAAACGTGACTGCCCTGTCACATCATCTGGAAGACGGGCAGGTCTGGTGATTAAAAAGAATATACAGTTACACGTATGTGTCTAGCTAATGTTTCTCTTTCAACAAAATCACACTATTTTCTTATTGCATGGCAAGATTGCTCAGTTGAGCCTCATGCATTCAACATGTGCACCTGTGACAGGATGTGATTAGCTGCTGGCTGCTGCTGAGGTGGTGGGGGAGGAGGTGGTTGTTGTGGAGGTCCAGGCACTTGGGTCCTAACAGGTTGCTGAAGCATAGGAGGATTATACACAACAGGAGTGCCATCTGGGTTAATGAATGGCTGACCTAGAGTGGGGAGAAAAAAAATAAAACAAGAGACGTTATTTAGAGGTGAATGTGATTAAATCAGGCAATGTCAAAAATAAAATCCAGTAACATAACAGGAGATCAGAACTATTGTATTACATACCAAATTTTTATTATGTTACTAAGTACTTGCCTTTACGATTAGAACGACAATTACCAAAGGTTTCATTTGAAAGATGATTTGTAATTAGAAGCCCATTACATTTTTGTGGTAAATAGTATTTGTGTCCAGTAAAAAAAAAAAAAAAAAAAAAAAAACAACACTAGTCATTCACCAAATCTATGAACCAACATGGATAGCACACATTTGTGTCAGTCTCAAAAGCTCTTTTACAAGCTTTTAGACTAAAAAAGCATCAAGAGAAGAAAAATTCATAAAACAGTTTTCCTATCAGCATATCTGTAAGAAGCAATTTAAATGAGGTTCCGTTATCAGCTAAAATCTCAGCTATGATGTACAGTAATGTAAAAAAAATTTTTCTCCATAAAACTGCAGTTATAATTGCATTTTCTATAATAGTCATTAAGAATCTTTTAAAGAACCATCCTCCCTAAAATGAATTTATTTTAAACTTTCAATTGAACTGACATTTAATACTATATTCCTATGCAGTATCAGCATTCCCAACACTGTGGCACTCTGCTAATGTAAGAGAACCAAAAAGCAAAAATGATTAAAAACTGATTATAAATGATAGTGAAAATGTCTGATTTCAATGTTAGAGCTCAGCAAGATGCAAAAAGGAAAGAACAGAGAAAAATAAAAATAAAACTAGATCTTTAAGCATACTCTAGGGTGTTCTTAGTAACAATTAAGTCTAAAAAAGGGGAGGGTGGAGAGAGATTTTAACCCAAGAATTTCCTTTAAAAATGAAGGACTGAGAGCCAACTTCCTTCCTCACTTCCCTTCATCACCCTGAGCCTAGCTAGTCTGGTTGCAAGAAATTCTCAACAGTTCTACATTGTCTAGGCAGTGTTGCTTACACCTCAATTTTTGTGTGCTAATGAAATCTTCTCAGTTTTACCTTCATTCCTACAAGGATAGATATTTAGCCCCCATATGAGGATAGTTCAGCAAGGGGCATAAGTGAGATGCTAGATTAAGGAGACCAAACACAGCTCAAATAGGTTGGAGAGGTTTGCAAAACAGAGGGATGTGGGAAGGTCACAATGTTCACTTTAAAGCTATGCCCACATTTGGAGCTGGGCATCTGATGGTCATCTTGAACTGATGTACTTGTGCGAGCTTTCATTTAGCTAGCACATTAAAAATAGCTATGTAGCCACAGTAGAATGGGCAGCAGTGAGCAGCAGTACAGGTTAGTTTTTGCAAGTCCGTATCCACGGGATTCAGGGAGATTTGCACACAAGGTGCACTGCTTGCAAATTTGCACTGCTGCTCATGCTGCTTTGGCTACATCACTATATTTAGCATGCTTCCTTGATGAAAGCTAGCATGAGTATGTCGAATTGAGCTGGGAATCAACTCCAGCTTCAAGTGTAGAAGTATCTTAAGACTGGACCTATTCATTTGATATATTCCAACTAGCTTTGATTTGACTTAATACTTCTTCAACCTCTGGGACTGAGGATCCATGGAGATATTCTTCACAGCCTTAGGGAACCAAGTCCCTTCACCCCTCATTTTCTAGGCTCACTGAGAGCAATCTTTACCACCCCCCCCCCGCACTCTGACTAGGGGAGGGGGAAATTGGGAAAGAGTCTTCTCTAACTGACTGAGAAGGCGGAGGAGAGACAATGAAATTCTCACACTGTTAAGCCTGCAGAAATCACGGTCAGGGAGAGTGAGAACAAACTGTCTCTTTGAACTCTCTCTGACTCATGAGAAAAGGCACAGCTAGAAGAGCCATCACTTCTTCCCTGACTGCCTATGGGTGTTGGTTATAATCTAAGAATTTATTTGAACAGAAATGTTGCTGATATTCATGCTGCTCCTGGTGCTCCAAAAGGGCATTAATGTCAGTCAGACATTGCTAATGAAGGCTTTTTTCCTGGAACTTATCAGACAGGCCTCCTAAAACAAAAGCAAAATTAATGACTGAGCAAATTACAAATACAGATGAAAGGGACACTGTCTGAAATCAAGACAGTTTTGTAAAGTGAGTTAAACGTAGTTTCAGGTACTCTGAAGTCCAACTGATAGCGTTTTACCTATCACTTTTTAAACTAATTAAGTAAATAAAATGGTTCTCTCAGTCTCCAATGGTTACATGAATGACTCACAAACATAAGAAAACTGCCTAACAATACAGGGGCAAAAAGTGAAACTAACTGTCAAACACACAAAAAGTAAAGAAACAGGAAAAAAGCATGTTTCTCTTTAAAATCTTATGGCTATTTATACCAGTTTGATGCAAATAGGATTTTCAAGTTGATGATATTTCTCTGAAGATGCAGTATGTGTCCAATTGACTGATTATTCTGAAAATTAATACTGTTATTAAACCTAATGAATATAGGAGAGCTAACCTGACAGGTAAATTTGAGACATGAGCTATCAGGACATAAGCTAACAAAGACATTACTACATCTTCGATGCTCTACAATTCAAACAATGTTAGTTGGAACCTGAGCAGGGAAACTGCAATCACATTGCTAGCAAGAAGCCTGTTTACTTATAGCTCTGACTAAGGCTGTTTTAACTCCAGTACAGATTCAGCCTAAAGTTCTTAATTTTCTGGCGTGAGTGCTTCATTTTGCTATGACAGTGACTGCGGCATTATATAGATGAATGGTCAATGGGAATATGGCCATCTAACTATCCATTCTACAACTGGCTAGAACAGAAGAATAAATCTAGAGTGCTGTCCACAACACCCAGCCTATGATGCTAAATGTGCCACCTTCAATAACCAGCTTGGAAACGCATGCTATTGTGGGTACTGATTTGTAACACTATATATGGATGGCTTTAGCCATTCCTTCTGTGAGGCATATATGGAGAAACATGTAAGCAACTGGTATATGTGCAAACAGAACCATGAATGTAAAATGTCTGCTCTAATATGACTTAACATATTAGCACATGATTCATGTTAAAGGGAAAAAAGTCAGGATTGAAAGACAATTGATTTTTTTTTTTTACTTGAGTACAAAACTAGAGTTTCAAAAGCAAAGTAATTTGACTCCTCTGACCTCCCTCAAAATGCTCTTGAACGAAACAAAAAACACACTGACGACACCAAAAAATTTAAAAATATGCAACTTGCCATGTCTTACACAGTTGTTAATAAAACAGGGCTGTAACTTGATAGGACAGATATCTCCAAATACTTCCTTTTCTAGAACTTAAGAGTTATCAAAGAACCCTGTGTTTTACACTAAGGTTCAATATATAAAAAGCTCCCTCCAAATATTAAGATATGTTACAAACAACATATATAATACAGTATTGCTGAACTTTTTAGATAGTCTTATGTAACCTATAGGCTAATCCAGTCTGGTGTCAGCAAGTTTCCTCTCATCCCTACTATTGGTAGACAACATGCTCTCTTCACATAGTATGATGCCACTCCTACGCTCAAACATAACGATATTATCACGTCTAAGTATAATCTAGCATTCTTTCAACCTCTACTTATGCTAACAGTTTGTCAAAAACATACAATGATATGAATGTGTTTTGTGATACAAACAATGGTGTATATGCTAAAAGGTAAATCAATCTAAATTAATAAATTATACCTGGGATTATCTACTTTGTAAAAGACTAAAAACAAAAATTACACTACTGTTAAGAGAGCAGCATAACAGATTTTCATAGTCATTATGTGAATTATCAGTTAAAAATACCAGACATGAACTAGAAGTCTGAAAAGCTAAGGAAAAAAACTGGACACAGGAAGTTTGCTTTTTAAATTACATCCTTACTATCAGAACAAACACTAAAAACACATGGCATAGCAAAAGTTGGGGAAAAAGAAAGGAAAAGATAACAGTATAGTGCACTCAAGTTAAACGATTTACACATTATTTGAATGTTCTAAACCATAATAAAACATCCACAACTGGATACCAACCTGTTTGAGGGTTGATCAGAATACTGCCAGGTGGTATGCCTGCCGCTTCCAAGGGAAGCAAAAAGAAGCTAGCGCTAGTAGGTGTCACTTGCCCACTTATGCCACCATCAAAGGAAAGAGATTTACTAGTGCTGACAGTTGAATAGACAGCAGGTGTGCCATGAGAAGGCTGGCTTAGAGCTGTAACTGGAAGAGGCTGCTGGGTGTGAGAAAGAGAACCCGTGGATGACCCTACACTACTAGAAGACTCTGAACCTAGGAAAGGAGCAATGAGAAATTGTTTTTACCTACAGATAGAAACATCATGCTCATTTAATATATAATTTTAAAAGCTTACCCTTAAATAACTGAATGTAGCTACAATATTCAACTATGAATTGAGTAGAGTACATTTATTACAAGCTTTTTTCTGTAAGCTCAGACTGATTCTATACCACCATGCTCTTCATCTAGTCTTTTGCAACAGAGCAAAGTGAGTATGAAACATCAGGAAATCAAAAAGGTTATATATTATACCTGCTTTGCACAGGTGCCAATGACTACATAAAGCAAAAGGCAGTGGAGAATCAGACCCTGAGCACTTTGGTACCCAAAGCATATAGCTAACAGCAAGTTTCCCATACCCAGACATTGAACCCCTATAACACATCTCTAGATATTTCTGAACAGCACTTGTGTCATCTTCTATAGTCCCCTTTGACACACAGTTCATACTTTGTTAGACCTTTGCTATAATAGTTGCATAGCATGCAGATACAGAAAATTAACACAACTGTCTGAGCATAAGAAATTTTAATGCACCGGTTTAAGCATAAGAAACATTAATCAGCAAGATTATACAATCTAGAGGAGAAGATGACAACGCTGTGATGGAAATTATGTATCATTTAAGAATCAATTGATCTATTTAAAGATTACTTGAACTGTCTTTAAAGGAAGTTATAATTAAACACTTAATATTTGTATTGCATTTTTATCCATATATCTCAAAGCAGTTAAAGATAATTGTTAACTTCATTTTACAGATCAGGTGACAGGCACAAAAAAAAAGTACATTGCCCAATCCACAATCACTGTATCACAGTTTTATGACAAATCTCCACTTGCCACAGGTCCTTTTCTTGATTTCACTGCTTTCCTACATTTGCATCTGCTTCTAGATTATGTAGAGACATCAGATTCATCCTTACCTATACTGAACTCAAAGTTGCACAGATATAGATCAATGTTTATTTACTTCAAATCACTACAACTGATGAATGCAGTGAAGCAACCACCACCAACACTGACCTTTTAAATTCTGGGTCTGACTTTCAGAAAACAAAAAAGTTCATTTTTAGAAAGCTATCATCTTCTTCTAATTTGGTGTAAGAGAATCTTTCTGTAATGTATCCGATATATATTATGGTACAACCGTAACTCACTGTCAAAGTCACTGCAAATAATGCTATTCCATTGCTAAAATAAACAGCCCAAATTTATGGCACAGATTTTGAGACGTATATAGAAGCACTAAAGAATGAATTCTGTTGTTGAGAAATGTTTATCAGATTGTAATTTTATACAGAAGCTTTGCTTATGTTTTTACTATCTCCTGTGTTATTGCAAAAAAATGTTTTAATGTATTTCATTTTCCCTTTATATTTTGGGGTGGATTGGGTATTGGTATTTTGGTTTAGGAATTTATGGGCAAGGCAAATGTTTAATGGATCATCACTGAAGACAGAGGTCATAGCATTGACTAAAGCCAGGCATAATATGAACAAGCATTCACATCTTTTTACTTTCCTACACAGCACTACCTATAATCTTAACCACTACACACGCTTGTCTAGTTTTAGCCCTGAAATTCTCAAGAGCAGAGAACGTCAACTATGTCGTTACAGCTGATCACTTTAGAATATGAATGACATGTCTAATATGCGCTAAGCAGCCTATCAAAATTGTCCATCCTCCTACTCCAGCAGAATCTGAACCCCAGGTCTTCTGTTTGTGGACACAGAATACATTACTAGCTAGCACACCTCTGATTCAGAAAATCTTGAAGAATGAGTACATAGCTCAGTTTTCCCTGGGTTCTGCAGTAAGGCAGTTCATGTTACTGGAGTTTACTCTGAATGAAGTGTAAGCTTCATTTCTAACATTTCCAGCTAGAAACCCTGCAACAAATATGAATAATAATCCACAGACTTTATTACTGAACTGATTCTAATTAAAAAGGATACCAATGGGATACCAACATACAGGTTCCTACAAGCTTGCCATGCAGCTTTGACTGAAATGATGAACTCGGACTGAAGCAGTTCTGAATTGTAACTCTGCTCCTCCCTCATATAGCAGAAAATGGACTTATTCTGACAAGTGCTTCCCTGTACTTCCACACAATACAAAATAAATTCCTTTAGCTAGCAAAGACCCTTTATATCTTGCTTCTGACATCACAACTAGAGTTCCAAGTTCTTCATTTCATTTCCAATATGAATTCTATTTCTGTGTTCTGTACATTAACTATCATGCAAACTGGTACTTTGCTGCTACATAAAACTGTTTAGGTAAACTGTTTACCTGTCTTAGACAGCTTGCCTGTGCTTTTGCTGCTCCCAGAGCTGTCTCCTCTTGTCAGAACTGATATCCCACTGAAGCTGCTGGCTTTTGTTACAGCTGGCTTCAAATTGCGGATGGAACTATCTGAATCTGTGCTGCTCCAGGGACGGGGTTCGCAGTACTTCAGCTCATTCTCAGTACTGCTCTGATGGCTGTTGGCTGATCTTCCTGAAGTTTCCTTATTGACTCTGTGAAATAAACTAAAAACTTTTAACATATGCATTGCTTTCAAAAAAGAAGAAAAATGAAGGTGAAATGTCTGCAGAATACTTTGAAATTCAAAATAATGCACTAAATACCTAAATATCTGCCGCCTTTGCTGTATACTATCTGTTTCCTCCTCTTGGATTCTGTTGACATTTTAAAAGGGAGAGTTTAGTATTTATTAAGAAAATATAAATAGGAAGCAGTTTAAATTGTGAATACTCTTACCTTTTGTCAGTAAGATAATTCTCTTGGGAACACAGAGACTGAGGGGGAAAAACACAGAATAATGTTTTATTTTAATTATTTGTTTTAATGCTGCACAAAGGCCATGATCAAGATGAGACTCTAGTGTGTTTTGTATAGTATATACACATAGTGATTGATGCTATTATGCTCTAAAGAGCTTACAATCTAAACAGACAAGTCTCATAACTCCTGATCTATTCTAGTCTACAAAGCTTTCAAACAGCTTGCATCATTGTTGGATCTCAGTGTCTTCCAGTAGTGTATGTAGTCCAAAGTCCAGTCCATTAGCTCACAGTGCCTCAAAAATTGAGCTGTTACCTAAGCTCCACAGTTTGAAATTTAAGAAAGAAAATCTTATGGAGTACAACTTACATATGATGGGGCAAAAAAAAAAAAAAAAAAAAAAAACAACCCCCCCCCCCAAACACCAAGGTAGAACTATCTATAAGAAATATCATTCATTGCTAAAATATTTTTACAATTCTGCTTGTACTTACATTTTAGATTCAAAGGGGTAGCTGTGTTAGTATAGTCCAGCAAAACAAACAAGGGGCCTGCTGGCACTTTTAAAGACTAACAAAATTTATTTATTGGGTGAGCTTTTGAGAGAGAGAATCCCACTTCAGATGCTTGAAATTCTGTAAATTCCCCATCCTCGAGCATCTGATAAAGTGGGATTCTCTCCCATGGAAGCTCATGCAATAAATAAATTTGTTAGTTTTTAAGAGTGCCAGACTCGTTTGTTTTACACTTTAGAGTAATTTTTCAAAGGTTATAAAAGAAAGTGAGAGAGGATTGACTGTATGATGTAATGATGAAATTTTAAAATAAGAAAGTTCCAAAAGCAGTAGTCGTGTTAGTAAGTAACTTTCTTATTTTAGCAAAACAAACAAGGAGTCCTGTGGCACTTAAAGACTAACACATTTATTTATTGTGTGAGTTTTTGTGGGAAAAAATCCCACTTCAGATGCTTTGAAGATGGGGGAACCATTCTGTAAGTTCCCCTATCTTCTAAGCATCTGTCAAAGTGGAATTTTTTCCCATGAAAGCTCCTGCAATAAATAAATGTGTTAGTCTTTAAGTGCCACAGGACTCTGTTTTGCTAAAATAAGAAAATTACTTACCTGCATTACAGTTTATCTGAGAATATTATCTGACTGAATTCATAGCTTGGGGCCTCACACTTCTAAGTCTGTTAATGGTTTAGACTTCTGGTGATAGTTAGATTTCTCACACACAGACCAACAACAGGCCTACTTAACAATGAAATGACAACTTAATTTTTCTAAGCAGCACTGACACAAACAAGGCTCACACCTCACTCTATTCCAAGCAGCACTCAAGTGAACAAGGCTCAGAAGAAAATACTCCTGTTAAAAGGAGAGTCTGAGGCAATCCAGGGTATGTCTGCTTAGCAAAGAAAAACTGTAGCTGGCCTGTTCCAGGCAACTCAGGCTGTGGGGCTATTTCACTACTGTGTAGACTGCCAGGCTACAGATGTGGCAGCGTGGAAAAATCCCAGAGTTCAGGCTCCAGCCAGAGCCCTTAAATCTATACAGTAATGAAACAGCCCTGAAACCCAAGCTCCACGCGCCCAAGTTGCATGGGTTTTTCTTTGCTGTGTAGACATACCTAGACCCTCAGTATGTCCTGTAGTATATTTAAATATATCCAAAAAGTCAGAGAACAATAAATCCTAGCCTCCCTATGAACATGGATGGTTCAAAATATGATACAATATCAAAACTAAAGAACTAAAAAAGAGGGGCAGTATCTCCCAGCTTGTACTGGAGAACTGAAGAACTTATTTGGGCAAATGGTTGCTGGCTTGCAAACATTTAAAAAAAAAAAAAAAACATTTAATATTTTTTGGTAGGTGTTTTTCTTTGCGCAGTTTTAGGAACTATTCTGTGTAGCAGAGTTGAAAAGACTAATCAGTTTCAACTAAAGCAGCACTGAATGTAAGAATGAATGGGTTTGAATAAAGCTTATAAAAGAAAGAACCACAAAACATTGGTTTAACTAGATTATTTTTGTGATTTTGCTCTCTTTAAAAACACGATTTATCTGAAGGGTTTATGAGATTTTGGAAAACAGGTTTTTCCTCCTTTTTTACTTGTATGTAATGTGTAAAGCAGGTCTAAGAAAAGGTCTCTCTTATTTGTTATTTTTTTCCCCTTCTTGTTCCTCTTTTAAACAAAATCTAGTTTCTTCTCTGTCTTAATAAAAGGAGTTATGGGGAGAAGTTTGCAGTTACATTAAATTTTTAAAAAAATCCAAAATATTATGGTAGGGAAATTCATAGTTAAGCCATTCAAACCACCTTAAGTCTGTCTGGTAACAATGAAATGCAATAACCATATAATTAGGTTAATCTATTTATGTACTTGTAAACCCCCACCCCACCCCAGTAAGAGCCAAATGATTTTTTAAAGATTCAGAGTTTTTTTTAATATCCCCACACCTAGATTTGAAGATGGCCATGAAGATTACAGTTCCAACAGGAAGCCCCTTTGTTGACTGCATTGGAAAAGAATTTATGAGGAATGTATAAGGGGGTGCTAAGGAACTAGAGTCTGAACCACACACTAGACATTATTTCAAGGTGACACAAAAGATCCAATGCTTCTAAAACCATAGAAGTTTCTGCCACTCATAGGCTAGAAGCTAGGGATTCAAAACTCCATCCCTCCCTATCCCCCCAAATAGAATGACTGATTAATTAAAACGGTTACCAAAACAAAACTACAAGGGTCCTCCTAATACATCAAAGTACAGCCCCCTCATATTGCAGACAACTATCATATACCATTCATAAATATATTAAATGCCATTTTAAAAACTAGTCAGCTCCTATTGGAAAGCTGCTCCAAAACCTGTCTTCTCTAATGATGAAAAATCTTTTCCTAATCACCAGCTTAAATTTATTCATGGAACGTGTATATCTATTTGTTCTTGTGCCAACACTGTTCCTTTAGGTTAAATATCTTCTCTTACTCCCTGCTATTTACACCCCCCCCCAATGTGTTTATAGAGAGCAATCATATCCTTTGCAGCCTTCATTTAAACAATGAAGTTTTTTTTAGTTTCTTCTCTAAGTAAGATCTCCATTTCCCTGAGTATCCTATTACCCCTGCTCTGCACCTGTTTCAGTCTAAACACTGTTTCTCAACCTGTGACTACAATTAGGATTTTGTCATGGTTATTTTTTTAAAAATCACAGACCAGTCAAGAGAATACACAAAAATTCACACAAGTCATGACTGGTCTGTGACCTTTTTTTTTTTTTTTTTTAAATAAAAAACACAGAGCAGCAACTGGGAGCTGCCTGGGGGAAAGGAGGCAGTGTAGCTGGGAGATGAAAGAAGGAGAGACAGGTGCAGTGGTTAGGAGTGGAGGTGGGGAATTGTCTAAGCTGGGGCACCCTGCTGTGGCTTGCAGGTTAAGGGTCCCCCTGAGGCAACTATGAGCTCCAGGGATGCCCACTGTCAGCTGCTCACAGGTGGTAGAGACCCTGGAGCTCAGAGTCACTGTGGGCAGTGAAGAGACCCAGAGCTCTGACATCTCACCACTGCTTGTGGATCCGAGTTTCAGGAGCCTGAAGTTCCAGGCCCCAGGGTCCCCCCCATTGCTTTCCTCCTGGCTGGAAACAGTGGGGTTCCTCAGCCAACCACAGTGGTGCAGGGTCTCCCCATTGCCTGCCGTGGTTGGGGGCTGCATGGGGTCCCCTTGTGGCAGCTGAGAGCTTGAGGGACCCCAGCACTCAAAGCATCTGCCAGCAGGTTCAGTCATCCTACAGTCAACTAGTCCACTCATGTCTTTCTATTCTTCTGTAAATTTCAACTCATGAGCCCCCAGTTTATATTAGAAAATTCCTGTTAGTCTCAAAGTGCATGAGACATTCTTTGTTTGTTTTTAACTCCAATACTCCTCTTCCAATCTTTCCTGTACTGATGATGCCTCGCTGCTGTGGATCACCAACAGATTTCATTAATACATGCTTACTTTTGAGTCAAGGTAATAAATGAAAACATTAAAACAAGGTCAAGTCCCAAGATGGTTTTTGAAGGAGCTCCACCAGTAAAATCCCTCCAATCCAAGCATTTGCCATTCAGCACAATCCATGGTCAGTCTACCCAAACCCTTATCCATTTTGCAGTTTTTGTACTAATCCCCATCTTCTCCCGAATTAACTATGAATTTTCCATGTGGAACCCATCAAAAGCTCTACTGAAATTCAATGAGATTAGACTCACTGCATTCCCAGGACCAAAATAAATAAAAAATAAATGAGTTATCTTATCAAAGAAAGATGTCATTAGTTTGGTACAATCTGGCTGGTAAATTAATATTGCAATTCATTCCATTTCCCATTGACCTCATGTTTTTAAACATATTTTCCCTCAACATTTATTCTGAAGCCTTGCCCTCCTTTCTTAAATACAGATATTACGTTTGCTATTCTTCAGCTGTATGCTCCCATCCCAATTAAATAATTGATGATAGCAATTTCATGTATCAGTTTCCAGAACGCTGGAATGAAGATTATGTGGTCACACTAACTTGTAAGCATTAAGATCTTTCAGTTTTTGTTTCCATCCTGGATGTGGCAATTTCATTAAATTTCACCTTTGTCCTCTGTTTCATATTAACATTCTTATTGAAAAACTGAGGCAAAAATATTCATTTAAGTTTTTAGGTCATAACTGGATCTCTACCCCCTAACTTGCTACATAGCAGCTCCACTTCTCCTGTTCTACTTTCATTTACATGGCTTAAAACCAATAGCAAAAAGGTTTATTACCACCTTTTTTATTCTCAAGGTCCAAATCATCTAGACTTTTGGCAATTTTCACTTAAACCCTACAATTTCTGCTGATTGGTTAAGTTCGTTATTTCATTCATTTCAGGCTCTCTCTCTACGCTTGTAACACTTTTATTTTTGAAATGATTATTCATTGAGTTAGGTCTGGAATTCTTAACTTATCTTATTGCTTGCTTGGGATGTCAATACAAATTATTTTTCACACTGCTGACAAAGAAAATCCAAGTCTCCTTCACATTTAATTCTCTGAGCTCTTTAGTCTAACTGGTTTAACTAGTTCCCTTAGTTTCTCAAAATCTGTTTAAAACAACAACAACAAAAAAAACCCAAAAACCCCTTCCCTATCTTTTTTCATCCTCATCCTTCCATTTAAACTGAACGAACTCCTGATCATTTGTTTCATGATCCCCTCTTCTATAATGTCCTCACTATTTACCAAAACCAAGCGTAAAATATCATCATCTTTTCTTGGTTATTATGTGAAGAAATCTGTCCATGATTACATCTGTGAATAAATTGAACCCTACCATTATTAGTAACATTTGCTCTCCAATTCATAGTTGGGAAATGAAAGCATCTCATGATGACAATTTCTGGGAGCAGTTATCTTTCTAATATTAAAAATATATGTCTCCTATATCCATGTATAAATTCAACTCTGTGTGGGTCTAGAATAGACCCTTGGCCCTACTCTAGTAGGCCTTCTATTACAATCCTTTCCCACATTGGCCCATACCAATTGTTTTAATCATGCTATTTTTTTAGTTCTTTACTGCCCATTGAATCATTGATTTATACTACCCAACAACTTTTTTTTTGCTTGCTTTTTCTCCTGACAGCTCATATTCATCAATAACTCATGCAATAAATGAATTTGTTAATCTTTAAAAGTGCCGCCAGACTCCTTGTTTATGTTTTACTTGTGACTTTTATTCCACCATGTTTTTGTGATCCTGATAACATCTGGTCTTACATCCTGCACCATTAGTTCTACATGTTCTGTTTTGTTGTCCAGGTTCCTCACATTAACATGCAAAAATCTCAATTGTTTCTCTTTGCTTCTCACCTGATTTCCTAGCTTGATTAGTTATAGTCTTTTTGCTATCCATACTCCTAGCCTGTGGTGTTTAAACAGCTATTTGAAAATACTTTGAGTGTATAAAGAATAATAATAGCTCAATATGGTTCCCTTACAGCAAGGCAGACACAATAAAGGAATGTAGTGATCTGAAAAGCCAAATTATGATGTCTCAACATTTTGCTCACCCATACTAAGTAACCATTCCCTGCTCATGACAGTGCAGAATGATTAAGTACTACTCCAGAAAATACTACATTTTCAAGACATTTCATGTATTTTGTCAATTCTGAAATACATTAATGATTATTCAAGTGAATCCAAAGGCAAGGAAACAATATGTAAAAACTCTAATCCTAATAAATATCCACCTAAAGCATTCAATACAACAGAAAGGGACTACACAGTTAGTGAGAGGTTCAGAATCTGCCCAAGTTCTGAAATACAGCCTTCAACAGCGAGAAATTTTGGTCGCCTCACCTTTCATGTTCTCATGTCGGAGGCATAGCCCAAATACATTGTAAGTCAAAAGAATCCAAACTCAAGTGCATGGTACCAGTACACCAACAGTAACATATTTGGGCAACGGCTCGGCGAACAGTTACTTCTGAAAATTTTGGGTTGAACAATGGTTTTTTGGTTTAGGTTAACTGCTTTCTAAAGGAACAATATATAGAACAGGAAAACGTACAAATTAAGATAAGAAAATAAGTTTTTGAGGTAAATACTAAAGAAGTCGGAATAGGTTTTTAATAAAAACAAAGTTTGTTCCTTTTTGCTGATGGACAAAGTGGGTGAATAAAATGCTTTTCAAAATACATGGGTGCAGTGAAACTAGCCCACCAAAGCTTATTCTCCTCACTTCAGAATGAGAATTTGTTTTTAGGTTTTTTTTGCACAGATATCTCAAAAAAAACAAAAAAACTTTTAAAACAGATGTCAACAATTTTAAAATTTATGCTCATTTTACTGACAAGCAAGGTTGAATTCCAGTTAGAACTGCATAGTTAATGCTGCTCTGGCACAGTGAGTTGGATTCTTTTCTTGCTTACACATTAGCATAACGCTCAACCCCCCACCATCAGAACTGTTAATTAAATACTGCTTTTGCTGAATACAGATGAAAAGTTACATCAAGAAGAAAAATCCTGTAAAATATTAATTATGAGTACCTTTACATGTGAAATTGTCAGACTAAAATTTCCCAAGACTAAGATTCAGTGAGCTTTCCTCTTCATTTAATACTTACATCTTGTGCAAATATTCGTTCTCTAGCTCTCTGGTATTCTTCTTCTCGTTCTTCTATGGATTTGCTTCTTCTGTCATCTTTTA
This sequence comes from Podocnemis expansa, assembly GCA_007922195.1. NCBI lineage: Eukaryota > Metazoa > Chordata > Testudines > Podocnemididae > Podocnemis > Podocnemis expansa. The sequence goes on along the minus strand of ML681984.1, from coordinate 18,434,400 downwards.
ATCGTATTCGCATCTAAATTAAATTAAGTGATTAGTTTAAGTGTCAATTTAAAAAAATAGTATGAATTTATAATCAAGGAATAAGTATTAAAATTCCATACATTTACCTGGTTATCATCTTTGTCTAAACTAGAATTATCTCTTTTAAGAATGTACCGTTTCTGAAAATCTTCACTTTTATCATCCTTTATATGCTCACAAAACTTTTGATCAGGTCTAAAGAAATGATTAGGAAAGAAGTTACATTTCAGACAAATGAGGACTCATCTTAGAAAATATAAATCCATATATAAGAGACACTGACACCAAGGCAAAAACTGTGAGAAATATTCTATTAAATATGACTGATGTTAATTATTTACAATTTGACTGGAGTGGTGGGCTTCAGTAACAAGGCACTGACTTGTAAACTCAAAAAATATTAAAAGTATGAACTGCTTCTTTACCTGACAACTCTTGCTGCCATGAAGCATATCAAACCTGTTTGTGAGACAGACCCTATCTTCCTTCAAAGCAGGTTTTCAAGTGTCCCATAATCCATAGTTATACAAACACAAGGGAATTTGGGACATGCATAAGACTGAATGCAAAGGATCTGCCATTAAAATTACTTAAACAACTAATAACCACAAAACTTCCTTCAAAGGAAATTAGAATATAAGGAGATGGGAATGATGGAAAATGAAACAAAACTTTTCAAATCAATAGTAGAAAAAGGCAAGAAAGGAAGAACGTAGTCACGCATGCAAGCAGGAGTCTTGCATGTATGCAGGAAGACAACAAAGCTTGAGTTTGTGACAGTGTTTTTAAAAATCCAACTGCTGTATGAATGGATCTTGTGACACCCCTCCCATCACTGATAAGTATCAAAAACTACTGAGTATAACAGCAATTATGCTAAATTATTTATAATCACATGGTGTGTTCTCAGCCAATTGGAAGGAATGTGGCTATCAAGAGTATACCACACATATGATCTGTATTTCTATTATTTTAATTTATTTTTAATTATTACTCAGGGCATTTGTATAAGAGCAGGATTTTTTTCTTTATAACGTGAATGGCAATAATTTTGACCCAACCTAATTCAATGGTTGCTGGATGCCCTAACGTAATTAGCAGGCATTTCAGAAAACCTTTAGACTGTCTTACCTCTTTCTTTTAAAGATCCCTGAATTTACTGCCCTGCAATCACCAACTTCCCACTCCACTGAGACGTCCCAGTGTGCACTGGGTTGTTGATATCAGTAACACCACTGCTTGATGCTGGAGCGGGGAATCTGCCTATGAGGAAAAGGCAAGTTTGGTTTTATTCAATACGGAGAAGACCTCCAAGATTTTCTTTCTAAATTCTTATTTTATATCCCAAATGATTTAAAATAAGAATATTGAAAACCTTAAAGAATCATCCTACTGTCTATAGGTTAGATGAAATGCCTGCTAAGTAGTAATTATGTTTACTACGGCTTCTAGACACCGTTCAGAAAATTTATGGACTGTTTTGTTGGTTTGGTCTTTCACTTTCAGTTTGCAATTAAATATTCTCTTACTGGTGTTTATTCTCCACCTTCAGTAATCATAATCCTTAGTCTGTGACATCAGCTTTAGCGGGCATGGAAATTTCTGATTTAAGAAATACCGAATTAAAATTTCATGTAGGGAATTTGTAGCAAAATCAAATGGTAAAAATATTTAGTACCTTGAAATTCTATGCTTTCCATTTTCAAAATACCATCTAAACATTTATTGATTAAACCTAATACCCTTGGAGTGCATTACTATTCCCATTTTACAGATTAAAAAACTGAGGTAAATGAGTTAGGTTAGTTTGTAGCCTAAAAATCATAGGGAATCCATGTTAGCACTAAGATTAGAACTAAGGCCCCCCAGGTCCTAGATGTGTACCCAAACAACTAGAACATGCCTCTCTCAAAGATCCTGTTTCATGCAAATATACTGAGTAATAAAAACAAATCAAAAAGTACAACCAAATTTACTTGCAAAATAACTCAGATTTGCTTTCTGTTGTAAATCTTGGTTTTCAAAGATGTTTAACATATCAGCAGGGTTAACTGTGTGTGTGTGTGTGTGTGTGTGTGTGTGTGCGCGCGCGCGCGCGCACCTCTCTCTGATTATACTGTGTATAGATATTGAAGATCTCATGAGCCCTCTCTCATGTAGAACAACAAGGGCTTGCCCCAGGTCCTCGTTAAGAATGTCCCAATTCCTCACACTATATAGCTGTGGTTGTCAATTTAGCTGCTACTTCCACCCAGATATTTCCATTCCTTAACAGTGGGGTAAAAGTTAATATACACATTGAAGGTATTATTGAAAATTGTTTTCAAAATTGTCCAACTCTTCTTTAAACCTGGCTTCTTAAATTCCAAACATAAAGATAATACTAAAAATTTTTGATCAAACTCAAAACTGTTTAAAGGAAAAAACTGGTACAGGCAAGTTGTATATACAACTATCTTAAAAAATATCATTAAAAATGCAGATAGTAAAGTAAACAGGGCCTTCAAGCAACACTGGAGATCTTCTATAATCCCCCCCCATAGGCCTCCACATAACAGGAAAGAAGAGAAAAATCAGATCCTTCATCATTTCACTTGTCACAAGCTGTCCTATCATGCAGTTCAGGGGCTGGCACCTATTCTTATAGGAAAGCAACAAAGGGATATATCTAGAACTAGTGGTGCAGGTTTCTTGACAAAGTTAGAGAAATAACTAATGAAAACTGATGGGCTGAGTCTGTAATGTGACCTCATCAAGGCTGCAATACATATTCTGATATCACCGTGTTTATATTATACAATAACAAAGCACTGACTGCACAGTAAAGACCTCACTAGCACCTGTCCTTTGGTGAATGAGCCTTCAACTCTGGACTGACTCCTAAGCTGCTGTTACAGTATCATTGTCTAATTGGCCTTGAGGGTAAATTCATGCACCAAAAAGTAGAATTCTTTCAAAAATATGACAACTTACATTCTTGTATTGCTAGTTTTGTTTACTATGACTGACTTGCCACTCTGGTCCACATTATGTTCCAGTCCGAAGTACGCAGCTACTCTGTGTAACAGCATTCTATGGTAAGATGTCATGGGGGGGAACTTTTTACGTGGAACTCTGGAAAAGAAGAAGACTAGCTTTACAAATTAACAAAAATATTTTTGAATAATTTTTTTTTGTTAAAATTGCAGCACTTACTCGTTATTACCAATGAAATCTAAAATTTCCTGTTCTAATTTCAGCAGCATCATTCTGTCCCTGAAAACAAAATACAACACTCATATAGGAAACACTCCAGAATTGCAAATATGTTAATTTTAAACATGCATATATAACATTCCTTCTCCTGTTGACCAGGTAATGAAGGCAGCTTATCAGCAGAATGACAAAGTGCTTAATTTGCTACAATGTCTGGATCTTTAGATTTGAACTGTTCTGTCACATAAGAAATGAGACTACTGCATAAAGAGCCCTCTCAATCTCTCTCTGCCCATTAGGGTCAGCAGAAAGAGGAGTCACTGAGATTATGTGCTCAGATGAAAAGAACAAGAGAGCTTCTGATCACTACCATCATTGCCCCTGCTAGTTGGTATGAGTAAGCAGGACTCCCAATTGGGCATGAATCTCATCTTTGGCTTGTCAGTAATGCCACTGCACAGGTATGCCATCGAGAATGACAGACAAGCTCCTGTTGGAAAGCCAGTACTGTGCATGTGTGTGGACAGTTGAAGGAAGAAGAGGAGCATAAAGGTTCATATTCAGAATGCTGAAATTAGAGCATGGGATCCACAGGTCTGCAGACAATCCTGACTTCTAGGAAGGTTCTTTGTGTGTTTGGGTAAATCACAAAAAGAAATCATATGTTGCTCATTTATCTAAGGAGGCCTTCCTCTAGAAGAGACATTATTTACCAAAAAATAGTGTTTTAGTGCCACACACAAAAGCCTCAATATTATGATTTTAAGTAATTAAAATAAATTAGAGAAAGCTGAACAGTCATTCTTGAATTTCCTTACTACAGTTTTAGCCGTTCTGTTTGGATGCTTAAGACATGAGAGTGATGCCTTAATTTTTTTAAAACAAGAAAAGGAACTTTTAAAAGAAAGCTAAAACAGAAGTGCTTGAGAAACTAACAGTTACATTAGATAATTGAAATACATATTTAGGTACATCAGAACATACTGGTGATGTGACAATGAGGTCTGAAGTAAACCAATGATTACATTTGAAAAACCATTTATTGTTAGTCTAAGCTCTTATGGACTGTGTTAATAATCAACATATGGAGAGTTTTTTTCTAAATTAAAAAGCACAAACTATTTATATTACGGTCAGATTTCACATAATAATATGAAATACACAGTGCTTCCTCTCCCTTGTTCTCAATAGTAATATATACAGTATGTGTGGGTGTGTGTGAAAGTAAACTTCAACTATTAGAATAACAAATCTTGTGAATGTTTGGAACAGATCAAGGAAGTAGTAGTAAAAAATCCCCCCAACTGATTATGCAAGTTTGATGTACACCCTCCAAATAAACAAACTAAAGTGATGAGAAAAACATCCTGTGTACATTTTACCTCATGCAAATGTTTGTACTGTTTTCAATAGACTGTTTATATTAATAAGAGTTCATATGACCGTTTTGTGCACATTGCACTAGTAAAGCTTTGAGGCTGGATCTAGCTCCTGGATGATCTTCAGTAGTGCCGGAACATGAGAGCCAGGGGAAGGTGCAGCTCTGGAGAGCACGTGGAGATACTGTGCAAACCATACGTCCTCACTCTCTGAGGAAAGCTCTGACATCCAAACTGCAGTTCCCTGTCTCTGAGGTGCACTGCTCAAAGCAACAAGTTTAGGGAAGTGCCAGGTCTTCAAGTTCCCTTTTGGCCAGAAGCGCCAAGAGTCCAACAGGAGATCTCCTTGCTGGGCAGGGATGCAGGAACCCTAGCTAGTTACCTCTTGTGTGAACAGGTCCCTCAGCAGGGGTCTACTATTTTAGCCATGGCCAGGAGGGAAGATGGCAGTTAACGGGTCTCTGCAGCATCAGAGCAGGCCACAAGGTAGCCAGAGGAGAATGGGGATTGGTCCCCTGTCGCTGCCTCTCTCACAGTGAATGCATCTGGAACCCCTTTCCTCAAGGTGAGAGTTTGGGACACTTAACTGCTGCACAAAGGGTCTCAGCAAAACACTAACCACAACAGAGCTCCTGCCCAACTCGCCCCTGAATTAGAAGGAGGAGTGCAATGCATACTATTTGAAAAATTTCTGGGAGAGGCCTCAACTTGATAGTCTTTGAAGTTCAGGTAAGAGGTGTGATATTCTCTTATTTAAACTGAAATGTATTATTTCTTAACCCCATTAATGCCTTAATGGCTAAATCCTTAAAGGTCATCTAATTCTAAAAACCTAGAATTAGATCTGCATGTGGCTCACCAAGGTGCTCCAAAATTATTGTCCAGCCCACAATGAAAACCCTGACTACCCAGAAGCATGTTCCCATGTGTAATTTCTCACTGTAGTTAAGACACTATGGCTAATTCTCTACAGGACCAAAATAAAACAAGACAGTGTGTCCTCCCTCCGGTTCCCACATCACTCCCACATGTGGACAGACAAGAATTTTCTTGTCCTTTTTAATATGGTTATAAAAAGTTTTTTTCTTAAAGTGACTGTTACATATTTTCATTATTTTTGTGAACTGTAGGTTTTCAGTCTGTTTCATTTTCAAATTAATAACGATGAACAAACAACAAAATACTTCACTGAAAAATATATGAAATTGAAGACCCAGGTAGGTGGTGAATGTAGTTACCATCCAGTGGCTGCTTGTAACCTACATAATGTGAACTTCAGTATAGTTCCTGGCATCACCGTTACCATAATTAGGAGTGCAACAGGCACTAATCAGAACCAAGGAATGAATGGTACTGGAGAACTTACATCCTTTCACACCTTGAAACAGTTCGCCAAGGATGAGAAAAAAGATTGAGATGGGAGGGGTTTCTTGCACTGATGCTGTGAGTACCACCACTTTGAAGTAATCTGGCATCTTTTGCCAGCACTAAATTGAATTAATATTAAAAATTTCATGGCTGCTGAGACTTAGAGAACACAAGAAATCATTTCATTCAACACTCTGCAAAAATCCAGGCCACACAATTTCAACCAAGCAACTTCTGCCTCAAACCCCTAACTTCTGTTTGGGCTATCCAATCTTGATTTAACACTTAACATGACAGAGAAGCTCTCTCATTCCCAGGTAAGTTGTTCTAAATGTTACTTACTCACAGCATGTAAAATCTGCACTATCTTTCCAGGCTTCATTTGGCTTGACAACAGCTTCAAGCTACAAACAACAAATTTGCAGCTGATGCATTGCAACTACTGCCTCTCATGCTGTCTGGTGGTTTTTTTGTGTGTGTGTGTGTGTGTGTGTGTGTGTGCGTGCGCTCCCCTCCTGTTTATTACATTCACTTTTTGTTTCCTACCAGATACTTAGACTGTAAGCTCTTTGCAACAGGGACCATTTTTAATATATTTATTGTACAGTGCCTAGCACAATGGGGCCCTGATGAACAATTGAGGCTCTTAGGGACTACTGCCATTTGAATTACTAACAGCCATTTGATTTTATGTTTTTGCCTGTTAAGACCTCTAGCTGCTGAAGTTTAAAAGATTACTTTAACTTTAAGAAGTTACCTACTTAGCGAAGGACAGTTAAAAATTGTTTTTGGTGAAGGGGGAGAAGTCCATCTCAACATCAGTACCTAAATTGGCTTCTAAGGTCAAAACTGCTTCAAGATTAACTCATCTTTTTCATTAATACACATAAAGTCAGTCACTAAAATAGCAAGTACAGTTTTAAAATAGCACAAAACAGCTATTTCAGGGAAAACTCTGGCCCTTGCAGAACTGGGATCAGAATCATGAGAAACAACTACTGAAACATGGGCTGCACTATACAGCTTAGCTAGCATAATTCTCAGGAGCAAGAAACAGTTGCCCACATTGATCAATCCAATCGTAAACTACAGTAGTATTCTTATCTCAGTAATAACAAAGCCTATGAATTTTGTGCTCACATACTTAATTATACAGCACCCATTCCCAGGGTAAGACAGAAATCCACAAGAGAGAGAAAGAATGTTTGACAGTTTGAAAAGAGTAAGAAAAAAATAATCAGGCTCTGACATTTTATTTAAACCTTTAAAAAGTGTTTTCAGAAACACTGTATAAATTTATTCTATAATTACTTGAAAAGGAAGGATATTAAAATGCTGACTGCATTCTGATGCTTTAATATAAAGTTTGCCAGATTGCTTCTAGCATCAGGGATTGTTTCCAATTCCTATTCACATACAATTCCGTTAAAGCTGAAGTGCAGTTATCAGGAGGAAATAACTTGAAAAAGGGACACCATGCAATACACACATCTTTCTTCTCCACAATTGGTATGCAATCTTTACTCTGTTCTTGAGTTAATTTAGAGGTTTTCCTATTGCCATTGATTTGGGTCAGCATGGTACCCTACAACTCAGGCAGTAATTTCTGTTTCTTTTCTTTCTTTCTTTTTTTTTTTTTAAATGCTTTTGAAAATCACCACTACCAGCTAAAACAATTCTAAAATAATGGACTCCTTGTTTGTTTTGGTGAACTAGACTAACAGAGCTATCACTTTAGAACTTATCAATTCTGAAATAAGAAATTCTTCCTCAAATCCTAGTAGTGTCTTGGCTGTGCATTTGAGTGTCTTTTTATTTAAACCTTACAAAAAAAAAAAAAATGTTAGGGCCCGATTTTTTTTCCTTACTCTTTTCAAACTCGGATATTGTGCAACAAAAACTGTTCTTGGAAGGCTGCTCTTGTCAGCTGTCTTTCTCCTTGGCCCTGGCAGCTCTTTTCCCATATGAGGAGGAGCCAGAAGATGGCCAGTGGTGGATCCCGTTGCCCCACAACTCCATAGACCCCAAATAGTTTTTTTGGGACCCTACACCCTGCATACACCTACACAGTAGAGTCATGCCAAATCTGTTGCCAGGGAAGCCCTGGAGACCAGAGATTACAGAAGAATGTGTTTATGTGCAAAGCCGGGGGTGGGAGTAGCTATATTAGTTATGTAGTACTGATTAGAAGAAAAGGTTGTGTTTGTAAACTCAGCACATGCATTTTGTAAACACAAAGGGGCACCTTCCTCCCCTCAGTTCCCCAGAAAAAGTTCACTCTGAAGTCAGTGGGATTTACAAGCAAATTACTTGAGGCAGGGTTTGGCCCACATTCGCAACACCAAGAACCAAGTCTGAGAGATGCTTTTCTTATTATAAACACACCTGAAGGAGAGTCAACACACAAAAAAAAGCACAGGTCTCAGGACCTGCTGTTCAACACCAAAAAACTTATAGTTACTACAATGTACTGAATTTTTGCACAGCCAAGAAAAAATATTACCTTCAGCAGGGGTTAAAGTAAGTAAGGGGGAATGCACCAAAATGCAGTTCTGGGGCCCCCTATTTTTAGGCTGGCAGTGTTCCCAGGCCCCTAGAAAGAGAGCAAGGCACCGGACCACTGTGCTTCGGGGCCCCGCTAAAAAGAAGCATGAGCTGCCCGAGCACAGCATTCCTGTGGCTCCACTTTGAGCCCTGTTCCACCTTAAGCCCAACCAGCAGAGAACTGCAGCATGCTGGGAGTTTGTTAATCTCCCCTCTGCAGGGCAGAGCAGCTTGTGGCTGGAAACACCTTACAGCTGGCCAGGTAGCTTGCAAATAGCCCAGGTAAAGGCTTGGAGGGGGGCGGAGCTGGGCTCTCCACGTCTGTGTGTCTGTCTGTGTCCGGGGGGTGGGTACTGGGGCAGGAGGTGGGTTCTGGGGATGGGTACTGGGGGGGCCCACCAAACTATACTTTAACCCCCTGACCTTAGGATGCTGATCCTGGTAAGACTCTTAGTAAATTTGTAAACATGAGTTTCCAGCTGAACTCATAACATGGATAAGTGTATGCTCTTTTAGGATGCAGATCAGCTAAAGCAGTGTTTTCCAACATTTAGTGGACCAGGGAACACCTAGAGGCATTAATTACTTAAGTGGAACACCTGATGAAATCATCAACAGAACAGCTGGTAACAGCATGGGAGATAAATGCCCCAGTTACAGCAAAGCTTCAAGGTGTGCATCAACATCTGCCACCATGTACCTGGAAGCTTTGCTGTGGCATTAAATTGTTCCTCCCTCATCAGGAGAGGTTGGAGTGGGTCACTGAACACTTGCACTATGTCTGAGGAGCAGCAGTGTTCCACAGAACACCGGTTGAGAAACACCAAGCTAAAGCACTGGAGAGCTAGCATTTTTAAACTTTCAATGCTCCACATCAACTATCCAAAATCAAATTTAAGAATGCTGCAAGCTAAGATGTTTCTGGTGAAAGCTCTCAACATGCTTCAGATTAACAACAAACAAACAAACAAACAAAAGAGAGCACAAAAGTAAGTAATTCAAAACATTTTCATTTAATTTACCTGGGATTGTTTTTTAGTGTATTTACTAAAAATTCATGTAGATCTATGCCAGTTGAATCTGTGTATTCTTGGCTGGAATCTAAAATAAACAAAACATAAGATTGTTGAAAAGATAATGTACTCATGCCATCACCCCTGTCCCATCAAACATTAGTGGCGTACAACAGAAAGGGGCCACAGCGCAGAAATGGGAGCAGAGAGAGAGACAGACCTTCAAATCCTGGATTACCTTAATCCAGCCTGCTCTCAAATGCTCTTGAAAACAAGACACTAGATTTCCAAGAACATTCCTGACAAAATATTTATAAACTGAAAAATGATGTAATTTTTATATCTGTTCTTTTGGCAAATTTGTTCAGTTATCCATTTTTAAGTTTAACAATTTAGTAATCATTGATGAGTAATGAACCCGAACATTAGGCAAGTTTTTTTATTTTCAGTGCACTTTAGCTTGTAAAGTACTTAAGCTATTAAATGACACATAACAGGCAGTTGTTTTAAGTCTGTCTCCACTGTTCTTTCACTCCTCATTATCCTTTTGAAGAGAACAATTTCTTTAATGATTTGTTGAGGGAACATATTAAGTGATGAACACACAGCTTTACATACAGAACATCGTAAAGTGACTTTCCCCACCCTGCCCCTGCCCAAAACTTGATTTCAAATTTTAAAATATTAAAAAAAAACCCTCAGTTAACTCTTGCATTCCAACTATTTACATTTGTGTGAAGTTCTGATTTCCAACAAAGGCATGACACACTGAAATTTCACAGGAAAAGCTGCTATGGGTTTGAAGTATATGGTAAATAAATTTCACTTAAAAAATCCTGATTTTGTGGCATATGCAGCACAATTTGCTTGATTCAAAATGGCTGGATAAGTATTTTTAGATAATTTATTTGAACCAAAGCTGACCTAACATATATACTTGCAATTTTGCCATTTAATGCAGTTTTCTACACCATAGACAGGAACCAATTTGTATTATTTTTGCTCATCTGTTATCTTAGTTATCCCTTAACAGTTTTTGGTAAACTGAATAGGATATCTTATCCTTAACAAAATCAGTCATTGCAGACATTCAGAATGTTTTTACCTTCTGCTATTGACCCCTCCCATACTCATTTCAAAAGACATTAGAAATCTTTATTTCTTTTAAGGATCTCTAAAAAAGCAATTACAAATTTGAATGAGAATACTGGCTTCTTATTAACATGGGGAACAAGTGGTACAATGTGATGCCACCTTCCCCATTTGCTTCTTCCATACAAAGCCAAGGAGCAATGTCAGCCCCCAAACTCATGGGTACAGGAAGAGGGCTTCTTTGTACTGCTCCTTTAGAATCAACTATCCCCAACAACAAATGAAGATATGGTAGGCCTTACCATCTCCGTGCCAGTTTGCATAACTGGTCAGGGGAGGGAGGGGTCTGTTGCAGCACACACTTTCTCCAGCAAAGCGAGAAGCACCTCAAGAGATTGTACCTCCTGAAATCAATTTATGGGCCACCCAATAAGAGGGCTCCCCCCCCACCCCATTTTAAGCAATTAGGTAAATTTTCAGTTACATCCTCAAAGGTTAAAATCAAATACTTTAACTGAGTTTTCTCTCCACCTTTTATGTATTTGGATTCTGCAAATTAATGACATTTGCACATTTCTAAAACATGCAAAGAATTACACTGTGCACAAACAGACACACTGAAAGAGTAGGTCAGATTTAGGCTTAGCAGTCTTTTCACTAAATTAAAGAGTAAATTCCACCCATATCTGAACCACTACCATAAACTGGGGCAAGGTTCAAAAAAAAAAAAAAAAAAAAAAAAAAATCAGACCTAAAGTTTTTGCTGAAAAGTCATAGGCATTTGACTTTCATTATAGCAGCATTATTCACAGTAATTGTGCCAAAGTCACTCAAGGTTATTAATATGGACATCTATACAGATTTTAAAATATAATTTAAAGGCAGAGAGATAACAAACCTCTTGATAACATTTTTCTGGACACTTTATCACTGGATTTTTCCTTTTCCATTTCATCTTTGGTGGGCTTCTCTTCTTTCTCAAAAGATTGAATTAACTGAATCTGAATTTTCTCCTGTTGAAAAGTAAGATCAGTCATAATGGAAACTATTTTAAGCAAGTGATGGTTGCACCAGAAAATTGCTCTATAATGTGTTTGTTGATAATGGAGAAGTCATCAGTGTAATAATTGTCTTCATATCCTCTTATAATTAGAGAATCCACTTGAAACAAAAACTTATCAAACTATATAGAGAAAATATGGAGAGGACATGCATTTTAGTATCTTATAGCACACACAATTCTGACATATCCCATTCCAAGATTACATTAAAATGTTCTAGGTTTTTGTTCCTCATTGCCAGCTTTCACATCTCTTCCTCCAGTCAGAAACCCCAGTGAGACTGCTAAGCAAGTTTTCATAGAGCAACACCAAGTGACAAAAGCTTTCTGTACAAGTAAGTTTAAAAAGCTTTCCCAATTTCACAAACCACTTATTTACATTTAACAGTTTAATATATTAAATATATTAATAGCACATTTGATAAATGTTATCTATGCCTAGAACTGTTAGCTTAACAGATTTACTAGTAAAGTACATTTCCATGTAATCCATTCCAAAATCCTTATTTATTATACTACTAGATACACTATCATATTACATCCCCACTGAGAACACACAAGTTTCCTTTTTAATTTAATCTAATCTAGAGACCATGCCTACAGTTGAGAGGGTAACTTGGCTTTCATAATTCATTAATTTCTGCTGAAGCTGCCAGTGAAAGTAACAGCACCAGTTAATTTTTTTTCCTGTAATGACACTTTCACACTAGTCAATGTTTCTTCCCCTCATTTCAGTAAAAAAATGACTTACGCATTTAACATTTTAAAATTGGTTTAACAAAATTTTGCTGAATTTTTAGACTGTCTTAAAATCAACACTATATATAAATACTGAATTGTTCTAGTTACCTACCGTACATACTATTTCTTTCTCTGTGTGTGTCTCCCCGTCCGTCCACCCCCAGATCATCTGACAATTGCTCATTCTAAAAACTCATCCCAATAGAAAATGTAAAAATAGTTTAAAAGACCTGGGTTAATAAATCAAGAGTTTACTTTCATTTTTTTCCTAGCAATGTCCTACAACAATGGAGAATAGTAAAAAGGAATGCTCCATTTGAATGGCTGCATTTCTACCTCCTCTGATTCCCTGGGGATTGCGATGGAAAGCTTCCCTGTGCTTTCCATTTTGTTTGATGCGAAGGCTGACGAGTGTAATGAAGTACGATCCGTCTGCCAGGAAATTTACAGAAAAATCTATTTTTAACTTCCATTCCTTAGGTACAGCTTTGTGTGTTTTAATCTGTCAGTGGTGAAGATATTTTCTTTAGGTATGTTCCATTAATAGAATCCTCACTGAAATTCAAATAGCACTTTTTCACCAGAGCTCTTCATTCACTTGTCTGTTCACATACATGAAGCTATTATTCATTTCCACTGTTAATGGTCATCTGAGTTACCAAGCTGTAAAGTATCCAAAAAAATTAGCCTCACTACCTGAGTCATGAAGAGATACAGAATTTGACTTAAAAGGATCCATGAACTGGTCTCAGCTTTCACCCACTACTGCTGGAATTAATATTCATGAATGGTGACCCAGTGAAAAAATTCAGACTACCAAGTGAACATCCAAAATAGCCCTTGCCATTAATATATTCTTCCTTTTGTCTCCCCACCCCCTCTTCACCGAATATGTCCTTTAAATGAAGTAGTAAGAAAAAAAAAAAAATCCTGTTTAGAGACTATGATGGACTCTCAGGCAAATAAATTAAGACAAACAGTCTTCCCTTTATGAAGTTGACAAGGATCTTTTGCCCCCCCCCATACAACCCTAGAGTACACAATTTATAAAAGAGAAATAGCTTTTCACTTGCCATCACTGATCTAGATAAGGAATTATATCTTTGTAAGTACCTCGCAACATAAAAGACAACTAAAAGGTCTAATGGTAAATATCAATCCCTGGAATTCACTGCTTCAATTATAATTTCCATCATACAATATTAAAAACTCCAAATTTTATATTTGTCTAATAGAACAGAATCCAGATTTATAAATTGAATTTTTACAACTGATCTCATTTAGGGATCTTTAAGTGCTTCATAAACATTAATAAATTAAACCTCACTTACAAATTATCATCATCCCTCATTTCTGCAAGAATCTATCAGTCTCTATTTGAGGGACCCTGGTAGAAAATGCTCCTATTCAATGATGGCTGCCCATTTACAATTACTCTTAGTATAGGTTATTCAGTGGATTAAAAACTGACTGTCTTGTATAGTGCTTTTTATTTTCATTTTAAAATCAGAATGTCACATGATACCAAGTTAAAAGCTTTCTTGAAGTTTAAGTGTATTATGTCAACAGTTACCTTTGTCAACTAAACTTCTAATCATATGAAAAAACTAAGCTTGTTTGGACACAATCTATTTTACCCTAAATCCATGCTGATTGGCTTAAATTATGCTGCCATCTTTTATTTCTTTACTTTTTGAATCCTGTGCCACACTCTTCCCAAGATTTTGCCTAGAATGAATGTCAAGCAAGCTGGTTTATGGTTGTCAAGATGACCCCATAAACTCTTAAAATACTGGCATAACTTAGGCTTCTTCCAAATCTTTTGAAGTATTCCCAGTATTCCAGGATTTGTTAAATATCGACATCAAAAGCTTAGACTACAGGGTGATTTTGTAGATTTTAAAATGGGGGGGGGGTAATTATCTGGCCTTAGAAATTAAAAGATGTTTAAACTTTGGTAGTTTCTGTTTAACATCCTCTCAAGTTACTTCTGGAAAAGATAGTATTTCATTATCACCATAACCTGTGAACACACTGTCCAACTTCTTTCCAAATACCTAACAGGTATTTAATAAACATCTGTTTGTGCATCACCAGAAATCTTAACATCCTTATCTGTGACAGACATATACTATTACTAGTATTTCCTTTCTGACTGTTAACAAAATTCCACCTTACTGTCCCCTAAATTTTACTAACCATAGATTATTTCTTCAACCAGTGCTCCTGAACCTTTTTGGCTCAAGGGTCTCAAACACAATTTTTACAACTGTAAAGGCCCACTAGTCTGTCAACTCTTAAAAAATGAATTATGGACTATAAATTCCTACCTATTTACAGTAAACACTGACGTTACTGTGCTCAGTTTTACATTCATTATTTTACACCTACAAATTACTCATAGTATTTTACATACTCACAAACCACTAGTATAGGACGAGTGACTGTCACTACCAGGGATGGATTAATGGGCCCAGGGGCCCCGGGCTGCCCTCAACCACACAGGTCAGCCCCCAATACTGTCATTTGGGGGGGGGGGCTGGACCCAGAAGGTGCTCCCACCCTGGTCTGCTCTGGCCACTCTGCCTGGTGAGGTGAGGGAGGCCAGCTGGTGTGCAGGAAGCCAGGGAAGACCTTGGCAGAAGCCTTGCCACAATCCGGCCAGCCCTGCTGACTGAGTGCAGCAAAAAAGACACTGGCCCAGGGCCCTACCTCCATCCCCCAGCACCAGCAGCATAGGAGCACTCAGTGTTCCTGCCCTGCACAGCGCTGAGCTGGGCAAAGGGCTGAATTATTGGGGTTTTAGGAGACGGAACCTGGGGCCCCAGCTCCCAAAGCCCTTTTGATAATCCAGCCCTGGTCACTACACACTGAAGCACATGACCTGGCAGCTAAATGACAGGGGGTGGCCTGTTGAATACAGGCCGAGTGCAGTGAAAGTACTGATGTTTAGAGTACTGTCCCTCAAGCATAGTGGGTCCTGGCTGCTCCATCAGCAGCTCCCATCTTTACATCCCCTACACAGCAGCCAGATGGAAGGATTTTATCAAGAAGGCTGTCTCCTTGCTGACCTCCTATCTGCTTGACTGCACCAAAGAGTCTGCACCAGACTTGCAGCCCCACGGCAACACACTTGGCCTGGGTCATTAGGTAGTGGCCCACTTGTGCAACTATTAGGAGAGAGGCAGGCCACTATACAAGACCCCGTGGGCTAATTCTAGCCCATGGGCCACAGGTTGGGAACCAATATTTTAAACTAATACCTTTAGCTAGCCTTATCAACTGTCTACATTTCACAATGACTGAAAATAAGAGAAGTAAGGGAAAGTCAAGGAAATGCTCTACTTGTCCTTTACTATTACATCTCCACATCATAGTGACAATCTGCAACACTCTGCCAGGATCCATAGATGAAGAGAAGCTCATGAAACTAGAGGAAGATTCAGCCCTGCACGACTCTAAGGTAACAGATCTTGCTGCTAACACGGCAGGCAGGCATCTGCCATACCAAGGACCTGCGACTCCTCCAGAGTAAGAAGTCCCACTAGAAGAAAATGCTGTAGAGAATGAGGTGCAGCAAGGTGAAACAGCAGCACCAGAGTTCCTCTCTCCAATGGCACCAAGCACAGCAGATACATCTGATGAAGTGGGGTGGAGCTCATGAAAGTTTATGCCCAAAAAATTTGTTAGCCTTTAAGGTCCCACAGGACTCGTTTTAGCAGACATAGTGTTACCTTGGTACCTCCTCGAAGGCTAAATCACAGTGTTTTCCCAGGTTGAATTCACTGAACTCAGCAACTGAGAGAAAATGAGTTTATTTCTCTTATATGACAGTTGGCATTGTGTGAGATGTTTTACTACCATGGTACTCCATGTGAAGACAATATGCATGTGCACCTGTACGTTCTGATTTGAGTTTTTTTGTAGCAGTGTAAGAAGACTCCTGAGCAGTACATTAGTGCAGGAGAAGAGAATACTGAAGAAGCAAGTTCAGTACTAAGTGTAAAACAGCCTCACCAGAGGCTGTGTCTGCTCTGGAGGTATACACTAAGGCATAGGAAAGCATGTGAATGGAAGACCAGGGCACTTGTCCTTGATGCATACCTTCCTAATGAGAACTAGGGAGTGAAGTGTGCAGCTAATATACCCTAACAGACTACTAGCATGCTAAAATACATGACCAACCCCAGTTTGACAGTCACTGGGTGGAAACAGACTGAACTCTCAGTAAACAAGATGAGTTTGGGGGAGACCATGAAGGATTTAGTCCTGTGTAAGTAGAAGGCTAGAGCTTTTCTCACATCCTGAAAATAGAAGCAGTCTTCTTCCCTGGAAGAAGGCGGCTTGGGTAAATAACCAGTAGTTGTATGTCCTGATTAACATGGAATTCTGAAGAAATTATAGGGAAGAAAAAGGTGTGTGGGGGGGTACAAGATCACTGTCAGCACAGAACACAATTGATGGTCCATGAGCCAAGAGGGGTCTCAGTTCCTCTGTGCTTCTGACCAAAGTGATCGCCACAAGGAATGAAGTGTTGAAAGATGGAGTAAAGAACAAATTCCCATGGGTTTAAAAGGGGACCTTCTAAGTGTGCAGAACACTAAATTAAGGTCCCTCAGTGAAGGGAACTGGTTAATGAGACCCTCAAAACAATTTGCAGCTGCAGAATGCACGAAAATCGAGAATCATCCAACTTGCATGTGGAATGCTTGACAGCAGTTAAGTGAACCTTGACAGAGCTCAGGGACAAACCCACCAGTATCAAGTGTGACAGTAGGGAATGCAAGCAAAAGATGGGACCAGGGATATCATGTACTATATGCACCTAATCCAGAAATGCTGCTACTTCCCCAGGTAAAACTTTGTTGTGGTGGGTTTAACCATTCAGATGGACTGCCTGGATGTCAGAACACTACTCCAGCTCCAAGTACGGCAGCCACGGAGAAACCAGGCTTTATGGCATAGCTATGAGATACCGGAGTGGGTAATGGAGCCAGACTTTCAGCCCAGGAGATTCTCAGATGATTAAAATGGATGCAGACACAGATGCATTAGGTTCAGGAACCAGACCTTCCTTGGCAGTGCTGAGACCATGAGAATGGTCAATGCTCTCTCTTGTTTCAGCTTGTTCAGAATGTCATGAAGCACTGAAGTGCAGGAGGGAGGGATAGCTGTACAGTAGCCTGTAAGGCCAAGGGACAAGGAAAGCATCTCCAAGTGAATTGTGACTATACCCTCCAAGTAGAAGTGGTAGCTTGTGTTGGAAGGCATCATGTAATAGGGCTACCTATGAAAGATCCCTGGTAACCGAGATCTCTGGAAAAACCAAATCGTGCAGTTCCCACTTTGTGGTCTCAGATAACTCTGCTCACTGAGTCTGCAGTGGGCTGCAGCCGTGGCAGATAAACTGCTAAAATGTCTACTCATTGAGCAATGCAACAGTTCCATGGTTTTACTGACTCTTTCCGTGAGGATAGGATCTTGCTCATTCTTAGCAGTTAATACATTAAATAGTCACTCATATCACCACTCTGACCAAACAGCCCAAAATAATGGGTAGAAGTGAGGAAAGGCACAATGGATTGCTTGGGTTTCAAGGGCACACATGATGTGATGACTACTGAGGGATCCACTTACCTTGAACTTTAAGACCCTGAAGGACAGTGCCTCAGCCTAGAAGAGAGATGTCCCTGTTGACAATGTATGCAGAAGATCAGCATAACATGGAGAGTCCCACACACACTGAGATGCTTCTACCAACTGAGGGAGTTGAATAACATCTGTGGAACTGAGATGCTTCTGGACAGTTTATGATTTTTGATGGCACAGACTATCTTGAGTCAAGCTTGAAGGCACTGGGAATGCCACATCTGATAAGCTAGTATCAAAGTACAGGTTGCCATGTGGCCTAGCAGTTGAAGGTAAGCCCTTACTGGAGTTTGTGGGTTCTGCTGTAGAACGGTTAGACCAGTGGTTCCCAACCTGTGGTCCGTGGACCACTTGTAGTTCATGAAGGTATTGCAGGTGGCCTGTGGGGTTAGGGGAGAGATAATTACTGCAGGTAAATGTACTCTGACAAGTGCAATATATTTGTGGTGAGCATAATAAAATTATTAGAAATGGCTGCATTTTGAATATCCCTTGATATATAATTTTTGATTTCTGCCTGCCATAGGCTATAGTAAAATGTTTACAATTGCTTGCTTACATGGTGGTCCACAAAGGCTTTTGATGATGATGATGATGCAGTGGTCCACATAAAGGAAAAGGCTGGGAACCACTGGGTTAGACATCAGTGAGCTTGTCTTCAGCTAAGTATGCTTTGGTTGTCACAGAGTCTAA
This sequence comes from Podocnemis expansa, assembly GCA_007922195.1. Classification (NCBI taxonomy): domain Eukaryota; kingdom Metazoa; phylum Chordata; order Testudines; family Podocnemididae; genus Podocnemis; species Podocnemis expansa. The sequence continues at coordinate 18,415,645 of ML681984.1, read as the reverse complement.
AGTAGTTCCAATAAAGTCTATTCTTTGTTTCAGCATAATAAAATCAACTTAGATGCCTGTGCAAAGGCCTAGGAAGTGGAAAAGAGCTAGGGCCATCTTAGTCACAGACCGTACCTTGAAAAAAGAATGGCATTTGTGGAACAGTCATCCAAACAGTGAAATACATTTATTCCCAACTGATGAAGGTGGGCTACAATGAATGACAGGGCCTTTGTAAAGGCTTCTGGGGCAGCTGATAGGCTGAGAAGAACATGGCACCAGTAGTGTTTAATGACCATAACGAATCTTAGGAAGTGTTGGTGTCTTAGGTGTACAGCTACTTGAAAACAGGCATCCTGGAGACTGAGGGCAACAAACCAATCCCTAGGATCCAATGATGGAATGATCACTGCTAGTGTGTACCTCCTGAAATGATGTACATGGATTATGCAAGTCCTCAGAGGCCAAAGATCCAGGCTCTGATTTCACTCTCCTTTTTTCAAAATCACTTCCAATAGTCATTTGCGTGATGAGTGCCCAAGCAAGGAGAAAATGAGCCAGATCATCTCCATAGGGAGGTTGGAGGAAGGTTGGTGCAGTGGAAGATCCAGACAGAAGAGCAGGTGGTCCTCAACCAATAGGTAAAAAGGGTTATTGGGAATAGGTAGGTCAATCTCTTCAGTTAGCTAATCTGGACCTCTTTCTGATGAGCTAAAATGGTCTTTGAGTGGCATCTGATAGTAAACATGATGAGAGCACTGCACTGTTTGAGATTTGCTGTATTTTCTTTTGATAGATGCCACACATATACTATCTCAGCATCATCTTGGAATCTAAACGAATGGAGAAGCATATACATGCCATCAGAGACTCAAGGCCCCTTGAAGGGCAGGTCCTTTCATAGCATTTTGTACCTCCATGCAAGGCCAGAGGATTGCATCCAAGAGGCGTGGCACATAACTATAACGGTAGCCACAGATCACTAGACTGTTTCTACTGCAACATGGGAAGCCTGCAAAAAAGCTTTTGCTATTCTCTTTCTGGGATAAGAGCTTGAAACTTCTCTTTTGTCCTGAAGCAGCAGATTAATAAAATGGGAAAACTTACTACATTTTAAGTCATATTTTGCCAAAACAGCCTAATGGTTGGAGACTGTAAATTGAAGGGAGCCAAAGAGCGGCTCTTGCAGCTTACAAGATCCAGATGCATGAATTCCTTATCAGGAGCTGATCTGAAATAATGGGGTCTATTTCTTTCAGGGACAGTGAAGACAACCAGAGAATTAAAGGTGGTCTGGGAAAACAGGTATGCCAATCCCTTAAGACAGGACATGGTACTTGTGAGCTTGGGGGCTGCTGCTCTAGAGGAAATACCTCCAGCAGGGACAATACACCATGCTCTACGTAAAGGACAAAGGTGGATGGTACCAGGTGAATAGCCCCCCCCCCCTCCCCCCCCGGGGGGGGGGAAACCTTTTGAGGGGTCCTTCCACCTGGAAGAGTCTGATGTTACTACTGACTAATAAGTTGTTTAGGGCTGCTTGCCAGGGGGCTTCTAGGTAGAAGAAGCCTTACTGTGTGGTGCTGATACCTCATTACCATGTCAGGTAGGAGTCTCAGTGATACCTGCACAAGGATAAGTTCTCTTTGCTCCTAAACCTAAAAAAGGACTTCTCTTCTCTTTTTCAGGGGACTGGTGTCTTCTAAAAAAGTGATGCTCTACTCGGGCTTCAGGTTGTTGGAGATGGAGAGCAGGGACAAGTCTAAGACTGCTTCTCATGTAGTACCTCCTTAATCAGCCCTCCCTCAGTCTGAAACCTGTTCTTGGAGCAGGAGCTGATCTTACACTCCAACAGAGCATGAGACTGTCTAAGGCAATGGAGGCACCTGGAGTGCCTATCACAGAGGGAAAGGACCTGTGGCAAATCTGGCAAGGTTTGAGTTCTGGGGGTCTTGGGCATACCCCAATGATTGAGAAGGCCCAATGCATAAAGGGGGCTCCGGCCTTAAAGAAAAATACCTCCTTTTCCCCCATAAAAGCACAAGCCACATTAAGTGAAAACACTTGAACACTGAACTGAACACTTGTGACAGTTAGACAGCAGACACTGCAGAACTTAATCTTGAGTTCAGGAAGTTGAGAAAGAACTTGAGTGGCATAGAATCACTCCTCCCTCTGTATGAGGCACTAGAGCACAAGGCAGCATACAGTGCAGGTGTAGATACACAGACACCACTAACTCTCTGATCAGTAGTGCACGGGCATTTGCATATCCTTGTATGGAGCACCGAGAGACAGTAACTCAAATAAGATCAGAGTATCCTTCCACAGAATTCCACACAAACTGAAGTGGAAAAAGCCTAACCTAAGCATAAGAGCTAAACACTTTACTATTAACTCAGAATAATCAGTAATGGTGCTCCAAAATTCCACTACTCTTAATTTCTTACATTTGCTTAATTATAATATAAAGTATAAATGCACCTATGTGAAAACAGACTTTTCCATTCAGAGAACAAATCATTTCCCTAACACTAATGGGAAGAAATTGATAACCAAACAAGTAGAGAGGGCTTTATAGGCCAGTACATCTATAAAACTACTTCTGCATTGGTGAAGTTAGCAAAAGGGAGAAGAGCTAAGGAAAGTGTATCTGGTGAGCCAACATCATTCACTGAGACTAAGAACGATACCCATAGAACAAAAAACACACCCAAAACAAAAAGCAAAAATCTTTCCCTGATTTTCTCTGTTCAACAATTTAAAAAGGTGCAAGCTATGTTCATACTCCAAGTAAGCAAATACAATTTATAATTTCCTTTTAAAATCCTGAAAATTACAATTAACCTTAATTACCATAGAATGACCATGAAAGCCTTTTCAGATAAGGCCCATATTAGCTAGTAATTAAGACCAATACCATTTTTAAAGCCAATATGCAGAACTTCAAGCTAAAAATCAAAAAACACCACTCTATACTACTCTACTTTAGAACCTGAATGATTTCCAATAGTGTTTGAGCAATTTAAAACTTCCTCAATATAAGTTAATGCATTTGTGAATTAAAAAAACAAAACCAAGACAAAACAAAATCTAAGCCACAATTCTAGGTCACAGTGAAAGACAAACACTACTTACTTTGGCCAAAGGACATTTGGGTTTTATGTTGTGCATTTAAAGAAAAGAAAAGAAGAAGGTGGGGAAAAGGTAACTATTCTTTGCCCAATATTTGTGAAATCAGTATTTTAAAAATACTGTATGTATTGTTTGCATGTTAAAAATATCAAACTGAAAACAATGTGACATCGTGAGTGCAGTAACTCATTTGATCAATTTTTGTTGGTGACAGACCAGTTTGAGCATGCACAGCTGATGAAGATGTAAGCTTGAAAGCTTGTCTCTTTCACTAAAAGCTCATCCAAACAAAAGTTATTACCTCATCCAAGTTGTCTCTCTAACATCCTGGGACTAACATGGATATGCTACTGCCAAATACGTCTTGCTATCAACTATTCCTTGAAGAATGAAGCACTTCGGCTAGTTTTCAGAAGTGCCAGGTCACATGATTTTTACCTGGATGTCCTGTGATATTTCAGTTGTGGGAGGTGGTGGAGATTCTTCACACACAGCCAGGCTCCGAACTAGCTTTAATTTTGTACTTGACTAAAGAAAAGTATTTTTTAATTAAAAACTATTTAAAAACACCACAAATGTACATCAAAACATCTCACACACCTCACACTAATTATTTCACTCAGTTTAATGCCAAATGCATAACAAGTTGGTGCAAAAATGTCTCTTTAACAGTTTAAAATGAAGCCAATCATTTTTTAAATGGAAGAACAGTCACAGCTTTGATGTAATCGTAACACCAGCACAACAAAGTAACTTCAACTAAAAAAAAAAAAAAAAAGCAGCAGCAATTAAAAGGCATTTTCTCTCTTGAGCAATCAGATACCACCAAAAATATAAAGGCAAACCACAAAAGCAGACAACTAGGCAAGACAAAAATCCAAAAGCAAAACAAAAAAACTTTATTACCAAAAATAAAGGCTATAACTAAATTCAAGGCATTTTTCACACAATGACATGGCTTCATCAAGCATGAAGAACTTCCATAGCATGCCAGCACACAGGTCTACTGTACCTTTGACCTTTTTCCTGTCTGTCCAAAAGACTGCGCTGGCCGCTAAATGGTAGGCATGACAAAAAAAATTCATATTAAGCTTTACACTTAGAGTGTAAGAAACATCTATTAAACCAAAAATCTGCAGAGCAGAAAGTAAGTAGCAATTATTTAATAGATTTGATTATCAGCTAAGTAAGCACAAGTTTTTTTAGCCTAAGGATTGTGAGGTATGCCATTTTCTGTGAATAGGTCATTGACAAGAACTGAGTTATGGTAAGAATTTCAAGTACAAGTATTGGATACTGTAAGTTTATTGCAGTGAAAAATGAAATTTCATTGTCACTATGCTTTATTGTTCATGTCACACGCTAGCCAGACAATGCCTCAGAGTGAAATGGATTTTTACTTTATTATTACAGTTTCCTTTGACAGTAGCTTGCTAATGGACCGTAAGATGTTTAGGCACCATATAAGACTTGAATACACATTGGTAATATGTTATGAAGCTTGGTCTCTGCACCCTTTACTCAGGAAACTATCCATCTGTTTTCCTCTCCATGGGAACTAAGATTACAAAAAGAAAACTACAGTCAATATGCACATCTCAACATGTGAGACATCTTGTCTAGGGAACATCAGTTGAAGTATGCGTCATTTAGGGAAAAGAAAGCTAAAATGAATGATAAGTCTTTCACCTATTTTGGGCCCTCAAACCAAAACTCCCATAATTTATAAGTGTATGAAACTTTCAAACCTCCATTTATGTTGCTCTGCAAAGACTGGTTACTCCTCAATAGCTTAAGACTTAAGTGACTGTGGCTGAAAAACATCTTTGGAAAAGCCTGTATCCCTTGATTTCCTGCAACGCTGCCTTTGAAAGAAAGGCAACTAGACACCATATTATCCATGGACAAGCAGAACTCTGTAGGATGATGTACAAGTAGGAGTTGAGGGGTTCAGGAGGTTTTAAGTACTGGTATTGGGGCTAGGGGAGCTCGGTCTCGTGACACACAGAAAAGCTAAAGATAACATGTTTGTGCCTAGGAATGCTTCCTGTAGACCCAGAGACAGAAACAGTGACTGTACCCAGATCCAGAAGGCTTAAAACAAGTGTGGCCAAACTGTGGCTCAGGAGCCGCACGTGGCTCTTGGATGAAAAAGTGTGGCTCTCAGAAGAAAGTAGCCCCAGCCTATGCCTAGCCACTGGAGCAGCCATATTGGATGCTCAGCCCAGGTGGGGCTTAAAGCAAGGGGAGTGAGCCCCAGCCTATTCCTATCCGCCAGAGCGGCCAGGTAAATGGCCCTGGGGAGGTGGGGAGTCAGCCTGGAGGAAACAGCATCAGGGTCTGGGGGTTAGGGAAGAGTTCAGGATGGCGTGGAGAAGCAGTGGCATGGTGGGGACAGCAGGGAGAAGCGCAGCATCGTCAGAGAGGGCAGGGAGAAGTGGTGGCATGGTCAGGACGGCTGGGAGAAGCTAAGTTTACACTGTATAGGTAGGCCTAGTTTTCATGGTAACCTGAAGTAATTATTAGAATCTGACATTAGTAGGATCAATATTTGTTCTCTTTTTACACTAAAATTGAAGAGCGCAATGAATTTTAAACTTAGTAATTTTGGAGTAGGTAAAATATGGCTATATGCCTCAGAGTGTTAATTTTAATAATCAACTTGTGTGGCGCTTGAGTTCCATAACTTTGGCCACCCCTGGCTTAAAAAGCATAAAAATGCACCCAATCTTGGGCCCCACTTACAACAGATTGATGATTATTCACAAGCAAGTTCTGAGATAGTCTAAACACTTACACCTAGCTTAGCCCTGCCATTAAGTACAGGATAGGTCATTTGGTCCAGCCCTAGAATTCTATGATTCCATTGGAATAACATTTCAAAAGGACAGGTTTCCAATACATGGATCAGGCAAATTTTCCCAGGGATAGTAGGCATATGAGAAGCAGGTGGCTTCAAACAGTCAGATCAGAAATTCTTGTTATTGGCTCAATTTTAGTATTGAAACTTGGGGGGAAAAAACCCCACAGGATTACAAGTTATTTCAACATACAGTATAAATAATTTTTTGTTGTTCATATTTTCCAGGCCCGTGAAGTGTATTTCTGCCGTAATTCCTCCACATTTAGGAACTTTCTTCTCTCAAATTGCCTTAGTATACTGTCTAATTACAACACCACAACCACCCTACAATAATAATAAACTATGGAATCTGTCATTTGATATGAATGAAATCATTCCTTTACCTCCATAGTTAGAGATTTTTAATAGTCTTATTTCAAAACCTATTTATAGCTTTTAAACTACTATGGGATATAAAATATGATATTTTAAACAATTTCCTGGAGTTAGTTTACAAGATGTATCAGAAGTTACCATATTTTTTTTTAAAAAGTACATACCACAGAACCATTGAATATTGGAGAATAAAGCATTCAGATTTATTTTATCTTATATCTATTGTTGTGATGCTGTAAACAGAAAACGACTTGGGCATTTCTTTGAAATCAGTCTATTAGAGAGAATAACTGCACTTCATAGACAGGGTGTGAGGGTGAAGGAGGTGATTTAAGATCACAGATTTGCTGAAATGGCTCTAATCTTACATGCTTGGGCATTCAGCAACAAACAATAATGTCCACTGTTCAATTATTTAAAAAAAAAAAAAATCACTTTTGTGGACTACCTTAAGGTACAAGCACAACAAACTCATTACAATTTCTAAAAAGCTTTCACCCATGATGTAAGTCTCCTATTCAGAAAACAAGGAAGTATGAAAGATTTTAGTATCTCTGAATAAAAAGTATTACCATGTGTTGCAGTTTCTCACCCATACCAATTAGGCCTGTGTGTTAAATCTGAGGAAGAAGTATTCCCTTAGTTAGCACAATGTTTGTGCCAATGACGACAACCATGGAAAAATACTGAAGTATATGCTCAATAGCTGTACTATGGAGACTCTCTCATCTGAGTCTGAGGATGAATCATCAACATTGGTATTTCAGAATAAAATATAATTATATTCACAAAAGCCACAGTGCAACTGGAAACCCTATCCATTCTACTGATGAAACTGTAATAATCATATACATATATATCTGCTCAAGCACTGTTGGGCATTTGACTGTTCCAAGGGGGGGGGGGGGGAGTCAATTGACCTACCAAATAATGTTTAAAAAGGGCCATTTTTTAAACCCCTTGGGGTTTTTTTTTTTTTGGTTTTTTTTTTTTTTTAACAACTCTAACAAAAGACTGAATGTTTGCAGCAGCCAGCAGGCTTAGTCTTAGATAGAGATATAGGCCTAATTACATATGACAGTTTACTTAAATGACTTATTTTAATTAAGAACATGAAAATTAAATGACGCTCTAAAATACGAAACTATCAGTACTTTTAAAAATAATGTTAGGTTAGCATTTAAATGTGAACTTTATTCAAGACAGTAATTATAAAAAATAAAAAGTGCAATTAAATAAAAAAAAACTCGTAGCAACAGTACAAGGGAAAAAACATTTTTACATGCACTTACCCTACTTGGGCAGTAGGAAAATTAACTAGCTGTTCATCTTTTCTCTATGATAGGGCAGGAGATTTAATGCTTGTGAACCCTTCTTTCTACCCTTCTGAGTTGATTTCCATACATTTTTCTAGTCAGTCAGATTGTAACCTCTTTGGGGCAGGGACAGTGTTTTAACTTGTTTAGAGTGCTTTGCAAATTACCATGTACATGATGGCCTGGTTTACAAATAAAGATAATGCCTTTTTTAATTAAAAAAGATTCCAATCTAGATACTCTACGTTCAGTTATTTCAACCTTTTCACTCCCAACAAGTAGCATTAGCATATAATAATTTATCTAGACATTTAAGTAGTTTTGCTAATAGGTAGCACTATGATATTGTCAAAAAGATAGGCTGCTGCCTACATCAGAGCATTCTAGCTTCAAGATTTAATAATACTTGGCTATGCTCAAGAAGATGGACAACTGGCTAGCTTGCCAAGCCTATACTAGGCAAGTAAACAATTAACACAATACTAGGAAGGCTTCCAACCTATTTCTGACAGCAAGCTTTTGATAGATCTGCAGACATATTCAGAGTTTAAAGCCTCAGCCAAAACTGTCACACACATGAAGCTATAAATCAATGTTGGGAACACAAAAACAAACATACCTCAAAATTAGATGTTCAGCAACCACTTTGTATTTTCAAGGACACTGATAATACCAAAAGAATGACATAGTCCAACACGAAACTACACAACCCAATACCATAAATACATTCCATATTTCATTAGTCAGAGTTACAATAACCAGCTACAGCTAAATCAAATAGTCACCCAAGACCCTGTATCATGCATCATTTTAAAAAGTGAACCAAGTCTCAAGACAGTGACATAGATTGCACATGGAAGGCAACAACTGCTGTAAGTTTCAGGTTGAGACCATGAGATTTTAATACCCAAATGCACAAAATACAAATATACTAGTCTCCAAACACTAACTCAATCTTGACAGGAATGCAGTCTGGGTCTCACTATTTTCATGAGATTTAAGTCAATACACACTACTGTGCTGAGGACACTATGAGAATGTATACTGGAGAGCAGTGGTTCCCAACCTGGGGTCCGGGGACCCCCGAGGTTCTGCGGACACGTTGCAGGGGATCCATGTAGCTGCTCTCTACCAGGGCCGGAAGCCAGCTGCAGCTGCAATGCTTGCCACAAGGCCTGCCTCTCCCCACCAGTAGCCGGAGACCGGCAGGAGGATGGAGCTGCGGCAGCTCCCTGGGAGGGCAAGGGCAGGGGATTATAGCCGTTGTGGCTCCACTCACCAGCAGCATGGGCCATGATGGTGGTGATGCTGCTTGCCAGCTGTCCCAGTGGCACCACCAGAATGGTGCAGGCCAGAGTCTGCCTACGTGGGCCAGATTACATAATCAGCTGGGGGGGAGGGGCACAACTTTTTTTTTTTTTTTTTTGTTAAAAAGGGGTCCCCAGCCTGAAAAGGGTTGGGAACCACTGTTGTAGAAGATATATATAAGATTGTGTATAGGAAACGTAGCAGCTCACATACCATGTTGGCAAACAGAATAAAGAAAATCAAGGTAAAGAGATCAAATTAGATAGCAATAAATTGAAGTCTGTCATTTGACTATATGTACATGTGAATTCTCCACAACCAAACCTCAATATACTGTTACTAAGGACAGGTCCTCACTACAGACTTCTGCAGGCACTTCTGCGTCACTTGGCGAGACGAAGAGGCATGTTCTTTGACTGACCTAGGTGTGCCAGCAGAAGGCTGAAGCATTAGAGACAGCTATACTGGCAAAGCCTGATATCTCTTACTTCATTCACACAAGAAAGAGTTTTACTATACTGGCCTAAGTGCTTCACTAGTACAGAACATGCCAACATTCCTAAGCCAAGTAAAGCACTCCCAGTATAGAGACGTGCTAAGACATGATGATCAGCAATGCAGGTGACATGTATTTCACATTACATACATCTGATAATTTTATGCGTTTTATTCACAGACATTTCTAAAGGCACTCTGCACTGTTACATGAATGTCATCATGGAACGGATAGGGTGGGAAAACAACAATTGGACACAAATTACAACACACAACACTAATAGCATTAACCAGGTGGTAAGAATGCATAGGTAGTATTTGTCTCATTTAGTCAATCACAGATAGTGAAAATGGCTGTGATTTCCAGATGTATATGTTGAGCATACAATGAATGGCATTTAACAGCATGGAAGTTGGAGCCCTCAGATCAGCCTCTGAGAAAATAACCTCCTCCTACCCCTCTACCACCCTCCCGAAGGGCAGGAGAACCCAGGGGTACTCAATTAAGGCACACAGGATGGAGGCTGTGGAATCTGTATTGGAGAAGAGAAAGAAAATACATGCACAGAATGAGATATTTGTTTAACAGATTTCTAAAATTTCAACTAATTCTATGAAGAAATAGAAAAATCTAATAGTAATCATAAACCCTCCTCCCCCATGGAATTATAAGTCTTCAATGCAAAATTTGTCATGTTTATTTTATATAATGCAAGCACAAGTGGTCTGGCTCCAGACCATGAAAAAGCTCTCCCCATCCACCAACTGTGTTGCCTCCCTTCCACTACCTCTTCCTCCAGTGTCCAAATCAGGTTGGCCTTTTCCTCAATCTCAGACAGATGGCTACAGCCTTCCAGCCCCATTTTTAATTCTGCTGGTTTTTTTACATTATTCCATAACATTCTTCACAGGGTGATACCACATCCACAAATTAACAATTCTTTTTAATACATAGATAACAGTATATCTTTGATTGAATCGACGTACAGCATAAAAATCTTTACCTACATTAAAAAAGGCATGCTCATACACTAACAAAATCTATAAAACATGAACAATTCATGGGAATCATGCTTTAAGAAGGGCCTAATGCCACGTGTTCAAAAAGATAATAGGCTACAAAGTGGATTTAAGCAAAAGGTGGGTTCTTACATGCTTTTTAAGGCAGAGATGGTTTTCTTGTTTAGAAAACACCATTTGGACACCACCACATTTTTCAATAAATATTTAAACTAATTATTACTATCATTATTTTACCTATTGTAGGATTGCCACAGAATAAAGGAGAACGGAACCATCCAGTTTGGATGCTATTCATAAAATGTGTTAATAGCATCTTTTAACAGAATTCATAAAATAACTATGCATTAAATATTAACTATGCATTCTTTAGCCTTGGGTCATTAGTTCACTCACTACCAATCAGTATACACAAGCATAGTATCCTAATGAATTCTCTCTCTAAAACCGCTTTTTCCACGTACCTCTTGTTTTGAACACTGTTTAAAAAATAACTTGAGGGTCCAGTTTTTCTCTGACAACTTAAATAAGTGACCGTCCTTCCCAAATTATAAACATAAGGCTTCATTATGCTAAATCATGAAAACCATGGGTAGACCCCTTATTCAACATACATAAATGGCCATATATTGTGAGGAGTCAACTTGCTATGTGCTATACGAAACAGATGAACAAACATGGCTTTAGTACAAAGCCATGGAGTAAATTAATGGTAATTAAAATTTTAATAAATACATACAAATGTAACACGACTTTGCTGGCAGATTAATTTTGGAGGCTGGATAGATAGGAAGATTTTAAGAGTGGATCTGAGTGGACAGACTGCTTCTGCTCTAGAGGCGCATGTTCTGAGCAAAAAGGCCAGCCTGTCAGAAGGAATAAAGGCTATGTCTACACTATCACTTGTCAGCATAACTTGTGCTGCTCTTGGGTATGAATAAACCAACCTCTGAGCAACATAAATTACATGACCTAAGCGCCAGCGTGGACAGCTCTGTGTCAGCTTGAGAGTTTCTCCCACCAACATAGTTACTGCTGCTTGTGGGGGCGGATTAATTAAATCAACAAGAGGGTTCTGTTGGCTTAAGAGTAGCTAAACTAGAGCTTACAGTGGTGCAGCTGCACTACTGTAAACTCTTTTGTGTAGTCATAGCCAAAGATGAGAATGATACAAGAATACGAAGGAAGCCAGCAGCTAAAGGCTTTGGGAGAGCTACTGGAGCAGTTGAGGGCAAAGGGTATGGCACAGAGGTGCCCAACCTTTTTAAGTGATGAGCCACATTATTTTCTTAACTGGGGGGCTTGTGAACAAATTTTGGATAGATAAAGCATAGAAATTGATTGTATTATTATTAAAATTTAAACAGTCAAAGATAAACACTAGTTTACAAACTCAATTTGACTATGTAAAAGCAGGGGCAAATTAAAAAGGAGTGACAGGGCAAGTGAGGACAGATGTGGCCACGTGGGGTGCCAAGAGACAGAAAGGATGGGATGGCTGGCTAGGGAGCATGGCAGGGCAGGAGAGAGTATGAAGAGGCAGGGCAAGGCAGTGGTGACAATACAGAGGAGGACTAGCAGGAGAGGGCAGAGGGGAGAAGGTCAGGGCAGGGGTGGCAAGGGAGAGCATGGGGAGCAGGCCAGGGGTGGGTCGGTGGCTGGCAGGGAAGCATAGTGTGGCAGGGGAGAACACGGGGAGAAATATAGGGGTGGCAAGGGGGGGGTTGCTGGCAAGCAAGCATGGTGTGGCAGGCCAGGAGTGGCAGACGTGGCAAGTATGGAGTGGCCACCAAGGGGACATGGGGAGACAAGGCAAATTTGCTGACAGGGGTGGCAGCACAGGGGGGTGGTTCCCCCCCTTCACCTGCAGCTCATGGTCGCCTACCCCCAGCAGCTCACAGCACTGGGCATTGGCAGCACCTAGTTCTTCCTCTCCCCGCACCATCATATGGTGCCCAGCCTTCAACTCCCCCCACAAGGACGCAGCAAAGAGCAGCACTTGGCCCCCCCATCCCATCCTGTATGGAGCAGTGCCCGTCCCCTCCCTTCCCTAAGCATGGAGCAGGGCCCACCACCCTCTTTCCCCCAAACACAACAGGAGGGGCTCCCAGCTCCCCATCTGGCCTCCCTCACCCCAGCACAGAGCAACACTGGCCCCTCCTGCCCCGCAGCTGCTGCTGGCACTTCATGCGCTCGGCTCCTTAATCCATCCCCACTTCCACCCGCAGCTCCCCTCTTCCCCTCCCAGCACCTCTATCTGTGCCTCCCTAACCACAGCTCCCCCACTGCGGCAACACCCCTTCCCCCATCAGCACCTCCAGCAGGGCCCTGGTTCCCACCCTCAGCACCCAGAGAGGCCCCACTCCCCCAGTACCTAGCAGCCAGCTCCTGCTTCCTCCTCCTCTCCAGCCCCTCACCCTCATTCACTTTAACTACACAGCAGCCTGCAGCAGTGTTTGATTTCCTGGGCTGCACAGGTTGGGAGATTTAAAACAGCCCCAGCCTGTCCCCAGCTCCCAGATGTGTGAAGCAGCTCTGTGGCCCAGATAAGAGAATCTTGGGCTGGATTCTGGCCAGCTGGCTGCGCATTTAACAAACCAGGTGTAACCTCTTCAAAAATAACTGGCCATTAAATATGTGCACTTAGAAAAACAAGTTGTGCAGGGGTGATTGAATAGATATAATTCTTCAGATTCACAAAAACTGGTGACATTTGCTTGGACCTTTACTCAGAAACATATTCATTAAATCACAGGACAGAGCAGCAGAGCAAGAAAAAAAGATCTGTTTACACCATAATAGACTGGTGAAAATTAAGAAGAGAAAAACTTCTTACCGGCATATCACATTTATTGTCAGTACAACTTTCATCCTTTTCTACTTGAATTTGCTCATAGCTTCTTGATTTTATAAGATTTTCAACTGGAGTTGTGTCTTTAAATTCTACCTCTGAACCCTTCATTGTATCAGTTTCATCCTTTAGAGCAACAATATCAGACATTCTCATAAGAGGTTACTTGAAAATTCTACAGCAAAGAAGGAACCTTTAAGAGGAGGAAACAAATATGCATTTATTCAAAGCTGAAATTTTATTCTAAAAGATTCACATACACACACACACCCACCGACCCTATTCCTCTTTCTGTTTACTTGGCCACCAAAAAGACATTTTTTCCCCACTAATTTCTTTTTTTTAGCTTGTATTTTGGGTCATTATGAAAGACCCAAGTTCTATTAGCTTTATCCAGATGTCTATGCTGCAAAAGCACCTTACTAACAAGCAAGAAATACATGTTTATGCTAGTGGACTTCAGTTCTAATATAAGTAATTGAAACTCTTCTAAAGTCTATTTGAAAAAAATACAGAACCCACCTGGTGGATCAGTAAGCCACCAGAATGAACTACTGTGCAAGTTTCACAAAATATTGTCCATTTCCCACTCAGCAACAGCCAACATGAACAAGTATAGATATGACCCTATATGTCAAAGGGAATGAAACTGGTCATTGCAAAATTCTTAAATATCAGGAAAATAGACAGAACTGAAGATTCCAAACCGTGGAGAAACAGCACCCTAGACAATGATGTACAGGAACAATATAAATATTCCATAGGTCAGGTAAATATCTGGAGTTACTGTCTTACTCAAGTCCCAATATCCTGACAACTGGCAATGCAAGGAGATTTGAAAACAACAAATCTCCACTTCTCTCTCAAAGACACACCCTGCAAGTCAAATGACCTTAAATTTAAGACCCAGGTTTTTACATTTGACAGAATTTAATTAAACACAGAAAATATCTAGAGTCCAGTCTATGTCAGTTAGATACAATACTTGTTCCTTATTACCTGATGTATCCTACAGATTTGGAATTGTGGTGTCCCACAATAATAAAATAAAATAATCCAAGTTTCCTTTTCACAGTCATCAACCACGATGTCAGCTGTAATGTACCATCTGGAATACGGCAGGAGGAGTCCCATGTCCTTGTCACCAGTGTAGAATCCTGGACTGAACTATATTGTCTTGGCTCAAGAATACCATTCCTTTTAGATGCCTAGAACAATAAAAACAGGTCATTGTTAACTTTCATTAATGAAAATCTGAACTATTTCTTATAAGACTAAAAACAAAATCAATCAGCATTTTTCATGACCATTTAAATTTGCTTGTCCTTTTTGTTCTTGTTTAAACTGGAGGAAAAAGTAATGTTTTTCACCAACTTATAAGCAGTTCCCCAAAGTACAAAGTAATAAGTGGATTATAATAACCATATCTGTGAGTCTAGTTATAGGATGAGAAAAATAATATCCCTATGCCACACAGAGCTGTAATAAAAGAATTGTTTTAAATACAAAACTGGAAAATAAAAAATAAATGACTATAGAAATGCCTAAAATTCTTGGCATGAATAATCCTCTAAAAACACCATATATAATTCATATTACAAGGGCACCTCACCCATCAAGAACCTTTTACATGGCTCCCAACATATGCAAACAAAGGAACCTCAGTAAGACAACCGAGATGACCAGAGCACTCTTACTGAAGGAATGTCAGGACTCACAGAAGCCATACTCTAACCTAGCAGGTTTCAACCTTCATTGTGCAGCAACTCCCTCTAAAAAGTAAAATTTTCATCTGGGAATAATGCACAGATTATCCAAAAGGTACAAGTTTTGGTCTGAAAATCATACAGCATAAAGAGTACATAATCTGCAATATCCCAGATTAGGGTTATCAGTTTAATGATACAGTTAAGATATAGGCATTCAAACATTCATGACCCCCTGTGGTTTATGTTACTCAAAATAGTAATTTTAAATAGAAAGAGATATTACAAGATTGTATCTACAAAAAGTAGCCACTAAATATTTTAATTCACAATACAATCTTTACATTCAGCAGTACAAAATAAAAAATAAGTACCTAACGAGAGATGTGAGTTTGTGTGGCTGCACACGAATCAGCTCCCCCACCATGTGAAAAGCTTTAAGCTAGGCCTTCAACCCCACTCTTGTCTCTACAGCTCTGAGCTGGAGCCTCAGTCACACTACCACCACCAAAACCTCCCGGCTGAGGCTTTCAGCCCTGGCGACACCATCAAAACGGGGTCACGACTCACACTTTAAGAACCACTGCTCTAACCACTCAATTTATGAAGGACTGGTTTCCTCCAGGACACATTTCACTTCCTGCCACAGAATAGCATCCTTGCAACCATGAACATTATCTCCCTATACACCAACATACCTCATAATGACAGCTTCACTGCCTACCTCAAAATATTTACAACACAGAAAGCACCCCTCAGATATCTACCACAAACATACGCCAAACACATCCATTTCATCCTCACTCATTACAGCTTACATTCAACAACAAATACTTTCCCCAAACTATGGGAACAGCCATGGGTACTAGGATACTCCTTGATACATCAGTCTTTTCATGGACCACATTTGGAAGAATGTGCCACAAACTCAAAAGATACATCTGAGATGTATCAATGATAAGTTTCATCCTCTGCACAAACAGCATATACTACATTATAGATTTCCACCACAATTTTAACCACTTTCATCTATCAAACTCTCCTTAGAGCACTCCTATACTGACAAACTCCTGGACATCTCAGTTTCAGCAACAGAACCCTATAGACCAGTGGTTTTCGAACTTTTTTCCCCTTGGAACCCAGTTGAAAAAAGCAGTTTTTGCCTGAGACCCAGTAATTACACCTTGAGCAATGCATTCCAGTCTTTTGGTGGTGCCGGCAGGGAGTCACCGCGACCCAGTACCTGGGGGTCTGTGACCAAGTACTGGGTTCTGACCCTATGTTTGACAATGACTGCTATGGACAACGACGTACAAGAAACCCACAGATCACCACACTTTGCTCCCCCAAATGCATCTATTGACTCAAACATATCAAGAAATCTTATTTACAGCGAGGCAGTCAGATACCATGGAATATGCTCGAAAAGGAGAAAATCTGGGATACACACCTTAAAAATGCCATCACCAAACAAGGACACTACTAGGGACAATGATCACATTATGGAATGAACCAGCCAAGTACTCAGAGAACCTGCTTCAATACAGGAAAAAGAAAATCAACTAACCATCAGCCGTACTTTCCTAGTTGTCACTTAACACCCCACACTGGAATTCAAATGAGGTATCAAACAATTACAGCTCATACATGACGGGAACCATATCCTCAAAAATAGTTCCCAAACTGCCTCTTCTGACCATCAAGTAACTCCCTCAATCTCACTACAGTCATAAGCAGAAGCAAGCTTCTACAGACCAGGATACATCAACTCAAGGCAGCATCAGACTCTGTCAGAGGAGACATAAAACCTGCAGATACATCTCCACTGCTATGATGACCAACACTCCCCATCATACATCATTTAAGACCCATGGGGTCCTGCTATCCCTGTCATAACACAGGATGCATGTTAACCAGTGCATCAAATACCCCAACCACCACTATGTAAGTGAAATTAGACAATCACTATTGCTCTTGAATGAACTTGCACAGAAAAATGATAAAAGACAAAACCACCCCAACTCCCGTGAGCAAATATTTTTCACAAAACATTTACTCCATATTTGAATCTCAGTCCTTGTCCTCACAGGAAACCTGTGCATGACCTTCAAAAAAATACACCTGATAGATTAAATCCATAAATCAGCTAGGCACTAAAAATCATGGCTTCAATAGCGATACTTGTTTTATGTCTCTTTTTAACAATCTGGAAGCCACTAACCCCCTTCTTCTGTTTTATGACAGCACAGGTGTTAATTTTCCACTTCATTTTGCAAAGTCTCTTGCAACATATGTTAACTCCTTATGCTTAAAAATTTGTTCCACCTTTATTTAGCTACAACATTCAACACCTTTCCCAGACCTAAAAGAGAGCTCTGTAGAGCTCAAAACACTTGTCTGTTTCACAAACAGAAGCTGGTTCAATCAAAGATATCTCACCACCTCATCCCTCTCCTTCAAGGATTTCACTCATTTTGTTCAATAAAAAGCAATTTATACTCCGGCCTGGATTGAGACCATTATTGTTCTACTATCATCTCTCTAGCAGAATTCTCAAAGAAAAAACAGCAGATTTTAATTTGAAATTCTAAGTACAATGAGATATCCAGCAACAAAATGAAAACATAATCCACCAATATGACAGAGCATGAAAAGATAATCATCTTCTAGACCTCCAAAACGTATCCTGGAATACAACAAAAGAGTCCTGCTCTGAATTCTTAACTTCCAAAGAGGTAGCAACATTAATCTAGTTCAGCAAAACAAACAAGGAGTCATGTGGTACTTTTAAAGACTAACACATTTATTTATCGCATCAGCCTCTTGAGCTTTTTACTTCAAGCATTTGGTGAAGTGGGGTTTTCTTCCATGAAAGCTCATGAGATAACAAAATGTGTTAGTTTTTAAATGCCACAGGACTCCTTGTTTATTCTACATTCCTAAGACGCACCTACACAACTAAAGCATGAACATTAAGACAACAAAAACAGTTCAGAAATGTGAAGTTATATTTTTTCAACACAGAGAACATTTTCAAAACAGTTGAATTATTCCACTTTCTGATGCTATAAGCCTGTGATCATGAGTGGTTTCAGAAAAAAATGTTAAGAGTTAAGAAAATTAAGGTATCAGGCTTGTGTTAGATGGAGGTAATTTGGCTCTCTAATGAGAAAACAGTAGAGACATTTGTTCAATAGTTATGAATGCAATTTTATTCAAAAGAATTAAAAAATATAAATCACTTTATTTCAAAGAAAACTTTTAAGAGTCACTCTGCACATAGGGCCAAATCCTGCAAGGGGCTGAATAATGAAACATTGAGCACTCTTGGTCCAATACCACCTTGCAACATCAGGTCATTAGAGAGTGAAATGCATCCCAAGATGTACAAAGCAAACCTGGGTGACTTCCTAACCTATGAGGAAAACTCACATTGTGGTTATTGGCTTGTATTACCTGTAGTCTAAAAACAAAAACAAGAAAACAAAACCGTGTAGATCTGACACAAAATACAATCTAGCCTAAGGAAACAGGAAGAAAGCATTTTGAACAGCATATTCAGAGTGTTCATATATTTTTAAGGAAGACACATAAAAGAAGTTAAGTAGAGCTACAATAAGTAAGAAGAAACAAAAGCTTGCTGGGCCTCAGATTCTTCTGGTCAGACAGCTCCTTGAGTCCTTTTACGTCTGCATCAGAATAAATAATCAAATCAATAGCACCCTGTTAAGCTTATAACACTTAAGTATGTTGGACTCCTCCCACATTTCAACAGCACCCAAGATTTGGGATAAAAGGGAAACAGTTCTAAAAAAAGAAAAAAAAAGAGTCCTGTGGCACTTTAAACCACTAACAAATTTATTGCATGAGCTTTTGTGGATGAAATCCAGGGCTCCTTGTTTGCTTTGCTGAACTACCAGTAGACTAATATGGCTACTCCTCTGGAGCTATAAAACAGAACATGACACATCATATTTGTTTAATACAAGACATGAAGAACACTGTACCGACAGAAACTACGGAGATAGAAATAAATCTTCAAGGAACTGGAATTAACACCTTCTCTTTTGCAACAAGTGCAAAAAGATCTTTAACCATCACTAGCGACTGGAAACTCAGGTTTATGCATCATCTGAAAGACACCACAATGCCTTCTGGTGTTACAATGAAACATTTCCTCAGAGGGAGGAGCATTATGAATTGAACTCTCAGCACACGCTGCAAAACTGAGATTATACTGCCTGTATGACCATCATCAAATAAAGTGTGGTCAGGCTGATGAGACATGCAGCCTGAAATGGTATGTACACTTTAATTCATGGATCATAATTGGCTTACTGTATTTTACATTTTAGTCATGACTCCCAGTCAGTGTCTCACATTAAGTACTTTTGAAGCAGATCTTTGTTTCTGAACACTAGATAGCCTATTAACTACCAAGTGATTATATATTTAAAAATGCTAATTAGACCTTGCTTCTGTTTTCTGCATCCCACCTCTTCCATATGCCACTTCAGGGAGAAGAATACAACTCAGCCTACAGTGGATCCAAAATGGAACAGAACTTATCAGGACTTCCCTATATTGTGAATTCAGACAATGTAACTAAAGCTATGAAAAATTAACAAGGAGTCTGGTGGCACCTTTAAAGACTAATAAATTGACCTATCACATGAGCTGTTGTGGGTGAAAATCCCACTTCATCAGACACTTTGGGGATGGTGAACTTGCGCAATGGGAGGAAAATAAATGCAGGGAAGTATAAGTCATAGGTTCAGGTCACACCATAACAACAAATCAAAGTAATTGTTAAGATTCACTGCTTTGATTTGCTGTTGAGAGCACAGATAAACTCAGTAAGTCTAAACAAAATGAAAAGGCATAGTGCTGGGGAAAGGAAAAAAGGGGCAAGAAGTATGACAGAGGATAAATGAGCTGTTAACTTGGTCCATAAAAGAAAAAAATAGGTGGAGTTTTATAATCATTGAATTAAAAATGCAAGGGAAAAACCCCATACAGACTGAAAGCTAGCAATAACAAAAAGAAAACAAATGAGAAATACACTAACAGTTAAAGCTACAGAAGACCTGCAGAATTACTTAGTTTAACCTACATTTAACTTTTAGGTTTCTCTGGAAGGTGCCAACAGCTATTTAAGAGGGGGAAACCAAAGGAAGGAGTAAAAAGTTGATGTCACCCTTTGCTACTGGAGAGACAAGGTGGATGACGTACCATCTTTCATTAGACCCTTCTCTCTCTAGTATCCTGGGACAGACGTAGCTACAACATTAATGGATACAAGACGTGCCTGCTAACAGAACTGTAATGAAGATGCTGCTCTATTTCCAACTGATGAATAGTGTAAGTACTATAACATGTTTTGTTAAGTAATAGGCCAAAGAGGAAGGGAAATGTTTAACCTTAACTATGTGCCTTTATGTATATGAATCTAAGTAAAAGCTAAGGAGAAGATACAGAATAAATGCACAGAAAGCTGCAGTTCAAATCATATGGTACAGCTAATACAACCAGCAATCCTTTACACAGTGTGAGCAAGGATTGCAAGCAGGCTTTTTCAGCGCTTCAGCCTTATACAAAGATTCCCATTCCCATTGTATCACTAAGGTTGGGAACTGATTGCCCTAAGCATCTAATCTCAATGATCAACTCTCGCTATAAATACATCAGAGGGATAAATATCAGGGAGGGAGAGGAATTGTAAGTTCAATGCTAATGTGGACACAAGAACAAATAAATATAAATTGGCCATCATGAAATTTAGACTTGAAATTGGATGCAGGTTGCTAAGCATCAGAGGAATGAAGTTCCAAGGGGAGCTGTGTGGGCAAAAACCCTAGTTGGCCTCAAAACTGATCTTGATAAATTTATGGATGGGATAATATGATGGACAGCGTGCTCTGGCAATTGACTGATCTTTTGACTACTGGCAGTGGACATGAAAATGACCTGAGATGGAGAGTTTGACAGGGTAGGTTCTGAGTTACTACAGAGAATTTCTTTTTGGGTGTCTGGCTAGTGAGTCTTGCCATATGCTCCAGGTTTAACTGATCACCATATCTAGGGCAGGAAGAAATTTTTCTCCAGGGCAGATTGGGAAAGGCTGTGGGGATTTTTCACCTTCCTCTAAGGCATAACGCACCACTCATTTGGCCGTGAATTCTCTGTACTTTAAAGTCTTTAAACCATGATTTGAAGATATTAATAATTCAGCCATATGTTAGAGGTTTATTACAGAAGTGGATGGGTGAAGTTCTGTGGCCTACATTGTGCAGAAGGCCAGATGAGATGATCTTATTTGTCCCTTCTAACCTTAAAGTCAATGAGTTATGGTATGTACATGAAGCAAATTTGTATCTTACCATTTATTTCACTGAGGAGCCCTTAGGGCAGTGGGATTCCTAGTTTGATTGAGACCCTAACTGAAATGCTGTTCATTCATGTTAGCACTGCTTGAGAAAGCATAACATGGCACTTCAGGTACCAGAGGAATGGTCAAAGAAATAAATGCTAGATCAAGAGGCCTCTTACAGCATGCCTGCTCTCCCACACCCGAGCTACTACCCTCATGACTCAATCGCCAATGACTTGGAAAGGAAGAAGTGAACTTGGGGGTGAAGTATGACAATCTGCAGCAGGAGGTGGAAACAATCATTTGGACATTAGGGCATGGTGGGTGACAGAGGCAGCTGGTGATGAAAACATGATACTTCCTAGACTTCCAGATCTGATGAGAGATTGCTATCTGCCTGGTACACCTTTCCAGAGAGCAGAGAGAGAGAGATACTGTATATAGCTACAGAGGGGAAAGCTGCATTCAGCCCACAGAACTAGCCAAGCTCTCCCATTTAGACACTCAAAGGGAGTGAAGCAGAGGATACAGACAGACTCCTTCCTATTTTGCCTCTTGCTTTTCTTCCACCTAGCTCAGCCCTGGAACTGCAGGGTACCAGTCACTGCACACACCTCAGAAAAGGAAGCAGAGCTGAAGGGATTGTCTCTTCTAAAGGCAAAAACAGCCCTATGACACAGCCAGGCACTAGAAGCATTAATAAGTCAAACTGTTAGTCAGAAAATATTATATATAATTTTAGAATTCTCTTCTGAAAAGCTGCACAGCAGGGAGATCTGGCTGAGCCATCTGCTGCGGACAAAGCTGAAAAAAAGTGGAGGAAAATTCCAGGGCAGGACATTCCCTTCCTGGCAGTGACTGACACATCTGGTTCTGTACCCAACTGCAAGCAGTATGAAGAAGTATCATTGAACCAATCTGTTGTGAACTGGAAAAATGTTTACTCACCATACTGGATTTTTGAGAAACAATTTGTAAATTGCTTTGAGATACTGAGGTTAAAAAGTGGAATACAATAATTTAGCTTAAACAGATCTTCTAAACCAACATGTCACTGGCTGGCTAAAGAAATGAAATAGTCTAGAGCAAGGAGCAGACATTGATGAACTGTACCATAACTTAGAGCTTAACTGCACTATATGGGGAAACAACTAAAATGGGTGGTATTTCACACCTGGAAGTCACTTTGGTTTCAGTCAGTGTGTGTGGCTCCTCTCATTTCAAAGTAAGTTATAGCAAAATGGACAAACTTATTCAAGATAAGTGTCCACAGATAGACATTCGAACCAAAATAACTAAAGACATGAATTACAACTGATTTAGTTATTCTGGTTTAATTTATATGAAAGACAAGTCCTTATCTTTTTTGTCCCCAAGGAGAATGACGACAGAAGAATAACTGGGAACACACAGCAAAGTCAATGAGGAGACAATGCATTAATCTGGCACAGTTGAATGGAATCTGGTAGTTTTCTACCTATTAAGTCATTAAGAATCTGTGTCTGGAAACTCAGAATACATATTAGAAGGCAGAATGAGTTATTTCTACATTCTCAGACACCATCTTTTAACAAATGCAACTGTCTAGCAATCCCGTGTCAAACTTTTTTCCTCAGGACCCAGCGCCGGACCCCTCTGCCATGCAGCAACCCCTCCACCGAAAAAAGTGGCCGTCACCTAAAAATTCAGCAGTGACCATGGCTGTGGGGGAGATGGGGCTCCCAGGCCCAAGGCCAAAAGAAGCACAGACCACTTCTTTGTGTGACATCACCAGAGACACCTACCCCAGCCACCATGGAAAAGAGCCGCTCTGGGGGGCTTCTTTGGGCTGGCAAGGGTCCCCAGAAACACTGTGAAAAGAAGCCACCTGGAGCTTCCTCTCTCCCTGATGTGTCTAGGGAAAGAAGCTGCCCCAAGTGGTCGCTTTCCCAGACCAGCTTGGGGACAAGCCCCCAGGCCTGTCTTGGAGAGAAGGTGCAAGAGTAGCCCCTCTACCCAGCATGCATGGGAACAGGGTAGCAGCAGCAGGAAGAAGTGAGAAACCTAAGCTCAAAGCTCAAGTCTGGGGAAGAAGCCCCTGCCCCAAACCAGCACCTGCAGTGCTTGAGGCAATGCTGGTGAGGCTCGGCTGGGGCAGCCATCCCCATCCTGGAGCAGCTTTGGCTGTGCAGAACAGGTGCCCCTGCCCCGGAGTACTTCTGGCCAAGTGTGGGGCAGCCCCCCGTACCTGAAGCAGCCCCCGCCTGCCAGGAAGCATAAGCAGTTACCCTTGCTCTGGAACAGCCCGTGTCAGACAGGGAGCCCAGATCAGCATCAGATAGCCAGTTGGGTGGAAAGCAGCATCAGCTGGCCAAAGAGCACAGGGGAGCAGTGCTGACTGGTCTCTCAGGAGGAGCGCCGGCCTGCTGGGGTTTGCAGAGCAGCCACCACCCTCCCGGAAGCAGTGCTGGTCAGCCAGGGAGCCGGGGCAGCCATCCCCCTCCCATGAGAAGCACGGGCCGGCCTGAGAGCAAGAGGCAGCTGCCAAACCTCCTGCAAGCAGCACCAGCTGTCTCCTTCCCAAAAGCAGTGCCAGGCAGCCAGGGAGTGAGTGGCAGCAGCCTCCACTCCAAGGCAGTGCCAGTGCCGTGACCCAGTGCCTGCAAGTCTGTGATCCAGTACTGGGTAGGGGCCTGAACTTTGACAACCATTGCCCTATGTGACATAAATAAGCAGAAAAAAAATACATAACCAACTCAGATCCCAAGCAGATATGACAAACAGAAGCTGTTTTTGAATGACCTTACCCTGGATAAGTCTGCCAGAAGCCCCAAGAAGGGAAATTAATCAAGACCTCAATGCTTTGAGGGACTTTCCAGGAGGACGAAGTGGATATTCTTTGTTTAAATAAAGGTCACTACCTTTTAGTTAAAGGTCTAGCCTTTGCTAGTTTATAAGGGTAAGACTCTAAAGCCCTGTTTTGATAGTCAAACTGTGTATTCTTCAATAGTATTAGCTAAATTAAGTTAATGCAATATGACAAACCCCAGGTTAAGATGCATGCTTTCATTTCTGAAGCAAAGCTGGCTGTATTTTTAGCCTACAGAGGGATCTTAAAGCAGGGAAAATACATAGGCATTGCTATGATAGGAAGGAGGAGAACCCTGTACTTGGGATGCTTGGAATCTCTTCCGAGTGGCTTTCTTAAGAAAAATGGAAGCTGCAAAAGAGCTATGAACAGTTATAATTGCCCCATGTGGAGAAATAAGAAACTAGAGTTGCAACACAAAGAGTAGTCCAGAAGAGGGCACCAACACTCTTTGCATCATGATTAGTTTTTACCACCTGCTGATCTCAAGATCAAGGCTAGATCATATATTTCTGAGTCAGTGTCTAGCAGGACACTAATATTATTTGCTCTCCCTCTTTCGATTTACTTCCCCATTTGCTCCCAGTCTGCGAGTTAATCTGCAGTCCTTTTAAAATTAATCCTAGGATGCAGCCAGTTCTGGTTAGCTCAATGTGTGTTCCAAGTTTTGTTGAACTATCATCCAGTTTGCATCTTAAAAAAAAAATTATATCACACACACACCCACACCCCACCACTACTGTTTCATTTGAAAGAATATGCACACTGCTTACTGCAGGGTGAAACAGTTAACTAGTACCCCAATGTTATGCAGATTCATCTCCTTCCTTTTCCAAAATGTCATGGAAATGGACTCAGATTTCCTTGTATCTCAGATTTTTTGAGACAAGAATGAAACTAGCAATTTAGACAGAGATTTGGTCCAGGCCTATAAAAACTATATGGTTTTAAACATGCATGTTAATATTAACATAGTAATCAGGGGATTTCTTAAATCACAGTCATGGGAGTGTGGATGCAAAAAATAGTTATAAATCCATAAAAGTTTTACATTTGTGCAAATTCATCCATGCTGTACTCCAGTGACTTCAAAAGATTTACATCAAGGATGAATTTTGCTCTTCTACTAACTATACAAATTTATTTTTTTTCAAAAGTGCTACATAATCAAGGATAAGGTTAAAATCACCCTTCAGTGCATTATTATAAGGTATTTTTACTTAACTACAGTTGAGTAAAATATTAATCCAAATTTCAAAGACTACAGTGAATTATTAATATTCCTCTTCTAAAATGAACCAAGGCTACTGTGTGTTACACTATGTGTATCATCCCTTATTGCCTGAAACATCTCTGGGAGGTAATCTGAACAATCAACTAGATAGAAATGGCTTAGAGTTTACCCTATGGTCTTGATAGGGCAGAACCTCCAACCTCTTTTTGGAGTGATATGTAAATTTCCTTTTCTGGTTAGAAATTAGAATCCCAAGATGATGATTGCACTTAATCTTAGGTCTGTATGTACTTATGAATGGTGCTGGCAAGCAGCACTACTTTAACATCATCTCACATCAGGAGGTAACACCACTAAGCATTTTTAAAAACTCCTGCTTTGTATTCCTAGTCTTTAAGCAGGTGTTTATCTTTATGCAGAATTTAAGCACTCTCTTGAGCTTAAAAAGGCAGCAGGTTGGCATAGCACCACTGTTCACAGAAGAGCGGAAGTTTGCCAAAAGGCAACCTTTTTTCCTCCATATTTACATGAGAGAACTAACTGTTGAGGAAGCAGAGCAAATGACCAGCTCTAACGGTCAGAAGAATTAGCCAAGCCAGCTTCGTACTGTATCATCCACTTTCGTTAAAGACTCAGCATTTTGTCAGTTTACAGCACCAAAAATCTTTATTAAAGCTAATCATATAAAAAACAAAATGTTTATTCACAGGAACAAAAACAAAAACCTGCATCATTGCAGGCAGAGCACTTTTTTAAAACCAGACACTAGATTTGAGTGTAGCACCAATAACTGGCAGAAATCTATTGTTAGAGTTTGTTCACCACCACAATTTTATCCAGAAATGGTTGGGTACAGAGTGGCAGATGGTTGTTTTGTTAGCCTCAAGGGATGGGCTCTTATTTGGTTTTAAGAACCCACTGGACTATCTTTCATGAATCAGATTTTCCTCTCTGGACACAGAACTGATGTTCTTGGGTTGGCCCAATTACCATTAAGACTCCTTTTATCATAAATTGAGTGGATACAGCAAACAGAGGCTTGGGGCAGGGCTCTCATACTTTGGAAGCACAGTCAGTACTGGAGAGCACTGAGTACTTGCAGCCTCTGCTAAGGTAAGATGTCCTTCACTGACTGCAATTCTTAGTTACCAGGGGTTTCAGAATTGTTATGGGAAGGTCTGGAAAATGCTCATGCACTGAAAGCATCTATGCTGATGTCTTCAGTGCCAGATGCGTCTATTCTTTGTCATCAATAACAAGTGCACTGATAACATACAGAGGCTGAGTGAAATTCTTATGGTGATTGCTTGGTGCCAAGAAGTTAAAGGGATGAATTCTGGACCTTGAACAGCCTCCAGTCGTGGATATGCTTGGGGCTGGAGATAAGTTGTGTGTCTCTGGTTACCTTGGGAGTACTGCTTCTTACGCCGTCTCCAGAACATACAAAATAAGATGCAAGAGAGGTTCTAGCCAACTCTGTAGCAGAAAAGTAAGACTCTCCCTATATGAAAGGTGCTCTGGAATTCAGACTGGCCCATCACTTTACCAAAGCATTCTTATATCTCGTCTACATTAACATTTAGTTTGTGGCAGGTTAAGATATAGATCTACCCCTTGGGTCAACCAGATTTATGAAGAGCTGTTCCTAATCTCCTCCCTGCTGCTCACCCAGTTTTGGAGGCAGGTGCAGACTGTAACCTTCTTTTCAGGGGAAGGACAGTGTGCCATGTGCCACTCAAAATCAGTGTGCATCCCACTTCTTGCATGTGTCCATAGATTGCCAACCCTGAAATACCCCAGACTGGCCTATATACACTAAGTGTCTGTGTGGACCCTGCCAACACACACTAAAAGTTTCCTAGTCCTAGGGCAGTTTGACCTACCATACTTCAAAACAGAAATCAGACAATACACACTAGGGGGCTCTTCATACCTATCAACAAGGTCCACAGACACTTTGTGAACAGCAGGTTTGTGCATTGTACATTTGTAGATCCGCTTCCTGTGAACTACTGTAAATGTTTATGCAGAGAAACAGGTCCAACTTGACTCTTTTTTTCCCTCATTCAGTAGCTAATGAAATCTTCCTGGAATTCTCAAGGAGGAAGAGGGACTTTTGGACCCTTTTAGAAAAGCAGCAGCATACCAAGCATTTGCCCAGCATATGCATTTCCTCCGGATAGAAAAGGCACTTAGAGTGTCCACTGTTGAAAGGCATAGGCTGTTCAGACGACGGGAAGGTCTTGAATTTCAAGGTAGCATATGTGGACTTACGAACCTTATTTATCATTAAATCACTCTCTCTTTCTGGCCAGTGAGCTAAACAAACAATAAAACTAATTAAATAATCTAACCAAAATCAGTTTATTTGTACTGGATGGCAACAGGTATTTGAAGCATCTGATGAAGTGGGATTTTCTCCCATGAAAGCTCATGTGAAAAATAAATCTCAGTCTTAAAATGCCACACAACTCGTTGGTTTTTTTGCTGGACTAAACTAACACAGCTATTCCTTTGGAAATTAACAGGCATTCAGTCTTGCAACCATAAGCAGTAAGAATGAACTGGAGCATTGCTGCTGTCATCCCATCTTCTTCACTCCCGGCTACATGAGCCAGAGTATGCAAGGGTGACCCTAACCAACACTGCTATTCAGAGAATTTTTGTCTAGCTTACCTGGGAGGCACCAGAAGTAAAATACATATGCACAGTCACTTGAATAGGTTTCATGCCCAGAAATGTTATCATCTGAGGGGACGCTAGCAGTTTGTTAGGCACTTTTTACAGATAAATATGAAAACAATTTTTAATCTTTTCATGACAGAGATCCAGTCTCTGTGTATACTTGTATATGGCCTTGCAAAATGGTGCCCTCGATTCAAGCCTGCAACCACAACACCAAAAACAGTAACCTCCTCTCCTCCTCGAGAGAGAGGTTAGAATCTAGATGTCCCTTATCTTCCATCCAGTGGCTGAATGAGGCAGGTATTCACAGTGTTTCATCAGTGCACTGGTCCTACAGCTGAACAGTTTTCTCCAGATCTTTGTTTTATTCTGATAATCTGAAGACCATAAAATAAAGCCTAATCTTAAATGGCAAGATTTTCTTTAAAATTCCACCACTCACCACTCTTTTTGGCCAGATCTTGAACCAGTTTTCCAGAAGCATTGGTTTCAGATAACTGCCAGACTCATATGCATGTGGATAGGGAAAACTGCTAAAATAGCAGCTGAAAATGAGCTTTAGCCTAAGCAGTGTACTGGGATCAAAAGATTAACAATTACTGAAAAAAGAATGTCACCCCTCTATGTGGGATGGCAAAGCCTATATGGCTTTTTTCACTAATTTACCTTCTCAAACTGTCTCTGGATGCAATAAAAAAAGTTACAAGCACGCATATAATCCTAGAGCAGGGGTCGGCAACACAAAAGGTAAGAAGAGCCATTGTTTAAAAAATTCCTTCAATAACCAAGGGTTTTGAGAGCTGCAATGGACATCCTCAGGGGGAGGAGGGGAAGGGGATGACAGAGGGAACTGAGCCAGGGTACTGGCAGCAGGGTCCCTAGTGGGAGGGAGGAAGGGAGCATGGAAGCAGGAGCAGGCTTCCTGCAGGGTCCCCCAGTGGCAAGCGGAGCCTAACGCCAGGCATGGGCTGCCCACAGGGTCCTTTGGTGGCAGGAGGGGGCCAGGAGTCCAGAGCTGCAAGGGAGCAGCCAAAGAGCCACATGTGGCTCTGGGGCTACAGGTTGCAAACCCCCATCCTAGAGTCATAGAAGAATAGTGACATCTAGAAACTGTAAAGTCAGTCATGACACATTTTCATAGTATTTTGAGCATTTGTCCGTTTCTTTCCACCCCGTTGCCTCACCATAACAGCACGCCCTTCACGATTCTCTATGGCAACCTCCTTTTCACCATCAGAAATGCTGCTGCCAAAATCATCTTTCATGTTCTGAATATACTGCATAGCTCCATGTGTCTCCATGGTGGCTACCGACTTTCTATCAAAAAATTGAAAAGATGGCACATTCCAAGAAATCAGTATATTGGCCCTCCCATTTTTTTTTTTTTTTTAAACATACTACCCTACAACTTAGTGTAGTGGCTAGCACCTCTGCTTAACATGCAGAAGGTCCTGGGTTCAATTCCCAGGGGGTTGGACTCAATGATCTCATAAGGTCCCTTCCAGCCCTATGATTTGATTGAACTTACACCCTACTCTTCCTTCTACGACTGCACCTCATCTCCCTGCCCAACCCCAACTTTTCATATTGCTCAATATACATAACCCCCCAGTCACCTTAAACAAAACCAAAAAACTTGTTATAGGAAATATACCAGTAATTGGAGCACGTATCACAACACAAGACAAAACACAGGATACCATACTGCAACGTACTGTATCCACTTGTCACTTCAGATTAAGTCTTAAAGAAAAGAACTCCAAACAGCACAATTTATGTTACACATTACCATGGAGATACATACTTAATACTCCTCAAAATACACATTAAAGTAGGGTGCACAGGAATTTCCATACATTGCATGCCATTTGCTTTGGAGATAGTCATGTTGACTGTCTTGTATATTAAAAACAACAACATGGGTTTATTCAACTAAACTAAAGAATAAAACAAGCTATGTACTTACTGCAAGTGCTACCGTGTATCTAGGTAAAACCAGGTGAGTTTTCTTAAGTAGTTACACATCATGGTGCATATTATCTTTTTTTCCCAGTAGATGATCCTTTCAAAAGATTTTTCTCTATATAGGTATAAGATCTAGTATTTACCAAAATGTATACCTGAACATGTTCTTACAAGTAATTTATTTCACTCTGCCATGATATACATTACCCCCTCACAAACAGAAGATTATGAACTTTTAGACAAAGAATTCTTTTTCACCAAATATATTATTCATTTAATTTCTCTAAATACTGAAGGGACAGCAATAGAACATCAATTTAAAAAGTCTGCATCATCAGCAAAATGCTGTTTTGTACCCAGACTATTGTACTGAGACTATCACGTACTTCAATTAAAAAAATCTCAATATTCCTGACATGGTTTGCCATCCATATTTTAAGGTATATATTGTTTAAATCACCTATGACTTTTTTAAATAGATCAGTTTTTAAACATTTAACAAGTTGCTTGAATAGCCCCAAATCTTTATAGCAATACTACAAAACAAAAAAGCAAACAAAAACAAAAGCATCCAACTACTGCACACACACCACACCATCCCCCCCACCCCGAAAATAATTTCTGTATAATTAGAGTCTTATTCTTATAATGTGGGAGCTTTTAATTTTTGTTTCTACAGGTTTTATTATCCCCAGAAATTGAAAGGTGACTTGGACTTGGAAATGTCCAAGAGAGGACTTTTCCCATTCCTACTGCTGATGATTTGAATAGACTTCTAATTTTAACAGAGTAAAGTCTTTAATCTGTTCATGTCTTCCAGGTAACCAGCCTATATCACACCTGTCTATAAACAAAAATGAGAATTATCCAGGAAAAGTTTAA
Source organism: Podocnemis expansa (assembly GCA_007922195.1). NCBI lineage: Eukaryota > Metazoa > Chordata > Testudines > Podocnemididae > Podocnemis > Podocnemis expansa. The sequence continues at coordinate 18,384,613 of ML681984.1, read as the reverse complement.
ATACCACAGAGGAATAATAAGGGACTCAATTTTGACAGAAATTATAGCGTAAAAAAAAAAAAAAAATCTAGTGAGCTGGTAAATTATTCTCTCTCTCTCATATGCTGTTAGTTTTCACCATAAATTCACAAAGTTTCTTTAAGCAAATATCAACTAATTTTTTCCTATCTGTAGTTTCAAAAGCCTTATAAAATGCTAGCACACAAAAATATAGATATATTTTGAACTGATAAGAAATATAAACCACCTGTATATAATCTACGGATAATTAAGGTCTAATTTTCAAACTAATTAAAAACAAGAACTGAAAAAAAAAATAGTAGCCTTTTCACAAATAGGGGTTTTTGTATGGTTTTCTTCCATAAATGAAAGCAATGACAGATCTGTGGTTTGCTTTGTTAGTGCAATAATTCATAAATTAGCTTCCTTGTTTTCTAATGTCCTCAGTTTTTAATCTCCTGAAAAATATCACTCATCTAAACTGGATTTGTTCTATATGACAAAGATGAGATCAATCCCTGCATAAGGTTTAAATACAGATATCATGTCTTATATAGCCTGTTCAAAATGAACCAAGAAGAAGTGTGTTTCCGATTCAAACATCAATCAGCATCTTTATAAAAAGGAAACATTTTATCTTAATGATAGTTAAACCATTTCATCAGGACAATGGCAAGAACCCAATAATGCAAAACAAACACTTCCCCCCCCCATTTAAATAGTGTAGTTGAACAACATTTTCCATTTTTGCAATCTAAGCAAGTTGTCTCGTCTCAACAAAAGGATACATTTACAATAGTTTTTCTGATTCTGGCACTAATGCTGCGTTCAGCTATAAAAATAACCTAGCAAGAACGTCATTCTCAACCAGTTTATACATATTCATATACCTGCACACATGCTTTTTTTTTTTTAAAGTATTTTTGTGGGCATCTGTCTTAAAACAAGGGATTGCAATTTTCTTTTAATAGCAACCTTTTTTAATAAGGTTGATAACATTTTCCCTACTAACTACTTAGGCCCACTATTGCTTTTGAGAGAATATTACCGGTAATCAAATGAAAACAAGTAATGGTTAAAAACTATCCATAGAGATTTTTAGCTTTGTCGTCAAATTACATTTTAAACATTATATTTCTGAATTCACATACCTGCATCATACTGGCATTTGGCTTCATTATGCAAAGATACTGAAGATAAGCTTTCCATTGATTTCATACCTTGACTCTATATTGCTCCTTAAAAGAGGTTATTGCCCAAATACACTTATCATTCAGGCATTTGAAGGTACCTGGTGAAGCTATCTGTTCGGCACTTGCTGAAGCTTCAGACACAATAGAAAATCAACAGCTGTATGTTGTGATGTCAGTAACACCCTAGCCAGTCACCACACAGAGAAACTAAAACGCATGAGATGCTATATTGAGCTCTTCGTTAGCAATTCAGCATCAAGTAATGCAAAAACCTTGTGAAACCGTGAATGTGCTATAAAATGGCTGTAGGTATTTTAATCATTTTCTCTATCAAGATTCTATAGCACACCCCCTATCATAAGAAGTTTATTACTTTGAAATTATTTTTTGGATTAATTGACAACTAAGAATTGTGCAAAATTGCTACTTCTGTGCAGACAGTTAATTTCTTTCAAAAAACTGATGCTATTTATCTTTTCCATTTCATGTTATAAATTATAACTCAAAATTTTCTATCCACTTATTAACTACTAACCACTTCTACGGCCTCTATAAAGGTAATGTCAAATCCGCCTAGATTTCTCTAGAGAAGTGAGTTACTTCACGATACTAGCAGATATACACAGGAAAAGAACACATTTCCAATGACAGCATTCACATGGGTGCTTGCTGGCAGAAATAAGGCACTTGGAAATTTTCCAGGCAAAAAACCTAAAACTGTACTGCTAATGGCCAACAGGTAGACTAGAACTACTATTACCATCAATACGAGTAATCCTGTTTGGGCTGCACAAGACCACCTTTCAGAACCCAAATGAACAAGCAAAGCAGCAATTATACCCCCACACTTTTGAAGTAAAGGGTAGGCCACCATCCACCCTCTGCAATCCAGAGAACCAAGCTTTCAGCACCTAGATAAAATTGCACTGTCCAGCATGGGGCTTGTCTTTACGGAGATGGTACGTGAAATTAGCGTGTCCACTCTAATCACAACAAACAAGGGCTCCTTTGGCACTTTTAAAAAGACAAACCAATTTATTTATCATATGAGCTTGCATGGGAGAAAATCCCCCTCAAGCTTCTGATGAAGTGGGATTTTTCTCCCACAAAAGCTCATGTGATAAATAAATTGGTTAGTCTTTAAAGTGCCACAGGATTCTTTGCCTGTTTCGCTGAACTAAACTAACAGGGCTACCCCTCTGGAATCACTCTAATCACGATAAATTTAACTAAATCAAACTGAAGTATACCCACACTGCTTTGTTATGCTGCGTTTAAGTACTTTTCTTGTTAATCACTGCATTCACATGCCTCTACACTTGTTCAAATTAACCACACAGCATTCAGGACAGACCTCCAATAAGCAATTGAATTTTGCACTGTTAGAACCCTGTGTCTGCAGATGCATAAGAGAAAATAATCTCCCCATGATTCCTAAACTGGCATCCATTAATTTTGCCAGTGCTATTTTTGAACTGCTGTCTGGTAGCATCGAGGAAGTTCTGCTCAGAGCCATGAACCTGCCAGCCATTAATGAAAACAGAAAGATGCACTTATGCCAGCAGGTTCAGGGAGCTGGAGTTTACAGTGCAGTTGTGCGGGGCTTTTTAGATGGCATAGCCATATCATTACAGAAACAGATCATTGAAATCAATCATTTCTGCAGGCATTTATTGGGACCACCTTTACTTTATGAAGCACCATTTACAGTGGACAAGAAGCTGGATATGAATCCACAGCCCTTATTGCAAAGATGGATAACAGCATATTGGACTACATCAATAGGAGCATTGCCAGCAGATCAAGGGAATTGATTATTTCCCTCTATTCAGCACTGGTGAGGCCACATTTGGCATACTGTGTCCCATTTATGCCTCCCACTACAGAAAAGATGTGGAGAAATTGGAGTGTACAGAGGGCAACAAAGATTATCAAAGAGCTGGAGCAAATGAGTTATGAAAAGAGGCCTAGAACTAGGCTTGCTTGGTCTGCGGAAGAGAAAAATGAGGGGGAATTTGATTGCAGCCTGTAACTACCTGAAAGGGAGTTCCAGGAAAGATGGAACTAGGCTTTTTCCAGTGGTAGCAGATGGCAGAACCAGAAGCAATGCTCTGAAGTTGCATTGGGGGAGGTCTAGGGTGGATATTAGGAAAAACTTTTTTAATAAGACTGGTAAAGCACTGGAACAGGTTACCTAAGGAGATGGATGAATTGCCATTCTTAGAAGTTTTTAACATGTGGCTTGACAAAACCCAGGATGGGATGATTTAATTAGGGGCGGTTCTGCCTTGAGCAGAGCTTGGACTAGATGACCTACTGAGGTCCTTTCCAACCCTAATCTATGATTCTGAGCTTGATCAACTAACACAGAATGAGTGGTAGGACACGAGAGGGGCAGAAGTGGGATGACCAGCAGTGGGTGCAATTCATGATGCAAAAGACTTTCCTAGAGATCTGTGAACAAAATATGAACAATGTAACTGTGATGAAACTGAAGTTAGGGCTTGTCTACATCTACTCCAGAACAGCTATTCCTGACTAACTCCAGGTGTAGACAAGCCCATAGTGATCAAAGAAACCAAATGCTGAGGCTCACTATGCCTTTGCTCACTCCTCCCAGGCCTCATCATCATATTAACTGCAATTGGGGGTTGAATCTTGAAACTGATAGACCTCTGTGAACATCTGCTATCCAATGAGAAAGTAGCTCCTTGACAGCTGAGCCCAGACAAAGTTCAGAGTCTGGTAAGCTGCCATTGATTCTCTTAGATCCCTCAAACAGTACAAAACAGATGACCGGTTTGAACTTTGTTTTAGGTATTGCAATTTAAATTCATTACATCAGTTGCGTACTAGAACCAGGAAGATTTATCCTTTAAAAAAAATTAAGGTGTACTGCTAGGTGAGAAGTTAACATTTCTATTGTGCCTGCAATTTTTACAAGATTATTTTAAGTGGAATTAGGGAAAATATTTTCCTTTATTTTTTCAATTTATGATGTGTATTGGATAGCGCTTGTAGCCGAGCCCATTTCAGGTTCACGTACAGTTCCGTGGAACATTCACAAGCACACTCATGTCCAGGCTGTGACAGAGGGTATTTGCCAATAAGAGCATCAGCAAGGCTGAAACAAAGTCACTAGGCAGCAGAGAGATGGCTGCACAATGAAAAAGGGGAGGAAGAATGGGTATAAGGACGTCTCATGTTGTTGCACAAAAACACAGTAGGGGATGGGAAAAAAAACACTTACTGCTTCAACAAGGATTTCTTTTAGTGAAAAATTTAGGACATACTATGAGGGCTTTTGTTTTGTTTTTAATTTTTAATTAAGTTTATTTCAAAAGAGTTAGGTTGACAGTGTCCCTTGAAAGAAATAGTAAAATATCAGACATTGAAACTAAGGACATTTCAGTTTCTTTGTGGCTGTAGGACACTCAGATCTTTCACCCTACCAGCTGCAGTCTTACGGCACAGAGTAAAGTTGTCTTCATTTTATTTTGTACGTCTGCTCTCTCTTCAAGCACACTTCTGCTTTCTCAGTAGCTAATATTGCACAAATGCTATTATCAGAACCCTACGTGCAGCTGTGAAACTTACCAAAGCCAGGCAAATCTCAGGTAAGACAGGGCTAGCTGATCCCTGGATAGGATGCCTACAAAATCAGAAGTTTGAGACACAATTCACTATTACAATCTAAGCAGCCAGGATACTGCAATATGGGTACTGTAATGGAAGCATGAAGTAGTACAGTGGCCACTTTGCCAACTATCTCACTACAAACATTACCAGCAATGATTTTATTTTTCTCTTCTAGAACACTGAAAAAAATTTTATTTAGCACTGAGCCAGGAACAGATTCCTATTGCACAGGAAATGTCCCTTCTATTCCCAATAATTTTTTTCCTACTCTAAACAGTGGGATACAAAAAGAAAGAAATGGACTGTTGGAGGTAGAAATTAAAAAAAAACAACCCCTTCAAAAACAGCTGTTGCACATTATGTTACCTCCCTGCTGCTTCTCCCTCCACCCCAAAAACACTTTACTAACACAGCCAATTTGAGTGCACCTCCTGCCTGCCATAATTTAGCTTCCCCATCTTTCATGCTCTTGCTGTAGCATAGACCTGGTAAAACAGGTGGTTTCTGAAAACTAAATATTTTAGTTATTTTTCTGCTGTTATTCTTCCTAACTAAAACTTTCTCTCAGCAGAAACTGCAGAAGATTATTTTTCCAGGTTAGTGGTTCTCAACCTTTTGTGGGGCATGACAAACTTGGTCTTGTGTCTTGACCTTAAGAGAAGAGCTGTAACTAGGCATTTCAGCACCTGGGGTATGTGCTGCTTGGCAAGCGCCCCTTATAATGAGCAGCGCCTGGAGCAAGCAATGCAGAATGCGCCCTTCGATAGCGCCGCTAAATCAGGGGTCTCAAACATGCAGTCTGTGGGCCACATGCGTCCACTAAAGCTATTTCCTGCGACCCATAACAACACTATTGTTACCAATATTTGCAATATCATTGCATGAAAAGGTTTCAGTGGTGCAGCCCTCCGGCTAAGGTACTACTCCTCCTGTGGCCCCCGTAGCGATTTGAGTTTGAGACAGCTGGGATAAATGAAGATGCTCGGGGGTGCCCAGGTTGCAGCCCCTTTCATCCCACACTAGTTACGGCCCTGCCTCTGGGACACACTAGTCCACTTCCCCCAAGCGAAATCCAGGCAACGCCTCAGCTCTCCACAACACACTTACCACTGTGTGGCAACACACTAATGTGTCCTGACACAGTGGTTGAGAACTGCAGACAATTCCATTAAGAACTACCATTTCAGAATGGTTACCATCTCCTCTGGTTCTCAATGATACTCAGGCTGCCAGTCAAGAAGCCCTCTTTTAAAATGGCCACTGATTCTCATTGCTTTTATTAGAAATGAAGCCACCTATGCTGCAAGGAAACAAGAAGAGTACTATGAAGAGTAGGTAAACAGAGGCAGTGGTCATCTTTGTTAAGGACAGCTATAGACTTCAGTCCCATTGAGAACAAATGATCATAAAAAACAAAATCACCGTCTGAACAAAACAATTGTGAATCTATGTCACAGCTAGCTAGAGGAAAAAACTTAGTTGTGTCTAACATTTGGCAGGCTTCTTCCTATCAGTTAGGTGGTTTTTGTTGAGTAAAAACAAAGGAAGTGGAAAATTTTGTACAGGAGAGCTTTTGTCTTCAGCTACATATGGCAGTCAGACTTCTATACTATGGTAAAAAAAATCTTGTTTTAAACTCTCCAGCAAAATGTATGATTCCTGCAGTCAGCACAGGGGATTGATATTACTCTAGTAATCAGCTAATGGCTACTGTGAGCCCACGAAACAGCCCATAGAAAGATTTAGTTAACTGAAGCCAACAAAACTATATTAACAATCCTATTTTCAGATAACAAAAAATGTAAAAAAAAAACCCAGAAAAAAATAGTTTTTCAAGACAGTTTAGCTCATATTTAAAAAATGTAAATTTGGATATATTTAATTCTCTCTCATTGTCATCCTAGAGGACTAACGTTTGACACAGAATGATAATGTACCAGGTGGGTTAAAAATAGAAACCCAAAAACTACTAGGCCTGTATACTTCACAAAAATCCTGAGAAATAAAATTAGTTACATTAAATTGTTCATGGAAGATCCAGAATTTAAAATCAACCCTACTGACTCCTGATAGCAAAACTCCCACAGCTTAGTGAGATGCTCTCCTATGAAAGCTCATGCAACAAATAAATGTTAGTCTTTAAAAGTAGCACAATTTGTCTTTCTTCCCACAGCTTATTTTCAGCCCCCCTGGATTCAGTAGGGGGGCACTGTTCACTGCCAATGCAGTAACACCACAGCCACCTTGAGCAATCAATTCTCTTCTATGCAAAAAAGGTGAGAAACCTTAATATTTAGCATGATTTTTAAATAGATTTTGAAGTGTCAATATTAGCTACAATAAAGTCCTATTTCTCCTATGTACCTATGGAAAACAACAGTTAAAGTAAATTTCTTTCAAGATTTCTGCTGTAACAGATGCCCACTATGTGCTGTAAGACTCAAACGGTATGTCCACACTTCAATTAAACATCCACAGCAGGCCCACGTCAGCTGAGAACGAAGGGATTGGGCAACAGGACTGATTAACTGCAGTGTCGACATTGGAACTCAAGCTGGACCCCAGGTTCTGGGACAGCATGTGGGAGGGATTTATAAGAACAGATCTTGCCAAACAAATTAAATAGGTTTTTTTGAGAGAATTACAAAGTTAGTGGTTGAAGAGACTGGAATGGATGAATATTTGCAACTTTACTCACGCATTTTGTATTACGGTTAATAAAAATCTTACTTAAAAATTCATTCAATTTGTCGAATACGAGCTCTCACATAGACTGAAAATCGACTGAAGAACTAAAAGGCTAACAGCAGAAGACAACGTGCTGAGTTGGACAGATGCTTGCTCAGTGGATCTTAAGATCTCATCTTGTGTAATAACTTCAGCTGGAGAAAGCATAAGGCCCCCCTCACAATGCCACAAATCATACTTCAAGCAATGCTACTGATGTTGAGGTGTAGGGGACCCAATACATCCAGAGGGTAGCTAAGGGAGTAATTCAGTCCCATTATAGAGCAGGTTGGAAGCCAGTTTAGGTCAACTGTAAGTTCTTCCAGAAAGCCCTGATGAAAAAGTTTAAAGACTCAAAGTGAAAGAATGCCTGGCCAAGATGCTTGTTCATTCAGCAAAGGCTTAAAAACAAAACACAAGCAAAAAAGTAGAGTTGGTTTTCCCTGGGTTTGACCAGTGCAAGCAACTGTCTTATCCATCTCTTTTGAACAAACTGCAGTAAGCCCTGAGGGTATGTCTATGCTTTAGCTGGGAGCAACTCTCCCAGGACAGGCGGACAGATTCATATTAGCACAGCTCAGGCCAGCAGGCTAAAGACAGCTGAGTGAACACTGTGGCACCAGTGAAGGCTCTGGCTAGCCATTCAACCTCTGATTCAGAGGGCAGTGTTGCCTTGAGCTCAGGTGGCTAGTCAGAGCCTCCACCCATGCTACATGGCGACAGGTATTCACATCCTAATCATTAGCCTTCTAGGAACCATGTGAGCATCTCTCTGCACCCAAAGGGAGCATTACTTTTCCTGCTCACACAGTTCCTAGAAGGCTAATGATTAGCATGTTTCTGTCCACACAAGCACCTCAAGACCTCCTAGCTGCTCAAAAGACCTACTCACTGGGCAAATCAGTTTAAGTGGATAAAGTTCACAGCTGGAGTTGAAAAGATCCATATGGATCCCTATTTGTGCCTCATTTTGAATCTGCTTAAGTTCCCTCCTATTAGCTCCATGTCCACAAGGAAAATGCTTGTCATCTTCTGTTGACAACTTCAATCTGCACCTCTCAATCAACTCATACTGAAACAGCTTAGTTACAGGCACTGCACGGAGTCATCCTTGAACATTTACATACAACTGAGGAAAGTTCCTCTTTTTTAAAAAATGTTAATAGAATGTCATAGAAGACTTAGTTTTCTGTATGGTCAGACTAGATGATCATATTAGTCCCAACCTTAGAGTCTTTCAGGTTAAGGCAGCTCCTGGAAAAAAAAAACTATGCTTTTATTAAATGAGTTTTGAGTCCTTATAAGTGGCAAGAGAACTTTCCACACATTTGAACTGATGTATTTGCATTTTCCCCACATCTGAAACTATCAGCATGCCTCTTTTGCTGCTCATAGCTTTGCCAAGCGTTAACACACCAAAATTAACTGTTTAACCATAGCTATACAGAACCCCCCATGCAGCAGTGACATTGCCAAGTCCTATGTTAATTTCATGCTGTTACTGCTTGTTGATATTCCACAGCTTGGACAAAGACAAGCAACAGAGCCATTCATGTGAGATGCGAAACAAACAAAAAAGCCAGAATGACTGTTCGCCTCCCTAGTCAGCTGATATGCCTGCCTGAACACTGATTTTCATATGGTACTGGCTGCACATCCCTGTTGCTGCCCTTCTTAACCGTTCAACACAATATTTTTTGTAGACATCGCAATTTCTTTTGTTGGCTCGGAGTTGAGCAAGCAGACTCCTTGCCCCACACCATGATGAGAGACAAGACCTCAGGCTGACTCTCTGTTGGGGCATGTTTGGTGTGAACAGTCACCATTGCTGGTCAGCTACCATGTTCTCCATGTTGACCAAGCAGGAAATGGGCATTCAAAATTCCCCAAGGCTGCAGGAAGGGGAGGAGCTATATGCTGCTTACATGGCTGTGGTGCAGCACAGCGTGAAAGTCCAGAGCAGCAAAAAGAGAATTATGGGATAGCTCCCGGAGACCAGTTACATTGAGTCACGAGAGCTGAACCCAGAGCAATAGAATGCAGAATTACTAAATCCATTTTGTAGCATTTTTATTTTTAGTCAATCTGAAAGAAAAGGTCCCAAGCCCCTGGCAAGACACTGATAATAAAAGATGACCCACATTACTGCTGTATCGATCATCCAACAGCAGCCAAGGGTTTGGAATCACCCCTATACTGCAAATTGTGGTAACTGAACAGTGGATGCATTCCCTCAAAGGACACAAAAATAGTATACCATCATAAGTTTACTAGCTGTCAGGCATATACATTTATAAAAAAAAAAAAAAAAAACTACTGGAGTTGTTCAAAGCTAAGACAACACATCCCCACTTAAGTTACAAGATCAAAAATCAGCACCTGAAAGGTGTCAGAATACCTCAAATGAGTCATTGGACCGAGTCCGCATACGATTATTTAGAACCACTTGCCTGATTATTAATCACAAAATCATGGCATGCCAGAATGGGATAAAAACCTCAACAAATCAAATCATAGGGCTGGAAGGGACCTCATGAGATCATCAAGTCCAACCCCCCTGGGAATTGAACCCAGGACCTTCTGCATGTTAGGCAGAGGTGCTAGCCACTTCTTGCAGAAAGAGTCACACTACACTGGCAGATTAAAAGAGAGAAGTATAGAATGAACAGACTGCCTGATGTGTCAGAGCCAAGCATGTTGTGGGGGGAGAAAGTTGCTTCCTCTTCCTTCCAGATTCTCCTTAGGTAAGAGGTCAGGTCATTTTCCATAGACTTTTCAGTGCACAGAAGGACCTCTCCCCTTTGGCATTCTCTCTTTTTGCCACCAACTAGGTGGACAGGTGAACTGTCAAGTCTTGAGCGGTGTTCAGTTGAGTACTAGTGAAAGTACTGAAATTTTCTCCTCTTGGCACCACTGCTGAAAATCAAAAGCACCATATATGAAGAAAGCCCACTTGGAATGAGGGTTCCATTTGTGTTAGCTTCTCCTTCCCAATGCAATCCACTATCACAAATGGCTAACTGTCAGGAATTCTTTATATTAGCCACTGGGTATTATGAATTTTTTTTTTAAATCCCCATATTTTCTGTGGTAGACATCCCCCCAAGAAATTAAAGTTTTGAAGCATCTCTACAAGAAACAGTTGTATTTTAACTTCTAAGTTTAGGTTTCCATTCTTTTGGCATCCTGACAGACAAGAGGTAAGTTTCTAATTTGCCAGTGAATTGGTTTCCCAAGGAAGGAAGGCATGCCAAAACAAAACTAAACTAAAACCATATCTCCTTTGAGAGCACCTCTAGCCTCAGTCCAGCCAGCAGAGCTCTGATGGCTTCTTATCATTCTAGAAAGCAAGCACTTCCCCTTGGACATCGAATCAAAGAAGAGAGTCACTTAACCCAGTTCAGACCCTTACCTCAGAGCCCTGGGTCAGGGCAACCAAGCTACTACAGCACATCTAAACACCACAGACTAAATCCTGGGTGCCATTGCAACCTGGCGCCCAGGATTTGTTGAGCCCTATTTAAAAGATATTTGATTTTGGAGATGGAGAGAAGTTTCTAAAATTTAGTTCCAACACTCATTTGAGGGCATCTTTTTGATGGAGGAAACAATCACAGAACTATAACACTAACTCTAAAGTCAGCCAATCCAAAACAGAAGAAGAAAAGAAACCAGTGAGTAATTACCTGCACAAGGTGACTTGATATCACAAGACCCTACTACTATGACCAAAAGCAGCAAGGTATGTCCAGCCTAGCTGGCAACTGAGAAGGGAAGATAGTATGAGCAAAAAAAAAAAAAAAAAAAATCTGTAGAGATTTAAAAGAAAGTGTTAAATATTCTATAGCTTACTTGTTAATGACAAGAACAGCAATATAGAAGTTATACGAAAAGTATAGTCATTGAAATATAGGGTTATAAACAAATATCCATTAAAATACAATAACCTGGTCTTTGAAAAGAGCAAAGCCTCAACTCACAGAAGCAGCCTCACAATAAAGAATCAAACATCTTTTAGAAATAATAATCTCCCCTCCCCTGACTGAAGCACTGTTGAAAGCTGCTGCTTCTGATGCTGTGCTTTCTTGGAATTCCTTACAACCTTCCCCTTTTAACAGCAGCATTACTACCTTGGACGTGCCAAAGTGCAAGCAGAGGCCAGTCCAGAAGAAGAGCAAGACAAGACAAGACAAGGAAGATGGGAAGAGAAAAAGGAATGGTAATGATGTTTTAATTAACTTTTAGTAGACTGCAAGTATCACATGCAATAAAATTAAAAACCACACAGCTAGGAAAAGGAGCCAACATGTGTACTGCAGTAGTGATTAGAGATTAAGTGTTGTTTAATAAAAGATAATCACATGTTGTTGGGAGTACCCTAATAAAAACAGGAGAATCATCCTGATATGGCCAGAAAGTGGAGCAGTAAGTCCAGTAAGGATCTGGCTTACAACCTTAATTCACCCCCCTTGTGAGTGTGCATAGTGATATAGTCTTTATGTGATCCTATGCTTTTTTCCCCCCCCTACAGTACCCCTGCCTCACTGAATAAAGAAGGAAGCTGTTGACAGTAGGACCCCTTTCTGGTAGATGTCGGAAAACATGTAGCTGATGAGGCAGAGGAATGAACGTAAGAAGAGAAAGGATGGGTGCCATCCCAGAGAACTAAATTTTTATCCTTGTCTCTCTCAAAGCTCCTATGTGATGCAGGTCAAGCCTCTTAAACCTAATTTCTCACAGGTTATCACCAACTACATGTTTTTCATTTTGAGTGACTAACTTGAGGCACTCAGACAGATTTACAGAAATGCTAAACACTCACAGCTGGGACAGGAGTCAATGGGAACTGTGTTTTGAACATATAAAGTGCTACAAAAATGCTAAGTGTTCTGAAAAAAAAATTGAGGAACTGGGTGCCTCAAATTGGGCACCCCAAAAGGGGAAAAAAAAGTGCATACTTGACAGTTAGGCCAAAAACTGTCTCAGCTATACAAGGGGAATAGTGTCACCACTTACTCGCACAAGGAAGTTGTGAAGACTGTAATACAGCTATTGGCATGAAAATACCAAAGAAACAGTCATCTGGAAGTTGATAATTTTGTATTTAGAGCAGGTTTTGCATAGTTCATATTAAATAAAGCAGTAGGCTGCATATTAAATCAAGATAAAAGAAACATTCAAGATCCCAGGGAAAAATGCAATCATGAAATCAAAGACTTACTATAAAGCATACTGTAAGTAGTGTTTAAGACAAGCTAGCATTTTCTAGCTTTTGAGTGTTGACTTCTTTGCAATCTTCATGTTCTTTTAAAGAAATCTTTTTACTGTGTACCATTCTTACAAGTGCCCAATGTTATATTCATTTTACTTCCTTACATTGTCTCTGCTGTTGCCAACTCTCGACCTCCATTTTCTTGATCTATATTTGCTATTTTATTTCCTCAGTTTGGGGGTGGCACTTCCCACATTGTCTTAAGTAGTTTTTCTTCTTCAAATCCATTCATCTAGGTGAGCAGAATTGTTTCCTGTGCAGTATAATCTTCCTAAGTCTATAATCGGAGCTTCACTGTCTGTGCTGTTCCTCCTAGCTTTCCAAAACTGAGAAGAATATCAATTTACACTGCTGCTAGTGAGAACCCTGTGTTACACTGAAAAGAACCAAATAAGTTTCATTTTGCAGAGTCAGGTATAGATACTAACTGTTGAGGATGACCACTCAAAAGGGAAGCTGAGTAGAGGTATTAGAGCAGAGGGCTCAGATTCTTGCATCAGCCAGTGTGATGAGGCAGGAGTTGAGTAGCAGAAAGGTCACATCATCATCATGATAACCAAAGCAATCCAGCGGTTCCCAACCTTTTGCAGGTCATGACACACTTGGTGGTACATCACAACCCGACAGGTCACACCAGCCCACGCACCCAGGCCAAAGCCAGCCATCTTCTTCTCAGCTCTCCACAACACACTTACTACTGTGGCCTGATACACTGGTTGAGAACCTCTACTCTAGTCTAGGGCAAAGAAGAGTAAACCAAGAAAAAAGTGTTCTCAGCACACACAAGGAAATGTGAGGCTGATTTCAACTTCAGCAGACATCTACTAGCCAGCTGGTATGAAACAGCAAGCCTTTAAGTAAGGTTGAGAGACAGTATAACCAGTCTGGAATCTCTCACTACATTCCTTTTCCCAGCATCTTGGAGGTTAACTTTTCACCTGCACACTGCCACAGAGAATGAGGCCCCCATCTATCAGTCTTTGGCTAGCAGATTTAATCTTCCGCCTGTTAAGTACCTGATAAAATTTCCAAGATCTATACATGCAGAGATAGGTACAAATGGGTGGACAGGAGACACTGATGGTAGAAATTCAGAAATAGAAGAAAAATACTGGAAAATGGACTTCAGGGGAGGGAAGCAAGGAAATATAGAAATCAGGGGGCAGGGGGGAGGGCTGACTACAATATATACCGGGGAAAAAGAGACTGGCGTGAATTCAGGAAGGGAAAGAAAAATGATGTAGTAAGTTACATTTTGAAGACGTGTTACAGGTGAATGCTGATCATCATTGTGTTGAAATTAGATATTATACAAAATACATTGCTATTTTCTCCTTTAATGTAACAGTAGTGGCATAGGCCGGATACGAGTTGAGTAAACTTGTCAAGCCTTGGCTATTATGACCCATGTGCTCATACCTTTTATAATAATTAACTTGTAGTTCTTTCTGCACCCAAACACACCACACATATAGTTGAAAGCACTTGAACTTTCAACTATGCTTTTTCAATTACAGATTGAAAGTTCATGCAGCAGAGATAAGTGTTGTTCCTAATAGATTGGCTGGGATGTGACTATTTTAAATTACACATGTGATAACAAATGTTAGCATTGTTATGAGTCTCTGATATTAGATTAACCTATTCAATAATAGGAGTTAATAAAAATTATGATTATCAACACTATTACTCATAGGGGTGTTGTGAGAATTAGTGCAAAGTGCTTTAGAAGCATTATTTCTGAGGAATACTATATAAATACTCCAATACATTACAGATGGCCCAGAAGCACTACTATATTTATAGTTTCAAAATTAACAGCATCCTTATTTACTTTTGTATTAGGGCTTTTATTTTGGTTTAAATGTATTTTCCACAGGTTCTTAATTTGTTCATTCTTGAATGGCTTTAGTTTAAATATTTTTGGCAAATACAGTGCTTAGAAAAGCAGAAAGTCAACAGTATTCACTAGAGATAGGCATAATGCAAGCTCTCTCTCATAGTTATAGCTATTATTTTAGCTTAAGGACTTGCCTTCCCTGCAAAGTTAATTCAGGCAAGCTGTTGCCCTGCAAATGCCCAAGATCAGAACCAGTGCCACTAATAAGTCTGTGTCCTTACAAAATGTGCCATCAGGTAAGAATGTGGAACTTGCACTTAGTCATAGCACTTGCAGATTCATGACACGATCTGACTGCAGATCCTCCAATCTTTCTGCACCTGCCATAAAAAGAGTTGAGTGTCTTACCAAAAGGTTTGGTCCTCTTCAAGTAAAAATGCTAAGGCTTTTCTGACATCCAGTGGATGAAGCCTCTGCTTCTCCCTGCCAGCATGAGACTCTGGGTAGAGGACCAGGAGAAAGATGTTCCAGTTGCTGTGAAAATGTGAAACCACCTTTGCCAGAAAGGTTGGTTGTGGGCAGAGTCTCACCTTGTCTTTAAAGAAAACCATACGGTGGTTTAGAGGTGAGGGCTCTGATTTCTGAGACTTCTTGCTGAGGTGATAGCAACCAAGCTGACCACCTTCCACTAAAGGTGGAGCAGGAAGCATGTTGCCATAGGCTCAAACATAGGACTCTCAAGTCATGAGAAGACCAGGTTAATGTCCTAGGGTGGCAGAAGTAGGAGAGCTTACAGGTACAATCATTCCAGACCTTTCAAAAATTGAGAACAAACTGGATTTGCAAAGACTGACTGGCCAGAGATTGGTGGGTGAAAGGCCAAAACTGCCACCAGCTGAACTCACTTGAGACAGACATGCTGTACCACATATGTACAGGATGCCAATGTGGCCCAGCAACTTCACACAAAACTCTGTACTGTGGTGACCCTAAAGGCTCTTAGACCTATTACAAGAACTTAAATGTCTGTGAAACAACCCACTGGAAGATAGGCTGTCACATAGACAAAGTCGAGGATGGCACCTATAAATTCTATTTTCTTCACAGGTGAGAAAACAACTTGTTGTGATTTCTAAGAAGTCCCAGGTTCAAGAAAATGGAGTGAGCAAGCCTTACATCCTTTTTCATCATCTCCCTGAACTGGCCCTTGATTAGCCAATTGTTCAGGTATGGCTAGCCTTGGATTCTTCCCCTTCCCCAGGGAAGCCACTACCATTGCCACACATTTTGTAAACATTATTGGTGTTACCAATAGACCAACACATAGCACCATGATTTGGTAGTGTCTGTGACCTACGGTGAATCACAGGTACTTCCCGTGGCTCTGAAGAACTGCTACATGGAAGCACAGCACACCAGTTCCCTCAGTCCAGAGAAGGGATGACTGACAATAGGGAAATCATGCAAAAATTTAGGAAATTTCTCCTGTCCACATACAGAATTAAAAGGCAAAGCTATCACAATTTGGAGTAAGAACCTGAATAAATGAAAGAAAGGCAGTTTCTTCAGAAATTAAGCATATATTTAAAAAAGGAAATGCATTTCTACCACTTTGATTTGCAAAAGTAACCTTCAAATGGAAACCAATATAGTGACATCTTCACAGGGGGAGGTGACATCTTCAAGCCCTGGTGCTGATGGGGGACATCAATTACCCTGACATCTGCTGGGAGGCCAATACAGCAGTGCATGGGCAATCGAGGAAATTTTTAGAGAGTGTTGGGGACAACTTTCTAGTGCAAATGCTAGAGGAACTAACTAGGGGCCTTGCACCTCTCAACCTGCTGCTCACAAACAGGGAAGAATTGATCAGGGACGTAGAGGTAAATGGCAAGCTAGGCAGTAGTGACCATGACATGGTTGAGTTCAGGATGCTGATTAAAGGAAGGAAGGAAAGAAGCAAAACAAAAACCCTGGACTTCAAAAAAGCAGATTTTGGCTCCCTCAGGGAACTGATGGGCAGGATCCCTTGGGAAGCTAATCTGAAGGGGAAACGAGTCCAAGAGAGTTGGTTATATTTTAAAGAAACCCTGCTAAGGGCACGGGAAGTTGCCATTCCAATTAGGAGAAAGAACAAACATGTGAGGCAGCCAGAATGGCTTAGCTGAGAACTCTGCTCTGAGCTTAACAATAAAAAGGAAGCTTACAGGAAGTGGAAGCTTGGTCAGATGACTAAGGAAGCATATAAAGATATTGCTAGGGACTGCAGGGATAAAATCAGAAAGGCCCAAAGGACAAATGGAGTTGCGGCTAGCGAGGGATGTAAAGGATAACCAGAAGGGGTTCTACAAGTATGTTAATAACAAGAAGAGGATCAGGGATGGGGTAGGTCCCTTGCTGAATGGGGCAGGCATCCTTGTGATGGAGGATGAGAGAAAAGCTGAAGTGTTCAATGCATTTTTTGCTTCAGTTTTCACAGGCAGGGTCAGCTCCCAGCCCACTACCATGGGTGTGGCAGATGGGAGAGAAGAAGAGAGGCCCTTGGTGACGGAAGGTCAGGTTAGGGACTGCTTAAAGAAGCTGGATGTGCAGAAGTCCATGGGGCTGGATGAACTGCATCCAAGGGTGCTAAGGGAATTGGCCGATGAGATAGCAGCACTGCTGGCTGTTATCTTTCAAAACTCATGGAGAATGGGGGAGGTGCCAGAGGATTGGAAAAAAGCAAATGTAGTGCCTATTTTCAAGAAAGGGAAAAAGGAAGATCCGGGGAATTACAGACCAGTCAGCCTCACCTCAATCCCTGGAAAAATTATGGAGCAGGTTCTAAAGAATCCATCCTCAAACACTTAGAAGAAAACAAAACGATCAGGAACAGTCAGCATGGATTTACATTTCCTTCTATGATCAGATGACTGGTTTTCTGGATGCAGGAAGAACCGTTGATGTGATATACCTTGATTTTAGCAAGGCTTTTGATACAGTTTCCCACAGCATTCTCATTGGCAAATTAAGGAAGTACGGGCTGGATAGGTGGACTATAAGGTGGATAGAAAACTGGCTAGATCAACGGTTTCAGCGTGTAGGAATCAATGGTTCCATGTCTAGCTGGCAACTGGTCACGAGTGGTGTGCCCCAGGAGTTGGTCCTGGGGCTGGCTCTGTTCAACATTTTCATCAATGATCTAGATGATGGAATAGACTGCATTCTCAGTAAGTTTGTGGATGACACCAAGCTGGGGGGACCAATAGACACGTTGGAGGGCAAGGACAGGATTCAGGGAGACCTAAATAAATTGGAACAGTGGGCCAATAGAAATCTTATGAGATTCAATAAGGACAAGTGTAAAATCCTGCACGTGGACGGAAAAACCCCATGCACCACTACAGGCTGGGAAACATTCAGCTAAGTACCAGCAGTGTAGAAAAGGACCTGGGAGTCATGGTGGATGGGAAGCTAGATATGAGTCAGCAGTGTGCTCTTGCTGCCAAAAAGGCCAATGGCATACTGGGCTGCATCAAAAGAAGTATTACCAGCAGATCAAGGGATGTGATCATTCCCTTCTATTGTGCACTGGTGAGGCCACATCTAGAATACTGTGTTCAGTTTTGGGCTCCCCACTACAAAAAGGACAGGGACATGCTAGAGAGAGTCCAGCAGAGGGCAACCAAAATGATTAAAGGGCTGGAGCACAAGCCCTATGAGGAAAGACTGAAAGCATTAAGCTTATTTAGTCTGCAGAAGGGAAGATTGAGGGGGGATTTGATAGCAACCTTCAACTACTTGAAGGGATGCTCTAAGGAAGATGGAGCTCGACTGTTCTCGGTAATAACAGAGGACAGAACGAGGAGCAATGGCTTGCAGCAAACGAGAGCCTAAGCTGTGTGCAAAGCGAGCAGTGTTAGTTGCTTTCCAAGCTTCCATTGTAAGCCTCATGCAAGACCCTCCAAAAGACCCATAATCTCAAAATTAGATTAGATCTGATCCGAAGTAGAATTTCCTCCATTATATTTTAAGTTAACTTGTCCCCGATTTATAATCCTCTTTTATGGGGGACGAGGGGAACTGTTTAACACTGCTCCAAAAAACAAAAAACAAAAATCAAAAAACAAAAAACAAAAACCACACACCTAACTTTATGGCGACTTTGTATAACAAAACAGCTAGAAAGAGAGAAAGCCTCCCATTTTCTTAAACTCCCACAGAGGAGTGCCCAAGACTGAGGACTTACTAAGGCAAGAGTCTCAAACTTGTGGCCCGTAAAGTTAATTCTTATGGCCCGCAACAACACTTGGAATTTCTCAAATAACTGAAAACACAAAAATTAGTGCGTTTACTTACTTACTCTTTGTCTTCCTGATGATACTTCCAGCTTGAACGGAAGTAATTCTTACTTACTTTTGGCATATATATGTTGCTCATTTCTTCATTTTGACTATACTTTGTATCACTGTACGAAAAGTTTTCAGTTGTGCAGCCTGTGGGCTAACATCCTAGTCCTCACGTGGCCCTCGCAGTGACTTGAGTTTGAGAGCCCCCTGTATTAAGGCATAAATTCTATAGGCTTATGCCTAGGTCCTCAAGGCACATGACAACTGCATGATCTCATTTTTCGTTAACAAACAGATGTACATTACCAGCCCACACCTCTAAGAAAAAGCTGGAAATTATCACCAGAATGTAACCAATGCCAAGGCATCAATCTGTGGCCTGGTCTACGCTAAAAAGTTAGCCTGATCCAGCTACATCACTCAGGCGTGTGAAAAACTGGCACCCCTGAATGACCAAGTTAAGCCTCTGCAAAGACAGCACTAGATGTCAACAGACTTCTTCCACTGACCTAGGTATGGCCTCTGGGGGAAGACAATTAATCATACTGACAGGAGAAGTCCTCCCATCCAAGCAGATGTTGTCTGTGCTGAAATGCTCCAGTTGTGTTCCTCTAGCATTTCATGTGTTGAAAACCCTGAAGTCTGTAGATGCCTCTGGATTTTTTTTTTTTTTCCAGTCTATGAACTGAGCCATGCATTTCAGGAGGGTTTTAAAGACTCACTTCATTGGGAGCCCCCCCATGACCACCTTTACAGAGGATCATGTGTATAAACAGGAAAAAAGAACAAGAGGCGACCCCACCAATGCATCTAAGCAGTAAGCAGGAATAAAACAGGGAGCATCTGGTAGTTAAAGTAAATACTGGGGTACTCCCAGCTGCCACATCAGTCTCTTCCAAAGATTTGGAGTCCAGCGCTGTCACTCTTGTGTGGAACTTACCCCTCTGAAAGGAAAAGGTGGCTCCTCCCCTACACAAATCACTCCAGGGTATGTGTGAAAGAAACCCAAAAGGAAGGAGTTGAGGAATGTGGGGTGAAATCACAGGACAAATGTTCTAGTGGTCCTGTCAGTGGGTAAAATTTGGCAGATTCAAGTCTGATTTCAACAGTTACTAAAAGATGGTGGTTACTAAACAAAAGATATATCAGCACTGGTGAACTCTATCCTCATATTATCAGAAGGTGCACTTACAAGCAGACAGTTTATACACTTAATAATGCAAGTAGTTAAGGAGCTATATTATAGGTATTTGTGTACACCCCCCCACCCCCCAGCAAGCTCACAACCTTGCAAATAACTTGAGAGTCACAATATTCACTACCATCACAAAGCCACCATGACAGCTCGAGAGCAGCTTAAGCCTTGGTGAATCAAACAATTTACTCTGAAGCACTGACTCCCATTACAGGGAGAGCTGACAGCAACCCCCAAATTTAGATTGCTTAAATGCTGCCAATTACAAAAGATTTTTTTTCTTTTTGTAAAGAAGCTAACAACTCCGTTGTTTGTAGCAGGGTTTTTGAAATTCACCAGGAGACAGCCTTGTTAGTCCTATGAAACTGTATTCTGATTTGGCCGAATTATGCACTGCTGAAAACTACGTTTTCCCACCTGTGGCTTGCATGACATATCTTGATTTGGGCAGCATTCCAGAACCCTATGCACCTGCACCTTCCCTTGCTGCCTCACTTCAGCAGTGTACTATGAACACAGCTAGCCTGATTTACGCCAGAATATTTGCTGCAGTGGAAGGAAAGACAGCAAGGAGAGGTGGCAGTGAAAGACTTATCTTGTGAGTCATCTTCTTGGAGGAACTGACCTGGGGGTGCCCTCATTTTTCTTCAGGACAAGGTCCCAAGACAAGATTCAGACCACCTGCAGTAGCTGAGGTCACAAGGGAAGAGAAAGCACTCAGCTGGAGTTCCTGCCCACCACCTCTTAGGCCCAGCAGACAAGCCTCCTCTTTGGCAAAAGCTATGCCATTTTCCAGGACACAGACTGTGGACCCCCTGAAAGAGATGCTATAATACAAATAAACTGGAATCAAAAGAACAGTTCTAGACTCATTCTTCTATTGACTGGTATTAATATCACACAATTCACAACTGACTTCAGTTGCAAGCGCTGAGTACTTCAGCAAATACGAATCTCAGTGTCTCAGATTTGACATCCAAAGTTAAGAACCCAGAAATTAAAGTTCATCTATGAAAAGTTTTGGTTTAAGTGACATGCCCAGGATCAAAGAGGAACTCTGACAGAAGCAGGGACAAAATTCAGTTTTCTGATGGGGGTATTCAACAACTTAAGTCACAAGAAAGTGTAGTGAGTCTGCAATACATCTGTGTTTTTCTTTATTCTTGTTCCCCCAACCAAACTCTGGTTTTGGGAGTGGTGTGTGTGCATGTGCGTGAGAGAGAAATGAAGAATGAGAAGGAGAGAACGGATATGACCGTACAGGGTTCAAGAAACATTCCCAATGATCATTAAGGTGGCTGCCACGAAAAAACCAAACACAACATGATGGATATGCTACTAATGGAAGGCGCCACTGTGGTGCTTACATTTTTAATGTTCCACACACCTAAAGAAACATGAATATTTTACTTTTCTAAGAAGTGTGGGGATATGGGTGTATATACTAGGACCAGGTATATAAGAGTATCTCTGCACTGTCAGTGTGATTGGTACATGAATTACAGAACTAATATAAATCAAGGCAGCATTATTTCTGCTCGAGCTTTATTATGTCACCTTGATGTATTTATAGCTCATCAGTTGTCAGTGCTTCCTTTTATAATTAATTTATAGAATCTTTCTATAAAATGGAGGTAGGAAAACAAGTAATTTCTTCTTCCAGGTCTCTCCATTTCTTTGAACTTACTTTCTATTATTTTCAGAAAATTATTTCTTCTCCATTTTCCTTTATTGCCCTGCTTCTTCCTTCAAACAACTTATTTTCCCCCACCCCTCAAAACCATCCGTATGGCCGTAACCTCCCGGAAGGCTGAACAACTCAACGTTCCATTCTAATTACAAGGCCCAATTTTGAACATATTTCCTGCGTTCAAGATCTTTTGCTAAACTATATGGAGTCTTCTTCCCACCCCACCCACTGGGGTATAATTGGGAAAAATGCCAATAAAAACTTTGTTTGGGTGCCCCAAACTCCAATGGCATCAGGATTACATGCAAAAGAACATGAAACCAATTTTCCTAAAGGGAAGACAATTTGATAATACAGCCTCTCCATCATATAAACACCTACGGATTACAAATTTGTTTGTACTGCTTATCAGTTAATTATATTGGAAATCCAGGAATTACAAGTACGTCAGCTTTAAAATATATTGAGGAATTCAGGGTTGAACAAATCTTATCAGAAACATCTGAAACAATTAGTCAATAAATTACTTACATCAAATTCTAGATATCATAAATTATCTTTATTCCTAGAAGTTTAAGTTGACAGGGCAAAATCTAGGTCTCTGAATTTTATGGAACATTTTAAATATGCTTTACTGCTTTTAAGAAAAAATAAATATATATCCTTCCACAACAACCTCTCTCTTCTTTCTCAGTGAAAAGTTACTTAAACACATGTTATTCTGGAACAGTATACTATGGTATCTAAACTCATTTATATACTATTCACATATAATCCCAAGTAAAAAGATCAATAAATGTAATAGCCCAACTACTTTGGAGTCTAGAAGTGCTATGTCATCAACTACATTAAAACTAAAACATTTCATATTATTTAAAACATGTTACACCACAAATTCTTTGACAGAGATAGCCTTGTAAGCATATGGGTGTGAGGGAAGGGGTAGTCAATTAGGTCAAAGAAACAAAAATATGGAAATTTTGCTCCATTTTCCTGGTTATAAGATCACACACTAGCACCTTTTACCTTAATACAGAGCAAAGACAGATAAAGGAAAATGAGGTATTTAGCAGAGTTGCTTGTAATACAATTAAGGATGGGGGGGGGGGAGAGCGCCCAAACCCAAAATATCCAAGTGGATCTGAAATTTGTAGAGAAGAAAGGCTTCTTAGAAGTATGCGTGGCTTAAGACTAATGAGACTGGGGAAGTGAGCAGCAATAAGACCAAATGATGAGCGGGAGTAGAAAAAAAAAAGGCTAAAGATTAGAAAATAATGGGGAAGTAGGATAAAAGATTAGTTTGTAAAAAAAAAAAATTGGTGGAAGGGAAAAATAAAAAGCAGAAAGAGGAAAAGTAAACTTGGGAGGTAACAAAAAAAAACAGAAAAAGCAGGGGGAAGAGGATGGATGGTAGGAAGGTGTTAGGGAGGAAAAGGTAAAGAAACACCTAGGCCTGAGTTTAGACAGAATTAAGTGGACAAGCTTGTCTATTGCAAACTTAATGATTTTCAGGAAATTGATAAGATATCTCCATTCCAATACATCATGCTCCTTTCACCAACAACTGGCATTTAGGTATATCCACTCTTATTCCTCACATAACTGGACAGAACCTTATAGTCAGGCTCAACAGGATTCTGCTACTATGTTTTTATAGAAAAATTAAAGTTATTTAAATAGGTAAAAAATGTGAACATTCTACAAGATGTCATGCGAATAGCTGAACAATCCACCACCCAAGACCTACTACATGAGAGTTTAGCATAGAAACTTTAACAAGACTGCAATTTTGCACATTCTTATTTATATAACCTTCAATTCCAATACATTCCCAATCAGGGAACCTACCAGAACAAAGGAGCCAAGGGAGGTGGTGGAATCTCCATCTTTGGAGGTGTTTAAGGCCCGGCTGGACAAAACCATGACTGGGATGGTTTAGGGGGAGTGGTCCTGCCTCTGGCAGGGGGTTGGACTAGATGACCTATGAGGTCCCTTCCAACCCTATGATTCTATGAATTCCTATTTTTGACTCTCATTGCCAGTGTTTCTGGAGAATGTTACAAAAGTTGTGAACTATGGCACATGCAGTATGCCAACACCGGAATTAGTCACCTCCTAAGATGACAATATTTAAATAAATTCTCTGGAAAAGAAACTTATTTCAAATTCCTCCCTCCCCTTCATTACACTGGTAAATGCAAAGTGCTATTTCTGAAGTCTTACTGTAACAGCAGACTGAAGTGCTACCACAAACCATTTACTTTAGCATTCAGTCAAGCTACCTGTGGCCTCAACAAAGAGCACTTTATTTTGAACTACTTTTTATTTAAACTTTATTCTATATTAAAAGAATTACACACTGATTATTCATTGGAAACCAAATGCTACAGCCTTCATTTTGGCTAGTCTGTTAAGAGACAGGTTGGGGGAAAAGAAAAAAACAACAAAAAAAAACCCTATATATTTAAAATACAAGACCCTTTGTAAACTTCAGGTTCCATTACCATTTAGGTGCATAATGCTTTTGCAGACTTTGTTTTCTGCTTTCTAAGAACAAATATAATTCTGAGATGTATTAGCAGGAGCACTATAAACAAGACATGAAAAGTTATTTACTTGACATTGATATAAATCACATTCAGTTCTGGGCATTACACTTTGGCAAGGATATAGACAAACTGGAGAAAGTCTAGAGAAGAGTGAAAAAAAATAATTTTTTAGAAAACATGACTGAAGAGCAAAGATTTACGAAATTGGGTTTGTTTAGTTTGGAGAAGAGATGACTTGGGGGCAGGAGGGAGGCATGACGAGATACAGTATAACAGTCTTAGAGTACATAAACAATTGTAAAGAGGAAAGTAATAAACATTCTCCTTAAATCGCCGACAACAGGACAAAAAGTAATGGGCTTCAACTGCAGTAAGGGAGACTTAGGTTAGATATTAGGAAAAAGTTCCTGCCAAGGTAGTTAAGCACTGGACCAAGTTTCCTGGAGAGATTGTAGAATCTCTGCCATTAGAGATTTTTAAAAGAGGCTAGAAATAAACACCAGTCAGAGACAGTCTAAAGCAGTGGTTCCCAACCAGTGTGCGAGGGCACACCAGTGTGCCGCGAACATCCCCGAGAGCTGGACTTAAAGTTCCCTCCCTGCTAAGCCCAGCCATGCATGTGGGCTGTGCAAGGCTGGGAAAAGGCAGGGGTTAAAGTAAAGGGGAAGGCACCAGAACACAGTTCTGGGGCCCCCTATTTTTAGGCAGACAGCCTTCTGGCCCCCCTAAAAACAGAGGAAGGCACAGGAATGCAGAGTTCCAGGGGTCCCCTTAAAAGAGCAGGAGCACCCCTAACACAGTCTTCCGGTGGCTCCACCTTAGGCCCAGCCAGCAGAGAGGGGCAGGAGGCCGGGAGTGTGTGAATCTCCCCCTGCAGGGTGGAGCAGCTTGTGTCAGACAGCCTGCAAATGGCCCAGGTAAGGGCTTTGAGGGGGAGGGATGCTGGGGGTTGTGTGCAGCAGGCATGTGTGCGTGTAGCAGAGGTGGTTGGGAATGGATGTGTAGCAGAAGGAGTGTATCTCGGCTTGTGGGGTGGCTGTTTGATTGGGGGTGTATGTAGCTGGGGGTTGGGGTGGCTGTGGGTGGGTGTAGCTGGGGGCTGGAGGCCTAGTTCTGGCCCCTGCAGTGATGGGAGGGTCCATCACAGGCAACAGGGGGCTGGCGAAGGGGAGCATGGGACCCACTGGGGTGGGAGGGAGCAGCAGTGGGGTGAGGATTTGGTCTGGGTGGCAGGGAGCCACTGTGGAAAAGGGGGAAGTGGGTATTGTGCCATGCTCCCCTGCCCTACCTTCCCACTCCTCACGGTCCCCTCTGCCATCCCACAAAGCCACTCTTGTTCTCCCTTCCTCTCTCCTCTCTCGCCACCCTTGTGCTGTGCCCCACATGGCTCCCTTTGTCCTCTTTTGCCACCTCTGCCCTGCCGTGCTCCCCACACTCACTCCTGCCACTGCACACAACTCCTAACCTCCCATGTTTTGCCACCCCTACTCTGCTACCCCCACTACCCCACAAAGGAGCATTTCCAAAATACGGTGCCATGGTTCATAAACATTCATAAGTAATTTAAGTTAATTTGAATACACATGAGTTTTTAATAGTGGTGTGCCTCGAAAAATTTGAACGTATCAAGATGTGCCACAGCAGCAAAAAGGTTGGGAACCACTGGTCTAAAGCTCAGTCCCACATTAGTGCAAGAAACTGGACTAGATCAGTGTTTTCCCAACCCTTTGGATACCAGGGAGTCCCTAGCTTGCTGCCTTCCTAAGCTGTGTCAGGGAGATCTCAGGGACCAACGCCAATCCGTGAACCAGTCATTGAGGAACAGTGGACTTCCCTTGATGACCTATTGAGGTCCTTTCCAACTGGATAGTCCTCTGATTCTGTATATCCAAACAGCTGTTGCTAACAGACCTTCTGTCTCCACCTTTTCCATTCTAGGTATCTCAACATGCATAAGAGGGAAAAATACATCAAAGCAAACAAGTTCCAAAGGGGCAGCCGGGTTAGTCTATTAAAGCAAAAGAAGCAAGGAGTTTTGCAGCACTTAAAGAAAGACTAAATAAACCTGTTAGTCTTTCTTCAAGTGCCACAAGACTCCTTGCTTCCCCCCACCCCCAAAGCAAACAAGCAGCCTAATCACACCATCACTAGTTAGAACTACATGTAAAGGAATTTCACAGGATGTGCTTACCATGGGAATCCACCTTACAAAACCCACTAGCTACAAAATCAAGTTTTATTGAAAACATCTTAAAATCGTTAAGTTCCTTTCACTCCTATTTATTTTTACATTAAAAAAGAAAAACTATCCTGCAGTGCCAACCATCTAAACCGGAGGCATTTTAAAAATGTGCCATTCTAAGAGGACACCAAAAGCAGGCAGGGATGTAGGTTAGGTGCTATTCCATCTACATTTTGGATTCTGTTGTGCTACATATAACTTATTCAAGACAATTACACAGAATACATTATGTACAACCATTTATGTCTGAGCCAAAAGCTTCAGTACTTCCTCCACCCAGAGTGAAGAGAGGCTTTAAAAATGGATCCCACAGCAGACCAAACTGGCACAATTTCTTAGCAGGCTTTTTAAATACACGTGAAGTGTGAGCTGCTGTTTTATAGCATCTTTCATTTGGAGCTTGAAACAATTTGAGCGGCGCAGGCTTTCCTCCCCACACCCCACTGTGCAGCTCCCCCCACCCCCGAGCAGGTTCCCGGCCTCCCCCCCCCCCCGGGGGGCAGCTACCCTCTACCCAAAGCAGGCTCTCTGCCTCCCCCCGCACAAGTGTGCAGCTACCTCCACCTTCAGGTGCAGGCTCCCTGCCTCCCCTCTTCCCCTGGGTGCTGCCTCTGTCTTCCCTTTTCCCCCAGGCTGCGGCTACCCCCACCCTACAGCAGGCTCTCTGCCTCCCCTCTTCCTCTGGCATGCAACTCCCCCTACCCCAGGGCAGCTTCTCTGCCTCCCCCCTTCCCCTAGGGGGCATCT
>ML681984.1:18190116-18356682 GCA_007922195.1 Podocnemis expansa | reverse complement strand
CCCCCCCAGGGGGCATCTACCCCCCCACCCGACCCCAGGGGGCAGCTCTCCCACCCCGGCCCGGCTCTCTGCCTCCCCGCCCCAGCCTGTCCCCCCGGCCCAGCAGCAGCAGCAGCAGGCCGGGCCCGGCAAGGCGGCGGCGGCGGCGGCGGCTCCCGCGGGGCAGGGTGCGGGGACCAGGCAGAGCCGCGCGCTCCTTACCGCGAGGCGGCCGGCAAAGGGCGGCGCCGGGGCCGGCTCGCTGCCGCCGCTTCACACACGAGGGAGCCGCGACCCCATCGCCAGCCCCGACAGCCGCTCCGGTTCCTCCTCCTGCCGCGGCCCGCAGAGGGACCCGCCCCGCTGCTCGTTTCTGCCAATAGCAACGCACCGCCGCCCTGACGGACGTCGCTCCGAGCCATTCACAACCCAGCTCCCGCCCCCTGACTGGGCGCTGAGTGGAGCGCAGAGCTCTAGCGCATGAACTCGCCCACTCGGGCGGCTTAGCCAATCGCAAAGAGCGGTTTCGCTGAATGACAAGCAGGCGTACCAATAGAACGCCGGTTGCGCCGGGAGCCCGGCACACGAAGACCCACCCCGCTCGGAGCTAACCACCAGTGGCATCGCACCGTTGCGCTGATGGACGGCTTTCCTCGCTAATGACGTCTCCGCCGAAGGGACATTAACCCCTCGTGAGCTCTGGCACGGCACCCAGGTAAAAGGCCCAGCAAGCCGCCGGCGGCCCCATCCCTTATCGCCCCAGCAGCGCGCGTGCGCAGACTTGAGGCATGCCGGTGCGCACCGTGGCAAGCGCAAAGCCTCACGGGAATTGTAGTTTTTTCAATAAAGACGGTGCTTGCTCCCCAGGGGCCATGTGGCTGCTGAGTGGCCCACGAGTAGCGGACTCAGTAATGTTCCCACCAATCCTCCCACGCGTTACAGGCGAAAAGGAGCCTGAGTCCTTCCGTGCAAACCCCAGCCCCACCCATCGCTCTCTGGGGCTGGGCTCGTCGCTCTGCTCGGTCAGCAGCGCGCCATGCAGCCCTTCTATTCCAGCCCCAGCCTCCCACCTCCTCCAGGGACTGCAGGCTGCTCTCGCTCCGAAACGGCCAGCGCTTCTCGTCCACAGAGCCTTCCTTTCAGACAGCCGCTGCCCCACATCTCCACCCCTGGCCATGCAACCCACCCAGCGCACCGCTGCTTAGCTCCCACAGCCGCAAATGGGGCACCCCTGCTTAGCTCCCGCAGCCCATCTAGTGCATGCTCTGGATGCAGCCCACACAGCGCAGCTGCTTAGCTCCCGCAGCCCCACACCCCCTATAGGGCAGCCCTGCTTGCTCCCGCAGCCCAATGCAGCGCATGCCTCCCCTGGGCTTGCAGCTCCCCCACCCCATGCAGCGCGCCCTGCTTCGCTCCTGCAGCCCCACCCCGTGCAGCCTTGCTGCTGGAACCCCGCGCGCGCCGCACCAAGCGGAAACGATCGACTCGATCGACGTTCCATTGGGGGCGGGGCCTCCACCGCCGAGCCCCTCGCGGAAAAGGCCGAGGCCCCGCGCCTGGAAGCGGCGCGCACGCGCAGTGGAATGCATTGCGGGGCGGCCCGTTCCGCCTTCGCTGTCTCCTTTCCCAGTCGCGCGCGCGCGCCGGCCGCTCATTGGGCCTCCCGCCGCCGCCGGAATTTACGTCACTTCCGGGGCTGGGGTTTATGGAACGCGCGCTAATGCGATTCGGAGCTGTCTGGCGGTGGCGGCTGGGCAGTTTGGTGGCGGTAGGTGCGGGTTAGGGGCTGGCACGTGGGGCCTGGCTCTGCCATGGGGCGCGGGCTGCCTGGGCCGAGTCACGCTTCTCTTGTGTCCCCCCGCACAGAGCGGGAAGGGGAATGGCAGCTGCCCCCTTTTGCTGTGGGGGGCAACTCTGATAGCCCCAGGCAGCTGCTGCAGGGGGTGCTGGGGCAGCCCTGCATGAGGGCGCATTAGGGGGATGCGGCCTAGGCTGCCTAGTGTAAGCGCAGCCCCTCCCCACTGTGACCCCATGGACTAGACTGGTCATATGGCAATGTCAGGGTGGTTGCAGCCTCCCCCCCACTCCCACCAGAGATGTCTCTAACACCCCCTTACACTCACCCTGAATTTCCCAACACCCCCAGCTGTCAGCAGTGTTACACCAATTTAGCGAGCACCCCCAATACCTCCCCTACACCCACTGTTCCTTCTAAGCTGCACGCATGCATCTGTGCACACTGGTCATAAAACTTGCACACACAACAAAATGAAATGTGTGCAGAAATATTCAATAGTGCTGATAATGGTGCTCACAAAGATTTTTTTGCACACGCAGCCTATGAATAATAAAAGGGGACGTTGCCTACACTCCTCTCAATTTCAAGTCCTGGGGAGAACACTGCTCCCCCACTTCAGTTTCTTCCACTTGCTGCTGTTGGGGCTCTGTGTGGCTTTGGGGTAGCCTGGACCACTATTAAGCAGGGGTGTTGCTGGCACTGGTCTTACAGGGTTTGAGTCCCAGCGCCAGAGCCCTGGTTCTTTTTCTGGGCTAGGGGTGCTCCTGCCATTAAGGCATCTGCTGACTGAGTTAGTGTAATGGCTGCTATTGGGTTGTGGGAGTTCATCTAAGTAGAGGCTTGAAGCTGGATTGACTTAAGGAAGATCTTCTCATGAACACTTCTGAGATGGCTGTCTTCTTTGCATTAGCCCTGTTAGCTTGGTTCAGCAAGGCAAGGAGTCTGGTGGTACTTAAGAGGCTAACAAACTTGTTTATTCCGTGAGGTTTTATGGGAGAAAATCCAGCTTCATCAGATGCTTGAAGACTTCAAGGATACGTCTTCTCTGATGGCAGCAAAATTGTCACTGCCAGCCTGATGTTCTAGGCACAACTAGTAGTGAGTATGAAATCACTGCTGTGCTCCAGAAGTCTTTCCACCTGACAGATACAGCAGAAAGTTGAACACAAGCCATTTGCGCTCAGCTTTCAGCAGTGTATGCCAGCAGCTTAGAAAAAAAACAAGGAGTTGTGTGGCACTTTTAAGACTAACAGATTTATTTTTTGCATGAGCTTTCATGGGAGAAGATCCCACTTAGTCTTAAAGTGCCACACAACTCCTTGTTGTTTTTTTATTGTGCTAGACTAACATGGCTATCCCTTTTGAAGTTGATAAGCAGCTTAGAAGTCTCCAGCAGATATGCAAGTCATTTTACATGCCTTGTGTATTTGCCCATTGACTGCTGCTGAAAAGCTCTTCAGGTGTGGACTAGGGTTAAGTTTCCCACTTTCAATTGTCTGATAACAGGGGATTTTTCTCTTACAGAAGCTCATACAATAAATAATTTAGTCTTTTAATTGCCTCCAGACTCTCTTGTTTTTCCTTGCATTGTGTTCATATGGGGGGCGGGCATAGACCTCTGTCCACCCGGTGACCCTTGAGAAAATGTTACAACTGTGCTATATTACAGAAATCTAGTGGTCTAGGAATCCACTAACTCACTAGCTCCCATCCTGTGTTCTGTGAGGATACTGCAGGTGGTCAGTTGGGTGGGGGGAATGATGATTACTGCAAGTAATTGTACTGTGACATGTTCAACAAGCTCATTCATTAACAATGAATTGGCAATTGCTGTGGTTTTTAATACCCCTTGATAGACAAGTTTGACTCCTGTCAATCATATGCTAATTTAAAAACTTTTAAAATGATTTTCTTATGTGGTGGTCTGCAAAAGCTTTTGATAATGTAGTGGTCTGCATAAAGAAAAAGTGTGGGAATTGCTGCACTAACTCAGAGATTAGTATCTGCACTGGAAATGACCACTCAATATCCTGGGATTACTGCTTTGAAAACTTAACTGAGTCACATTTTTTTGATTATAAGACTAATCTTGATCACATACATTTCAATCACTTAGTTAAGATTCTGTTTGTGTGTATGTTAGTTCTGTCCTCAATGATTTAGTATGACAGGCATCTGATTACAGAACACTACTTCAAATGACAACCTCTCCAAAAAATGTAAAGAAACATTAAATTAACAGCTGTCTAGGACACAGTTGAATAGCTTAAGCTAGAAGACAGTAATGAAGACTTTTATAGGAGTGTAATGACTTCATGAAGCTATTGGGGACGTGAGGGGGTGGATTTCACAGAATGGTGGAGTGACTGAGCCAAACATGGGTAACCAGGATTCTAGGCTCAGTGGTGCTTGTCTTCCAATCCACTGCTGTGTTTACTCTCCCTCCTATATGGAAAAAGAAATTTCCCATTGGGGGAAAAAAAATTAGGAAAATGTAATTTTGCTAGTAAGCAGGAGCAGTACAAGGGAAAGTCTCTTCTTTGATGTATGTGGTATTATTTTTAGGTGCTGTGAAACAGTGCACTAGCAACTCAGATTTGCAGAGTCTGACTTTTTCATATTGCTTACTTCAGAAATAGTGTCAAGGATCTTTAACAGGAAGTCACTTTTTTAAAAAGTCAAACTGTTTGCAATAAGTATATACAGGCTAAGAAGAACAGGATTAGAAATATAATCTTATAAGAAGGGAGGGTGACTGTCTCTGAAACTACTTTTGACTAATGCCTTACAACAATGCTTCAAGGTTTTCCTTAAGAAAGTACTTCATCAACTTTACCATAAGGGTCAAAGAAGTTTAGCCAAAACTTTTTTGTGCTTAGAGTAGCACCAGCAAGCCCTTGGGGGGATCAGACTCTTAGTGTGGTAGGTGCTGTACAAACACATGATAAACCAAGGTTCCTGTTTGTTTAACTTAAGGTAAACTGTAATGAGGAATTAAAATGTTTGGTGATTAAGAAAGATGAGGGTAAGTATAATTGAATTGCTTTGTTAATAGGCTAGTAAAGAGCACAAACAAATGCTTCCAGACAATGAAATTTAATATCTATTTATCAGTAATCCTCAGTTGCATCTTCCCTAGCAAGTATGGTGTTTCTCCATTGTTCATGTGTCAGAGCTCCTGAGCAATAAGTTCCCAAACTTGAAAATTCTCTCCCTATAAATGACCCTTAAGGTCTCTTGGATATGAAGAAGTTAATATGGATATTTCAAAAATGACTCCCTAATCTTTCATGCCATTGAAATATTTTCAGTCTTCCTACAGTGCTCTTACCAAAGGATCTCAAAGGGCCTGATGAAGGTGACTGTGCATATGAATTCTATGGGTGGCATAGACAGGTGAAGTGACTTGCTTGATGACATAGTAGATCACTGACAGAATTGGGACTACGCCCCAGGTTCCTTTCATGTCTTGTGGTCCAGCTAGTAAATATGCTGCCTTTGAATTCTCTTCTAGTATGTATGTATGCATTAAAACACAACTGGTTTCTCAGTGTTCTGATAAACAAGTTTACAAAGCTTTTAGACTTAATGCTTTCTAAGCACTGTAATTGCTAAATTTTGGGGCAAAAACTGCAAACTTATTTTAAACTTATGCAGTACTGAAACAATTACTCTGGCAGTGTTCTTGAGGGAACCTCATCTGCTTCCTTTAAATCAAATTCCACTACTGAAAGATTCAAGCAGAGTAATCAGTTTCAGTCAGAAGATTAAAATGTAATTGTAAAAATTTAATCTCAGAAGCTAATGTGACTAAATTTTTTTCATTATGGTCAAACTGTCATCAGAAATTAGCAGCAAGCTAATCAGTTTCTTGAGTCTCTTTTATGGTGATAGGCCATCTATGTTGAGAAATGAGGGGTAAAACTAAAACCAATTTACAAATCTTTTCAGTAGAGTGAATTGCAGAACTGAAAGACATCTATTAGATCAACCAATTATTCTGCTTGCTAGTTCAAGAATGGCACTGCAGAATCTTCATGTTTTCTGAAATGAATAGCTCTAATTTCCATCTCTATTCTCAGTGGGAATCTGGTTCATTATCATCTAGTTGATTTTTTTATTTTGGAGTGGGTCAATGTGAAACATTGCACATTGGAAAAGAAACTGTAATGCTTGTGGCTTCATATTTGCATTAAGATTGAGTGTAGCCATGTGGCATGCTATTGAACTGTGGGTTGCAACTGGCTCATTGTAGGGACTGAAATACATTCAGCAAAAATAAATGTTAAATTGTCAGATTTTGTTTTATTAGTGATTGTCCCTAGTTTGTACTTCACTGGGTTTTCTCATTTTCATTATTTACTAAATGAGTAATTTCTTTGTGTGCCTATGTGGATCCTACTGTTAGTATTTCTGCTTCTCTTGCACATGGTTGGGGTCTTTTGATTATCACTATCCATCAGGTGCCCTTTATAGCCTCACAAGAGGTATAGATCAAAAATAAGACTGGACTGGCAGCTGCCTGCTCGCAATTCCCTCTTACTGCCCAGCCCAGGGCACTCAGACAGATCTAGTGAATGTCCAACCCACTGCTATTTTAAAAGTCCTGTGGCACCTTAAAGACTAACAAATTTCTTTGGGTGTTAGCTTTCATGGGCTCCAACCCACTTCATCAGATGTGATGCTTACAAAGTGGTTGGAGCCAACAAAAGCTGATACCCAAATAAATTTGTTAGCCTATGAAGTGAAGCTGGACTCTCATTGTTTATGCTGTACACAAACTAACAGGGCTGCCCCTCTGTAAAAACTGCTATTCTTAGAGGTTTTGACCTTGTCTTTTGGCTAATGTCTGAAGAACGGGCCATTTTCACTCTAATTTTCCTCAAATTGGGTGTTCTGAAAAGAAACTAGGATCCCTTCCATACAGCAGCATGAAGTGCTTTGCCCAAGATGCCACACTTCATGACATACTCAAAACAATTAAGGTTCAAAACCTACCATTTTCATAATGAATTGATTCATCAGACATACTTAATGTCTATTCTGCATGTGGGAGAGCTACTTTCCTGATAGGTACTCTGTGCACAAGTCATTCTGCTGGGGAGCCCTACAAATCCAGGGAACTTTGATTCAAGTTTCTTTTAGAAGAGCCTGTGCCACCTGCTTGTGGACCTTCAAGTCATTGGTAATTATCAGAGGGATGTCACAAAAGCCATCATGGACACTTCTCAACCAAGCAGTCACCATACCAGGATAAAATAGTGAAGAGGACACCATCAAAGTAGCACTGGTAACTGCCATAAATGAATTTGGTATCAGTGAAATCCTTGGCACTGATAACCATAACACTTGCATCCCAGGTAGAAAGGAAGCCAGCCTGCAGAAGGGGGTGCCAAAATACAGAGGATGAATGCAGTTCAAGCATGATGGAAAGTTTGGGAGTGGTGTTTTATGGCCTGTTGCCTCTACAGGTGGAGACCTCAAGCACTCCATAAAAACATGGGGAAAGAGACCAATGCCAACCCAGTACACATGACTGAGCCTGATAGGGATCAATGCAGAGAAGTCAGTGTCCCTTCCAGACATGTTCTCTGCAGCAAAGTGACAACTGGCACTGGGGCCAGCACTGGTAACACAAGTTGTTGCAAGTGAAAGAAGAGCCATTACTTCTACTTGCCACTGCAGATCTATTCCTTTTTACGACCATCAGCGAGGGGTCCTTCTCTAACTTTGGATAGCAACCCTGGGGAGTACACTATTGTTTAGAGCTCCATCTCAAATGGAATATGTGTGGTAGTGGGCTGGCCAGTCTCAACCAGGCCACATATTCCAAAGACTGGTCTTTACAGGATTTGATTTAGATCAGTGGTTCCCAGCCTGTGGTCTGCAGGCCGGAAACCAGCTGTGGCTCCGATGCTGCCACTGGGGATGGATCCTGGCTGCAGATGCCAGCAGCAGCTCAGCTTCACTCCCCTGCAGGGGCTGAGTGGAGGCCATGACTGCAGTAGCCCCCGCTCACAGCAGGGGAGTGGGGCCACAGGCAGCTCCTGGCAATATTGCACAGTGTTATACAGCATGTACTTAGCATTTCTGTTTTCAAGATGAAATGCAGTGACTGAGGGCTTGACTTGAACCTGCATTTCCAGAAAAATTTTTCCATGTTGTTTAGGTTCAAGACTAACTTGTTAAGTGGTTGCAGGAGTGGCAGCTCTTCCAGAGCATGAGCAGTTCAGCACAGGAGTGGCCTCCCCTTGCCAGGGAGCTCTGTCCTGCCCTCCCAGGACTACAGTCTTCTCTGCACTTTGCGCTTACAAGGATCTAGTGTCACCAGCCCTGTGGCTGTGCAGGGACCCTCTGTAGTCTTATCACAGCCTGGGGCTGGACAGAAAATTCCTGTCAGCATTGCTATGAAAATATATTAAAAGCAGTAAAACTTGGGGGGAAAAGATTGGGGGAAAAAAAAAAGGTCTTTGAAGCCTCCTGTGACTGTTTGCCTTGCCCTTATCAGTCTTATGGAAGATTGTTCTGACGTGTGTCCAGGACCAATCTTTCCCATATTGAAGAAGGGATCCTATTACAGTACTTTGTAACATCGTTTGCCAGCATCCACTCTAGCAGCCAACTGTGGACTTCTTTGAATAGGACATAGTTAGGGGATGCTGCTGTCACTTATTTTCACCCAAGGAGTCATCCTCCATGCCAAATGAGGCAGTGGTGTCAGCTCCCACACTAGTTATCAACTTTCAGGTGTTCTGAGATCTATATTGCATAGGCTTTGGACACTGAACTGGTAGTTATAAGGACATTCTGCACAGTCTCTGATGTATCAAGAGCTACAGCTTTGGCTGGGGTAACCCTTTCCATCAATGAAGGGATACTACAACCACACAAGACTTTTGGAAATCACAGATTCTCTCCCTCTCATTTCAAAATGAGTGGGAAAAGATACCACATGCTCCTAGATGGCTTTGAGTGCTCTTTCAATCTAAATCCAGAGTCCCTGGGTGTTCAATAGTGCAGGAAAAGTCTGTCACACAAAGCACTACAGGCTCAAGAATCAAGTCCTAAGAAATAACTTCCTCACTTGGGAAAGGATCATTATTAACAATTCTGTAGGAGAACAGGGAAGAACTGAAAAGTCAGAAAGGGCTAGATGATCAGTAAGATGCTGTTTTTGACCCTAGATGCAGCCACAAGCTTGATGGTTATGACTGCAATGGTGAAGTGAGCTTCATGGTTTCATCTGTTTGGTATTTCACGAGAGGTGTAAGCCACCATAGAAGAGCTGCCCTTTGCAGGACAAAGGAGCTCTTCAGTCAAAGAACAGATCATGTGCTACATTCATACATAGAGGGTCATGTTATGTTATGCAGGGATTTGTATTCCAGCTTCCTGCCAGAAGCCATAATTACAAGCTCCAGCAGAGGATACTATCCAGCTCTTCAGGTTAACAGTCTGATACCCACACAGAAAAAGAGAACTGTAGAGGATGCCTGTTTTTTATAACTTCCATAATAGCTTCTTTGAGGCTGCAAGTCTGATGCGAGTGTCAGGAGTCACTGGATCCAGGCCACAGTCTGCCACTGCTTTTTTGGAAACTAGCTAACTTCTTTCCATTGGAGCTGGTTGGCTACTGAAGCTGATGCATGGGCATTAACTGTCATTGTTCAAGGTGGCTGTTTATTTCCACGCTTTGCCCTTTAGCATCTCCCTTTCCCATCCTTGTATAGGGACTCTTGTCACAAGAACCTGTCCCAAACAGAATTGGACTCATTGCTTTATTTGGGAGGCATGGGGTGATACTCTTTTCCTTGCAATCCAGAGCTTTCTACCGAGATATTTCCTCTTCACAGAGAAGGCAGCAAAGTATCTTTGTCTTATCCTAGACCTGAGATTGAATAAATACATGAATCTGAGGCAGCATAGGATGGTAATGCTTGCCACCATTGCATGTTTGTTGGTTCAAGACTCCTTCATGGTTCTCAGACTTCACCATACGTACTTCCATGTGGCCATTCACACAATCCACAGAAAATACTTAAAATTTATGTTGGGGTCCAAACAATGCCAGTGTAAGATATTGCCATGTGTACTTCCCACAGGGTTAAAGATCATTACAGGAAGCCTAGAAGTTGTAGTGCTTGATCTCAGAATGAGCATATCTGTCTGCCCCTACTTGGATGACCGACTGAGGAGAGATCCCAGTAAGAGAACAGGAAATCTGTAATGCTCCCTCTCTATTGTCACAGTTAGGCCATCCTGGTGACTTAAGAAAAAAAAATGTTTCTTATACCATCACAAATAAAAGGTCAAAAGAACTTTGAGTCTAGATTGGTGCAAATCTGTCTTCCTGAGGACAGTTCTTGAAGCAGTTGCTTGTTCATGGGATATGGTCAAATTCAAGTACAATGGTACAGATGTGCGTGGGATTATTAGATCAAATGTAAGCATGTACATAGGTAATGCTGCTTGCCAGACTTAATCTGCAGCCCTTGCAACATTGTCTCAGAGGGATTTATTATAAAACACCCGATGAACAGTCATAATCATGGATGTATCAAGGACAGGTTGTGGAGCCCACCTGAACCACCTACAAGTACAGGGGACCTGGTCCCCAGCAAACATGAAACCCCATATCAATGTCCTGAAGCGTGCTTGGCTTTTCTAATGGCTCCCCAAAATAGCACAATGCGGATCCTGTTGGACGTATTCATTATGTACTACAGAAGCAAGAAAGGAGGTGCATGTTAGTGTCCCCTCTGCCTGAATAGTATGCCTCTGACATGAGATTATCCGATGCCTCTTCTCTTTCAAGTAGTCCATAACAATTTGACCCTCCTGAGCAGACGGTTGGTTGCCAGTCATAGCTGTTGCAGAGGTCAATAGTAGGGGAGATCTGATGAAAGCAGTAAAAAAAGGTCTATCGGTATGAAATGCCAGAATCCTATGCCCCCTCTACAATAGGAGTCAAGAATTGTTACCATTTATTTTCCTTCTGCAGTGGTCCCAAGATCTCTTGTGTGTCTTTTGAGTAATTGCTCTAATTATCCAAGATAAATGAGACAGAACCAAAATCATTCCCCTTGTTTTCTAAAAGCTCTGGCAGTTTTGTGAGACAGACTTGCTACAAGTGCATTGTTTCCTATCCAGATCTAGCATAAGAACAGTATGGTCTTGCAGCACCATGGCCAGATACTGCTGTTGTGGTTGTTGGCAGGTTAAGCACCATGGATAGAGGGACTGTTATGGTCAAGGAAATTCTAAGAGCAGGAAGACTTCCACCAGCAGGAAAACATTCTCAATATGGGTCAGGTGGGTGGGGGGGGGCAGACATCAGTCCTGAAGATCCTCAAATATTTATTTCACTTGAAACAGATTAGTCTTTTGTTCACTTAAATTTCAGGGTCTGCTTCATAACAAACTAGTCATGTCATCTTGGTACAGTTGCGTTGTGTGTCTTTTCTCACTTGATAGCATATAGCGGTGGCCTGCATGGGGACTAGTAGGTGTTAGCCCGAGGGCCACGCCACTGAAACCTTTTCATGCAACGAGATAGCAAATAGCGGTAACAATAGTGCTGTTGCAGGGCACAGGAAATAGCTTTAGGGGCCACATGCGGTCCACGGGCCACGTATTTGAGACCCCTGGCATATAGGTTTTTAAAGGACTCTCACTTGCCTGGGACTTCAGCTTTTTCCTCTTGTGGCTCATGGAGCTTCTCTTTGAAGCTCGTTCAGAATGCTGCTTACATTATCTCACTATTTTCCTAGTCTTAGCTGCTTATGTTATCTCCCTATTTTCTGCTACTTTTCCTAGTTGCTTTCACATTAGACAGAAAAGTAAGGCAAGTTTCAGGTGCTTACGACTGAAACTCCCTACGTTACATTCTGTAAGGATAAGATGGTGCTGGATCCTTAGCTGAAGTTCTTCCCCCATATGACTTCTGAATCTACTGCTCTCCTTTCCTGAACCACACACAGTACCAGAAAAGAAGCCAGTTCACACTCTAGGTATTTTGGGAGGCCTTTCTTTTGTTATATTGACAGAACCAAACCATTCAGAGTGTTCCCTGGTTGGTTCTTGATGTGGTTGTCAAGTCCTAAGTTCAAGCCATCTTCTCTTGGGAGCTATTAAAATGGATAACACAATGTCTCACTTTATTATGTTGGGCTGGTTTGTTCTTCCCACTGACCATCACGGTGCATCAGAAGCAACATCCCCTGCCTCCTTTTGGAATGTTCCAGATTCCAAGATTTACAAGGTGGCAATGGAGTAAATGACTGACCTTTGTCAAGCATGATGCCTTTGGCTCATCCACCATGTTAGATATCAAATTTGGAGGAAGACTATTGCAATCACTTGACTGATATAACTGATGCTCCTGCCCATGCCATATGGAGGGAATACTAATTGTCAGCCACCAGCAGTGATATCAGCACTGACACTTGAAGAGAATGGGTACTTATCCTAGCTTAACTATGGCTCTTTGAGATGTCTGCAGATCCCATGACCTGTCCTCTATCTCCACTTTTCAGAGCCCTCTGCTAGTATGGGCTTAGAATTGCAAGGGAAAGAAATATCAGGACAGCTATAACTCTCCTTCATACCCTCCTGTGCGAGCACAAGAAGAAACAGAGTGCATGTGCATTCTTGATAGCTACTGCTATTCAGAAGAATCTGATTTCATGCACACTTACAGTGGGATTCATGCTGACTACAATAGTTCTGGGGACCATGTTTCCTGTAGGGTAAATAGTAACCATTCTTTCTGGGCTCTTTTACAGATGGTTGTGATTTTTCTTTCTTAAAATTGTGCACTTTTCCTGTAAATGCGTCTTTTTTGTAAAGCTGTGAAAGTCTTTAGGTAGTCCTATGATACTGAGCATAAGAGGTCTTTTAATTTATTCTTAGGATTCATTGTTTGTTTTTTTCCTCTGAGATGTCATGTGAGTTTTGTGAAGTTGAGCAAGGAAACTGCGTGGGTCATGTAAATTAGAACTGATTTGATCTGGCACTCCTAAAAAGTTTCCCACTATGTTGGCCATATGTGCCATTTGTTTCAATTTAAACTTCTTGTTAAGATTAAGCACAAAATCAAGGATTATTACATTTAAGTCACAAGCAAAGGGTAACTAAATGCAGCTGTTAAATAAAAATATAAAGGTATTCAATCAACATTTTATAAACCTGTCTCCATCGTTAAAAGACCAGAAAGCTTGAACTGTAAACCAAGAGTTAATTGTCTAAACTACCATCTGTTGAGACAGTAGTACAAATCCACATCTATATCATTCATCAGCTAAACATTTCAAGGTAGAGCTACTACTTGTTGCACATAACTGTATTTTAATAGAGTATTCAGTACTCAATTCCTAGCCTGTTACTTGTTTCTTGCAGGTGCAACATGTCAAACGCAATCCAAGAAGCTTCTGCCGTTGGAAATTCTTGTTCCGAAAATGTTGATATTAAGCTATCCTTCTTACCTGAAAAGCTGCGGGAAAGGCTACTTCCTTTTCAGAAGAAAGGCATCTTGTTTGCACTTGAGAGAAATGGCAGGTAAAGTTCTTATTTCATTGTATGTTGAACATAGTAATTCTGTTCTAGTAATTCTGTTTCCGGAATAATTACAAAAATAAAGAAATTTAACTGTTACTACTTTCATATGGTAGTAATTCTATACAGCTTAAAAACAAACTTTAATTTTCTTGGAGGAAGCAGATACTAAAAATATTGTATTCTTGAGCAGCCTGCAATACCATACCACCATCTATACGTAGGTAAAAAGCAGTAAGGACAGAAAGTTTATTTTACATTTCAAATGGGTTCTCAAAACTGCTTTTCTTCAAAGCACAGCTGAAGAGCATTCAAAGGAAAAATAGAGACTGGGCAGTTGAAAGATAGAGCTATATTTTGCTTAATAAGGGCGACTAATAAATGTTGTTTTCATTTGGGCTTGGATTAAGCTGTCCTTTAGTGGTTTATGAGCTGGTGTTTTTTCTGTTACATCTCCTATCCTGTGCTACAAACTGACCTCTTGTATGTAGGGAGGAAGTCAGGAATTAAAAGTTTGCTACAATTTTTAAAGTTAACTTTTCAAATATTGTAAACTGATGAAGAAATGTCTGGCTTAATTTGCAGATGACCTCCAAAAATGGTTCTGAGTAGCTTGAACTGCTCCCCTTATTTCCTCTTATGCTGCAGAGATCCATATGCTATGTGTATATGTGTCAGGGTATCAAGTATGGTTGTGAAAATTATTAGTAGACAAATACATCATTGTAATTTGCTATGACTTGCAGTACAGAAGAAAAATGAAAGCTGGCAGGCTGGAAAAGCATAGAATGCTTTTGTGAGATGTCCTGTCCCATCTATCCCAAATTAATATGGCAGACAGGGATACCAAAAATTTCAGTGCTCAAAGAAACTCCTTTTCAGTGAAATAAAGTAACATTTTGAACTTAGTGTTACAGTATGTCTTGTTGAAAAATTTACTCAAGGTTTTCTCCCCCATAGCACTCTCCTTTTGAACCTAAAACAGTACAGAGCAAACA
This sequence comes from Podocnemis expansa, assembly GCA_007922195.1. NCBI lineage: Eukaryota > Metazoa > Chordata > Testudines > Podocnemididae > Podocnemis > Podocnemis expansa. The sequence continues at coordinate 18,342,354 of ML681984.1, read as the reverse complement.
TGGTAGTGCCATAAGTTGTAAAGTGTGCTTATAAACAGTTTAGGGGTTTTGTGATGAGGAAAGTATATGTTTCCTCTGCTAGTCTCTCCAGTTTTCCATTTTTAGTCTTTGTCCTCAAAGTTTATCATGACATGTAGCCTTTGGCTCAGTCAAGCTCCCTCTGAAATTCTTCATCTTCATACTGGGTGCATCTGGCAAACAGATTTAGGCAAGAATGACTCAAGAAACAGCTTCCTTGTAGGGCCAAGTAAGCTGGCCAAGTAATCTTGCCCGTCCAGGCAACAGAAAGGAAGTGTGCCCCAGTAGTTAGGGTGCTAGTTTGGTACTTGGTACAGTTCTCTGCTCTGCCACAGACTCTTAGTCCTTACTTAGGCAAATAACTTGGGGTTAGTGTACACTGCAATGGAAGCTTGGAACTGTGCTCAAGTGTTTAAGCTCAGGGTTTCTATGACCAAGTTTGTGTTCACACTGAATATTGACCCTAGGTTTAGACTTGAGTCTCACAACTTGTGTGGTGTGTCCACAGTGCACTACACAGACATGAATCAAACCAGCCTTTCTTAGGCTTCCTACTGCTTTCTCCAGCTGCAGCCTCTCTACAGGGCTGGAATAACTAACCTCGGAGCCCTGTGCTGCCCAGCTCCATCATGAGGCCACCCACCATAGCAGTCTACGGGCAGACTGTCACTTGGAGGGGGGTGCCCTGGGGCCAGAGGGTTTCTCCTGAACTGGCCCCACTGTGGCCAGTCTGGCCATGGGGAGCAGAGCTGACAGGCATGTGTTGTGGCCTTTTGGTGCAGGCCCTGGAAGGCTGCACCGTGCACCACCTGGTCCTGCGAACAGGCACTGCCCGGCCCCCCAGCTGGACCAGCCAGCTCAAAGGTGGGGTTGGAGTACGGCGCCCAGCCTCACGACTCTTTCCCCTCCCTCCCAGTGCCAGCAGGGCAGGGGCCCTCCTAGCTCTACCCCAAGCCCTGCCAGCCCTGAGCGGGGCAGCAATGTGGGGTGGATCAAGCAGGAGTCTGAGGGGCTTGAGCCCAGGTCCCCCCTTAGGGCAGGGACGGGGGCTTCTTATTGGTGGCTGTAGATAATGCAGGGGAGAGTTTTCTCCGTTTATGATGGCATGGTCAGAATAAAACGGAAGGGTTAAAAGCTGAGTAGCTGTACTTGAGCCTGGGTGGGTTACTTCCATTTCCGGGGAGTCATTTGTCTTGGCCTTTCTACCCTAAAGCTAGAAACACTTCGGAATAGCATTGACAAACTTCCGAAATGCAAGTCTGGAGACACAAGCCCAAGCTGCGTTCACAATGCAGTGTGATGCAATTTCAACCCAAGTGCCAGTGGGACTTTGTCTTGGATGTGCCTTCCCCATTGGATGACAGTCTGGATTCTGAGGGCTTACCAGCCCGAGGCAGGGGGACTTGCGTATAGATGGAAAGGGGGGTTGGGCTTGAGCCTCAGTGTGAAGCCAGGCTTACGCTACAGTACAAATATATCCTTGATCTCTCTCTTCCTCAGTTTCCCAGCTGTAAATAATTAGTAGTACTTCCCCACTTCACAGTTGAATTGTGAGGATAATTGCATGAAAAAATCATGAGGTACTCAGATTACAGTAGCTGGGCCCTATAAATGCCTTCCGTAGGCAACACAGACTATTTGAGAACTGCAATTGCATTTCTTCATGATAGTGCTATGCTGCTACTAGCTAATAAAGCAATTTCAGTTAAATGGATTTCTAATGATTTTGAAGTCAAAATTGTGTTCCAAATTACAGAACATTGTCTGATTAATCATACTTGTTTTTTCCCCTCAGTGCATGTATGCAATTCCCTTTAATGTTAATTAGAGTTATTTGTGTATATTTGAGGGAAGCAGAAGCCCTTCGGAGTCTGTTACACTGAATGTGATGCATAGCTGCCTTAGGGAAACTATTTAAAATTCTTCTCACCCTATTTTTTATTAGTCAACTAGCTGTTTCCCCTTATTTTTCCTCTTAAATGCAGCCTTTGCCTAGAACAAATATGTAGCGCTCTTCTGAATTATTAGAATAAAGTCATCTTTTCAACAAGGATATAATGTAGGATTCATAGGCGTGATTTTTCTCCTTTTTAACTTTAAGCAGTGGAAGTTAGTATGCTGACAAATATAGTATTAACACTGTTCTTTGTATCGGTGTGAGAGAATATATCCTGAGATGCAGTGAAAGTGAAGTAACCTCTTAGTAAAGCAATCTGAGATGTCATAAAATCAGAGTGCTGAGAGACTGGCATCCAGTCAGGAACCAAGATTATATACAACTATTTTTCTTCCCTTCCACTGAAACATATTGTGCAGTCCATTATGACCTGTCTTCTCCTGGGTCTTGGGCTTAATTTATGCTCACTGCTACTTTTAATTTCAAAATATGTAATAAGCAACATTTCAGAATTACAAAACTCTAACACCATCTAGAATAGCAGTGGGTGTTGGTGCTGTGCAAAAGTCAAACAGGCTGGAGTATTTACTTTTTGTTGTAATGGTTAGGATTGGGGTTAACCACAGCAATAGGGGGAAAAGGTGGGTTTTTTGAATAGCCAAAATGAGGAGGAGGAATGGGAAGAAGAAAACTTTATATTTGCAAACCACCATACTGTGTATATTGAATGATTCCTCTTTTACAACTAACTGTGCATTATAAGCAATAAAATTTTTAATGTGTGGGTGGAGTTATATTATAGATACAAGCTGAATTTTCTGTAATCTGATTCTTAAAAAGCTATTTTTGGTCCTTTGGACACCTTCAAGTGTAAACTCCAGCTTTTTATACTGAGTATATTTTCTCTTTTTGGTAAATTAGAATATACTCAATTAAAAAGAAAATTCTTTAACTTTGCAAGTTCTGCACAAAAAATGGATGAGTTACTCAGCTTTACAAAATTAATTGCATTTCAGGTTTGCTGCAATAAATGAAATGCATGCTTTTCCTTCATGACAGGACTATTGATGGAAGGAAAAAGAGAGGCTTGAAACACACAAATGAGTTTCTAATATGAGAGAAGTTTGATAGTTATGCCAAAAGCAAATTATCTATCTTAAGGTAATGATGGAAAGATGTTCTTAAGATAGTCAACACACGTACACAGTGCACTGTGGGGTTGCTCACTTTTGAGGATCCCACAGGAGATGGTAGGAATATGTGAACAGAGACACTCTACACTATATATGTCTGTTAATTGTGTAGGTATTACAGATGCTGTGGTTGGGTCATAATGCTTACTGGCTCCTAGACTGGCAGAACATAGAAGCCTATTGTAACTGTCAGGCATCAACCTCTTGGACCAAGAATTGTCCTTGTAACATCTTTCTTTAAAATCTTCCTCTTTTGGAAGCCTGGCTGCTCCTGGCTTATATTCTGCTTCTGTTACCAAAATAAGCTCTCACTTTCCTTTTCCTGTTTAGCATTGATAGAAGAGATTCTGCTTGTAGCTCCCTCAAGGGTAGCTTTTTACTCCTCCTTTTGCTCATTTCAGTCTTAAAAAATAAAATAAAACCTGTAACTGAGTCTGGTCCCCAAAAACATAAACTTTTTAAAATCTCTTGTTTTGTTTGAATATGTACCAGAAGTCTGGAGCAGAGCTTTGGCAGGCTTTTGCAGGTTAAATATAGATTTAAACACAGCTGTAAAGCAATACAGCACACTTGTAGCCTATTTAATATATGCAAATAAGGTAGCAATAGCCTGGATTTGTCTAACTACTCCGTTTTCTTTTTCAAAACGAGGATATAAGGGACTTCCATTTATGAATGAAAGTCCACAGAAGAAAAAAATTTTGATAACCTGGTTGGTCCAAAGATATTTCCAAATGAACTAGAACAGGACTGTGGCTGTTTTTCAAAACAAAAGTAAACTTCTGCCTACACTATTATTTACAATAGGTTACAACATAGTTGTCACCCAACACTCCTGTAGCACCATTTTTGTTTTCTTCTAGCCTATATAGAAAAGATTAAAGCCTTCTTAAAAGAACTCTAGTTAAATTCCTGCAGTGATGTAAGAATATTCTTGACTTGCATAATGAATTTTATTGAATGACTTCTTAGTTTCAAAAGAAAAACAAACAATATCCTTTTTTCAAGAAGGTTAGGATTTTAAGACTTCAGAACTTTGTGGTGGCTGGTGATGAGGAGCTAATAGGACTTGGCCTTCTTATTAAATTTGAAGGTGAAAAAATCTTCCACTTAGAAAAAAACTATAGTTAATGACCTGGTTTTGCATAGTTTTCCATTTAATGTAAACTGAATCAGATCACGACAACTTGATCCAGGGTTATTTCCTATGACAAGCTCTTCTGTGATGTCCTCATGCTTACAAAACCAAGCATAAAATAAATCCACTCTTGTTGCTTCAGTAACTATTTAGTGAAGAAAACTGTCATCTGTCAGTATAAGTGTCAGCAGCATCTATTGTTCATTCTATGCATGGGAAATTAGTGTTTCACTGTGGCACAATTCCCAAAAGTATTTTTCCTTCTAATAATAGAAGTTACTGTCTGTGTCAGAGTCTGACCTTAGCAGTCTGAGACCGAACAACATCAGAACCTCTTTTACAATCCTTCTCCATAATGATTTTGACCCAAACATATAATTTCATTCACACTCGGTATTTCTTTGCAGTTTATCCCACACCTTTATTTCTCTCTCCTAAACATCCCTTTCAATGTCTGTATTCTAGTTGAGTGCTATTCAACTGTGTTCCTAAAATCTGATACCTGGTTTAACCTCCTGCATCTGAGTTTGAGATCAGACTGAAAGAGAAGGTATTGAATTGGGAACTTTTTCCAAGTAGTTTTTTCTTTAAAATTAGCTAGGCTAGATCTTAGAGGGAAGAAGGGAGAGACTGTCAGCTAGAGAAGAGCCAGTGGGGTCTGTAGGAGTTAGATGGAGGAGAAGGGATCCGTTTGGCAAGGAAAGTTACCAATAATTTAAAGTAACTGAAGCTGGAGTTTTAGTACATCATTACGCTGCATATTTATAAAGAGCTCACAGATGTTCATCACAGCTAAATTTCTAGTTTCTAATTTCTAGTTCACTGGTCTGAATCCCCCAGTCTCAGTATCAGAAGATTAGCTATAATGACTGTTGAGTAATCCATACTAAATAAGTGGATGTTCGTCTAGTTCTTTTCCTTATCTGCTAATAAAAATTACCCCCTTTAGTAAACTCCATAGTCTCAGAAGCCAAGAATTGTTATGACTATGGGAGAATGAATTATCCTCTTGCTATTAAACCTTGTCTTGTCTAAGAGATGAATGTGCGTTTTTTTGCGAACACATTCTAAAAGCCTAGCGTAGACTTTGCCAGATGCTAAGCATGGGCTTCAACTTGACCATGCTAATGTACACTACCTTGTCTACATGAGGGTTTTAGGATATTAGATGTCCGTATGCCAGCTAACACACAACTGGAGTTAATGTCTCTAGACTGTGGTTAAGGAGCATTGGAGAGTCAGTGTAGGATCTTGTACTACTGCTGTCTGTGCTGAACTTTGTCTGTGAATAATTAGCATGTCTCTAATGCTGTCAGTCTGGAATATCTTCAATGTGCTAAATTCACTAGGTGTAAATCGAGCGAACAATGCCTAATTTAGATCATTTGGGACTCTATTTTTGGTGATATATCCTTGATTATGCAGAGAAATCATCTCACTGAGTTATAGTTTCCTGACTGCATGTTGTGATTATTGATACACAAATTTAATGGCCGCTTGCACACTTCTATATTAAAATATACTTAATTCACATTCTTTAAATAAACCATGGATAAGATGTTAGTGCTAAAGTGTTGACTTGTGAGGAGGTGGGAAATTATACGTTGTTGTGTTATATAAAACTGACTCACATGGGTGAGAATCCCAAGAATATCAGGACACCCACACTAGTAAAGGCAACAAGTGAGCTTCCTCTGTGCAGTATGTTTCCAACAAACTGCATGAGGCTTATGTTTATTAAAGAAAATGGAATTATTTTTTCATAATGCTTGTGAAAACATTATTAGAACATGTTAAAGTGCTTTTATTTTAATGGCCTTTCTTTCAGAAATATACATACAAGCATATGGCTTCTCTTCTTCAAAAGTTACATCTAGCTCTTTATTTTTTTGATTCTCACTAAACTTACTAACATTAAACAAGCTTTATATAGCTATATAAATAGCTGCATGATAGCCCTGACCAAATTTTAACCTATCTAAACATTTATATGTAAAGAAAACATTAGCTAACTCTCCGTGTTTAGAAAGGAACTTCATGTAGAAGTGTGTTACTCCGCGGTTGTACATTATGGGGATTCTTGAAGTGTTCCCTGAAGAATCTAGAGCTAGCCACTGTTAGAAGACACTGCGCTAGGCAGATCTCAGGTCTACACAAAAATGATAATTTGTATTCTAATATGATATGAAGTGTGTACAACTAACTTGATATAGGTTGTAGTGTATTGTCTAACTTTGATTATAAGTCTGCAGGGACAGATATAGCATAGTACCAAACATAAAAACTGCACCATTTAAGAAGAAAAATAAAATGAAAACACCCAGGTGCATTTGAGGCATAATGTTAACAGCCCAGAGTGCCTTAAGTCAAGATAGCTACTGTTAGCATTATTCTGCGGATGAGTTGCTCTTGTGAAATTTCTATAACTACCTAACAATCTGCAGATGTGAAGATACCTAAGCATTTGATATCTATCTTTACCACCTGATCGGTTTTCACAGTGCTCTTGTTTGAGACTACATTTCTTGTATACTACTATAGCATACAGTCCACTGTGGCAATGGCTTCAGTTCCCCTATTAATTCTCTGGTTAACTCTCTCATGCCCAGGAGTTCCAAAATATCATTCCTTTTTTGGTGTCTGCTGTAATAAGCAGGTCTAGTTCTTTAATAAATAAAGAATTGGCTTGGCCCTCTTGAATATCAGCAGTTGCTTCCCCGATTAGCAGGCCTTCAGAAATTTCCTTTGCTTTCCCTTTCCATGTGTAGGTTGTGGATTCCTTCCTTGTTCTTGCCAGCTGCTTGATTGTTCCCAAGCCCAATCCACTTCTCTCCAGGGTTCAGCATCTGGAGAGCCTGCTAACACTTTGTGCTCTGTGTGGGTCACTCCTCACAGGGAATTGCCTAAATCCTGGCATGCCTCCCACCTTCTTGACTTCATTAGTCCCTGTATGTCTCTCTTCAGAGGTTTGCCTTCTATCCTCGAGCTTTGTTAAATGATTCAGCTGACCTCCTGTCACCTCATTTCCCATCAGGACTGGCTTTAGCTTGGTCATGTGATCCTTCTGGGGGAATTAAAGAGAAGTAGCTGCCACTGGGCTGGATCCTCACCAAAGAGAACAGCTGGGAAGTTCTTCTTAGTGGGGAAGCATAAAGCTCGGTGAGGGCGGAGACATGAGCCCCATGGGGTAGCTGCAGCTGAGCTCCACACACCTTGCTGGTGGGGAGGCCAAAACACCTTGGCTTGGTGCAGAGCACAGTGCCAAGGGCAGGGGGAGGAGAGGCAATAGCTGCAGCTGGACTGTTTCCTTGCCAGCAAGAGCAAATGGGCAGCTCTGGCTGGTGGGGAGTTGTGGAGGCCAGTGCAGGAGGGGCAAGCCACAGCTGGGCTAAGCTCAGCTCGCTGTGTGTAAGAGCCGCAGAGTTAGTATGGCAGGGGGGAGCCACAGCTAGGCAGTTCTCACTTGGTAGTGAGGAGCAGAGCCCAGCATGGCTGTCGTCTGGTGTTTATCTGTTCTCTTTCTAGAAAGTTTAACAGATCTTTAATTAAAGTACTTTTTGCATTCCTACTATGGAACAATGGCTTACCCTGTCGTTACAGTGGGTTACACCAGTGTGTGCAGTAGGTTGGAGTGAGAGTCTGATGCTTGTTGAAATAACAGCTCATTTTTCAGACATGCAGTGATTCTAACATTAGTCTCTGAATCTCTGCAAAAGCCAATATATCCTTCAAAATAATTCAAAAAAAAATCTGACTCTTAATGAAAAGAAACCATAATGTTCTCAGAATAGTTGGCCTGTATCACTGAAGAGGATGTATGTCCAAGACCAAGCCATGTAATATTTTTCTTCCTGTCTTCCTGAAACTTCTGGCCATGTGGGCTGATCGTACACCAGGATACAAAACTGAGTGTCTCATGGCTTGGATTTGGATTCTTGGATATAGTTATTATTAAGATGTCATTTGAACAGATGGGGTATGAATGATGAAGCCTGAATTGAATAACTACCAGTGGAGAGGAAATGACTAATTGAACTTCAAAGAACAAGAATTCTGTCGTCTTGCAGTCAAAATATGTGAACTCAAAGTACAGATTTGTACCTTCACATATATCTGTTTAATTAGCATGCAGTTTTAGTACTGGTGTTGGCAGCTAGTCTGAATACATTAATGTAGGAGGTAGTGAAGTGAAAGCTTTTAGCTAAACAGATTTCCTTTTAAAAGATTATGTAATACTAAATAGTGCTCTTTAACTGAAAGCAACGATTTGTGTGTCTCATGAATTCTATATAGTCAGGCTATAATGATAGGTGAGTGGCTATACTTTCCAATATCACTCCAAGTGATCACAATTTGGAGCAGTTACTCCATAAAGCATTCAATACTTTCTTTTATAGCAATGGAAAACATGACTTCCACAACATGGCTTAACTTTTATTGTCCCAGACTCTAGTGAACAAAAGCAGTTCTCATACTGAAGGCTCTCAATCTGTTTCTATGTTAGCTGTGAACAAATTTAAAATTCTAATTGTCAAACAATAAAAGTATTTTGGCGTTTGAGTCCTTTGAATTTTTTAGCTGTAATCCAGTCAAACTTTATTTGCTTAACTCTATGTTAAAAATTAGCATGGTTGTCTTATTTTCATCTCTCTTTCAGAGTTTCACGTGAAGTGTTGTATCAAAACTTCAATTTAAGCTTGAGTCTAAATCTGCAGTTTTCAAAATCAGCAATCATTAGTTCTAAGTAGATCTGCAAATGTCCATATTCAGGCACTGATGCATTCAGTTCATTGTAGTTTAATGCTGCACTCAAGGACTGAGAGACTTTTTTGAGCCATTAATTAGGGCTTAGAAGGATGGCAAGGACTCCTGTTGTGCCAGTCTTCGGTCAAATATCCAGTTGACTTCAAAACTGGAGTGCTAATGCAAACTCAGGAGCACAAAACCTAATTACATGTGACAGGAAGAGATGTGAACAGTGGAAACTGCAGAGAGAGATTTAATAAAATAGGAAAATATAATTGTAAAACCAGACCCTTGCAGCAGGACTCTGGGTGAAATCTGTATGTGGGCCACACTGGAGAAGAAGGAACTAAGGACCAGTTCTGGGGACCTGAGGCTTTGCCCTTCTGCACCTGCCAAGCCATCACAGGCTGGAGGCAGAGCTTAAAAAGGGAAGCAGAGCAGCTGAGAAGGAGGCAAACAGTAATAGGGAGAAGATATGTGCTCTGAGTTCTTGGAGGGGAATAGCCAAGGAGCTCCTGCTATGTATGCCAAAAAGGATGGGCTCAGTGGTTTGATCTGGCTGGAGGGATAAGTCAAGGGCTGACTTTCTGAGGTGGGAGTGTCCCAGAGCCAAAAATCTACACAACAGTGAAACAGACCTGGGCAGGCAAGCCTGAATCAGCTGGCCTGGCCAGCTGCACATGGCTAGCTGCTATGTAGATACACCTTTAAAGGACAGGCCCACACAGAGCATATAATGAGAAGGGGGAACACCTGAGAGGAAAAGACTGGCTGGACCAACAGGCAGAATTACAAGTGAGTGTTTTCCTTTATAACTGATGGAGAATGCAGGCATGATCATCTCAGCTTTGTTAAAAGGGATTACATTTAAACAAACAAACCCTTACTTCACTAACCAGCTGGAATTGACAGGAGGATGGACTTGGAGAAGTTGTTAAAGTAGGTAACATAACTAACACAACCAGCTCTTGCAGCAGCTGGTGGCACAGCAACAAGAACAAGTCTTGTTCCCCACATGTTGACACTCGTACGTTCACAGAGGGTGGTGACTAACTTCTCCAGAAGCACTTAATTCATTCCTGGTCACCACTATACTAGCAAAGCTTACAGAGAAGGGGCTGAATCTCTCTTACAAAGATGGGAGTGAAGCATGCCACTGAGACATTTTTAGTTATGTTTGAACAGCCATTTCAACCTGGTGCCACTCAGGTTTGTTCTCTCCATCTTCACCTACAAAGACGCAGACGTGCCATACCTGAGTGGAGCCGGGTAGCAATGCCCAGAATGGGGAAGTGGGCCTAGCTCCCTGGGGACAAGAACTTGGGGTAGCCTTGCTCTTCAAGACTGCCCTCCCACCCAGCCTTTTTAAATTTCCCTGGATTTCATTTTTGCCACTGAAAACCAAGCACAAGAAATGTTTGACAGGAAAAAAAGCCACCCTGAAGTGAGAAGCATGTGGCTAATCAGCATGAAAGCAAAACCAATGTTGTTACCAGGAATGGTGACTTTTTGGCTTTTGGACACTTTCTGTGACTTTTTGGTTTTCCCCTACATCTGTGCTGTGAAAGTAATTAAACTTTTCTATTCCAAAATCATAGCTTTTTGCATGAGACCATGGTATTATATTTTCCTCTACCAACAATAAAATGAAGAATTTTTAAAAATATTTAAAATCTGTCAGGGATGGCTTTGTCCCTGCTACATAAGAAATTTCACTTCCAGCTTGGCAGACTTGCCCCACTCTACATGATCACCAAAGAGAAATACAGTAGAACCTTGTTAATTCTCCCTGTCCTGGTCCAAAATGTGATCATTTGCTCCAGAAACCTGTGATCCTTTACCGCTGCTCATCTATTTTCAATAGCATGCTGCATTGACACACTACTAAAATTTCATTACTCTTGCAATTATAGTACTGTATAGGGTGGAGTATTGTAAATTACTGTACTACACTTGTCAGATTAAATAGGCAAGGAACAGTTTTGTGATAAAGCATTATTAATTTTCTTAATTATATTTAGTGATCAGTTCATAAGTTTAACTATAGCAAATCACTAATGCAGATCATGTAAATTCCATTGTACTGCCTTTTAGCACTATTGTATTCATTAACAGGTGTCTTGTTCTACCTTAGATTCCACTGCTCTTTGGGTTATTGCTATACAGGTGTGTGGAGGAGGTTATAAAGGTCTTATATCTTTTGCAGTGAAATGTGCTGTGTAGGGGCAAGAGGGCAAGTTGTTGTATTAACTAAGATTTAAAATGGGTAGCTCTTCTTTAAGTGATGTTCCTGTGGGTGCTCTGCTTGACGTGCTGTTATGTCCTGGGCCTTTGATCAGTGGTCTTTTAGTAGTACTTGTCCAGGTCGCACACCTGCAGAACCCATCTTGCGATGGGCTCAGCTTAGCTTTGGCCCATGCATGACCCACTCTCCTCAGTTCCTTTTCAACCATCCATGGTCAAAGATGCAGTATTAGAGCAGAGAAATTTTTCTTGTCCCTGAAAGAATAATAGTCATAAATATTATTTAGTCAGGCCTTTTGCCAGCTAGTCATTTTTTTGTTTTAAAAAGAATTTTATTGTTCTTCACAGCACCAATTTCAGTTATTTCTTAATGCTTACTCTAGTGTTGGCCTTTAAAGGCTCCAGGAGATGCTCCTCTTGTAACAAAGCCTGGCCTGCCTCTGATGGACATTTGCAGTGTGTCTGCTGCTTAGGAGAAACCCATGTTACCCAAAAAGGTAGCCACTGCAGGTACCTGAGTGTGAGAGCAGGAAAAGATAGGGACTTGAGGTTATAGCATATCCTCATGGAGAAGTCCGTAGGCCATCTTCCAGTCCAGTGCCTGATAAACCAGTCTATGACAAACAGCCCCACACTTCAAGATGGAGAGCATCTTTGCCATTTGAGATGGCAACTTTTAAGAAAAGGTGATTGGCGAACACAGTGTGTCTGAGACAGTACTAAAGAAGTGACTGGTTTCGTGGGTACACTTTGTTCTGTGAAGCCGAGGGACTCAAAACATCCAGCTGAGGAACAGAGAATAAACACAAACACTCCTCTCCTGACACTACATCAGGAAAAGATGTGGTAGCTGCGACACCTGAACACCAATCATCAGTGCTGACCATGGCATCCTCTCAGACTGTGGCACTGAGTGCAGAATCTGAAAAGAAAACAGCACTGAGACAACTCTCAGCACCGAGGTCAACAGCAGATCTGCCTATGGCACTGTTAGTGGCACTGACATTGCAGCTGTGCCAGATTCTACTATGGTACTCTTGGTAACCCCTGCACCAGCAATGCCATCACATAACGGAACACATAAGCTAAATCATCTTATGCCCTCCACATTCAGGTTTGGCCCAGTCTCCCATGCACTTTGCTCATGAAGAACTCTCACCACTACGCTCCATGTTGGCAGAGGAAAGGGACCTAGAGCAGTGATTCTCAGCCACTGTGCCAGGACACATTACTGTGTCACTGCACTGTGGTAAGTGTGTCATAGAGAGCTGGGGAGATGGCTAGTGTTGGTCAGGAGGGGTGGGCTGCTGTGCCCTGTTGTAGGCTCCCACTGAGCCCCCTGGGGAGATGGCTGGAGTTGGCTGGGAGGGGTGGGCTGGTGGGTCATGTTATAGGTTCCCAATATGCCACCACGTGTGTTGCAACCTGCAAAAGGTTGAGAACCAATGACCTAGAGAGCTTATTTTCCTCACAACACTTTTCACCTATCAGACCCAATCAAGGGGCGATATATCCAGGAGGGGACCCACCCAATCTCCATGGTATGGACCCTCATGTTGTCATCCACATATACCAAACCAAAGGAGTTGGCACTACTGGGAAGCCTGCTCCTCTTGTTCTAGAGCATATGGTAGACCCAACAGCGCTCTCATGCTACAGTAAACATAGGTCACCTACTCAGACATGGCCAATGACTACTTTGAAGGCAGTGGAGCACACTCATATAACTGAGATAACAGGGAGCAAGAGCCACCTCCCATCATTCATGATTCTTCCTCCTCTCTGGATGAAGCTGTGATTACATCTACCTCCAGTCCTCTGGGTGATGCAAAACAGTTTAACTGTCTGTTCAGAAGAGTCACACACAAGCTATAAATATTGTTGGAGGAGGTTACAGAGTCTCGTAATAAATCGTTAAACATTCTTCATACTACTGCAGCCTCAAAGATTGCTCTCCCCATGGATGAAGCATTAACAGAACCAGCCAACATCATATGACAGGTGCCAGCAACAGTTCCTCCCACAAACAAAAGGAATTATAGGAAATACTACATCCTGGCTAAGGGGATGGAATCTTTATTTACACATCAACTGGCAAGCTCCTTAGTGACAGCTGCAGCCAGCCAGAGAGGGAAGCAAACAAACTACAAATCAATCCCACAGAATAAGGACTGGAAGTGGCCAGATCTGTTAGGGAGAAACGTTTATTCATCCTCCTTGCTCCTATTGAGAATAGCAAATTATTCAGCTTTACACTCTAACTGTGATGACACAATGTATGAAATCTTGTCCAGTTTACTACAGACCTGCTAGACAACAATCAGGACAAATATAAATTGCTACTCACCAAAGGTCCAATAGTAGCGTGGACTTCCCTTCAAGCCTCCTTGGAAGAAGCAGAGATCAGCAAGAATCACAGCTATGGCCATAGACATGCAAGGAGCTTCATGCAGCAGCGCTGCCAAGAGACCTACAAACAAAGGTAGACAATCTCTCATTTTATAAGAACCACCTGTTTTCTGAGAAGATGAATGAGGTTTTACATTCAGTGAACTACTCTAGGGCCAACCAAGGATCCTAGAAATTTATACTTCTATCTTTAAAAGGAAACAGTACAAATTACAGTTGTAGCCATGCAGATATCAGCCTACTTACCAACACAGGCAGTATGAACCACAAAGGGTTAAACAGAGAGGCTTCAGACACAGCCAGTCTCAGCAAGCAACCGCTGGAGCCCAGTCAGCATCCTCCAAACAGTGATTTTGAGTCCTTGGTTGGGCATTGGAGAGATCCCACTCAACAGTTAATGTCAGAGTCTGCAGTCATACAATTTCAATTCCATCTCAAGCAATTCCATCAAAACTGGTCCAGAGTCACAACAGACAAGTGGGTATTAGAGGCAAATGAATTGGAAAACACCATCCTGTTTACATCCATTCTCCCCCCACCTTTCCCATTGCTTTTCAGGGACCCAACTCATATGAGTATTTTGCACCAGGAAATAGACCACATGATCCTGATAGGGGCAATAGCATCTGTTCCTTATCAACATGGGGGCAAGGACTTTCATTTCCACTGTTTTGTAGTACAGCTAGGTTGACCTTTTTGGAACTGAGAGCACTGAACAGATATATGAAATGGCAGAAATTCAAGATGATCACACTATTGACAATAATACCAACACTGCAATGAGGGGACTGGTTTTCAGCCCTTGACCTCCAGGATGCTTATTTTCATGTTATCATCCATCCTGTGTTCAGGCACTTCCGAAGATTCATGGTAGATGGCAGCAACTACCAATGTATTTAACCTCTCTACAGCCCCAAGAGCTTTTTCCAAGGTTCTTGTAGTTGTCACACCATACCTAAGGATGCATGGTGTTATGATCATTTAATATCTAGATGATTGTTTAATGAGAGCAACAAACAAAGACTCAGTGATATTCGCCACTACACAAAGCATTGCACTATAGGAACTGGAACTCACGATAAATGCTAAAAAGTCTACTCTCAAACCTACACGAGAACTGGAATTTATCAGAGCTCACCTCAGTTCCATAACAGCAACAGCATCCTTACTGAGACCCAGTTTCATGTCATTGTACGCCTCATATCACAAGTGAGGATCCCCCTAAGAGTAACAGCATGGCTTGCCCTATAACTCAGAGGACATGGCTACCAAGATTTGTGGTATAGCACACCAGGTTACATATAAAAGCCTTCCAGATATGGTTAACAATCGTTTACAGGCCAGATTTAGCCTCAACAAACAACTAAAAGTGCCAAATAACATCAAAGATTCTCTCCTATAGTGAACAAACAAGAACAATGTCATGCCAGGAATTCGATTTACACAGCCACAACCAGCAATCATGTTTATGACAGACGCTTCCCTCGTCAGCTTGGCGGGGGGGTATACTTACACCACCAAATGATACAAAGCAGGTGATCAAAGCCAGAAACCGTCCTTCATATCAACATCTTAGAGCTGAGAGCAGTGTGCAATGTTCGCTGATACTTTGTTAATCATAAAAAATAAATCAGTGAGAATAATGGTGGATAACCTAGACTTTTTTTATATATCGATTATCAGGGAGAAGCAATAAGGCCATGGACTTGGTGCATACAACATTCCATCCAAATATCAGTAGCATATCTGCCAAGATCTCAGAGTGTGACAGTGGACATTCTATGTAGACACTCCTCACTCATGAAAATTAATTTAATGACCAGGTCCTATATAGCATCTTCTGACAATGAGGCCTTCCAATAATTGGCTTGTTTGCTACAAATCAAAATAAAATTGTCACTGATTTTGTTCTAGGGGAACGATAGGTGCAGGATCACGAGTTGACACATTCTTGCTCAGCTGGAGCAAAGACCTACTCTTTGCCTTTCTACCTATTCCAATGACTACCCAGGATTATCCAGAAAATCAGAGCTGACTGAGAAAAAGTCATAATAGGAGCACTAAAGTGACATCTCCAGTCAAAAACTATCCAATTGGACAAAATAATATATTCCAACATGCTACTGACAAAATGGGCTGCAAGTTCTATCAGTAGCATGAGCACACTCAACCATTGCAATTTCTACTACCATGGCACTCCTAAACAATGTTTCCCTCACAGAGATGTGAAAGGCAGCTGCATAGTCATCAGTTCATACCTTCACCAGTTGTTATGTTCAGTCATCCACAAGTGATGCCATTGTAGGCAGAGTTGTGCTTTCGTCCATACGTCAAAGTCCCCCCTACAATTGATGGCAACTGCTACATAGTCATCTGAAGTGTAGCACCAACAGGGACATCACTTGAAGAAGACGACATGTTTGGTCACCCTGCACAGTAACTGGAATTCTTTGAGATGTGTGTCCTTGTGGGTTCTCCATTACCCACCTGCTCCTCCCCTTTCCTTCAAAGTTCACATAGTGGACTCTGCGGTAGAAGAGGAACTGGGGAGGGTTGTTTGAGATCATGCTGAAGCCACGCTGACTCCCAGCATCAGCTAGGTTCAGCTCATGCACAGCCCAGTGAGTAGTGCTAAAAGATCTCTGATCAGTTGCATGGGATGCAATGACACCTAAAGGTAAGCACCCACAGGGACACACATCTTTAAGAATATTGGTTACTGCAGGTGAGTAGTTATGTCTTGTTCTTTCAGAATACATTTTCGTTCTATAACTGATTGCTATTGTTTTGCTGATTTTCAGTATCCATTTAGAAAGGGAAAAATTCAAGTTTACATGCATTATAATATAAAAATAAGATTTGTTTTATGAAAGTGTAAGTCAACTATGTCCACTGGCTGAAAGGAAAGTTCAGAAGTAGTAACTACTTCTATTCACAGTTATCTGATTTTGCTGCGAACCAGAAAAATAATAGGTAGCTGAAAAGGTGGAGAATGTTGCTTGGTTCTATGTGAAAGACACTAAAATAGAAGATACAAGGTTTCTATTGAACATGTGGATGGATATCATATTTAATGTAATGCTGTACAGTAAATGTACCTGATTTAATACATTGTTCTTAACTCGAGCATAAATACATTTGATGAATATGTTTTAGAATGGTTAATATTGTGGTAACATTTATTATATATACACAATCTCTTTCTGGTGGATTTCAGTAATAGTATAGATTAAGAACAAAACCTAGCTTTTTTTTTTTTTTAATCTACCGAGGTATTAGTCAGTTTTTTAGTTCTTAAATGGGATCCGTTGATAAATGCAATTTTAATAATTTTTAACTACTGTATTTACTGTTACATTTCTCTTTTTGGCTCTAGGTGTATGGTAGCTGATGAGGTAAGTCATCTTCCTCTCTAATATTCCTTTTGATACTGTTAACATACCTAGTTAAGAATGTCTCTTTTGCTCAGGGTGGGACGGAAGGGGGCCTGGGGCAGAGCTATTGATGAGACAGACATCCTCATTGTAATGCTCCTTAAGTAAGGAAATGAAAGTTGAGATTTTCACTGTGTGGTTTAAAAGTAGATTTGAACAACCTGTTTTTAAAGATCAGTTTTAATTGCTTGTGGATGCTAAAGCGCCTGTCCTGAAAAATTCTTAAAATGTTAATTTATGCAGTAGTTTTTATGCAGTTCTGTTGCTATGTAGGTAGCTATTTTAAAACCATAAATAAACAATCTTAAACTAAAATGACACCTGTCTTAAACAGACGGTTGTTGCAAATGTGAACCTAAGGGATACAACACACATGGACTTTATTAATAATGTAATGCAAGATTCTCAGAGAGTGGAAACAATGATTCTTTGGCTTCTCAAAGCAATGCGAATTCTTTGTAGGATACAATGTGATGCCTTTAATTGTGCTATGTAATCAGCCAGGTCACTTACTTCCTATTTCTTCAAATAACATCTGGAGCCAAGTTTACTAAGTCATTTGTAGAGCTAGGAGTCCTAGGAGTCCTCTTGTAATGTCTTACTCAAGCACACATTATTATTTTAATTTCTTCAAATTTCTAAAATACAACTTTAAGTGCTCATCTTATGTAATCCATGAATTAAACTCCTCTAATAAACAGAGGATTGCTTACCCTAACCTCAGAAGCTGTGGAGAAGATATGTGGGAAATTTCATTCTGCAGAATGCAAGGTCAACAAATATGGACACTGGTGAACTACCATGGAAAATAGGGCTGCTAGGATTTTCCTGCCTATGGTGAGGATTCTGGGATCCAGTAGCATAGTGTGATCAAGCAGTAGAGATACAAAGGCGTACAGTTAGATTTAATGTGCCTTTGGCTCTCCAGCCCAGAGTTAGGGTTGCAGGAACACTGATACACTTCCCCCAGTGACATATTTAGGTTCTCTAGTGCTTTCCTATCTAGAGAGAATAGTGAGACCTGTAGGGCTCTGTGGCCTTGGATTAACCTTTTGGAGCCAAAATGTACAACACAGAGTGAGTTTCTTACCAGTAGCTCCTCATTTATTCTGAGGTTGCTCAAGCTCAAGTACTTCTACTAATCTCATCTGCAACATTATGTTCTGGGAAGAGGCAGTCTCTCTGATAACCATGTCCAAAAGCACTTAAAAGTCAAGATGCATGAATTAGAATCTAAAGCAGGGGTAGGCAACCCCTGGCACATGTGCTGACAGTGGCATGAGAGCCCATTTGAAGTGGCATGCAGCACCCTCTGCAATGCCACAGAAATTATGGCTCCTGCCACTGGAACCAACTCTGGGCAGCTTCTTTCAGGGGCAGCTGGGACACGGAGGGTCCCCACCATGCCCATGTTCCAGGCATGGTCCAGAAAGAAGATGCCTGGAATGGCTTCTCTCCATGGTGTGCAGCCGCCGAGGAGCAACACTGGGTGGCTTCTTTCCTCAGCATGCCTGGGGACCTCCAAGAGGAGCTGCTCCAGGCAGCTTCTTTCTATGGCATCCCTGGGGACCCCTGTTCCCAGGCTGCTGCCAAGAGAAGCCATTGCAGGCAGCTTTTTTCTGCAAGTGTCTCCTTTCAGCAGAATACCAGGGAAATGCCCTTCTCCCTGCCCTCCAATCTCCAGCCACGACTGCCACTAAATTTTCAGGTAGCTGCCATTTTTATTTCTGTGGAGGGAGCCACTGGCACTGGCTGACAGTTGAGGAGGAGGGGCTTGCACAGGGACCACTGATCTAAAGAAATGGTGGGTTACTTACCAGTAACCGTCCTGCTTCGAGATGGGCTGCTCGGATCCATTCATTAATAGGTGTCTCCGTGCCGGAGCGCCAGATTGGTTGGAAGAACTTTTGTCCTAGCCTGTCAGAAGAGGGTAGGTGGCCACTGCCCCCTATGCCACCCAGTGGCTACATATATGGCCGCCTCCCAACCCCTCCCCAGTTCCTAGGAGTCGCCAACTCCAGGTGCGGGGATGGAGGGGAGGGACCTGAATGGATCCAAGCAGCCCATCTCGAAGGAGGACGATTACTGGTAAGTAACCCACTGTTCGTCGAGCTCTGCTTGGATGCATTCAGTAATAGGTGACTACTAGCCACGCTGATGGACGGCAGGTGGAGTTGGCTCTTTCGCCTTCAGCACAGCAACACCCCAGAAGGGTCCAGGCCCAATGAGCAAGGTCCTTATAGGGACTAAGAGACCAGTTAGGGCTCCTGCCCTGGCAGTGGATTTCTCAATGTAGGGCCAACCCCGAGCAAGGGGTAGGTCCAATCCAAATAGCACACATGGGTCGGCTGGATTAAGTCACCTTAAACCAGGTATTTGCAACGGCGCAACATGACTAACATAGAGGGAATCGTGTTCAACTGCTGTACCTGAGGGTCCAGCTTGAGGTATGAAGGCCAGAGGGTATCTTCTGGCCACAAGACACTTCAGCATAAACCTTACGAAGAATCCCGGAGCCTTAGGGATACCGGGCTGGTCATGACGGTCACTGCCCACGCAGAGAGCAATAAGAGGGGATAAGATATCATCCCTCCAACCAGCTACACAAAGAGCAAAGACACATGCCCAAAGGGGTGTGTGTAATTGGTATATCATTCAACCCACAAGGGAAAAAGGCTAGCGGAATAAAGCGAGAAGATTCTAGAGCCAGAAAGTTTGAGCTGATTAAGGGGAAGGAAATGGAAGAGGTGGTGCGATTGGTGCCACATAGCACCTCAGCCCTGCAGACCCTGGGTTGGTTGAGGTGGTAGGGGGCGAATGTGACGCCAGACCTTCTGCGATGTTACAGAGCCCTGACCTGGGAGATTTCTTACGTTTCGTAAGAAATACTCCAGACCCACGAGACACTTGCAAGCCAGCCAGGTGGGCTTTAGGAAGTACTGTTGGCCTTGGTTGTCTTATGAAGACTCAGGGAGGCAAACCTTTCTGCTGTCCCATCCAGTTCCACTACTAGGAAGACCACGTGGAGAAAAATGGAGGGAGTGATTAAAGCAGAGATCATGATGCTTCGAACTAGACACCTAGTTGTGGCAACCCAGAGGCCTATGGAATTAGAAGACATATTGATTTATATGACTCTGCATGTCTGGGGCACTGGCAGGTGTGATATGGGCCCCTAGCTACAGTGCACCTACATGCAAATCAGGGATGCAAGCTCGTAAGAGGGGAAAACTGACCCCTCCGAGTGATAAGGCTTAGCTAAGAAGGCAGTGGTCTTCTGCAAAGACCATCTGGCAGAGAGATGATGCTTACAAGGCATAGTTGGTGATTCCACAGGTGTACCCTGGAAATTTGGGAATCCAACAAGGGCGACCTATGTTGTTATCCGGTCTTACCCGGGATAGAATTCCATCATGGGAAAAACGACTGTTTCCCAATTTTCCATACAAATCGGACATGAGGATTGGTAGATTATGCTTCGAGAACTAAGCAGACGGAGAAGCCTTAACAATCTCCTATGGTGGGAGTGTGATGCAAGTTCTACCAATGGCTTCTGGACCTGAAGGAGGTCCTGTAGGGGAAGGTGAATCTTGCCCGTCAGGCACCCGGGCAACAGTGCCCTGGGCTAACCTTGGGCGACCACGGATCTCTGGTCATCCCTGGGGGAGAGAGCAAATTAGGATATAACCCGGATGGGTGACAGCTATGTGTGGAGCCCCACGATGCGCAGCAAGTCTGTCAGCAAGCCATCGGCTCTAGACAGGCTAAGGGATAATTGGGAGGCATGAGGTGGGTTTCCCCCCACTCTGATGGAAAGGGTGGGGGTGTGGGAGGGTAGTATTGCCTCTTCTGTGAATCCCACTGAGCTAGTTGAATCTAGGTCAGGTATCCGGAGTTGCCGCTTCAGGAGTGGGAAGCGGGAGGGGACCCCGCTTCGTGGTGGGGGGCGCTCTGTTCAGGGAACCCAAGCCCCTAGCGACCGTGATAACAGATGCTTCGGACTCAGGTTAGGAAGGCGTGGAGAGGTACCACCACCTTCCTGGGAGAGTGGAGCCTAACAGAGATTCCTGATCAAAGATATTCTGGAAAAACACAAAACAGTCCTGGAAAGACAGGATGAGTTCTAGGCCATTACAGGTTGGTTTCTCTTTAGAGAGGGAAGGGGGAAAAATGAGGAACAAGGTAGAGATTCATGAATGATTCTGCCTTAGTAACCCCCTCCAGGGCCTAGAATAGTGGGTGGTAAACGATACTGAGCGTCATGCTCCTGTCTAACAGGCGGGATAATTAAATAAAATTTATAGTCCTGGGGAGGTCGCAAAGGACCTGCTGGGACCGACGTAGGCGCGCGCACCTACTGGTTTTGTAGTGGTGGGAAATGTGTCCAGAGAGTCCCTCCCAAGGTCAAGGTGCAGCAGCAGGTCCTACCTGTTGCGGGGCAGGCGACAGACTGGCAAAGGGGTTTCCCAGTCATCCATTGGGCACACGCATCTCCTCAAAAGGAAGATATCTATAGCTTTGACTAGAGCTACTAGGTGGTTCGTCCTTGGCTCAGTGAAGGTCTCCCTGACACCTTAGGAACGGGAGGGATTGCCGGCCGAAGCAATACCCGGGGGGGGGGGGGGGCCCTTTTCTTCCCCTTCTCGTATTCTTTATCCGTTTTCTTCCTCCAATGATAGCCCTAAGGCCAGCGAGAATTAAGGACTGTCTGTGGGAGTGAAGCTGCAGTCTTGGTTGAGTCCTTAGTGATCAAGGCGGGCTTGGGTCACAGGGTTAGCACCCTCCTAGAATCAGAGGAGCAAGGTTAAGACCTGGCTCCCCTCTGTCCATGCTGAAGAAGTGGGGGCGGGAGGGTGTGACGGCCCTAAGGAATTCCCTCTTCTCTAGTAGAGGAAGGTAGGGAAAGAAATGTTGCCTACCTTCTTGAAAGGTGGGCTGGGGCCATGGGAATATCCAGTCTATCCAGCCCACAGTGAGGCAGTCACAGGTTAGTTAGAATGGGCTTCCCTTCCCTGTGGAGAAAGGGAGGAAGGAAGAGTCTTCTGAGCAGGCCCCAAGTTGCCAATTGAAAGGGGGGGGGGTGAAATTAAGTCCTTACCCATGAGTCTCCGTGGAAAAAGCAGGCAGGGTGGGTCTTGAGCCCGTAGGCCTTATGTGGCCGGGGGCGTGGGAGGGGCCCCAATGGGAGATGGCTGAGGTATTTTACCTCTCCCCTTGGGTCACGGACGGTACCCACTACCTCCAGGGTCTCGGGCGGGAACAGGGCATCGCTGCTGAAGGGCAGGTTGAATGCTACCTGCTGCGAAGCGGGGGCCACCCTGGCTTCCCTGAGCCAGGCCGCTGGACGGGTAGTTATGGCTGAGGCCATGGTGCAGGCTGCTGTATCTACTGCGTCATGACAGAAGGAGGTCTTGGGAGATTATTCTTCCCTCCTCTAGGAATTCATCATATTCTTCCTTGGCCTCTGGTGGGAGCAGATGTTTGAACTTTGAGAAGGAATCCCACACATCCAGCATGTATCTGCTGGTTAGGGCCTGGTTGTTTGCAACCCATAGTTGGAAGGCCGAGGAGAAGTAGACCTTACGCCCTAGAAGTTCTAACTCCCTTGTCTCCCACGATGCTGGCGGGGGGGGGGGGGGTGTCGCTGAGGAGTTCACCTGGGTCCAACGCCATTTGCACCACATCTCAGGGTGGGATAGGGTGGTCGATAAGGGAGGGGAACTCTGATCCTGGGGCTCTATATTTCAGGCCAACCGTGTCTGACACCGGGGAAATGGAACCCAGGTTCTGCCATCGGGAGGAGGCGAGGCCCCAGACACTGGGGTGGAGGGGAACTGTAACCGGTTCCGCTGAAGAAAACACCGGTCCAAATAAGGTATCCAAGGGGGTTTGGAGGATTGTACCTCCATCCCCAAATGGACTACAGTGCGGTGCAATAGGTTGAAGTGCGCTGATAGGTCGCCTCTATGTATAGGAGTCTGGTACCCGGGGGAGAATGGTAGCGGGTGCCCTCAGCGGGACTGATGGTGATGATGTCTCATGTGAGGACCATTCATGAGGGCGGAAGCGGAATGGGGACGGTGCTGAAAGACGGCACCAAGGCCACTTGGAGACCTTTGACAGACGTTCCTCAGGACTTGAGCAAGGGGAAGCATCTCACGATCCCCGAGGTGGTACTGGGGACGGCAAAGTTATATGTTGCCACGGGGAAGGTTCTACTGTGCCCAGGCCCAAAGGAGTGATGGGCAGCGGGGCTTGGGTGCCCGAGGTCAGAGGGGGGGATGGAGAGCGGTGCCATTCGTGATGCATCCAGGCCTTTGATATGAAGGTCGGCTTGCCCCTCCTAACCGGTACTGGTGAAGGAGGTGTGGGCAACATAAGGAGTGCCTGTGTGGCCTCCACCGCTTCAGTTCGGATCGGGAGCAACCTTGAATGGACTCGTGGTGAGTCCCCACCAGGAGTGATGGGACTGCCTGTGTGAAGTGGCACCGAGGAAGAGGGTGAAGTTCAACCCTTCAGTGCCGAGGATGGCCGGTGCCGAGGAGGACCTGGCATCGTTGGTACGGGGCTGAAGCGAGCCTGCGGTACCAAAGGCAACTCAGAGCGGTGTCTGGGCCGCCCCTGTACTGTCAGCACGGGGCCGCAGCGAGCTTGCGGTGCCAGCAGTGATCTAGAGCGGTGCGAGGGCGAGCCCAGTGCCGGTGGACTGTGTCGGCACCAAGGTACTGAAGTTGGTACTGAGCTCGGCCTCCTGCGGCCTCTGTCTTGATGGTGCTGGGTAGGTCCCGGTGCTAAGCCAGCTCGTGGCACTGAATGGGCTCCTGAAGCCTCGGGAGAGGAGTGCTGAGCCTGTTGAGAGGCTAGGGCATGGCGTCTTTGCTCCCTATCCTTGATTGTCCTGGATTTGAAGAACAAGCAGTTGTGTGGCACTTTAAGACTAACAGATTTATTTTTTGCATGAGCTTTTGTGGGAGAAGATCCCACTTCCTCAGATGCTTCAAAGATGGGTGAACTTACAGAAAGGAATGAAACTAAATGCAAGGGGCTGTAAAACATAGGATCAGGTCATAAAGTAACAGCAAATCAGAGCAGTTTACAGGCTTAAAGAATGGGAAGCCTGAAGTCAAATTACCCTTTGTAATGTGAAAAGAACCCATAATCTCGATTGAGTCCTGCTTTCACAGAATTTAGCTTGCATATTAATTCGAGTTCAGCTGTTTCTCTTTGGAGTCTTGATGTCCCAGGTACATCTCTAACGACAGTCGTTAACAAATCCATCATCGAGTGATTAGGAAGATGGAAGTGCTCAGCAACTGGTTTCTTTGTTCTTTGATTTCTGATATCAGCTCTGTGCTCATTCAGTCTCTTAGGGAGCGATCGTCCTGTTTGTCCAATATATAAGGTGTTGGGGCATTTCTTGCACATGATGGCATAGACCGCATCAGTAGATGAGCAGGTAAATGAGCCTTTGATGGAGTAGCAGGCTTGATTAGGACCTATGATGGTGTCTGTTGTGTAGATATGTGGGCAGACTTGGCAGCGTGGATGTTGGCATATTGTGGGGCCATGCGGGTGCCCATAGCACTTCCAGAAAACACCATTCTGGCCACTATGGATGTAGCAGCTCTTTACACCAACATCCCACACAAGGATGGATTACAAGCTATTAGAAGAACCACCCCAGATGATGACAAAGCGCAGCTCGTGACTGAACTTTGCGACTTTGTACTCACCCACAACCACTTCAGATTTGAGGATCATTTATATCTCCAAATCAGTGGCACTGCTATGGGCACCCGCATGGCCCCACAATATGCCAACATCTTTATGGGCGACTTAGAACAACGTTTCCTCAAGTCTCATCCCAAGACACCTCTTCTTTAACCTGCGCTACATCGATGACATCTTTATCATCTGGACACACGGCAGGGATGCTCTTGAAGATTTTCACAGAGATTTCAATAATTTCCACAACACCATCAAACTGAGCCTGGAACACTCCACACAGGAGATCCACTTTCTTGACACTCTAGTACAAATCAGGGATAGACACATCACCACCACCCTATACCGAAAACCTACTGATCGGTATAGTTACCTACATCCTTCGAGCTTCCATCCTAAACACACCACACGATCCATTGTCTACAGCCAAGCCCTAAGATGTAACCGCATCTGCTCTGATCCCTCAGACAGAGACAGACATCTTGAGGATCTCTATCAAGCATTCTTGAAACTACAGTACCCACCTGGGGAAGTAAGAAAACAAATTGACAGAGCTAGATGGGTTCCCCGAAGTCATCTACTACAGGAGAGACCCAAGAAAGAAAGCAACAGAACACCACTAGTCACCACATACAATCCTCAAGTCAGACCTCTGCAACAGATCATTAAGGACCTACAGCCTATTCTAAAAGATGATCCCTCTCTCTCTCAAGCATTAGGAGACAGACCACTCCTTGCTTATAGGCAGCCCCCTAATCTTAAACAGATACTCACCAGCAACTACAGATCTAGCAACAAGAACATTGAAGCAGGCACACACCCCTGCAAAAAACCACGCTGCCAAGTCTGCCCACATATCTACACAACAGACACCATCATAGGTCCTAATCAAGCCTGCTACTCCATCAAAGGCTCATTTACCTGCTCATCTACTGATGCGGTCTATGCCATCATGTGCAAGAAATGCCCCAACACCTTATATATTGGACAAACAGGACGATCGCTCCCTAAGAGACTGAATGAGCACAGAGCTGATATCAGAAATCAAAGAACAAAGAAACCAGTTGCTGAGCACTTCCATCTTCCTAATCACTCGATGATGGATTTGTTAACGACTGTCGTTAGAGATGTACCTGGGACATCAAGACTCCAAAGAGAAACAGCTGAACTCGAATTAATATGCAAGCTAAATTCTGTGAAAGCAGGACTCAATCGAGATTATGGGTTCTTTTCACATTACAAAGGGTAATTTGACTTCAGGCTTCCCATTCTTTAAGCCTGTAAACTGCTCTGATTTGCTGTTACTTTATGACCTGATCCTATGTTTTACAGCCCCTTGCATTTAGTTTCATTCCTTTCTGTAAGTTCACCCATCTTCGAAGCATCTGAGGAAGTGGGATCTTCTCCCACAAAAGCTCATGCAAAAAATAAATCTGTTAGTCTTAAAGTGCCACACAACTGCTTGTTGTTTTTTTACTGGACTAGACTAACACGGCTATCCCTTTGGAAACTGGATTTGAAGGACAGGCATGTGGAGCAGGCAGTGACCAGATGGTCTTTGCCTAGGCACTGGAGGGACTTCCCGTGGGGGTTGTCCCGGGGGAAGGCCTTGCCTCACTCAGTGCAGGGTTTAAACCCTGGCATGGCAGGAGGTGGATCTCGATGTTCCGGCCTGAACGTTGGAGTTCTCTCTTTGGTGGAACTATGTCCACGAAAAGGTGCTCCCAGTCGGGCGTGAAGCTTGTACAAACGCGGACAGGCTGCTTGCTTTTGCAAGGAGCGGACTTTCCAGATCCGATGCGTAAGGCGGAAGAAATGAAACTGGGCAGGGGTCGGGAGGCAGCCATATATATAGTCACTGGGTGGCGTGGGGGGGGCAGTGGCTGCCTACCCTCTCCTAACAGGCTAGGACAAAAGTTTTTCCGACCAATGCAGCACTCCGGCACAGAGACACCTGTTACTGAATGCGTCTAAGCAGTGCTCGAAGAAGAACCATTATTCTAGGTTAAAAAATAGCTTGAGGCTTGTGTGGATTCTTTTGTTTTAGTTTTGGTTTGTTTTTTTACTATGTTGAATTTATTACTATTGGTAGATAACTAAAAATTCAAGAAGCTGCTGCTGTCACTAATATGTTTTTCAAGTTACTATGTTATTTTAAACATACCAGTTTCTCCTTTACCTGTAACTGTATTTTAGAGCTCAGTGCTGATTTTCTTTTTTTCAGCTGTGAACCAGTTGAGTCACTCTTCTCCTCCTCTCTACTTTTTTTTTTATTGCCTTTCTTTTGGGTATTCAAACTATTTAAAGATTACATGCACCATCTGCTGTAAATAAAATTATTAGCAACTTAAAATTGTAGTGGGGGATCATCTGTGATTTACCTAAATTATCCTTAGCTATAATGAACTGAATAACAGCTTCAATTTTAGTTGTATGAGTCATATGGATAAAAAAAGTTTATAATATTCCATATTAATTTAATTTTAATTTCCATCTACATCAGCTAGTTAAAAATATAGTATTGTTTTAAGGCCCTTTTGTGGTAATTAATACTACCATTTTTTATAATCTGGCTATACAGTTCATAAATTGTTTATTCAGTATTGTATTTAATACAGTATTATTAACCATTAATATTACATGATAAGTTGCACTCCTGTAGAAAATTAAATACCAAAAATATTCCTACTAAGAAAGATTTGCTATCTGAAAGTTGGTTAGCGTATCTCGTATTGTTCTACTTTGAATGTCAGTGCTGGAAAATGTACACTGATAACAGATAAAACTGCTTTCTCATTAAAATATGTTCATTGTCTCCTTACAACCTTTTCATTTCCACAAACTCGCAAATGGACTATAGTCCAAGAAAACCTATTCTTAGCTTTTTGGTAGGATTTTACACCTGTCATGTCTACTTTACACATACTTGTCAAACTACTTAAATCACTTAAACTTGTTACCTATTTTAAGTTATAAGGGCTCATTTTTTAATCTGGTATATGGATGGTAGCTCTCAGTCTCCGTTCATGAAAGTACCACTTGCTGTTTTGCTGGCTTGGTATGTCAGGACTGAACTTTTAGTGGTGATTCTCCTTGTGTTTAAGTTGATCTGGCATTACATTTACCTTTGCAACTTTTCTCAGAAAGCTAGTAATTTCATAGTAATAAAGTATCATCTTCTTGTCACCTTTACCAGTCAGTGTTCCTCCTGCAAAAGAGGTGTGACAAACTAAATGACTTGCACTCAAATATTCTGAAGGCCTTAGAATTTCTTTCTAGGATACTCAAAGAAGATTATGGCCACTAAGACAGTCTTCTTCCATTGGGCTAAGCTATATTTGTAAGACAAGTAAGAAAACTTTGTCTAGATAACTGAGACTACTGTACGAGATACAGTATGAGTCCCCCTATGGGCAGGTATGGCTGAGACAATATCATCAGACATATGGCACTTGATCACCTCTTCATTCCTTCATTAAACTTTTATGCAATGGATCCATCCCTATGCTACTTATTCCACCCTCTCTAAATGACTTTAGGCCAAAGGATGTTGTGCTAGGCTCATCAAGCAATCCTTTTGTGCTACTGTGTTTCAGGTGGTTTTGAACTGCTTTTATTGTGGGAGAAGAGAGGCCAGCTGAGAAAGCAAAGTTACTTACTGTTAACTTTATCCCTTTGTTCTTCAATCCTGTCTTCCTCCCTTTTTCTTACAGTTGCTTAATTTTTAATTGTTTCTACTTCCTTGACTGGCCTGTGAGGTTTGGAGCCGGATTTATACCCTCTGGGAATTTGCAGTCTGCACTTTGCCTTCTTGCTTCCAGTAGGTGGCGCTAAAACGCTTTTATGGACTCTTCCTTTGTAGGATGAAAGAAGGGGAAGGACTTCAACCAACTGAATTAAAACTGTGTGATTCTCCCTTTTCAGACATTACTCCAGCGGCATTGTCCCAGACTCTGTTACAAAGCTGTTACAAAAGGATGCACTTCTCATTAACTTCATGTCAAGTTTTGAATTGTTTTTTCACAAAATTAATTACTTAGTCATAAATCGGTCAGTGTCTACAAAGGATGTATGGTGGTCTACAAAATGGGAGTATATTTCCATAGCCAGCTCCTCAAAAGATATTTTTAGATGGTCACTTCAAAACATTTTTGTAAAGTCATAGCTTATTGATGAGAGAAAACTAAATAAAAGTCCAGACAGTTATACTGTTTATCTAAAATTTATGTAAGAGATGCATATTTCTACTTGTTTGCAAAAAAAATTTCAAATTTGAAAATGTATCTTGTAAGCTCCTTTAAATTCATTTCTCTTAAGTATAGTTTGACCATAAAACTTTTTTCCTATACATCTTAAAACTTCTAGGGGTTTTTAAAAAATTGACTAATTTTATCTGCATACAATATGAGTATAAATTAGTAGGAAACTGATAGCTATAAGTAGAATTTAAACATCTGAAAGTATTGTACAATGGTTGAATTGCTGTGATTCTTCTGATAACTCAAGAAAGTGAAGATTTTTGTCTTCCTCTCCCCAGCAAAATTCATAATGGGCCGGTTCCAAAGCCTGTTGAAGTTAGTTGGAGTATTTTCATCAGTTTTGATAGTGTCTGGGTCAGGATCTAAGAGCTTTTATTTTGAGTTTATTTTGAATTTAATTGAAAACCATGCTTTGCAGCTTTTTACACAACACATCATTGTCTGCACACTGACATGTTACTCTTTTCTCCCTTCCACTGATGTTTACTTCCTCCTTTTTTCCCCCCAAAACTCATCTACTTGGGGTTATTTTAAAATGTGTGCTGATTGTTTGCCTTTTAATTGCAGATAATGACTTTGCTTTTTCTGTGTGTATTTCTTAGATGGGACTGGGGAAGACAATCCAAGCAATTGCCATTTCTTACTACTATAAAAAGGAATGGCCTCTCTTAATAGTCGTTCCTTCATCTCTGAGATACCCTTGGATTGATGAGATGGAGAAGTGGATTCCAGAACTCCGTCCAGATGATATCAGCATTATTCAGAACAAAACAGACACTGGGTGAGTGAAGTTTCTTTTTCTTCTCCACCAAAGTCAGATTTATTCAGTGAATGCCCAGCATCTAGAAAAGCAATGATGTCTTGTGCACAAGACTTCGGAGTAGATCAATATAAGTTTTATTTCAGGTTCTCCCAGAATTCTTATGTGACATAAAGAAAGAAACTTAATTTCAGTGCTTCAGTTTCCCCAATAAATGCAGACTATAATGCTTCCTTATCTCAAAGGAATGTTTTTAAAATTTAGGCCAAGATTTTCAGTTTTAGCCAATGTTTAATCTTGAAAGCAACACAGTACTTAGATTAATGTTTGGATGCCGTTATAAAATGTCTTTCACTGACAAAGAAGATTGCTCCTTCTGATATCTGGAGAATGTCAGCAAAAGATTTGACTACTCATGAAAACCACTAGTGCAGATGAGACAACCAGATTCTGCTTGGAATGATTCAAAACACTTATACCTTTCTCTGCAATGACAAGTTGAACATAAAAATATCCTGAAAATACATGAAAATGCCAGAATAGAATATTACCGTGGAATGTTGAGAAAGAGTTGGCACTGACCATCAGGTGAGATCAGGAAGAATTGTCTCAAAAGCTATGCTTCACACTAAGAGTTCAGCTATTCATTTGTCGAGGCATTGAAGCCCTCTACGCTTCATTGCAATGCCTTTGTGGTGCTTGATATCTGTCAAAAACTAAGATGTGGAGGATCAGGCCTACTGTCTATGGCAGTGGGAGTCTTGCCTAATGGTCTCTGTGGTAGCAGCTGAGCCAGGAATCAGAGCCAAAGATTAAACCAGAGGCAGGATTCTAGAGCAGGTTCAGAACAAAACAAGAGTAGTGCTGGGAACCAGGCTGGAGTTGGGCAGTTGGGCTCTAGCTTCTGGACTTCCTTGACAGTCTCACTGGCACCCTGAAAGTAATAAGAGATCTAACAGCCTATGTAGTAACACGTTATCTATACTGTGTCTTATAGGGAACTTACATCAGCAGGAGAAAGCTATAGTGTAGACACTGACATAATTAGACAGACATAAGCTGCTTTACCTTGACACAGCTATGGGTATGTCTTCACTGACAGCTGTAGAGTTGGTGCCACCAGACTGATTCTTCCAGATCAGTGGAGCAGAATTGGAGGCCTTAATCGATCAGGAAATTGACTGAATAAATCCACTCCCTCAAAAAAAATTAACACTGCATAGATGGGAAGGCATTTCCCGTGGGGACGCCACACTTATTAGAATTTATAAAGCTGATGGGGGGTGCATAAGCTTCTTTACCTATTCTGTGTAGCTTATACATCTCCTACTGACTGCCACCAATTTCATGGCAGGTGTAGACCAGGCTTAAGTTGCATAGACCAGGCCTTAGTAATACATTTTATAATAACCAAATGCACCACAAACAGACAGATGGTAGCACTTCTTGTATTAATTTAGGTGGTGCTAACTTACCTCAGTTGCTGTTCAATGTTAAACAGTGATAAATAAGTTTTAAAGTTTGGTATACAGAGATGTGAACTTGCTTAATACCGTAGCAAAAACATGTCATCAAAAATCTTCGTAACATTCTATTAAAGATTAAAAAAGAAAAATAGTTCAACTATGTGAAATGAAAAGTGTTATGTGTGGCTTTCATTTTAACAACGCGTGTTGTTCATGTTCCATTTAGTTGGAGAGAGCTTTTAGAAGGAATCTGGCACCCTTGTTTGGTAATCTCTTAGATCAGGGGTTGGCAACCTCTGCCAGCCCCCATGTGAGCCCCACCCACCACACTATAAGCAGGGGCCAGGCGTGGGGCCATATGGGGGCAGAGCCAGGGACTCCGGGTTGGGAGGGGGGGACTAGGGACCCTGGGGGCAGACGTCCCCGGGGTGTGGCCAGGGAGGGCATGGCTGAAGTCCCTCAGGGTGGAGTGGGTTGTGCCTCCGTGCTCCCCTCAACTGTGGGGCCAATTGACCCTAGGACCTGCTCCGTGCTGGCCCCCTGAGCCAAGCTGTGCCAGTGCCCTGAGCCATGCCACTCCAAACCAGGGCCTCCATGCTGAGCCACACCGCTCTGGCCCCCAAACTGCGCTGAGCCGCGCTGTGCTGGACCCCCACCTAAGCTGCGCCGCTCCAGCCCCCAAGTGCTGCTGGACTGCTCCGGCTCTTGTGGCCCCAACCTCCAGGTCACACTTGGGGGTGGGGCCAGAGTGGAAGCCTAAGCAGCACTGCATGATGCTCAGGATCAGTCTGCATGCCAAATTTGGCGCACGTTCTGGGGGTTGCCGACCCCTGTCTTAAGTGGTATCAGAGGTGGTAATAACTTGCCTTTTGGGGGGAAAAAAGAATTTAGTTGAAATGGGTTGAAACTGCTGCTGCTTTTAAAGTCTAACCCTGTTTCATCCCAGGTGGTGGTTGGGATTCAGGTGGCCTTTTGTCTGGTCAGGATATACCTGAGGATCAGGAAGACATAGGCCCAGAGGAGTCCCAGGAAATGGTGGGTGTGACAGTGAAGCTCAGTCCAGTAGCCAGTTTTTTCTCCCCAAATTCTCTTTCTCTAAGGACCAACAGAGGAAGTAGTAGGCAGAATAGTCTGTCCCTAATTTTTTTTTTTTTTTTTTTTGGTCCATCAATTAGGCCTAGTTTTTGGTACAGCAGTTTTGATTCATTGATTTTTTCAATTTCATTTTTCTTGTTTACCAAGTCATGATCTTAACATAGTCCTTGAGTAGTATTAGTAGGCCTTTTTGTTTGGACTAGTTTCAATCTTTCTGTCTCCCTTTTCATCTCAGCATTTGAGACATAGCTTATTATGACATCTTATGAACTTTCCCTACTTTTACAGTTGAGCTCTCACTTAAGGTTTTCACAATGCATCTTAGGGACTTTTTGGAATAAGTGCTAACCACACTGACATATTAACACTACTTAGAAAGGGACTAATACAAATGGTTGCACTAACTACCAGAAAAGTCAGACAAACAAACAAGGCGTCTTCTGGCACTTAAAGACTAACAAATTTATTTTCTGCATGAGCTTTCATGGGAGAAAATCCCACTACGTCAGGTGCTTGAATCCCATGAAAACTCATGCAAAAAATAGATTTGTTAGTCTTTAAGTGCCAGAAGACACCTTGTTTGTTTTACTGAACTAGACTAACACGGCTACCCCTTTGGATATTACCACAGATGGAAATCTGATGAATCAGAATACCATGTATGTAAGACCAGAAGTTTAATCCACTGTTCATACCACTTTATTATATTGATCTTAAACCTATTGATTTTTTTTCTATTATATTTGTATATAGTAATTAAAAGTTATAAAGTTTCTGTATGTGCTTCACCAATCTCAGCTTAATTAACTCTAAGTAGTAACTCTGACTCTATGCATGCATAATCTGTTTTTTTGCGACAGGAGTGCTTCGCAACCTAGATTAATCCCAGATACTGTACCTAAAGATCAACTGACATAATGTGGTCATTACAATACATCACCTTAGCTCCATCACAGAGATATGTAGCATGTCTTACCAGTCAAATGGTTGTTTTTGTAGCTTATACGTAGCTAGCCACATGTTTGGTGTACTGAATTCATCAGTGGTTTATTGGGAGCTTGTGATTCAGTGTTATCATGTATCAGTGCATAATGTTATGTGTAATATATCTGTTTTGAGAATGTGAAGTGTTTGCAGAACTCTTAGGTGTAGTGAACAGTCAATATTAGAGAATTTTGCCATTCAAACCAGTAGGTCCAGTAGTTGATTTTATAGATGCAGTTGTATTAGGTCTCATGCCCACTTTCTTTCTAGAGATTGTTTCTATGACACTCCTTCAGTATATTCACTCATTTTTCTGCCTATCAGGGTTAGTTCCTTTATAATAAATTAGTAACCAAACATCTGGATTTTCTTTTCTAGGAGAATATCGACCAGCAAAGTGACAGTTCTGGGGTATGGCCTATTAACTACAGATGCACAGACTTTAGTAGATACTTTATACAAACAAAACTTCAGTGTAGTTGTGGTTGATGAGTCTCACTATATGAAATCCAGAAATGCAATCCGCAGCAAGATTTTGTTGCCAATTGTGCAGAATGCTGCTCGAGCCATTCTTCTTACTGGAACTCCTGCTCTAGGAAGACCTGAGGAGGTATTAAACATCTTGTTCGTTCTTTAAGGGCTGATAGTTCGTTTATGAACTATATCATTTTATGTTCCTGTAGATATATACAGTTGCATGCACTGGGGCGTTAGTTTACTTCATGCACCGTAGCCAGGGTGACCTGGACTGAGGGACTGCTGCCGAGCCCTTCAAATGTACCCTCCTGGTCTGCCTCTCTCACTCTGAAGCTTATGTCATGCTACAAATCTATGATAGGCACTGCAGTTACACAGACATCCACAGGCAGGAACATATCCATCTGTCATACATGAATGATCTCCCAGCCAATACTGAACCATCATTAGATTCATTCCAGTCAGTTTTCCCCCAGCTCACATCGATGCGCTTCGGCTGATCAGCCTTGCATCCCAGAAGTATGTGACTTTGTACTGGACAGAAGTCTGGCCAGAGTAAGCTCTGTACCTAGTTTGCCCTTCTGAAAAAAAGGTATTAGACTTGCAGCAACCATTGCTAACCTGAGCTTAGATTTCCCAAGCACTTCTGAAAAAACACTGTTTTAGATAAAATATAAAACAGATTTATTAAGTATAAGAAGAGAAATTTTAAGTGATTACAAGTGGTAGGCATAAAGTTCAGAGAGTTACTTTAAAAGAAAAAAAAAAAGTAAACACTCATTCTAAATCCTAAAGTTTTCGTCTAACGAAGAGTTGAATCAAACAATGTCTTACTCTGAAAGATGGTACAAGTAGCATACAGTTCCACAGTACACAGACTTGGATTAGCTTCTAGCCTGGGACTACCCTACCCTTATTTAAAGTCTTTTTCTTCCAGATTTTCTTTGAGGTGTTCAGATAAGAGGAGAGAGGGGCCACGTGATGATTGCACTGTTTTATGCCTTCATCCAGCTTGCTAGAAAGAGCCTTGTTGTGACAGGGCGATTAGGCAGCCCTGTTTATCATTGCATTTGTGCTGTCTCTGAGAAGTCTCTGGGATGACCTGTGGATTCCCTTTAATGGGCCATCAGCACATGTCTTGCTGGTTTTTTGTTGCAGTTGAAATGTCAGCTATGATAGGTATCTCCCAATCTTACAGTAACAAACACAGCAGTACTTCATAACTTCATATATAATGATAACAACTAAAATCCAACAGGATATTCCTATTCAACAGTTCAGGACTTTTAAAATGATTCTTTGCAAGGCAAACCTCGTACAAAACATATAATTATGTGGCCATGGTGAATAGGAAGGTTCCAGGGTGCTACTTTGAGGTACAGAGTGTTACAATATGAAATTATGAGTATCAGAAACCAGAAGAGATTGCTTAATTATGTGTTGATTAGATTAGGATTTTATGAAATGTTTATATTTTTGTATTTTCTCTTTCAACACACCAATAGTTAGAATAGTGACACAAGAAAGTAGCTTTTGAGGGAAAAATGAATCTGTTATATATAATGTTCTAAATCTTTTGGTAATATTGGTGAAAGGGGGCTTGAGTTATCTATAGGCAGTTGTTTTAAACCTTTTGCATACTGATCTGATAGATTTCAAGGAGTCTTAGAACTTTTTCCCCAGTTTTTATTAGAGCATTCCTAAAAATAATTAACATTTGGTGAAAGCATTAAATAAAAATTATCATGTTTTTCACATTTTAGGAAAATAAATCAATTATTGAAAGAAAATGAACTTGCTAACTGAATAAAAAGCATTGTTTTATGCTGAATTCAAAGTGAACCAACAATCCTTAGCAAATACTGGGATTAGTTAAGCATAAAAATTACATTATGTGTACATGGCACTTCAAGTTTGGAACTGAAAAGAATAAAAACCACCAAATTTTCAGAGGCTGCTTGCTTTTTTTAAAGCAGGAACTTATCTGCAGCCTGTCTTCTCTAACCTTTGTGGAAAAAAATTAGAATCTTAATAGTGTTTGAACATTTCCTATCCACCCAGAGGAAGGAGAGTTGGTAGACAGCTGACATTATCATAGAAATGTTTAAAGGGGTATTTTGGTCATTGGCAATTCATGCAGCTTCTTACTGATACAGCAATGACAGGCCACTTGCACTTGCGGGCGAGGAGGCAGTGGGAGCTGATAATAGGAAGTGTTCATCTTGCTCAGCGGTTGCACCTTCAGATCATTAAGCAGCAGCACTAACTCGCTTCAAAGATAGTTCCAGAGATAGTTGCATAAAAGTGTCCATGTGTCCAGCATTATAAAAGATAAAAGTCAAGCCATTGAGAATGGAAAGGATGGCAGAATAAGGTTGGATAGGTATACCAAAATTTCACAGTGGTTGGGAACAATAAAAGCAAATTAGTAAATTATCACTGTTGTAAAAGCTACACTACTTAAACTATATTTTGCTGTGAAATCCTTTCAATGTGCAGTAGGAATGCATATTATTGATGTGTAGCAGGTAAATAAGACCACAGTGCTCCTGGCCCAGAAATGATGTAAAACCTGGCCCAAAACAGCATCTGTTCCACCTTCTGCCTTGAAAGGAAGGGGGAAAAAACACTGAGAGGAACTTAATTCCTGATGAGGGATCAGGTCAGGTGGAGGCTTAGGCGTGCCGAGATAGTACAGGTGATCTGGGGTGTCTGAGAGGGCAGCTGGGTAGAAGGTGTTGCTCGAGGGCTGTACGCGGATTTTGTCTTATGTCCCTTAAACTCAAGGAATGTCTAAACTTCAAGCTACAGGTGATTCCCAGCTCCAGGAAACATGCTTATGCTAGATCTGATTGAGCTAGCGTGCTAAAAATACTGTATAGCTTTGGCAAACTTACTGGTGTGGGTGGCTACCTGCCCTGAATACATTACGTATTGTTCTGAATGACTCTCCCCTTTGGCCACCCATCCTGTCATGGTTACACTCTGTTTAGAGAGCTAGCTCACTGAGTTATTGTGAATATGTTTCCTTGAACTGGGAACTGCATGCTCATCTGGAAGTGTAGTCATACCCTCAAGGTCTCAGATCTTAGCAACTTCCCATGTACATGGGCAATGAAAGTAACACAGGGCAGGTCTACACTGCCTGCTCTTTACAGCGGCTGTCAAATATAGATATACAAGTTATCTAAAATAACTTGTGTATCCATGTTTGGTTTCTCTGCTGTCTGCACTTATACTGCTATGGTTTGAAGGAAGAGGGTTGTATGGCAGGATGGACTTCTTGATCAGCTGAGCGGGTCTTCACAGACCCCATCAGATGATCAGGAAGTTCGAACTGACAGCAGCAAAGTTGCCGTCATCAGTGAAGACCTGCTTAGAGTCTATGATGAAATATTTCTGACTCAGCATTCCTCCACACCCCATTTCTTTATTATTTCTTCTTAGAGATTGAACATTTTTTTGTTCCATATCTCTGGGATGAGGTGCATGAAATTCCCAGTCTTAAGTAAAATTCACCTGAATTGAAGTAAAACCTAAAATTGCTGCTCAGGAAAAAAAAACAGTATGCATAATACATACAATCTGAAATGCCACAAAGCTAATATGGATATGGGTCTTATTACTTCAAATAAACAATATGTTCCAAATTGTTGAAAGCATATCTTCTTTTCTAGCTTTGTCCTTATCTCCCAGGCAAACAGTTGGAAAGAATGCCTTGGGCCTAGCCTCTGATGTTGAATATCTTGGATTATTTTCCCCCTCACTCCCTAGTCTCTGTGAGGTCCTTAGTTAAATTGTTCAGGTAACTCTGATTTGCTGCCCATAAACTCTTCTTTGAAATGTTTCCACAGATGTCCTCTGTGAGGAGGATATGAAGTTTCCTATGGAATGTTATTTTTATGTTTCAAGTTTTTTATTTACGTAATGTAGCCTGTAGAAAATAGATGATAAATTATTGATTTATGAAATATATTTTTTGAAATAATTTTGGTTGAGCAAAAGGTATGGAGAAAAATCTGTTAAAAGATCATTTATATGGTGTGGCCTGCTTGCATTTTATTATTTACATTGGGATATTTGTTTACAGCTTTTCATGCAGATAGAGGCACTTTTTCCCAGAAGATTTGGAACCTGGAGTGAATATGCAAAAAAATACTGCAATGCTCGTGTCAGGTACTTACCTTTTTATTTCTCTGTTGATGTCTTGTTTTCATCTTGTGTTAAATGAGAAATTCTAATAAGAAAACCATGAAAAAACATACTGTAATAGTTTTGTTGACATGCGGGAGACCTGCAGGAGACATGTGGGAACAGCCTGGAGTATTTGGACAAGGGAGGGTAAGGAACATTGCAGAGGAGAGGAAATGTCTGTAAAAGATAGAGAGAGGATTGCTCTGTTGGTTTTTTTGGGGGTAGGTGTGTTTGTGCTCTGTGAAAGACCTTTGTCTTTCGCCAGCTTCGAAGTCACACTGGTTGCTGCTACTATGTTTGTAAATTATTGCATTGTGCTGACCTAGAATTTTTTCTCACTAGAGATTTTAGTAATTACTGGATGTCTTTTTTAATGTAAAATTTAAGTCCTAATGATGCCACTATAGTCAGACTATTAATCACCATGTTAGAAGAATGAAAATGCAAGTAGATAGAAAAAAAAGTCAATGATGCTCCTCTTCGAGTGGTTGCAGATGGGTAGAGACCTGCAAATGTGAGGATATCTGTGGAGGGCTCTACAGATGTGTATCCCACTAGGCGTGTTTATGTCCACTGCACTAGAGACTCTCTTCCCAAGCACTACCTGTGGGGATGGCACGCATCCTATCTCTTCTCATGGCTCTTTCTGAGTCTGTATTAGAGCCAGGCCACCCTTATTCCCTGTCATTTCATTCTTACCTTCAACTTTCTTAGCAAAGTATGATATCCCCATCTTTTTGGAAGCAGTGTCTAAATTACAGGATGAAAAAGGGATAATTTTTAATAATAATGAAAAATATGGAACTGTTCAATAAGTATTTCTGTTCTTTATTTGGTCAAAGAAAGATGGGACTGTCTCACCATATGGTGGTAACACTCTTTCCAGTCCAGTTGTGTGTCTGGAGGATGTTAAATAGAAGCTACTCAAGTCAGTCATTTTTAAATCAGTGTGTTCAGATAACTTGCATCAAAGAGTTTTAAAAGAGCTGGCTTAACAGATCACTAGACTGTTAAAGTTACTTTTCAGTTAGTGTTGAAGCACTAGAAAACAGCCAGGACTCTGGATGAAAGTTAATGGTGTGCCAATTTTTAAAAAGGGCAAACAGAATGACCTAAGTAATTATAAGCCAGTCATGCAAATCATCCCACTAGGTTTCAGTAATACCAATTAGATGAAATTTATGCTCATAATTGAGCGATTTCAGTTCTTGTTGTTTGTTATCTAGGCTCTTAATATTGATATATAGGTAATTAAAGAATTTATTCTCATGTCCATTGATTCCTTCACTAATTTTGTTCTGCACATCTGGATTTTGTACTGAGCGTGCATAATGACTCTTTTTTTAATATCCTATTTTGCTGTTAGTTAACCTCCTCCTGACTAATCTATCCAGCTTGCCCCCAAGAAGATTGGTTCCTCATACTTCTGAAGTAGAATTCATGCAAGCTATATAGCTCCCTCTCCTGATAGATTCAGTGTTATGTTCTCTGGAGTGGTGGATGAATTTGGAGAGTGTTGCCTTCTCTCACTCTGCCAGCAGTGACATTTATAACAGATGCCTGAGAAATAGGCCGTGGAACTCAACTTGAAGAGTTATGAGTTCGAGCGCTCTGTTCAGAATAGAAGTGAAATCTCCATTTAAATGTCTAGAGCTTACTGAGCCTTCCTTCCTCCTATCAAGGGTAGTTTTTTCCAGTGTCGACCAGCAACATGATTGCAGCATACTGTTCAAATGGATAGAAAGGAGCTCACTCAAATCAACTGTCAAGAAGCAATAAACTTTTTGGGAGTTTTGTGTCACAGACACTTCACTTCTGTACCTGTGCACTTACCCGGTTAGCTAGCCAACTTACTCAACAGGAGAGTCTCCCACAAGCACATGTAGCCTCTCAAGAGTAGTATGCTGAAATCCATTTTTCAGGTGCGGAACATCGCTTCAGTCCACTTGTCCATTGTGCAAGATACCAAAAAATGTCACCAGTTTTGTTCTTAGCCATAGTCAAGGCTCACTTACTGATGCCTTCATATTGGAATCTAAACTATCTCATATATGTTTCCCCATATGCTTCTCTTCCCCCAAGTCAATGACAAACTGAAGCAAGACCATGCCATATTAATTTACACAGCTTTGATCTGACTGAGACAGTGCTGGTTATTGGATTTTCTCAGTCTCTCTATTTAATCTGTTTGCCCTTGGCCTCTCCTTTGGGACCTATTGCCCCAGCAGCAAGTTTGAGTACTATGTCTAGACTTGCAGTCTCCACCTCAGCTTTGGCTGAGAAATGGTTAGATCAAGAGGAAAGGATGTGTTCCTTAGTGGCTCAACAGATTCTGCTCAAGGCTAGGAAGTAATCAACAAGCCCCGCTTACTGGACCAGGTGGAAAAGGTCTTCTGTTTGGTTTGCTAATTGTGGAATATAACCTTCAGAAACAATCCTCAGACCTCTCTGTGACTTCTCAGAGAGTGCACCTTGCAGGGATCTCTACTATTCACCATCTAGTCCAGGGATGCTCAAGATTTTCAATGCTGTGATTGCTGGAAAGCTTAAGGGAGTGGCCCATCTCTTCACACCTATTAAGGACAGGGTACCCCTTAGAGCCTCAAGACTCTTAGCTCTTATGGGTCTGCAGTGTAAGCTCATAGTTATGTGTTCTTTGCTTCACTTAATCCAAAAAGTCACCTTCCTTATAT
Organism: Podocnemis expansa; assembly: GCA_007922195.1. Classification (NCBI taxonomy): domain Eukaryota; kingdom Metazoa; phylum Chordata; order Testudines; family Podocnemididae; genus Podocnemis; species Podocnemis expansa. The sequence continues at coordinate 18,301,622 of ML681984.1, read as the reverse complement.
CTGGTACTTCGAATAGTGCTTTATAAATAAATTGCCCACTCAAGTGAGTGAAGAAAGTAAATATGTTTAGTTCGTTTTAAAGCTACATTTAAAACTTGGGAGTTCCTGTCTTCCAGTTCTATGCTGGACTACTTATCTAGTTAATTACCGTATGTCCCCCATCAATGTACTAGCTGCTTCCCTTGTAACCACTAATACGTTATGTCACAGCTCTTCTGTGCGATAAGGAAGTATTTCCCTAATTCACTGTTTCCCAATCAGTGTGCCATGGCACATAGGTGTGCCGTCAGGCCTCAGTAGGTATGCCAAAGAATTTTTTGAAAAACTGCTCAAAGAGCTTTGGATTGGCTCATTGGTCCATGAACATTCGTGAGTTAATTTGGAAACTATATGGTGGTGTGCCTCTAGCTAATTAAAAGGGAGCAAAGTGTGCCACGGCAGAGAAAATGTTGGGAACCACACCTAATTTACAGATGAGAAACTGAGACACAAATGGTAAATTTTCAAAGGGACAGAAGTGTCCTGTCCAGAGTCACACAACATATCTGTAGCTGAGCTGGGAATTGAACCAAGGTAGCCAGAGTTTCAGTCTGGTGCCCTTCCTACTAGACAACCTCCAGGTGTATAGCACTCACTCTCACCCTGGTTTAATAATGAGTTTTAAGATGTGTTATATATCATATGGTGTTAGGAGATCTAGATGTTTTATGAAAGTAGAAACAAGAAAGGAGTTATTCAGAAACAGATTTACTAAGAAACTGGTTACATCATTCGTTCATGCAGAAATTAATGTTCAATACCTTGACCCACAACAAATTCACATTTTGTCATTCTTAATGGTTATCTTTATCACTGGTGTGGTTATTTTAGCTCTCAACTTCATGTGCGTTTTTCTGGGAACTCAGACTTGGGCATACACATTTCTGTTACTGAAGGGGATCCATTTTGTCAGATAAGTTGGGTTTCATTTGGATAAGATTCTTATATGAATTCACATTCTAAGGTTCCATTTTCCCATAACTTTTTTTTACCTCTCCTCTTACGATTTTCTCAGCATTTGACTGCGATGCCATGAAACAGCTTCATCTGATTTCCAGACAAACTGTTTTTTCTAAAGTGTCTGACTGTGTGAAAGTGAAATTTTCACACCACAAATGTGTGTGGGATGTACATTGTCGTTAGCTATTCGATGGTTTTATTTTTGGAGTGCCATAAATGTACAAAAAATCAAACTGAGTGATGGCCTGGCATGCTCTCAGTAAATAAGTTTTTATGATTGGGCTGAACTAAAAACTTCCTGTGATGTTTGAGCTTGATTTAATTATTTTATACTGTACTTTTCCTGCATATCCTTTGACTTGGGTGTTCATGGTCATCTCTTTCTGAAGGCAGGGGGTCTAGAGGGAGTTGCGGGGGAGGGTTGCAAAGTGTGCAGACAGTGGAGTAGCTAGCATCTTTATCATGAATATATCATAGAAATGAATCCCTGTGTTTCTTCCTAAGTTGATTCTAGACAGCAGAGTAAAATGCTGATGAAATGTAGATTTTTTTTTTTTTCAGATGTTTCCAACGTACTTCTGTTCTGGGGTGATGTTTGTGAGCAACTCTCCGGAGTAGATGAAAACCTGATGGCTTTTGTCATGCTGCTTTTGTCACTCATCTCCTTGCTATCAAGATAGAAAAGGAGAATAAAGGAAAAAACAGAATGGGGAGGGGATGGCGCAGACAGGATGGAAGATTGCTTTCCATCTTGCCTGCTGATTAAATAGCAGCAAGAGGTATTCAAAAGAAGTGATGTATGGAGAATGTTCAGGTGGAAAAGTCACCTAGCAATTGGGGTGACATGCATTCACTGAACAAGCAGAAACTCCTAAGGAGGTTGTTAAAGCTCTTGCAACGAGATTAAGAATAATTTTGACCTGCCTTCAGAATTTCTTAGGAGAGTTGTAGCAACAGAGCCACCAGAATAACAAGAATCTTGTGGTTATGACAGAGCCAAAATAGTAATAATCCTCTATTTTGGTTTTGCTGAATTGGCAATCAGGAAATTACTGTATCAAACTCTGCCCCCTCTTCTACTCTGCCCTGGGTATGCATCTGTGCTGGTAGCCTACCTGCACCTGTTTCTGTTTGGGTCAGACGTAGACATCCTCACCCTTTTGCTTATACAAATCCAACACATTGACCAAAAAAAAAAAAAAAAAAAAACCAAACCAGAAAACCAAACAGCAGCAATAAGTGCACATACTGGAGTTCTGAGATCATCTATATAAAACATTACAGAAGAGAACAGATACAAACGAACAGAAGAAAACAGATGGTAGCCATGAGACAATTGAACAGCAAGAGTGAAACAAAACAACAACAAAAAACCCCTGCCCCCTTCCCTCAAGGTACCAAAATTCTGGTGGCTCTAATCCCCCTGGCGGCATGCACAAAGCTGCAATTCATTAGCATGATGGGACATGCTGGTCAATGGCTACATAGTCTGGACCTCCAGCCTGGGACAGGGCTTGAGTTTAATGTACTCCTGACTGGAGGAAAAGCGTCTTGCACCTCCTTATCTTCTGTACAAATAAGAGCAGCCCCAAGACTGCTCTAACCTGTGCTTGAGGCTGCTTTGATTCCTGCCAGCCTCTAGGATTGTGGAGAAGCAGAAATGAAATGGAGAGCTACCTGAGCCTCACACTTAAGTATACAGAGTAATGCTCTGCCACATATGGGTATCTGACCCCATATTATAAAATCAAATATATATTAAAGAAGTTCATTAACATATTGATTCAAGTTAGCAGAACAGATTTCATCACCCTCTCACCTTCTCATTCCCAGGTTTTTTGGTAAAAGAGCTCAGTGGGACTGCAGAGGGGCTTCAAACCTGGATGAATTACATCAGCTGTTAAGTAACATGATGATCAGGCGCCTGAAAAATGAAGTTCTAACCCAGTTGCCTCCAAAAATTAGACAACGTATTCCATTTGATCTCCCAAAAGCTGCTGCTAAGGTGAAATTATTCTTATTTAATGTTTTTAAGTATCTAGCAAACTTGTCGTTGGCAGTAAATAGCATCTCATAACCGTGTTTACTATTATTGTTCATCTTATTTATTTTTAAATATATGTGTTTATAAAGAACATGAACTTGTTTTTAAGTGTGTGTTTATTTTGCACGTGCGCGCGCGCACACACACACAGACACACACAAATAAAACAGTCAGGAATATATCATCAGTATGAGTTTGAAGTGGCCACATTACCAATGGGTGGTAAAGCCATAAGTGCACTATGAAACTTGCCCAAAAGAGCCATATGTAACAACTACTATGTAGTCTGTCTCATAAAGTAACCACATCAGAATTTATTAATATTTCAAATATTTTGTTGGTACCTTGTGATAAAATACACTTGCATACATGCCTCATTTGCATGGGACTCAATCCAGCTTCATTGAAGTCATTGGCAAAATGTCCGTTATCTAAAGTGGTACAGGACCAGACTCATAGTGAAGGGTTTTCCTTCCACAAAAATTCTTTCTTTTGTAAGCAGAATTTTACCAATATTAGACAAAAAAGTCCTATCCCCTTTACCCTCAAAATGCCTGGTAGATGTGGAGGATGAGAACACTAGAAGGCTGTATCTTCACTCCCTAAAGAACAGGGAAGAAGACAACCTGTTCTCTTCCTAGTGAGAATACTTGCAGCAAGACCTTGAGCCAAGGGTTTTTACACATCCTTTCCTCAAAGGAGGAGGTGGTAAGAATATCTGGTACCAGTAGGGTAACAAATACTGCGTTCCAAAACAATACTTGAACTTCAGTGTTAATATTCATTATATATATATACTTGAACTCTAATGTATTATATTCATTATAAAAAATATTATCTTCACTACCAGAGGAGTATATTGGAGAATGTATTGAAAAAACTGCAGTTAAAGGTACTGTGACAGAGTCAGGTTGGAGAGATACAGGAGAGTATATGGGACAAGAGATATGTCAGCCCTAGACTTACCAAGGCCTTATTCCCAGGATACTGAAGCAGATCTCTATATCAGGCAGCTGGGATAGATTGCAGCACCTGAGCCAGGCAGAACAGAGGAATCTGAGTACAACAGCTGGACCAGGAGCTGATTGCAGCACCTGAGCCAATCAGGTTGCTCAGCCAGGCCTGATAAGAAGTGGCCCAGAGGCAGTCAAGGGGCATTTGAAGCATGGCAGGAGCACAGAAGAGGAGGTAGCAGAACAGAACAGGGGCTGGAGGAATTGACCCCCGACTGAGATCTCCCGGAGAAGGCCCAGCACTCTGGGGTAGTGAGGCCAAAAGGCCTTGGGGCCCAAGGTCCGCCACTGGGACTGGGACCTTGGGGACTACACTGCACAGGGAGTTTGGAAGAGGGGAGGTGGTGCTCCAGGTGATCTGCAAACTCTAGAAGCATGCAACTGACAGGGCCCTAGATGCCGCTTGGTCACAGTACATTTGTATTAATTTGAAGTGTCTCTTATACCCTCCCTGAACAAAATTGTCATTTATTTGCACACACTGGTTGATTTTAACACTCATTCTCTCTCTCCTATGTGTTGCCAGATAAGTTACTTTACAAAAACTGAATCACCACTCAATACAGGAAATTTAATCTGCTTATTTGGAGTGACTGCAAGACTTAAAAGTACAGTGAAGCAGTTAGTTGCAGTGTTTATTGGGTAGCTCGCTGGAGTAAATTTCTTATACAGTTTGTCCAGACTGGTGTTTTTATATTCATCAGCAAGAATTAGTCTTTTTCAGAAGTCTCACATTTTAAACATAATCAAATAGTTTCATCTAAAATGATACACTTCAGTAATTTGCCTATTATCTGAGCATCTAGGCGCACCTCCAGATTTAATAATGCAACTAGAGATGTCAGTATAATCTCTATGATCCTTTCTGCTAATTTTTCTCCAGCCTTAATATATAACCCTTGAAAGGATTTGATTTTACAGGGCGATCCATCAACTGGATTTTCTGTTAACTTCATGGACATTGTGGAACCAGAAGAGAATGGCACAGCACAGCCAGTTTAATGGGTTCCAGAAGACTGAATGAGTCAAAAGAGCTTTCAAAATGAGGGAAAGGGTCTCACAGAATATCTACACAGCAAAGAAAACCCATACCAGCTGACTTAGCTTGCACGTTTCTGGCTGTGGGGCTGTTCCTGTGTAGGTTTCTGGACTCGTGCTGCAGCCTGGGCTTCAGGAACCTGTGGGATGGGAGAGTCCCAGTGTTCTGATTCCAGCACAAGACCAGAAGTCTACGCAACAGTGAGACAGTCCTGCACCACAAATCCCAAAAGCCCAGGTTGGCTGGTATGGACTAGCGATGGGCTTTTCTCTCTGTGTAGGCATGTACAGATTCTGGCAATAGTGCCTTAGGGACATACAGGTCTGATTGCGATGCTGAAAGCTATGTTGTTGGAAGGAGATCTTTTTTGCATATAGAATTCAATTTAAATTATGTTGCTATTTGTTTGCATGTAATTGTCATGTAAATTTTAACTACAATTATTTTTAATCCAACCAACTGATACACATTTTTCCTCATTTGAAGTGAATGAGAGGTTGAGGACTGCATATCCAGGAAGGGTAGTTATGTTGTTCAAAGCTAGGGATAAGAGACTGGACTATGATCTCTAATTGAAGGGAGCCAGGCTACCAGGAGTTAAACTAATTTTATCTCAAACTCATTTGGGCTGTGTCTGAGACAGTCTGGAATTTAGAAGAAAATAATGAGGTATTGTATTGTGTGTGTGTGTGAATTCTTCATTGTTCCTAATAGCATCTAGATTTTGATTTTATTTTTTATCACAGTAACATCAAAGATAGTAAATATTTTCTCTCTCTTTAGGGAGGCACTATAAAAAAAAAATCTTTTAGACCAACTCTGGTCTAGTCACCATTGCTTTATAGCTATATTCCATTTTACACATTTGCTTAATTTACTTACTTGTTTTTTTTTAAAAAAGACTTTCTTCCACTGTCAATTTCAAGTTTAAGTTCCATCCCGTTATTGTCCTTCCACAAGTCCATCCCCCAGTCCTTTCTTACACACAGTTGACTTGAGTCATTCCCTCCCATAAGACAATCCTTTCCCCATTTCAGTTTGCAGTTTGTTCCTGTTGTATGATTGGGAGGAAGAGTTCTGGGGAATGAGTGTCTGATGGCCTCAGATGCCTACCTCTAATTAAGTCTTGCAAGTCTCTCTGTCTCTGTTCACGCTGGCTCACATCTGGATGCTAAAAGGGGTGAGATTGCATACTGTTTCCCTACAAAAATCTAACTTGCAGATTAGGAGGAGGAGATCTGGGATAAGAGCCTAACTTGTGTTTTCAGGTTCTCAGATCTTGTGGCAAGAGTACCAAATAATCAGTTATATCTGTTGCGAATTTAAGAACACATGAAAATTTGCATAAATGGTATTGGATAAATTAAGTAGAATTAATGTTTTTGTTTAATTTTCTGTATCAAAGAAAAATATTGTGAAGAACTGATACATGAATGTATTTTTTTTTATTTAAGTTTCCTCAGGTTATCTTGGCTGACAAAAACTAAATTTTGCTATTAATGTTCTTTGTTACATTATTTTATTTTCGTGATGCCCCACTTTCATACATAATAATATATATTTGTTTGCTTGTTCTATAATTTTCCTTTAGAAGGTGCTTAGTCTTTGATTTATGATAATGGAGTGAGCTTTATTTTCACCCCCCACTTGACACAAGTTTTTATTATTGTAGGGACAGGTGATTGACCTACCTCTGCACTGATGTTTTTCTATGGAAAAAAGCTAGCATCTTTGGAAATCTCCTTCCTTGCCTTTCCTCTTGGTGGTAGAGGTAGCACATGATTCACAGAAGCATTAATTGTGCCTGCATTTATACTGTGCCTCTAAACACTGTTCTTCCTTCCCTCTCAGGAATTGAATGCTAGCTTTGAAGAGTGGGAGAAATTAATGAGGGCTCCAAATTCAGACGTCACTGAAAGCCACTTTGTTCAAGTCATGGGTCTGATTACACGCATGTATAAACAAACTGCCATTGCCAAGGTAAGGAAATATTTTTATAGTTTTATATATGAAACATTTATTCAATAATATGTTTTAATTGTGTGTCCTACTATTTCTATATTGTATGCTTCCAGTATATAATTACTTAACCAAGGGGCTCTGGTTCTTCAAGCATCTTCACAGGATTGGGACCATTGAGTGATATTCAGTCCCCTGACTTGCCACAATTTTATTAGAGGTGGCTGTCTAGTTGTGTGAAATGATGTGGGGTTTTTTTGTTTTGTTTTGTTTTTTGAAGGTCTGTAGTATCTCTAGTATAATGAGCACAAGCTAAACTCTTCAGCAAACTAGTAAATTGGCAAAGCACCTTTGCCTGGTTTCATTGATTTCATAATTCCAGACAACACTGTCAGATGTTTAGCAAGATGAGGCTCAAGTACTTGAACTTCCAGTCTGACATTCTGTGTTGAATGTCTGATCTAATCTTAGATGCCAACAATAAAACATGTTCCTTTTCCTCCCTTGGGAGTCAGTTTCACTGCCAATTTGCTCTCACTACTGGTTTTTTCCCTAATATGATGTCTACATTAGGCTGTTCCTCCTAGTGCTAAAATCTTTTGAGAATTTAAATAATTTCTCTCCTTTACTTATGTTTGTCCTGGAACTCAGAGCCCTCAAGCTAATTAACGTGGCCTCCCTAACTTTCTTCAAAACTCTACAGATCTTGACTTGACAGCACTTCCTCAGTGCGTTCCATAAATGGACAAGGAGGCTCATGCTCATCACCACTATTCCTGAAAATCATCAAGCTCTGAACATATCCTAGTAGTATAGGATACACAGATGGCTCTTCACCTGGCATTTAACAACAACAACCTGGTTAACTTCCTGACCAGATAGTTGGCCCCCACTCACAAGTAGTTGTTTGGGGACCCTGGTGATAGATTTTTTTTTTTTTGTCATCATTATCAACATCAAGTGTCAGAACTTTTATTCCAGATGGGCATGAGTCTGAAGTTGTTACTGGATCCCTTCCTTCTGCAGTGGCTCCAAGACCTCTTGTATGCCTTTCCACCAGTCCCCACAGTAATTTCTGAAGTCAAAGCTATGATCTTTCTGGCCGAGGTAGTGTTGACTCACAGACATACTAAACATGTCCCTCTTTCTCTGATATAGCTCCCAGACTGCCTGGACCTGATTTCATAATACCATATCCAGACTCAAAATCACTGGACCTCAGAGCATGGTTATTGGCTCATTAAATACCATAGGCCCAGTCTGCTTCCTATGGTGCAAGAAATCCTAGTACAGAACAGGAAAGAATTCACCAGAATAACATATCAATTTGAATAGAAGAGGTTCATTATATGGACAGCCAGTCAAGGTCTTGAACATGTCCAGGACTCAGCATCACAGATCATTAACAATTATTATACATGAAAAGGATATCCTGTTGTTCACCTCTAGTAAGAGCTACGTTATAGCAATCTCAGCTTAGCATCTGCCTAGATCATCAGGCTCAGCCTTTTCTCACTCCACAGTATCAGTGTTTCTTAAAGAGTTGTTTTCCACTCTTCAGAGAACCTACTCCTACCTGGAACCACAGTCTAGTCTTCTAAAACTCATGGAGTCTGTGTTCAAACTTTTATTGAACTACATCACTGTGAAGGTCTTCCTAGTGGCTAATACTTTAGCCAAGAGAGTAAGTGTTAGGCAATTATGGCCAAGCCTATCACAGTGTGCATAACTCATTGCCAGACTGGCACCTCCTCCTGTTTACCATGGGGCTTAGCTCAAGCCCAGTGCCCCCTGTCTGCAGATTACACACCATTGCTGCATTTCTGCAGTCTGTCTGCAGCCCCTCTTGCAGCCTCAGGAGCCGCAGTGTCTTTTTCATGGCTCAGCCCTCCAGCCAGGACATTGTGTATGTCTCCCCATTCTTGGGGAGTTTAGTTCCTAGTCAAGCCACTTCCCAAGGTGTGGGGGGGAGGTTTGGAACCTGGGTACGATCAGTACTCTGGGTTCCAGCCAAAGGATGCTGTAGTTAGCAGTCTCCTGCTTATGCCTTCAATTCCTTTCACTACTGCTATGTCTCCCTAGGCAACTTCCCTCTGTTCCAGGGCCTTCTTTGCCCTTCCTCTGGCCCTTCAGCCATCCAGGAGCTCTTCTCCTCCCACCAGTCTCTAGCAGCACTGCTCTGTCCATGGTGCTGCACATTTGCAGCCTTTTCCAGGCACAGTCTCTCCTCCTCAAGCTTCAGGTAGCTCTTAATTCTGCTCTGCTATATGGCTCTACTTCTATGGGCCTGCTCGGCCCAGATTGACTGTTCCTCACAACCTTTTTCCTATTGGCTGCTTTTCACACAGACTCCCTAATGCTCTATTATCCCTTTATTGGCCAGCATGGAGTCTGCACCCCATCACACCTCCCTATACAAAATTTGAAAAGGACAAGGTGGTGCTAAAACCTCACTCAAAGTTGATTCCGAAGGTGGTCTTAAAATTTCATCTGAAACAGTCAACTGCCTCTTTTCTTTCCAGTGCTTGGCACCATAAGAATATAAATTAAACACATCAGATTTATTCAAGAGTCTTGTTTTATTATATTGATAGGACCAGATTGTTCAGACTGTTGAAGGATCTGACCCATTAAAGCGTGCCTAGAGGCCCAAAGCATGAAACAATGCTTAGATTCTGCTCAAAAGCCAAGAGTACGTGGTATCCAGTGGGTGAGCCCTTGCACAGTAAGCTCATGAGGGTTGTAATGGAATGCCAAGCTTTTTTCAGAAGCTATCTGATCATCTTATGCCAGGTTGTTATTTGTGGATTGTTTTAGCTGAAGCAAGGCAAGGCTTTCTTTTCTTCCCTTTTCAAAAACAAACTGTTCTTACATTTAACTTAATCACCTTCTTGATAACATGCTTCTTGTGAATGTGGGAATAGGGCAGATTTTTTCCCTAGACTCATCTTCTTAGGGTAAGACTCTAAAATGAACTAACAGCATTATATTAGATAGGAAGGAATCTGACCTTTTGTGGCAGGTATATTGGGAAAACTCTGGATGGTGCTTGGGAGTCATCCTGCCTGTCAAAGTAAATGAGGAAGAGGAACTCTACACTAACTAAGCTCCAGAGGGGTTTGCTGTGTTAGTCTATTCCAGCAAAACAAAAAAGAAATCCCATGGCACTTTTAAAGAACAACACATTTATTTATCACATAAGCTTTTGTGGGTACAATCCTGCTTCAACAGATGCATGAACTGGAAAATTTAGTATGTACCAGCAGTGCCCCTCTGCTATATACATTGGCTAAACTGGACTGTCTCTGCATAAAAGAATAAAAGAACACAAATCACATCTCAAAAATGATAACATCATACAACCAATAGGGGAACACTTCAGTCCACCTGGGACGTTCTATAAAAACATATTAGTTATAGTACTTCAGCAAAAACACCAAAAAAACAGAATACTAAATGAAATTGCAAGGCTGGAATTCATATGCAAACTAGATACCTTTACACTAGGTTTGCATAGGGATTTGGGGTGGTTAACTCATTATAAAAGTTGATTTCTCCTCTATTATCATTCTTGCCTTCTTAGCTCTTGCTTCTCTCTTCCACATATTTTGAATCAAAACAGCTTGTTTACTTTGCTGACTATCCCTCTGGACCTGCTGAAATTGACTTTATAACCCACTCATCTCTGAATGTGCTTATTACACTATCCATTTCATGCATCTGATAAAGTGGAATGGTGCCCACAAAAGTTTATGCGATAAATAAATGTGGTGTTCTTTAAAAGTGCCACAGGACTATTTTTTATTTTTTTAACTGACTGAGCTGTTTCAACTGAGACACAAAATAAATTAGCAAGAGGAAAATAATTTGCCTTCTTACTGTGCCAAGGGAAGGTTACGTACTGTACTTCACATTCCTTTATGCTTCTGTCTCTCCTGAATTATTTAAAAAGTAAGAATTGCTTGTCACAAAAAAAATTTTTTTTAGGTTACTTTGCATATTTGGTAGACTCTTTTAAAAGCCACATTCCTTTGGGAGAAAGGTGATTAGCAAAACTACAGTGAGGAAATTTATGGACATGTTAAACTACTGTCAAAAGCAAAACAAACAAGGAGTCTGGTGGCACTTTTAAAGACTAACAAATTTATTTATCAGATGAGCTTTCATGTTTGAAATTTCCACTTTGTCAGATGCCTGAAGCCATCTGTAATAGTCTGACAAAGTGGGATTGTCTCCCAGAAAAGCTCATGTAATAAATAAATTTGTTAGTCTTTGAAATTACCACCAGACTCGTTTGTTTTGCTGAACTAGATGAACACGGCTGCCCCTTTGGAACTTGTCAAAAGCAGTATCTTTGTACCTTTGCCAAAGGTAGCAAGAATGCAATTAAGTATTACAGTGATTGTAAAGTAAGTTTATTTGTGACACTCTCAAAAACAGTGTAGGAATTTGTTAAAAAGCTATAGCATAATAGATATGCTGCTTAGGCCAAAAGGAACCATATTAAAAAGTCTCTGAACATTTATCTTTAGAAAAACTTAAGATCCACTTGCAAAATATTTGAAAACTTTCATAACACTGTAAAATTTTTGCATCACCCTGGCTATTTATAAAAATTATATTTATAGGGTTTTTTTGTTGTTGGGAGGAAAAAAATAACCTTCGTAATTGATGTTGCTTATAGTAACAGCATTTGGACTTCTGTTGCTCATGGAAACTAAATATCTGAAAGAAGCTTTCAGAATGGATTAACTAATTAAGTCCATTGACTTTTTAAATACATTCGGGTAGGGGACACTTATCTAGGATCTCAAGAAAAGCCCAATTAGAATATTTCCATAGAAAGCTGCATTTGGTTCCTTGTGTCTTAAGAAATATAAATAATAAATAATCTATTGGAAATGACGTTTATTAGTCAAATCACTTTTTTCCTGAGTAACTTTATTGTTGCCTGTCTTTAGTTCAGTATCTGAATCTGCAAGCTGCTGAGTTCAGCGAGAGTTGAGATTTGCACTTTTACTACACCAAGCTTTCCCCTTAAAATAATCTTCTTGAGCCTTTAGTCCTTCAATTGACTCCCTATTCTGAACGGCATCAGATGCATTCCCTCCAAACAATCTGCAAAGCCACTACTTCATCCTTCAAACTCCTTAGACCCAAAACAAACTGTCTACATCTACAACACACAGTTAGTCTTGTCACTCCAAAACATGCTTGTATTACAGTTTCCCTAAATTCCCTTCTAATCTTCCCTTTCTCTTGTCATTTGTTTTATGAGCTGCATCTTGTCTTAAATTAAGATTGTCAAATTTCTGGGACAGGAAGGGTCTTAATATATGTTGATGTAGTGCAGGAGCCAGCAACCTTTGCTGACCCCTGTGCTGGCCCTTCCTTCTCGACTGTCAGCCAGTGCCAGTGGCTCCCTCCACAGAAATAAAGGTGGCGGCTGCCTGAAAATTTAGTGGCAGCCATGGCTGGAGGTTGGGTGGCGGGGGGGTGCTTCCCTGGCATAACACTGAAAGGAACCACTCATGGAAAGAAGCTGCTTGCAGTGGGCTTGGCAGCATGCCTAGGGACAGGGGTCCCCAGGGATGCCATGGAAAGGAGCTGCCTGGAGCAGCTTCTCTTGGGGGGTCCCCAGGCATGCTGAGGAAAGAAGCTACCCAGAGTGACTCCTTGGCAGCTACACATCATGGAGAAAAGTCATTCCAGGCACCTTTCCGCATCATGCCTGGAACATGGGCATGGTGGGGACCCTCCATGCCCCAGCTGCCCCTGAAAGAAGCTGTCCAGAATGGCTTTCAGTGGCAGGAGCAGCCATTTCTGTGGCATTGCAGAGGGTGCCACGTGCCACTCTGAATGGGCTCTCATGCCACTGTTGGGAGATGTAGCTTATCCCTGATGTAGTGCTTAGCACAATGGGACCCCAACCTGTCTGAGGCTTCTAGTTATTACTGTAATATGTGTAATTTATAAATAACTAATGCTTTGTATAAGTGTGAAAGACTAAAGTTTGATGGAGAAAATGTTGCAACTTTTCTGTTATGGTATTTTTCACTCCTAAAAGAGCCATTTAATTAGATATTTATTTCTTTATAGTAATGATATTAAGGTGAAATATTATAGCTTTCTTAATTAAATATTTAACTAGAATAATTTTTTGTTAATTCTATATCCATACTAATATCATATTAATCATTTTAAAAGGACACTAATTTACTAACATTTTAAAATATTTTGCAAGCCTACCATGAAAAGAAATGAGGAAAAGTTAAATAAATTATTCTTTCAATTTTAATCTATACTATTAGGAACACAGGTAAATTTTTAGTAAATTTTCTTTTGTTTGTGTCCCTTGAAATATCTCTAGGACAGAAATCAATTAATATTCATTAGATTGTCAACCTATTAAGAAATCATTCTTAGTGGTTATCTTTTTAGTAGATGATTGTTTAAAATTGCATTTTAATCCTCAAAAGTCACCAGAGAAACTTGTAAAGAAGCAGAGGATCATTAAGAACATGAAGACAGTAGCTTGAAAAACTTTTCCCTGTTAGAATATGACTCGTATGATTTTAATAAAAGTTAATTTTCTGTCCACCTAATAAAATCTACATCACAGAAGGTGGTAAAGCAGAAGCCATCGCTGTCTGATTTTTTGTATAATCTGTATAACTAATACAGTTTCACCATTTCTTGTGCTCTAGGCAGGAGCAGTAAAAGACTATATCAAAATGATGCTTGAGAATGACAAACTTAAGTTTCTGGTTTTTGCGCACCACTTAAGCATGCTCCAAGCTTGTACAGAGGCAGCCATAGAAAACAAGGTAATCTTCAATGTTCTTTGTAGTGTTTAAAAATAACATCTTCCAAAGTGTATAATATTTGGTTGCAGTCCTACAAACACTTAGGAACTTGCATAGGCCTTTGAGTTTACAGTTACTCATGTGCGTGTTTGTTGGCTCAGAGTCACAGTCAGTATTGAAAGGATCTCACTTGGCTATAATAGTTTTGGGAAACAATGTCAGCTCTTGTGCCTGGAACAGTAAATGCCAGATCCCTTGCATTATACTGTTATAGAGTAAGTCCTTTAGGTAATTTCTAAAAAATAATGTACTGTTTCAGGCTACTATTACAGTAACAAATGGTGGTTAGAATTAGAGATTATTAATAAATAATCCTCACAGTGAGATAATGTGCTATTCTTCTGTAACACCTTCCATTTTAAGATTCAACATCACTTTACAAGTACTAAGGAATGAGTTAAGCCTTACAGAAATCCTGTGTGGGGGGTGGCAATGATTCTTGTTTGAGTGCTTGCTCATGTCAATTTTAAGTAGATGCATGCATAGTTGCCAGGTTTTCCCCTTTTGACACCCCGGGGTCATCTTTAGTGCCCTCTGGCATCATTTGAAGGCCCTGCTCTTCAGCTCTTTCTGAATGGTCCCTGGAACCTCTTCTCCTGCTCTGCAAACTCTTCATTAATTTTTTTTCTTATAAATAGTTAAATAAATAGTCTTTCTTGTTAATAGTTAAGGAACACGCACATTTTATCATCAGTGGGCCCATCTAGAGTTGATTTGTCATTTATAAAGACCATGCACGACAACACAGTCACTATGGCAGACTACAGCCTATTTGCCTCACATGGGTAAGAGAGTGGAGAGAAAGTACTGCGTGCCCTTCAAAGACTCTGAGTATTTTGCCAAGTTCCGAAGGGGCAGTTGTGTTAGTCTAGTTCAGTAAAACAAACAAACAAGGAGTCCTGCGGCACTACAAATTTGTCTAATGCATGAGCTTTCGTGGGAGAAAATCCCACTTTATCAGATGCTTTGAAGATGGAGGAAGTTACAGAATGAGAGGAAATAAATGCAGGGAGTGTAAGTCATGGGAACAGGTCACCATGTAACAGCAAATCAGAGCAGTTGTAAAGATTCAAACAGTGGGGAATAGTACATAGAGGAAGATGGGATCAAATCACCTATTGTAATGAGAGAAAAAGCCAAAGCCTTGACGCAATGCAATTAAATTTGCAAATAAATTCAAACACAGCTGCTTCTCTTTGAAGCCTTGGTCTAGTATTCATCTGTTTGAGCATCACAGTTAGTTAATTGGCAATGGAGTGATCAGGAAGATCAAAATACTGATCCACTGATTTTAGAATATTGTGATTTCTAATGTCAGATTTGTGCCCACTGATTCTTTTGCACAAAGACTGTTCTGTTTGTCCAATATATAAAGCAGAGGGGCATTTCTGGCACAAGATGGTATAAATCACATTGATGGATGAGCAGTTGAATGAGCCTTTGATGGAGTAGCTGGTTTTATTAGGTCCCATAATAGTGTCTTTTGTGCAAATATGTGGGCAAAGTTGGCAGTGTGGTTTGTTGCAGGGATATGTGCCTGCTTTAATGGCTTTGTTGTTAGGTCTGTAGTCGCTGGTAAGTATCTACTAAAGGTTGGGGAGTTGTCTGTAAGCAAGGAGAGGTCTGTCTCCCAAGACTTGAGAAAGTGAGGGATTGTCTTGTAGAACAGGCTGTGCCTTGATGATGTGCTATAGAGGTCTGACTTGGAGGTTGATGATAGGTGATGACTAGTGGCATTCTGTTTGATTTCTTTCTTGGGCTTCTCATGTAGTAGTCGACGTCAGGGTACCCGCTTGTCTCTGTCAATCTGTTCCTTCAATTCTGCCATGAAACTCATGCAATAAATACATATATTAGTCTTTAAGTGCCACAGGACTCTTTGTTTGTTTTTATGAGTAGTTTCACACTCATGTTCTACCAGGATTCCTTGTAGTGGCAGCAGCTAATGAGGCAGGGTCATCAGAGCCCCACACCAAAGGCCAAAGACCTTAAGAAACTGGAGCTTTTTGGTAGAAAAGTGTACTTTACTTGGGGGGGGGGTGCAACTTTGCATTAGGGATCAGAAAGCTAACTTAAGCAGGTATGTTTTTAATGCCCAAACCTTCAAGACAATTGTCTGGTCCCAAACAAAACTTTTGAGGGTGCATTCAAAGACAGTGCATCAATCAAAGACTTAGATCTACCACCCCTTTTACTTTCTGAATGCCTCTCTCATTTCCACCATGCTTTGTCCTGGATCACATCAGACTGCTGGGTACCACACATGATGGCAGTGGATTACTCACTGCAGTTTTCTTCCCTCCCTCTCACCTAGCTCCCACTCTCCCCATTCCTCCTTAGGTAACCCTCTCATGAGCAACTTCTACTACAAGAGGTGTGATCTTTCCTAAGAATAAGAGCAGTGGAGGAGGTTTCTTAGGAGCTAATGGGCAACAGTTTTTATTCCCAATATTTCTTCATCTCAAAAGCCAAAGGTAGGGTCAGTCCCATCCTTGACCTGTGAAACCTCAGCAAATTCATAAAATAGCTGAGATTCTTCATGGTCTCTTTAGTCTCCATTATTCTGTTTCTGGATTTGTGGGATTAGTATGCTGCCCTTCATTTGAAGGATGCATACTTCCACATGGCCATCTTCTGAAGTCTTGTGAGCATCCTCTAATTCATGGTTAATCAGACCCATTACTAGTCCATGGTCCTACTTTTTGGTTTCTCTGTAGCCCCTGCGTATACACCAAGTGCATGGAAGTAGTCACTGCATTCCCGTAAAAAAAGAAGATACAAGTCTTTCCTTACCTCAACAACCGGCTAGTCAAGGGATGCACTAAGGCACAGGTGGAGGCAGATGTGAATCTGAGAAGGTCAGCATTCGACAGTGTCAGTCTTGGTCGAAGAGCAGAAGTCAACTCTTATCCCAGCTCAGAGAACAGAATTTACAGGGGGCAATGTTAAACTCTGTTCAGGCCAGGGTGTTTGTCCTGTTTTCTGTTCATTATGGCATCATAAAGGGCTTAAAGTGTTTCCCATTACCATGGCTCAAAATTGTCTGAAACTGTTGGGGCACATAGCAGCATGTACATATGTAGTTCAGCTTGTGAGAGAACCCCTTAGGCCACATCAGGTGTGACTAATCTGAATATATCTTCTGGCTTAGGACCACATAGACAGAGTAGTCTCACTTTGCCACTCAGTGATTGAGACTCCAGAATGGTGGCTCAGCCTGCACAGGGTCTGAGCAGGGGTACCTTTTTCCTCACCTTATTCCTTACTGTCCCTACTAACAGATGTCTTGGGAGTTCATTTAGGGGAGCTCTGGACCCAAGGTTTTTTGGTCTCTTGGAGAACTCTTGCTCCATATCAATGTAGGAGAACTGAGAGCAGTATGCTTGGCCTCTCAGACTTTCCAAGTCCATCTGGAAGGCAAATGTTTATGGGAATGACAGGCAATACAACAGCAATGTTTTTTAAATAAATAGATGATGTGGAGCACACTCCTCTCCCCTGTGCCAGGAAGGCCTCAGACTGTGGGACTTCTGCATTTCTCAGTTGATACATCTGGAGACATCCTACCTTCCTGGAGCTCACAATGAGTTAGCAAACAGCTGATCCTTTTTCAGTCACCAGTTGTCTGTTTGCCCAAATGTGGTGAACAACATTTTTCAATAGTGGGAAGTTCCCTGCATAGAGTATTTGCAACAAAGCTCAGCAGAAATTGCCTGCAGTTCTGCTCCTTCCAGAATCACAGCCCAGAGTCAGTAGCGGGCGGCAAGTTCCTAATCCTATGAATGGCTCAGCTATTTTACACATTCCTGCCTATCCCACTCGTTCACAAGGTTCTGCTGAAGATCAAGAAGGAAGGATCCTCTGTGATTCTGATAGACCCAGCCTGACTATATTAGCATGGCTTATCAGCCTTTCATTCAAGACCCACTCATTTGCCTTTAATTCCACACCTGATCATCCAGGACCACAGCAGCCTTCAGCACCCTAACATCAAGTCTCTTCACTCTGTGGTTTGGAAGCTCCAGGGCTGAAATCCCTGGAAGCAAGAAAACCTTCCACAAGAGCCACTTACCTATTTAAGTGGGAGAGATATCTGTTTGCTCAGCTCAGAAGATTGTCCGACCTATACTATCTTCATTAGCCTCTATTTTGGAATATTTGTATCATCTGAAATAAAAGGGTTTGTCAGTATCATGAATTAAAATCCACTTTGCCACAGTCTTAGCTTTTCACACAGGGGTTGCAGGCCATTCAGTCTTTGCTAACCCCATGGCCTGGCATTTCCTTAAGGTCCTAAACAGACTGTATTCTTGGGTACGTCAGCCTGTTGCCCATCCAGACCTTAACCTCTTGCTGTCAAGACTGATGGGATCACCATTTGAGCCACAGCACAGAATGAAGCACAAAGCCTACAAGGAGTGGAAGATGGGAGGGCTCACCAAAGAAAGTTACCTCTCAAAGGTCAAAACATGTAGAAAGAAAGTGAGAAAGGTGAAAAGTCAAGCAGAGCTGGACTTTGCAAAGGGAGTTAAACCAATAATAAAAAGTACTTAAGCCATATAAATAGGAAGAAAACAAAAAAGAAGTGGGACCACAAAAACTGAGGATGGAGTGTAGATCAAGGATAATTCAGGCATGGCCGAATATCTAAGTAAGTACTTTGAGTTTGTTTTTAATGAGGCTGATGATGTGCTTGGGGATAGAGGTAGGGCAGCTAATGGGAATGAGGACAGGGAAGTGGAAATCACCATATCGGAGGTAGAAGCCAAATTCGAGCTGCTTGACTGGACCAAATCGGGAGGCCCAGATAATCTCCACCTGAGGATATTAAAGGAACTGGCACAAGAAGTTCCAAGTCCATTAGCAAGGATTTTTAATGAATCTGGAAACTTCTGTGTTGTGTCATATGACTGAAATATTGCTAATATAGTCCCTACTTTCAAGAAAGGGAACAAAAATGATCCAGGTAAACCAGCGGCCTGTTAGTTTGACTGCAGTAGAATGCAAGGTCTTAGAGAAAATTTTGAAAAAGCAAGTACTTAAAGATATTGAGGATAATGGTAACTAAGATAAATTACAACATGGCTTTACAAAAGGTAGATCATACCAGACCAATCTAATATCCTTTTTTGAGAATATAAGATTTTTTTGGATAAAGGGAATGTGGCAGATCTGATTCACTTAGATTTGAGAAAGGCATTTGATACAGTTCCATATAGGGAATTATTAGTTAAGTTACAAAAGATGGAGAATATTATGAAAATAAAAACAGTGGATAAGGAACTAGTTAAAGGAGGGACTACAGCAGGTCATATGGGAGGGTGAACTGTCAGCCTGTAGGGAGGTTACTACTGGAGTCACTCAGGGATTGGTCCTGGGACCCATCTTATTTAATCTTTTTGTTACGGACCTATTCACAAAAGTGGGACTGTGCTAACTAAGTTTGCAGATGACTCCAAGTTAGAGGGATATTGCCAATACAGTGTAGGATTGGGTATCATACAGAATGATCTTGATGGCTTTGTAAACTGGAGTATTATGAATAGGATGAAATTTAACAAAGGGAAGTGCAAGGTCATGCATCTAGGGACAAATAACAAGAATTTTTCCTGTATGTTGGGGACACATCAGTTGGAACAGACAGAGGAGGAAAAGCACTGGTTGAGCGCAGGCTTGTGAGCCACCAATGTGATGTGACTCTGAAAAAAGCTATTGTGGTCCTAGGGCGCATCAGAAGAACTATTTCCAGTAGAGATAGGGAGGCGTTAATACCATTATACAAAGTGTTGGTGAGACCCCATCTGGAATACTGTGTGCAGTTCTGGTCCTTCATGTTTAAGAGAGATTAATTCCAACTGGAACAGGTGCAGAGAAGGGCTACAAGGATGATCTGTGGACTGGAAACCCTGCCTTATGAGCACAGACTTAAAGAGCTTGGTTTGTTTAGCCTAACCAAAAAAAGGTTGAGGAGAAATATGATTGCTTTCTTTAAATACACTAGAAGGATAAATATTAGGGAGGAAGAGGAATTATTCAAGTACAGCACTAATGTGGACACAAGAACAAATGGATACAAACTATCCATCAGGAAATTTAGGCTTGAAATTAGACAGAGGTTTTAACTATTGGAACAGTAAAGTTCTGGAATAACTTTCCAGGGCAAGCTGTGGGGGCAAAAAACCTAGCTGTCTTCAGAACTGAGCTCAATGAATTTGTGGAGGGGACAGTATGATGTGATGGCCCAGTCTGGCAATTGACTGAGTTTTGACTCCTGTTGATAGATATGCCAGTAGCTGGAGAAGGAAAGTTGGATGGAGTGGATTCTGAGTTATTACAGAGAATTCTTTCTTGGGTGAATGGCTGATGAAACTTGGCCACATGCACAGGGTTTAACTGTTTGCTATATTTGGGGTCAGGAGGGAATTTTCTAATGGGGTACATTGGCTAGAGCTCTGGTGGTTTTTAGCCTTCCTCTGTAGTGCTGGGCATGGCTTACTTGCTTTTATCTTAAGTCATAGGTTAGAAGTTTACTGCAGGAGTGCGTGTGTGAGGTTTTGTGGCCTGCATTGTGCAGGAGGTCAGACTAAATGATCATATTGGTCTCTTCTGACCTTAGAGTCTATGAGCAACATTCTCACTTCCTTTATCAGTCTGGGAAGGTAGCTCTTCTGGTGGCCATAACTTTGGCAAGGAGAGTGTATGAACAGAAGACTTGCATGTTGGAGCATCCTTGCTGTACTTTCTTCAAAGACAAGGTTCAAGTTCGCTAGCACCCATCCTTCGATCCAAAGATGGCTTCCCAATTCCGTACAAATCAGAACATATTTCTTGTGGTCTTCTATCCAAAACCACATGTCAACAATTAGGAACACAAGCTATATTCTCTGGATGTCAAGCAGCCATTGACCTACTATATCGAGAGGACAAGGCTGTTAAGGAATACAAAAAAGCAATGATAGCAGTAGCAGGTAGGATGAAAGGTCTCCTGTTTTCTTCTCTAAGAATGTCTTTTTAAATCACATCATGTATCTGGATGTGTTACAACTTGGCAGAAGTTCATACCTCTGCCCTGATGGCTCGTTCCAAAAGGACACAGACGTCCTTGGGCAGCATTCCTGGCCAAGGTCCCTCTCCATAACATTTGCAGACCAGAAGGGTGGTCAATCTGCTCAAGCCCACTACATTATTTGACAGCGCGGCAGAGGCAATTCTGCCTTTGGCAGCAAAGTACTGTATGGAGCTTTGAACTGTGACCACTCCTCCAATAGATCAGCTTGGGAGTCATCTACTTCAAATTGACATGAACAAGCACTTGAAAAAATGGTTACTAACCTACTGTAGCTGCTGTTCTTCAAGAGGTGTCTCATGTCCGTTCCAAGACCCACCCACCTACCATCTGCCAGAGTCAGCTAGCCAGATGGAACTGAATGGGCAGGCGTGGGAATGGCAGGGCCCTGTATACATGCCATAGGTGTGAAACTCCAAAGGGCACTAGAGCCAACTCTGCAGATAACACTAGAGGAAAAACCTTTCAGCGACTGCATGCAACTTGCATGCACTTACTGGGAGCAGATATAAGCAACACATCTTGAAGAACAAGTTACAAAAGGTTAGTAACCAGTTTTTGTCTCTGTTTTATAGATGGAAATGATTGATACAGAGGTATTTAGTGATTTGCCTGTTGTCCTGAGCTAGGAGTAGTGCAAAGATATTCTGTTTCCCGCTTTTTTAAGTGTCCGGTAAAAAGATTCCTTTGTGTAAATTATGCAAACCTGTCACGTAATTTTGCCATTGTGCTGGTACGTTATAGGCTCGTTATATTCGAATAGATGGAAGTGTTCCTTCAGCAGAAAGAATCCATCTTGTTCATCAATTTCAGAAAGATCCTGATACTCGTGTGGCTATCCTAAGCATACAGGCTGCTGGTCAGGTAAAGTTGAAAGAGAAATATTGTAGATATTGAGCAAACACAGTTTGAAATATAAAATTTAAAAAGACAAAGCGCACACACGACAGTGAAGATGTTTTACTATAGGTGACCTATATCAGGAGATATTTGCACTCAGTAACCAGTTGAGCACCAACCATATTATCTGTACTGAATTTAAACTGAAATTATTTCTGCAGAACCAAAGCAGGATAAGAGTCAGTCAGTACTCGAACAGGATTTCGATGCCAGTTCAGTCATTTCTGTAAGCATCAGTGTAATTAGAAGAAAATATAACTTTTCCACTGTTGTTTGTGGGGGAAGCACTGTGGTGACAATTCTGCAGCTTATATGCGTCTTATTAACATTTCTCACTGTTACTGTTTCATGTTGTTATGGACATAAATGCTTCAGAAGCATTAATTGTTTTATGTTCATTTTCAGCACCTTAGTTAATACTGCAGTATAGTTAGTGTGAGTTACTGTTCAGTGAAGCAGTCAGAAAATTAATAATCCCATTTATTGTGACAAGAAGCAAAATTCCTTGACTTGTCTCAGGAAGAAACCCAACATTTATGTATGAACCATCTGATGTCTGCATGACACGATGTCTGAAGAAGTGCTCTTCATAAGCTCAAAAGATTTCCTCATGTGTTTGTAGACTCACATTTTCTCTGTCTTGCAGTATACAAATCAGCAAATCGACACTGCTTTTACTAATTTTGTTTAGGGCTTAACTTTTACTGCTGCCACTCACATTGTGTTTGCCGAGCTATACTGGGACCCTGGACACGTGAAGCAAGCAGAAGACCGAGCACATCGAATTGGACAATGCAGTTCTGTAAATATCCACTACCTTATTGCAAAAGGAACACTGGATCCTCTGATGTGGGCAATGTTGAATCGTAAGGTACATATTGCAATAAAGCTAAGTAATTTACAAAGTATTTCATGTGTGTCAGGAACCCACCATATACAAGGCAGTACTCAAAGTGTGTGATAAAAAGGATTCTGTAGAGGGGGCATTGTCCTAATATTTGGGTGTTCAGCCAGCCAACATATTTGCAATTGCAATGAACCAGAATGACCATTTTTATTCAAATATGAAAAATCTGGAGTGACTCTTGTGTTAGAAGACTATAGAGATTGAAATTTGGTAAGATGATAGTTTAGGAATATTCTTATCAGAGTTTGGAAAAAGTCAACAGCTAGTTATGATAGCTTAAGAATTTCTTGCGAATGACAGATACTGAAGGACTGAAAGGGAGACGTCTAGGAAGGATGCTGCAAGTAACCACTGTCTTCTAAACCTGACTTAATTTAGGGCAAATACTCAAATAACTAGGATTGCATTGTTTGGTGGTTTTCTTATTCAGGATAAATGGATTAGCTGTAGTGCCACTGTTGATATGCACTAGCATCAACATTAGTCGCGTGCTTCTTTTCTCTACTGACCCCCCCGCCCCCCAGCTGGGGAGTGGTGCCAGCAGAGGACAGGAGCCATGCAGCAGGGGGAGCAATTGCTGCACTGCAAGACCAGGAGCCCTGTGTGCTGCTGCACATAGGCCCAGATGCCAGGTTTGATGAGATAAGATGCTGTGAGATGCTTCTTACAATAGATTTGTAGATATTAGCTCCCTCTAAGGCATTGTGTACAAAACTACACCATTTTGTTGACACAAGTTATGCCAACAATCATAAATGGTTAAGTACGGAACTTGTGCAGGTTCACACATTGCTCTTTGTGTCAGCAGAGTGGCAATACTCTAGCACTGACAGTGAGAGCAGTGCACTGGGAATTCCTATCCAAAGGCGCTGTGCACCACCTTCTGTAGCAAGGAGCTATGGGAAGGTTGAGTGGTTCACAGTGCATCATGAGTGCAGTCTCAATGTCCCACGATGCAGTTTTTTCTGTCCCATCACTCCATGGGCTTCTGGCTGTGTTTTGCATCATTTTTCAATGGTCCCTGTTTACCGTACACCCACCATCTCTTCTTGAAAGAATGGATCCTGCACTGCTCTCTGCCGTTGTGGTCACTTTTAGGAACACATCATGGCTGGTTATGCCATCATGAGCTCCCAGTTTGAACATGAATCTGAGGTGCCTGACCTGCTGTGTGCTATGAAAAGAAAAAAAAATCCAGATTCCTTTTGTCATTCCTGGAGCAGCTTCACACAACGGACTGTCACTGTTGGGCTCAGGAAATGAGCACTCAGTGGTGGGATTGCATTGTGATGTAGGTCTGGGGTGACAATCAGTGACTGTAGAACTTCTAGATGTGGAAAGCCACCTTCTTGGAACTGTATGTGGTGCTTGCCCAAGCACTGCGGCACAAGAACACCAAAATGAGAGCTACCCTTTCAGTGGAGAAGCATGAGACAATCAGTGTGCGGAAGCTGACAAATCCAGACTGCTACTGTTCAGTCATGAATCAGTTTGGAGTTGTGAAGTCCACTCCTAGGACTGCATTAAGGCAAGTGTACAGGGCCATTAATTGTATCTTGCTCTGAAGGACTGTGACCTTTGGAAATGTGTATGAAGTAGTGGATGGCTTTGCAGCAGTGGAACTTACTAGCTGCAACAGAGTAATAGATGGTACGTATATCCCAGTTTTGGTCCTAGACCATCTTGGAAAAGAGCACGATAGAAAGGGGGTATTTTTCTATTGATTTGCAGGTGCTTGTGAATCATCATGGTTATTTCACTGACCGCAATGTAGGGTGGTCAGGGAAGGTGCATGATGCTCAGATCTTCAGGAACACTGGCTTGGACAGAAAGCTGCAAGTAGGGACTTCCTTTCCAGGCCAAAAGATTCCAGTGGGGGAATATTGAAATATCCATCATGATCCTGAGAGACCATCTCTAACCCTTAATTCCCTGGCTCATGAAGATTTAAAGCTGGAGAGTATTAAGGAACAGGCTGAGAGGGTGCAGAATGGTAGTTAAATGTGCCTTTGGAAGATTAAAAGCTCATTGGGGCTACCTCTAAGGCAGTTTAGACCTAAATGAGGAAAATATTCCCATGGTTACAGCTGTCTGCTATGTGCTGCTGTGCTTGTGACTAAAGGTAAAATGTTTCCCACAGGATGGTGTGCGAAGTCAGATTGCTGACTTTGGACAACCACAACAGGAGTCTATTCGAATTAGGGAGATATGGGAGTACCATTTTAACAATGGGACATCATTGTAGCAATGAATACCAGTAATGTGTCTCTGCCATGCTTTGTAAACTTGCTGCCTTCCATGAACATTTTAATGATTCCTGACTCTGATTTGTAGTCTGCAAATATTCCAGTTGCTACAGTTTAATAACTCCAGCAGCAACTACCATGAGTAGAAGACAAATATTATCTTTCAGGGAGTATGTTTTCATTAAATACCAGTTAACACCATACAGAAAATGCATGGTAGAAAGGGCAGTAATAACGAAAGGCAGTCTTCTGTTGAAGGCTCTGATAGCTGTATGTAACTCCTGCTCTCATTTTGGAAGCTGTCCAAAGGCATAGAGTGACAAGGGTATTACAGTGGCCTAGAAGATGGAAGGAAGTGTGAGAAGATTAGAGATGGCATGGAAACCAGTTTTGTATGGGCTGCAGAGGGTATTCTGCCTGAAATACAATTAGGGACTTCAACATCTCCATTTGGTTCTCCATTGCATTCTTGATTTGCTCCTGACTCTGCTTTCTTTCCTGCCTATCTATTTTATTATTTTAATTTACAGTCTTTCTCCACACCCTGTGCCATCTGAGGATTGGAGCACCTCTGGCAACATGTCTTTCTTGCTCCTTGGTCACTTCCTATCTGGTAGAAATGCTCTGTCAGTGATTAGTGAGTTCCCCTGAAGGCCTCATCTTTGGAAGCTCCAGAAATAATCATTTAAAAAAAAAAAAGGGTTGTTAGAACACAGACAGCATTAAACCATTACAGTAAAATAAATCTTTCTCACTGTCCCTTGAATGAATGCCCTAAACTTGGTTAGTTCAGCTCAGGGCAGAGTGGTGCGCTGAAGAAGGGAAAAAGGTCTTGGTGGTTTTCTAATGGAACGACTGCATGTGACTAGGGATCAAATTGTAAATTCTGCCATCATTTTGCACAGGATGGGTTGTCTAAGCCAGCATGTAATTCCTGAGGGTAAGCGAGGGTGCATTTTGCTGCATTCATGAAGCTTCATGCCAGGTCCCTGTACTGTTTACTTGTGTGCCACTTTGGTCCCTTCACAAGTGATTACAATCGGCACAGGAAAGTGTCCTACAACAGGGGATGGAATAAAGTAGTTGTGCCAAGGAATTTTTAACAGAAGATTACTGGGTACCTTTGGGAAAGCTTCCTAGACATCTCTCTGGAGGACTCCCATGAAATCTCAGTATGCATTAACAGGCTGTTCTGCTCCACTGCTTAGTCATATAGGGGAACGTGAAGCACACGCAAACACAGCTAATCTTATGTATTTCTATACCTTAACCCACTTCTAGCACATAACAAAGCAAAGAACAGCTCTATCTCATCAATAGTATCAACTTAAAAAAATATACCCAGGCTCCCCGTCCTGCATCATGCAGTCAGGAAATGGAGAGCTAGGACTGGCTCAAACCTTCTTGGGCTCAGAAGAGACCCTGGCTTGCAATGGCGCTGGGTGACCTTGAGGCCTGTCCCATCACATCTTCCAGATTGACCTCCTCCACTGCTTCATCTTCAGGATTTCTTACACTGTCTTCAGCCTCCCCTGAAGTATCCACAGTGTTCTTGGCAGTGGAGGTGGGGTCACCACCAAGGATAGTGTCCAGCTCCTTATAGAGGCAGCAGATCTTCAGTGCAGCACCAGAGTATTGGTTTGACTCCCTTACCTCCGAATACTCATGCTTAAACTCCTTTATCTTTGCATTGCACTGATGCATGTCCCGTTCATAGCCCTTGTCCAACATGCCATAAGAAATCTGAGTGTAGGTATCCAAGTTCCTGTGGCTGGCACAGAACTGGGATTACATAGCCTCCTCTCCTCATGGAGCCAGCAGATCTCAAGTGTTCTCCAAGTGGGGGAGCGTTTGCTGCATGGAGCTGCCATGGTCTACTGGGAAGATGGGATGTGAGTTGTCCTCACTGAGCAGACAGGATGTGGAATTTCAAAAATTCCCAAATCTTTAAAGGGAGATGGGCTGAGGTGTGTGTACTTGGCTGCAGGGCAGTGGTGTTTGAACCATTGACCAGTGTGTTCAGCATGGCATTGTGACCATGCGGCCATTTACAATGATATAATCAAGCATGGGGTCTATGCTAACACCTTGTTGATTTAACTTTGCCACAAAGAGTTCTGCGCTGCTCGTTGAGGTGATTTTCCTATGTCAGCAAAGCAGAGGAATTTTGTCAGCAGAAGGAATATTTTAGTGTGGACACCTCCACTGTTTTGTTGACAGAAATTGACTTTTGTTGGCAAAACTCATTGTTAATAAAACCTTAGTGTGATTTGAATATGACCATGAGCTCTATTAAGCTCTTGGACTGGGCTCCGTCTTGATTGTATCTGGTCGGGGGGAAATTAGTGTTGATATCTCTCAAACACCACTCACTGTGGCACCAAAATTAGATGAAACTCAAAGTAAATATACAAGCTATTTCAAAGTCTTGGCAATAGTCTTACTCCTCTTGTGTTTTCTTTTTTCTCCTTAAAGCCTATTGAAATTCATCTCTTCCACACCCAATTGTATTAATTTCTTCCACACCCATCTCTTTTTGCTAATTTGATTGTCAGTTCCTGTCAGTCTTTTACAAAAGAGTAACTGAGAAGGTCATGACTATTCCACTCAAGGCATATTTGGATTCCCAACATCCTGCATTAGCTCCATTCTGAATTTGACCTTCCTTTGAAGCTGAAACAGATCATCTCAGGACCTTTCAATAGCTTTTGATATTACTGTTCCGTGTGTTGCTTTGGAAACGAAGGTGTGTTGTTGGTATGTCAGTAATTGCCTTCCAGTATGTCATACTTAGAAAGATTTGACTTCTGACGTTTTAAGTTGGGATTTATAGAGGAATCTAAGGAAACTAAGTGCCTGAATCCCATTAAAATTCAGTAAGAATTGTATGCTAGACTTCCTTGAAAATCCCATCATATGACTATTGCCTTTGCTACATTCAAGACCTGTTCTTAGAGCATTACACAGATGAGTCTCAGCATTCAGACAACACCCAGCACTTAAGGCTTCCACCACAGCATCTGAAATCAACAGTTAAATGTTCTTTTAGTTTTGTGGTTCCTAGGTTATGAAATTTGCTCCCATCTCTCCTTCATTATTTTGTATTTGTTTTTATTCTATTAATCAGCGTCCTGTGGGATTTGGAATGGGTAAGGAAGATTGTAAAAGGTGCTAGGTGTAGCCTGTGACTGAGAGATTGAGAGATGATGCTTGCAGGTACAAACAAGGCTTCCTTATGCTAAGGGCAAGTATTAGCTAGGTGCCTTACAACTGTGGCTATCTTGGGAAGTGTCACAAACGTACACAGGCTTTGGGAAATGAATATATACTTTTGTTATTTAACTATTGTTTTAACATAAATGGATAAATATTGACTTCCTCCAACTATCTCTCTGCCAAATTATCATACTGTAATAGATTTCTTAAAGGAGGCTCAGATGGTAGCCTTAAAGCAGTTTCCAAAGGGATAGCCGTGTTAGTCTAGTCCAGTAAAAAAACAACGAGCAGTTGTGTGGCACTTTAAGACTAACAGATTTATTTTTTTGCATGAGCTTTCATGGGACAAGATCCCACTTCCTCAGATGCTTCGAAGATGGGTGAACTTACAGAAAGGAATGAAACTAAATGCAAGGGGGTGTAAAACATAGGATCAGGTCATAAAGTAACAGCAAATCAGAGCAGTTTACAGGCTCAAAGAATGGGAAGCCTGAAGTCAAATTACCCTTTGTAATGGGAAAAGAACCCATAGTCTCGATTGAGTCCTGCTTTCACAGAATTTAGCTTGCATATTAATTCGAGTTCAGCTGTTTCTCTTTGGAGTCTTGATGTCCCAGATACATCTCTAACGACAGTCGTTAACAAATCCATCATCGAGTGATTAGGAAGATGGAAGTGCTCAGCAGCTGGTTTCTTTGTTCTTTGATTTCTGATATCAGCTCTGTGCTCATTCAGTCTAATATATCTTATATCTTATAGCAGGCATCGAGAAATAATATGTTTCTGATCGCCATGGCGACCAGTTTTAGGAGCCTGTGGCCTAGGTCCACTGCAGAAATATAATGGAGGAGTGCCCTCTGGCAACTAAAAGTGAAATTGCTGGCACCTAGCAGTGAGTCAATTTTGTCCATCCTTGCCTTATAACTCTTCCATCAGTTATTTAACAGGGTTTTTTACTTTGAATTACTAAGTGGTATTCTTCACTTCTAAAGTTGCTGAGTTCTGTATGAAAGGGAAGTAACACTTAGTAAACCGGGGCAACTAAATTTATTTCAAAATGTGAAATGATGAAATCCTTTTGTCTGCAGGCCAAAGTTACAGGTAGCACATTGAATGGTAGGAAAGAAAAATTGCACGCTGAAGAAAGTAACAAGGAGAAGTGGGATTTCTTAAGTTTTGCTGAAGCCTGGACCCCAAATGAAAATCTTGAAGAGATCAGGAATGAAGTTTTATTCACTCATGTAAGACAAGAATATATCTTCTTCTGTACTCTTCTTTTTAATAATAATTCTAATACCTAGAATTTAATTTAAACATTAAATGTACTTCAAATTAGATGTTAAATTGCCCTCTTTGACAAGAATAAAGTTTGGGAAACTGTCTTTTAAATTGTTTGCACTTATCTCTCTTTTCCATCCTCCTCCTCTTTTGAAATCAATCTTTTCTTGCTACTTTGCTGTAATTTCTCATTTTTAGAATGGATTGACATTGGGCTGGCTATATGGGTTCCTATTTTCTTGTCCAGCCTTAGGAGACTGTCTTAGTAAACTGGAGAAATTATTAGAATGTATGATGACATCTCTGTAAAACTAGTAGAAGAACCATCACAAAAGACTTTTAAAAGTAACCTGTAGAAAGCATTCAAGAATAGGCTGTTGGGTCATATTGTCCATTCCCACCAGTACAGGGTTGTTCATAAGCCCTTTTTCTAGCACTGATGTCAAGGAACATTCTAATGGTTGCAAGTCACATTTAGTTTAAAGCTTAATGCTGAGTGGTATGTTAAGATTTTAGTTAAAATTGGCCAAAATCCAGTTCTGCAATAAAAGTTCTTGCCCTGTAGTTCATTGTGTCCTTTAAATTACCACAACAGCTGTTTCATGCATATGGTATCTAGACATGCTATATTTAATAAGTTCTGTCTGGCTTGGTGAAAAAATTGGACTGGTACCAAGTGACATTGATCTGGCACTCATAAAAGAATATGATAAATATGAAAATACAGCATCCTGCTGCAAAGTAAGACATCTTAAAATTTGCATTTGCTGTTAAAGGCAAAGCTCAATCAATTCATTAATTTTGTGAGCAAAGAAATAATGAATACAAATAATCTGATTAGCTTCTAAAACAATGTTTCTAATGTATCATAAAACAGTAGATCTAAATGTCATATATGCCCCTTGAAGGGGGATGAGGGAAAAGTAAATCTTAAAGACTGTAGTTGATTTTATGAGAGGTTTGTATTTAAGAAATTTTTTAGACTTTATCAAACAATAGAAAATGACTGAAGCTTGTGTGTCTAGACACCTCAATAGTTTGAGCTTTATCTAAGATTCTGTAATTTTATCAGTTCTCCATTGAAAATTATATTACTAAAACATGGAGGCATTTGCTGTCCTGTTAAGCTCTTTATCCGCTATCATTTGATATTACAAAAAAATCTTGTACCTCAGTTACTATAAATACCAAATTTCTAGAATATTTGATATTTATTAATATTTAACATTTATCTCTTGAGTTCTCTTGTATGTGAACCAACTACATAATTTTACTGTTGATCTTTCTTTTAGTGAGTGATTGGGTGAGAGAGTTTCTCACAAAATGGACAAGCCACTTGCTGCAAACAGCTGACCCCTTGGGAAATAAAATTAGGACCTCCACATTATATGAATACACGCTTCCTTTGTGCTTCTTCATATTTTTTTACTGTGTTCACATTCCAAACTATTTCCAAAACCCTTTGATGAATATTTTCAAACTTAACACTCCATTTTTTTGTGTATCTTACTTTAAACTCCTTAAAGGTCCTGTTTTTTAGAACAATACACCCACATCCAAGATTTCTACCTAAGGTTCCAATGTCTTTCCATCTCAACCAACTAATACACCTTCCTTGCTGCTTCCCAAAGCCTTATAGTCACCAACAGGAGGCAGCTTTAGATACCCAAAACATGAGAAGGTGGTTTAGCTTTTTACTTGGACAGAACCATACCTTTCCAAAAGTCACCACAATTATTCCTGCCCACTACCAAAAGATGCACAGGTATCGCTGTATCTAAATAACCCCTTTCAAAATGGATTTTGCACTGCATACATTTATCTTATGAACTCCACAATAGACATCCTTTTACTAGAACCAGAGCACATTCCACATGCTCATTATTCACCTCAATAGCCTTTCTGAATATTGTCCCTGTTGCTGAAATTGCAAGGTAGTTACATGGGCATTAACAGACACCTTTGCCTTTGGTACAGTGTTAGTCACAATGCCTAGCCTTCCCATTAGGAGCAATGCTTTCTAGTCACCTATAAGTTGAGCACCAATAAGGACACACATCTCAAGGAACTTTAATTGCTACACAGGGCAAATAACCTTCTCTTCTCTCCATGAACCAACTAGTTGTTAAAACTGCAATTGCCTTCTCTACACCAGCATTTTGATGTGTGCTAAAAATATCCGTTATTTCTAGTGCCGGACATGACTTAAAAGACAAACCTATGGCACGGAACCTCACGGAAACTGGGAATTTGGCTGGTGTTGCAGAGGTGTTAGCTTAGTACTTCTCTAAACATCCAGGAAGTATATACAAAATTATTCTGAAGCAACATTAAATCTTTCCCATTCTGTGGTGCATTATTGTTTAAAAAATTGCATACCATGCTCACAATTTTGCCTGTTTTTTCTCTGTTTATGGTGCTTTAAAATTTTGACTGGAATATTAAAAACTATCATAGTTCTTGAGAAATAATGTTGAGTTGTTTTTGAACTGAGTTTCAGTAGTTTAAAGAGAGTGGCTGTTTTTTTTCTCTTCCAATTAAAATTAAAAAAAAAAAACATCCTCAAATTAGACAGTACAAAAGATCCATAATTGAGGGGAAAAAAGGTTGCAGCTTTAAACAGGTAAACTCTATATACTGAAGGGCTGTTTGTGGCATCTATTTGTTTGTGAATGTTTGTTTCTCTTTCCTAGTTTGAAAAAGAAAGACAACACGACATTCGTTCCTTCTTTTCACCAAAACCATCTAGTTGTAAAAAACGCAAAATTGACTCTGAGGATAAATCACTGAACTTGACTTTAGAAGATTCTAAAGGCACACAGGGAAAGGATGTAGAGGAGAGCAGCAGGCATTTGAACTTCAGAGAAATAATTGATGTGGATGCAATTGGTAATGAAAATGGCTGTGAGCCTGAAGATAAAAGACCTAGAGCTGTAAGTGCACCCACTCAAAGCAGCTCCAGAAAGAAAAAGAGAAAAACTTTGACTGGAAAAACAAATTGTTTGTTTACAGAAAAAACTGATCATGGACTTTCTGGTGGCTCACTGTCTAATTCAAGAAAAGTATCACCTGCAGCCAAAGCCTGGCGTTGTAGTCTGTGCTCTTACAATAATAATTTGTTATTACCTTACTGTGAAATCTGCGAATGTCCTCGTGACAGTGATGGTGAGTAAGCCCTGGTGCACATATGAATATGGCTATTCAGTTATAGTCTTGCTTTGTTTCAAAGAATACGGTGTATTTGTAATACAATACATGCATATTCACAAATTCAGACAAAATTGTCACAGAGGAGGAAACTTTGAAATTGTCTCTTGACTTTGGACAGGAACTTGTTTCTGAAAGTTCTTCTGACATGACATTAACTTAGCATCAGTAGACACTTTATTGAAGTCATTAGGATGTAAATTCAAAGAGCAGCAACAGAAATACAGTTTCCATGGCAGCAAGCAAGCCCTACAGTCAGAACCTTGCTGTTTTCTTTCTCTTCAGAGGATTTATCACTGTCAACAAGCCAATGAAATTATAGATTATTTCCTATCTTTTCACAGCCGAATGGTGAAGTGTAGATGCTCTACTTAAACAAGTGTGTAATTATCACAAGAGCTAACATTTAAGACATCAAAAGTTTAAATTAGAAAATATTTAAATTTTTCCCCTCAAAGAGTAAAAAATGGAATGGCCATAATTAGTTTTTGTTTTAAAATAGCATAATTTTATATATAAAAAAAAATCCTAGTTCTCTCCCTCTCTCCATGGTGTATACATTTTGGTATCACTCATCTAAATTGCTTGTAGAAAAAGAAATGAAACCTGACATTTTTTTAAAAGCTATTTAAACAAATAAAAAGAGCTACTAGCTTTTCTATATTTTCTTTTTGAAATATCAGAATCAGCTAATGGACAACTTTTAAACTTCATATCTCATAAGCAAAACAGAAAATTACCCTTAGGCAATTCGTGATCCTGTTGTGCTTATTGTATAATGTAATGTATTTTATTCATCATGATAATCTACTGTTTTGTATTCTGAAATTGTTTCATGGATAACATACTGCTTGTACCTCTTTAATACTAATTATTTGGATGTGAGAGGAATCTGAATCTGAATTAGTGGATGTGGCCCATTTCTTGGGTGACAATTAGCCATAAATTAAAAGCCACTAGTTGGTGGCATTGTTGACAGATTCAGGGATAGATTGTGTCATGGACTCTGAACACTCTGTTTACCTCACTGGCTGACACACAGCAGTAAAGCAGTATCTGTGTAATATCTATTCCAAAAAGGACTTTTGCATCCAATGTAATCAACCTGGAACATCTCATAAGCACTAAAATTCACATAAGAAAAAGAGCAGAAACAAAAATAATTCTTCAAGCCCTTGCTCATGTCAATTCCAAGTAGGTGTGTGCATGCCGCGTGCACAGTCACCAGAAGCTTTTCCCCCAGTGGTATCCATAGGGTCAGCTCTGGTTCCCCATGGAGTCAATAATAGGGCCCGACTGATTCCTTATACCTTCAGTTTCTGCCTACAGCTCATAACAGTCACTGGAACATTGGTCTTGCCTGGCTTTGACAAGAGCTTCCCAGTGGTCTTTCAAACTGTTAACTGTAAACAGTTAAGAAAAT
This sequence comes from Podocnemis expansa, assembly GCA_007922195.1. Lineage (NCBI taxonomy): Eukaryota > Metazoa > Chordata > Testudines > Podocnemididae > Podocnemis > Podocnemis expansa. The sequence continues at coordinate 18,267,459 of ML681984.1, read as the reverse complement.
TAGCATTAGTTCATAGATTAGCGTAGAGCAGGGCCTGTGGGCTACATGCGGCCCCTGCAGCTATTTCCTACAGCCCACAACGACACTATTGTTAGCAATATTCGCAATATCATTGTATCACAAAGTTCAGTGGTGCGGCCCTTGGGCTAACGTACTAGTCCTCAGGCGACCCTGTATTAGTACTCGTGCAGCCTTCATGGTGATTTGAGTTTGAGACCCCTGGCTTAGATAGAGTACTTAGGACCCACTTATCAGAATCACCTGCCCTCTCCCCTGCCTCCTCTTGGGCTAGAGATGCCTCATTCCTTGGCTTTAAACAATGTGGGGCCTGCAAAAAGACTATTCCCAGGAGCAATTGCTATATGACCTATTTGAAGTACTTGGGAGACGCCCCTCAGAGCGATCGCTTTAAGATTGCAAGGTGGTTCTACCTCAGAATAAAATAGAAGAAACGTTAGCAACTAAGGCTATGTCTACACTACAAAAGCTAAGTCGACTTTATAAAGTCAACTTAAATGGCCCCACTGCACTATGTTGACTTTATAAAGTTGACTTTAATGGCCACATTGTGTTAAGTTGACTTATAGAGTCAACTTAACCCTTAAAGTCATTTTTAGGGGCAGGAGTTAAGTCGACGTAAAGAAGCTCTTAAGTCGACTTAATGAACTCCAAATGTGGCCAGGGCTTCGCTTAAGTCGACTTAAACCTCCTTAAGTCGACTTAAGCTCATAGTGTAGACATACCCTAAGGTTCTTCCTGATGGAGACAGCTCTCCAGCCACATTCAGTGTCAAGCCGCCACTCAGTGCACATGGCTTTGATGAGGAGTGCACCAGCACCTGTAAGAGAAACAACTGCACTAAGAAAGTATTTTGTGTCTAGAGACACTTGGCACTGTCACACATTGCTAGTACTGACGAATGTCTGTTGCAGAGAGGTGGAGCATCACTTTCAATCCTTTGTACTGCGTGAGTAACTGAAGAAAATGGAGAGGAGCACCCGTCAATCCAGAAAGCAACTGCAAGTAAAGGCTTGAGCAGAGTGCAACCTACATCAGGCCTCTCAGGTTCCATGTCCTTGAGTGCAGTATGGCCGACTTTGACCTTAGGGAGGTGTCTGTTGATTCCAGTACCTTTTGAAGTTCCCACCCAGGGAAAGCAGCAAGGAGAAGTTACACCTCCCTTCCGTGCCAGAAACTTTACAGTTGGCTAGGGAGTTGAAAGAGAGCATCACACTACCATCCCCTCGCAGGCATGATCGGGTTCCAGAGCATAGAAAAAAGTCCCTTATGCCATTTGGGGGCACACTAGCAATGAAACCATGACCATGCTGTCCCAGGCAATGCTCCCCTGCACCATGGGACACCACACTGCCCATGATCACTGCAGAACTACTTGTCTGCCTCCAACTCCAAAGTGGAGCCTTATATTTTACAGAGAAGCTGGCACTGCTCTGAGTGACAGCACCAAGAAGTTGACTCTGAACAGCCCTTCCCCATGGCATGTCACTGCAGTGGCAAATGGTAGCTCAACCCTGCCTCGATTTTACCAATCCCAAGCCAGGCAGGACTGCAGCCAAAAGTGGGACAGGGACTACAAGAAAAGGCCTCAACCTTCTTCCTGCTAAGCAAAGCAAAGCAGTTCTCTGGTTCCAAAAAGAGCTTTTGAGGGTTTGCTGAGGATAGCATCCAAATTCCACTCATCATCTCTATAGTTTTTAGGCTGACTATTCCGCTTGTACCGTAAGTGGGCCCAGATCATGTCAGATCACAGAGTGTTCCATGTGGTAGAACCGGGATACTTCCTTTAACTCAGCTTCCAACTTCCTTCCTCTCCTCCCCCCTCCCTATTCCTGTTTAGGGACCTGACTAAGGAACAATTCTTAATCCAAGAGGTGCAGATGCTCCTTAGATTAGGAGTGGTGGAAGAGGTTCCTCAAGAGCTAAGGGGCAAGACGTTTTATTCCTGCTACTTCCTAATTCGGAAGGCCAAATTTGTTTCAGACCCATCTTGGACTGATGAAACCTTGACAGATTCATGAAGAAGCTGAGATTCTGCATAGTCTCTTTGGTCTCCATTATTCCCTCCCTGGATTTGGGGGAATGGTATACTGCCTCTGACTTGAAGAACTCATGCTTCCACATATCTGTCATCCTAGATCACAGAAGGCTTCTCTATTTCAGAGTCAGCCAGACCCACTACCAGTTCACAGTTCTACCATTTGGCCTCTCTCTGATCCCTCACTTGTTTAGCAAGGGTATGACAGTTGTCACTGCATTCCTGAGGAAGCAAAAGATACAAGTTTACCCACACCTTGGTAGCTGGGTGGTCAAAGGATGCATCAAGGAACTGATGAAGGCAGATGTAAACTTGATAAGATTAACCTTTGACAACTTGGATCTCTTGATCAACATGCAAAAGTCAATTCTCACTCCCACTCAGAAGACAGAATTTGTAGGGGCAGTGCTAAATCTGGGCCAGGCCAATTGGGGCCATGCACACTTGGAATGGACATGAGCAACACGTCTCAAAGAACAACAGTTGCAGAAGGTTAATAGTTATTTTTTATATTAGTTCTAACTGATTTCACAGACATGAACATCTGGTTTGTAAAATCAAATATATTTGGTGTGAAGAGGAAAGAGAAGAAACTGGTCCATATGTTTTTCCTCCACTGAACAATAAATATTGTATTAGTTGAACTTTAAAATGAATTGAAATGTATTAACATGAATATTATTTAATATTAGTAATAATATGCTGAATAATGTCATTTTTAGCATCATGCAATTTTGAATATTTTTGTATCGAAGTTTGAACATAAGCATTACAGTTTTCAAGTGTTTAATTGTTTAAAATTATCTGTTAATATTTCTGCCAGCATAGAGTTAATTTAATTTGTTTTATGGCACAGCTTTTGTTTCAGAACTAACTACTGGATTATTATAACCAAAACACATCTTAGGATGCTTTCTGCTTCAAATATAAAGTAATATTACTGGCAACTATTTTATCTTATTTGCCTAACTATTTTTATAGAAACAAAATAACAATGATCACTTTACTATTTTTTAACTATAGTTAAAAAGAATAAAAATCAAGAGAATGATCTTCTCTCTACTTCAAATGAAGGAAAAAATGCATCAGAGGACTCTAGAAAAATCAGTAGTATGGCAGCATCCAACACAGACAATAGGAGAGAAGACTTAGTGCAGACAGAGGCTGAACCAGCTGATGAGGCTGCGGGAGAGGTAGCTAATGCTACTGAAAATGAATCTGAAGAACGTGAGCATCAAGCAGGTAAAGAAAAATAGGATTCATGGCAGAGCAAATCTACTGTAAGTTATTCAGAATTGCATTAAACCCAAATACTGGAATGTAGAATCATTTTTAGCAAAATGTGGGAACATATTTGCGGCACAGATAAACTGACATATGTAGAATGACCACTTGTATGTTCTATCTGGGCTTCTGTGTTTCACCATAGGACAGCCAGATGAATTGTCAGATGGTTTGAACCCAATATTTTTATATACCTGTGGCAAAACCACAGATACACAGTGTTCACAGTTTGATTTTGCATAAAATGACATGTCTAATCAGTGAGCAACTGCCGATCAGCAGGTTGTTAATTCATGTGCAAGGTGTCATTTTATTGAATTTTGTGGTTGGTTGCAGGTACTATTCTGAGGCTATATTGTACATAGTTTTAAAGCTGCAAGAGAAACAAATGTGAGGGTAAAATAGCCAAAATTCTTTTAATTTTTTTCCTTTTTTTCTTCTGCCCATCTCTCCTACAAGTTTCTTATATTTTATTTATTTTTTTTTTTAATTGTAGGTAATTAGATGCAGTGAATTTTTTGCAGTGTGTCTTGTTTTTATTGGCTTGCTAGTTCAGATTTCTGTGATCGTGTTGAGCTTTTATCTAGGACAGGGGTTAGATACAGAATCATTTGATATGCCAAATGCCTGATATTCATGTTCATCTTATGGCAATGATCTAGTTACTGTAAAATTATGCATAATTCCTGGCATAGCCCTGGTTTAAAAAAAAATAGATTTCACGCTGGTCACAGCAACCTGCTGTCATATATTAATGGTTTGTTAGTTCACTTTGATGTAGTCCTCTCTGAAATGAGATGAGATTAAAGCAAACTAATCAAAACAAACTCACAACTCATTAATGCAGAGCAGCAAGATCCACATACATGGCAGAGTTTACAGCTCCTTGGCAGTGGTGGCCTTTCATAGTCGAGTTCACAGATTCCATGAAAGTGACCATCATATCCTTATTCATTCTCATCCAGCCTATTCAGCAACATCCAGAACATGTCTCACTTTTGAAAACTTAAAAAAAAGATACTTCAGAATATTCGTGTAAAAACTGTAACACCTCCTTGTAAGCCCATTGACAGACAGTGCTCTAGTCATTGCTGGGTGGCATCACCTGGTGACTCTGGAGATTAGCTCAACCTGGGTCACCACCTCCTTTCTGTATTTCCATCATGCAGCTCTTCTCCCGCTTGTGGAGTCATACTATGGTCTGGTCATGCTGTGATTTCACCTCCTGGGGAGTCTTTCCAGATCCATCTACACAAGCGGCATCAGGCAGTCCTCACACCCACTGCCCTGTGTCACTCCTGCAGTGAATCAGGCAGTCTTCTTGTTCACTGCCTCTAGTAATACCACAGTGCCAGGCCTACCTTACTTGGTTCCAGTCTACTGCTCTATATCTAGCAGTTAAGGGCTGCATCTTCACCAACCCTACTGCTGTTTTTTCTGGACAACTTCAAGTGTACGGTAGTTTGAATTAGGTATGATATGTTACTGTGATATTTCATTACACATCTGTATTTAAAGTATTATTTATATAAGAATGGTATTAAGACGCTTCAATCAGAATCGAGGCCCTCTTGGGTATGTCTGATTCAAACACACACAAAAACATTGTTCCTGTACCCAAGATCTTACAATCTAAGGATGATTAAAAAAAAAAAAAAAAAAAAGTTAGGATGTCATATGCTAGAACAGACAGACTTGATACAAAACAGATCTTGCACTTGTGTACATTATACCATTAGAAATATCACTGGAGAAAGATTTATAGAATGATATTGCTTACGTTGTTAGAATCCTATCTGTTTTAATTCTAAGTTTCAAACTAATTTTTTGTAGCTTCTCCCAAGAACTCCATTTTAGAAGTAAAGCAAAGCCAAATATACACTGAAAGAACAACGTAATCTGATGAGTTTTAGATCTAGATAGCCTGTTTCTGTGGTTGGTGTGCTCATTTTCCATTTCTGCTCCAGCAAATGAGGATTAACTTTAATATTTTTTTTTAAATAGGACATGTTCATAGTTCAGATATTTTTCCAGTTTATGATGGGCTGAGCTTCTGTGCAAGTAGGAATACAGATAGAATTCACCTCTATACAAAGGTAAGCATTACAGTGCGCTCAGTCTATAAAGGTTTCACATACCAGTATGCTTATTATAGGAAATATTTTACTTTGTAATAACGAAAGGTTTATAACATGTGTATTTATATTTTAATTTCTATCTTCATTCCCACAGCTTCCTTTTCTATTAACAGATTTACAAAAAGCAGGCAATATGTTTTCTAGTTCCTTTCTGCCATGGAGTTAATAATAGTTCACTAGACAAGCTAACTTTTCTCCTAGCTTACAAATATATTTTTTTCTTAATAGATATACAGTAGAAATCTGATTAATTGGGTTATCTTTTGAGGTACAACTACTACTGGTTTATGAGATTTCTTTGCTGTAAAATAGCAGTTTCATTATACCGACTTATTGGGGTGGTGGAAATTTTCTTCTCTTGTTTGCAAAAACATTTCTGTTTCACTCTGTACCTCAAAATAGTGTCCTGGAAAGCACTGAGCCAGGGTGGGGGAGAGCTCTGGATTATTTTAGGAGTTTTTAGGGGCTGTTTTCAGTTGAAATATTGCCAGATAACTTTTGAACATGCCAGCATGTGCTCTTTGAGAATTTCTCTGTCAAAAACTCCACCTAAGATCCGGAACAACCACTTCACTCCTGCAGCAAACTCTTCTAGTATGAAAATGATTAACTTGAAATTTTTATTTGCTTATGTGACTAAGCCACCTTCCTCATGGGTGGATTAGCGCATTGACTTAGGGGGCCCATGCCCAGGGGCCTGCACAATAGGGGCTTTCTGCTATGTGGTGCTAAGGGGGAGTGGTGACGCCCTTGGCAGGAGGCTGGACTCTGCTCTGCATCGTTCTCCTACCCCACCCTTCCCTGGGTCAGCCGGTCCATCCACAGGGGCTGGGCCAGCTGCAGTACTGTGCAATATAGCACAGCCTCCTGCACAGATGAGTGCTGGTCAACCCCACCGCCCTGGGGGGCCGATCAGCCTGGCTGGCCTGGTCCTAGTTCCCCCGCTCCTCCAAGCGCTGGGCTTCTAGCAGAGGGCAGAGCTTTAGACTGGAGGGGTGCTGTGGCCTCAGGTAAGGGCAGGTGAGGCCCTGAGTGGGGTCCCAGGCAGGACCCACCAGTGCGGGAGGCCAAAGGGCCCAGAGACCCCTAATCCACCAATGACCTTCCTTTGTGAAAATTAGGAGAAAATAATTCTTTATTCACTTTTTCTATCATTTTGGGAATGTGTATAAATAAAATTCTATTTTTGAGAATGGCTGTGGTTTTCTTTGTAAATGGTTTACCATAACTTACCACTTTCTGTTAAATAAAATACTAACAGCTACTGGTTACCAGTAAGTGTTGGATCAGAGTTGTAGTCTGAGGTAATCTTTAAAATGTTCAAAATAATACTAAAAATGTTTGTATGTTTCATAGATTCTAGGACCAAAAGGGATCATTGTGGTCATCTAATTTTGACCACTGGTATAACACAGGCCATAGAACTTCCCCAAAATAATTCCCACTTAAAAGCATATCTTTTAGAAAATCATCCAGTGTTGAGTTAAAAATTGAAATGCTAGAGAATCCGCCACTGGTGCTTGGTAAACAGTCAAAATATCAGTAAAATTTTTGAGTTTCACCAGTTCAACATAAACAGGCAAATAGAACATTGTTTCTTCCTAAGTTTCAGAAAATAAAGCAACTGGGTGCCATATATTTTATGTCAGATCAGATTTTGAACAAAACACATTTAAAAAACTCCTATTAACATACAAAGGAGTTGGGAATCCAAAAATTTAAAAATATATATGTAGGTAAACTTATTTTCAATTGTCATTTGGTGCGTTATGGTCATTATTTTATTCCATTTCTCTGCTGCTTTTGGGAGGGAGATATCTTCCATCTAGTGGATTGTTTCATACAAACCTATCAGTCTTAAAACTAGCTATTGTATTTCAGAAGCAACTGAAATTTAGGACAGCTGGATTCTGTCGCATGTCTCTCCATAACTGAAAGTTTTCTAATCTGTCAATTAAATAAACTTACCTTGTTTAAATGAACCGGAAAAACAAATTCCCTCAGATGACCAACACTGGTCTGCAAAAGGGTTTGAAGTAAAAATCTTTTACATTCTCCTCACCACTAATGTCTACTACCTGAGGTAAAGAAATGAGTATTATCCACTGTGTGGAGCTGCCGGTAAAAGCAACACATGCTTGTCCAATGGGTTATACATATTCAAAATCTGGGTCTAGTACCAGTTCTTCCAGATGTAACCTGCAAATGAACTTCTCAGTTACTTTGTTTGTAATACTTGCTTCCCTCCTAGAGGGACTAGTAGGAGGCCGTACTCAGTTTGAAATACACAGAATATAAACAGCAATCAGTAAAATAGATAAGATTAGAGGTCATAGTCTGCTGGTTCTCAGTCTAATGGACCTTTTTCTAAGCGTATCTGGAGCGGTAGTTCCTCAAGTGCTTGCTTCTGACTATTTTCAGTTAGGTGTGTGTTCCCCACATGCACTATTGCTGGTAGTTTATCTGCTAGTGGTATCCATGGGGCCAGCTCTAGCTTCCGTGCAGCAGCACACATGTGTGCATGGATATAAACGCTGTTGGCACCTTCCCCCCTTAGATCCTTCTTGCCACCATTGACAATGCTGGAACATTTCTTGTGCTCTTTCAATCCTAGTGGTTTTCTCAGTTTATAAATGTACATAGTTGATGGTTAGTTTTAGTTAGTTGTAGATCTTCTTGTAGATAATGACCAGGGATGGAGCATGCCCTGTTCATGTAGGAAGACAGTGCCAAAGAGCGACCCAGCTGAAATGCCTTGGGGGAGACTCATGTTTGTGGAAGGTATAAAATTTGCAAAAGCTTTCACCGATGGTCTAAAAAGGACTGTGACATTTGGCTGAAGACAACAAGCAGTTGTGTGGCACGTTAAGACTAACAGATTTATTTTTTGCATGAGCTTTCGTAGGAGAAGATCCCACTTCCTCAGATGCTTCGATTCTTCTCCCACAAAAGCTCATGCAAAAAATAAATCTGTTAGTCTTAACGTGCCACACAACTGCTTGTTGTTTTTTACTGGACTAGACTAACACGGCTATCCCTTTGGAATTTGGCTGAAGGCCATTCTAATGGAGTTGTAACTGACACTGGGGTTAGAGCCAGGCCACTCAATCTTAGTGCCAAACCCTGCAGCAAGGGCATGCAGTGCTCCTCCAGTATGTTCTTCTTCATGTCACTGATCTCCATCTCTGATGCCAAAGAAGAGACCGGAAAGGATGCACACCAAGTGAAGACGCTCACTGACTGAAAGGAAGAAAAGTGCAGGAGACTAGGGGAGATCCTTGCTGGGTTGCCAGTCTCCATAACCCCTGAAGGGATCCATGTCGTTGCAAGCTGTCAGCCCTGTATCAGGCCTGCCACCAGCTCTGGTAGCAGTAAAAAGCCATGTCATCTGGCAGTGCTGTTAACTCCAGAGGACTTTCAAGCAATGAAAGACTTGCTAGCAATGTCAGTAATACTGAAGTCAAAGGAGGGCAGTTCTCTGCACTGGGACTGAGCACAGACACTAAGAGGCAGTCTGTTGAAGGGCAAATTGTAATTGAGATCTGTATGGCAGTCTCTGTCCCCCAGGTACCATTTGTGAGTGTGTAGACAGTCTCCAGATCCAAGGATCTGCTTTCCGAAGTGGCACAGTGAGAGGTCAGGCTTCCACCATCAGTCTTCAAGTGGCACTAATCAGTAGTGAAAACAAAGATACCAGCCCAGATGTGGCCACGGAGTTGCTTAAGTCGATGTAAGCTCTTTTTCTGATCCGTCAGTTACTAGAAAGGCTTTGGCCAACATAGACTCTGTGGCAGGGCACTTCTTGACAATCAGCTAAGAAAGACCTTGTTCAGAACACAGAGGAAGCACTGAGCGTTCTTCACCTGATACAGGATCATTTTATCCACTTTATAATTCTACAGTCATCCCATGTACTATGAAGTATATTTGAATTAACAACTTTGTGTATTAATTTACTGCAGTTGGTGCTTCAGATCTTGTCAAAGATTATCTATTTATATATAGGTGAAGGTGATGCACATATCTTCACAGGTAAAATTATAGTTCTCTTTAGGTGTAATATAGTACCCCGAATCAGATTTCCTGAACTGGTATTCTTACTCGGGTTTTATATGCACCATGCAGATACCTTTTGAATTTCTTGTAATACTATGTTTGGTTAGCCATTGAAATAAATTAGCCGATTTTCTATATTGTACTGCATTACAACCGTAAACAAAAATAAAGGACTTGGAGCCCTTCAGGATTTAATTGATTTAATGAAATTGTTTTTATTGCATCTCTAGGATGGAGAACCACTGAATTGTAATTTTATTCCCTTGGATATAAAATTGGATAATTGGGAGGATTTACCGGAGAATTTTCAGCAAAAACAAAATCGTTCACTGGTAAGAGTGGTCTTTCAAATTTTGCTACACAAATAATAAAATTTGTAACAGGACTTCTTTAATTTTTATAAGTGAAGAATATTTTGTTACTCTGCGTCAAATTTCAGTTGGTGGTTACATTTTCATCAATGCAGACAGCTTTTATAAATGTTGATATGAATAATAAATATCCATTCTGTTACTCTGGCAAATATCACACCTCCTGTTACCATTTCTGTAGATAGAATCACATTAATTAGTTTCTCATTTACAGGATTAGTAAGTGGTGATCATTATTTATCAAAATCACACATCTTAAAGGTTATGCTTTGAGTGACATACTGTGAGCAGAGGAAAATAGGCACGATTGCATCACAGTTGTGATGTGCGTAGGCTACAGAGTTCGTGATGTGCTCTATGATCACCCTCCTCTCTTAGGAAATGTTCAAGCCAGTGTAGAATATGACATGGTGAGATTAGTTGTCTCCATTAATTCTGTCTCTGTAGTGAAGATTATGCACAAAACACAGCTTTAAAAATTTTAGTTTAAGAGTTAAGCACTCAGGCATTAGAAAATGCCATTATTAAGGCTGCCCTGCAACACTGGAAACTTAAAAGTTAGGGGATTTTAAGCCAATTTCCTTTCTTCTTAAAATAGCAAATTATTAAACAACAGATTCCATTGTGTGAAATACTACTGAAATACTATTGATTATCAGCAATACTGGGACCTTTTGATCTACAGCACAGACCTCAGCCAGTTAAGCTAATTGAGTAACTGATAGCAGTAGAAAGCTATTATTTCTATGTGGACCAGCTACGGGAGAAGAGAGACACCATTTGTCAGTGCTTGTTAGCAGGCATTCACTAGAACAGTGAAGTGTTGAGACTGAAGAATCCTGAATTCAAATTCAGGGTTTGGAGGGGGAGAGCAGAGTGTTTTTTATAGTGCTTATAGACCATCCTTCTCTGTCCTTTTCTGATCCTGTTTCCCGACCCCGCACAGCACCTACCTCTGGTCCTCTCTTGTTAATATGATCTCCTTGAAGAAAAGCTTCTGTTCTTCCCAACCTGCCCTTCCCTTCTCACTCTTTGCTTTCAGGTTAGGTTGCTACCTGGGCACCAACCATGGAGACTTTGACAGTGCAGGAGAGAATTTCCCTGCTCTCCATTTTCATCCTTTGTATCATAGCGTTCCCATGTTCTAGGAGGAATATCAGGAAAAGTTCTGGTCAGCCCTTGGAGCTTTGGGATAGAGCATGCTCAGCCCAGTCAGCACATAAGAGTTGTATGGAGCTGGAGCATGCCCACTGTAGATAAGAGGTTAGGAGATAAATTCTTCAGAGATTCTAACAGACATCTACTGAGCACATGCAGACTGAAATAATTGGTGAAATTTGGATGGATTTTCATAAAGACTGCAAAAAACGCATTCCTAACACCAGGGCAGCACCAATGTGAGACTTCCCAAGTCCTTGCTCTAAAACACGGAAGCTGAAACTTTAGAACCAATATGCAACCTGTGGCAGACACCCAAGATGGAAAAATTCAGCCTGAGCAATTCTAGCACAAGTAACTGTTGTTTTCCTGAATGTTGGAAAGGCACTTTTTATGTACAAAAGCAACTTTTGTGGTTGTGTATTGCATAGACTGGTAGCTTTCCAAGCAGCAGGTATTATTTAACACCATTGGGTTGTATATTTGATAATTCTAAGTATGAACTGAGGGAGATATATAATATAAAATGCTAACAGAAGAAATCTAATAAAATTTATTGATTCCCAGCTCCACTGAAATGTACAATTTCATAGGGAAAGAAGCAAGGAATCCTGTTGCACTTAAAGGCTAACAAATTTTATTTATCTTGCATGAGTTTTCATGGGAGAAAATCCAGTTCTCTCATCTTCAAAGCATCTAACAAAGCGGGATTTTCTCCCACGAAAGCTCATGCAATAAATTAAGTTGTTAGTCTTTAAGTCTTTTCTTCTTTTACTGGACTAGACTAACACAGCTGCCCTTTTGGAACTTGGCAAGATGCAATTTCATAGGGTTCCTCCTTGCTCCAGCTGCATGGGAGAGAAATGCTATCATGTGCTCATTTCCATTCCTTCTCAAAAAAAATAAGGATGAGGGAAAGAAAATAATTTTGGTAGCCTTGTCTTTCATTTCTGAAGGCCTATTTCTACATAAGGTTTAAGTCACTTTTGAAATACTCTAGTCCCCAGAGTAGATTTTGTCACACAACATGACGTCATGGGTTTTATTTTTGAGAGAGCATGGGTGGTATCTGTGAACCTGATTACAGATCCTGTTCAGACCACTGTACTGAGCCACAACTGCTGTTCACAGCCATAGAACATTCCACTTGAATAAAACAGCTGAACAGAGTCCTTCATGTTCAAACATTTGTCAACATATGTGTGCTACACTAGGTATATATACTGGCAGCCCCTTGGAGAAGAGATGCAGTTTATATTGGCAAAAGAGTTCTATTGTCAGTACAGTTAAAAATAGCTCCCAGAACAAAATATGTTACAGCAGCAAAACATTTTTTGCTAGCACATCTGCATCTGTGATTGGAATTTGCCAGCATAGCTACATTGATTAAGTGTGTGATTTTTTTTTTTTTCCTCTCTCCCCCAAGTCCTAATGGAGGTATTCAAGCAAACTTCTATTTAGATCAGACTAAGCCTTCAAAGTTTTAGCAGAACTTTTGAAGCTCACATCAAAAAATGATTGCAGTCCAGAGAAGAACATCTTGCAGCAAGCAAGCTTTTTTCCAGTTGACAAAATAATTTTTAATACTCCAATCTAAAATATTTTTTCACTGTGATGAATGATTTTTGTTTAGTACATGTGCTGTTGACCACTTGACCTTTTCTCTGCCAGATTCTGAGGTTTGTGAGGGAATGGAGTAGTCTAACAGCCATGAAGCAGAAAATCATTAGAAAAAGCGGTCAGACTTTTTGTAGCCCTATTCTTGCTGCAGAAGAGATTTCTAAACAACAGGCCAGGCTGAGTAGCACCAAAAGGTATGCATTCTTACTTTTCATTCCTTTTTCTTTCGTATTCATTGCTGCAGAAGGTCCAAGGTTTTATATGTAACATTTAGGGGAATCATGTTGAAATAATAAGTTGACTATTAAGTGACAACTTGTCTTACAGTGAAAAAACTGCATTTTGTATGCATCTGTGCACATCTCATAGAACAGAACATACTGTGTGACACTCTCTCTCTCTGACTCCAGTTCAGCAGATATTAAACATCCAGAGCCTGATAGAGAAAAATCTTTTATTCATATTATCAAAATACCATCTATTAACTTATACATCTCATTTGTACTACTATTTGTTATTGATTTAAGCATCAGCTGTGTGCTTAGAGCTTTAAAACGCCCACAGGAAGGCATAGCTGTTTTTCTGAAGAGATTTTTGGTCTGTTTAGGTAATACAAAATATGGCAGTAGAAAAGGTTCTAAACTCAAGTATTTATTTACTTATTTATTAGTGTTTTGTCAATATGTGGATAGTAGTAATTTTTATTAATATTTTTAGTTGATTAGTTGGTTTTTATTTTGTTGGACATCAGCTAAGGCTTTGTGGAAGGAATTGGGTTTTTATGACTTCCTTACTTTTAGTTTTGTACTTATTCTGTGTAGGCATAGAGTTGTTTCTTGAAAGGCCATATGGAAATGTGGCAGCCAAGCCAGACTTGAGTGGGTGGTGGGGTGGCCAGCACCACTCCTGCATTAGGGTTTCCCCAGCGTCCATCAATGTGCCTGGCCTCACCCTGATTTCAGCAGCCCATGTTCTCCCTGTTACGTCCACAAGAGTCAGGCCTTGTTTACAATGCCGCTTAAGCCGGCAAAACTTGTCACTTGGGGGTGTGAAAAAACACACCTGTGAGTGACATAAGTTTTGCTGGCTAGTATGCACAGTGCTGTGTTGGCTGAAGACATTCTCCCACCAAAATAGCTACTGTTGCTCATTGAGCTGGTTTGATGATGTTGATGGAAGAGTTGCCTCCCTTTAGCAGAATGTGGCTACACAAGTGCTTATGCCAGCAGATCTCATGTCACTCAGGAGGGTAGTTTTTCACACTCTTGAGCGACAGAAGCTTTGCAGTCGTAAGTGTTAGTCTCAATGAGGCCTCATTCAGCAGGAGTCTTGAGACCTCTCATGAGTATAGGAGCCAGCCCTGAGTGGGGTGACAGGAAGCTCTGTAGGGCCAGACACGCTAATTGAGCACTGCCCATGGGCAGTGGCAGTCACTGAGTGACCTGAATAGAAGAGGCTTAACTAAGCAACATCCCTACTGGAAAAGCTGGACTGACTTGGGCCAATAAATTACTAGTGCATCGCTGGTGGCTGGGACAAGTTTTCTATGAATGCATTCGTAGGGGAGAAAAGTCTAGTTTGGCTGGCCATTAGAAGAGCCTAGAAGTGTGTGTGTTTACCTAGGGCCCAGGGGCATTGCTAAGATCAGGCCAGTGGCAGGCAAACAGGTGGGGCTGGGCTTCTCCACCCGCAGCTCCAGCTCCAGGCAGCCACTGCAGCCTTTGTATGGCAGCGGCCAGGCTGCCTTTTCCCTCCCTCGACCTTCCCAGTGCACCAGTTACTAGACAAATGCAATGTTGGCAGGAAACTTCCAGTCGCATGACAGCAAGCAGGACTGGCCAGGCCCACCCTGGAGAGTCAGGGGCTTGGCCAGAAAGTGGGGGCTGGCTTACACCCCTGCGAGGGCCTAGTTATAAGTTAATCATGTCCAGATCATTTATTAGTTGGGCTGATTAATGATCATTGCTTCAGTGACCAAAACAGGGAGTGCTGCTGAGTTTTAGCAGAGCTTACTTTAGAAGATGGGGGATGATCTTACAATAAAAATGTATAAATAATTGAGCGAGTTCAAAGATAACCTAATTTTGCCAGAGCTCTTCCATGGCTTCCACAGATTCCCATATTCTCTCCCAATAGCATCTTTTTTCAGAACAAACAAAAAATCCAGAAATGTCACTCAACTGAAATAGGCTTTACAATGTTTTCTTGTCACTTTATATGTTACTGAAAATAACTCATTATTTGTTGACTACAGAGCAGAGAAGTTGTTCGTTTAAAAAAAAAATTACCCTGTGTAAAATTTACCTTGTAAAATACTTTTCCAAACTGTACTGATGGCAGGTTTAGGAAAGCAAAGAATATTTGGAAGGGATTTTTTACATCAGTAGCGATGCCAGCAATGACATGAATGTTGTGTAAAGAAGTATGTGTTTGTCTGCAGTACAATTCAGAGAAAAAAGAACACTGAAACAAATTGTGATAATTCCAGGTACATGACAAAAGAGGATGTTGCTGTGGCCTCATTCAGCAAAGCAAACAGCGCTGGGGGCAGCGTGTGCTTGATCACAAAAGATGCTGTGTTTTCCTTGAAAAATGAAGGTGCTTCAGCTGGAGAAACAGGTGGCCATTCCACAAAGTAAGTTTGTTAGTAATAATAAAAGGACAAAGTAGTTACAATGCAGTGATTAAATTATTTTCCACATAATTATTTTTATTGTATGCAATGGTGGTATGTGATATAAAGATCTTGTATTAATGACATGCATTCCTTAAAGTTGGAAGCATGGACTTTCTGTTGATGAACTAAACCTTATGTCCTATAATGATTTAGATTATATATGTTAGCTAATTTGTCAGTGGACATCTGAGTTCCTTTGTATGAAAGAAGAAAGTTGCATGATCAAAGAAGTGGAAAGCTTGCACACAAACAAGCCCTTGCAGATGACAGCAAACAGTCTAGAGACACAAAGAGTATGTCTGCTGTTTGAGCTGAGGATGTGATTCCAGTCACGAAAAGACATACTTGCTCTAGCTCTATTCTAGCTAGCATGCTAAAACTACAGTAGCTGTGGTAGCAGGAGGATTGGCTGCCCCCAGTAGATACCTATCTGAAGGGACTAGGTATATATAGTAAGGGCAGCTGGCCCTTCCTGCTGCTCATGTTGCCTTAGCCACACTCTTATTTTTAGCCAGCTAATTCAATCAGCTGGGCAACAGATATGTCTCCTTGAGCTGGGAATCAGACCCTAGTTTGAATTATAGACATTCCCAAACTCCTACCTTGTTAAAATGTACTACGTGTGAGGGGAGAGAGTGTCTAATCCTATGTCTGCCCTTTTAACCATTTTTTGTCAACCAGTTCTCTACTTCAGGAGGGAGTAGAGGATATAGAGCCCTTGTCTAAATCACTAGCTAGCCATGAAAAGGTGTCTAAACAAACATGAAGTTCTCACAATTTTTCCTCCAGAGAATTTAATCCTCTTTATACCTTTCTGTAAAGACTTCAAGGATAACATTTTATAGCTTTTTTTTTTCTGTATATACATGTTAAGATTGCATCTTTTTATGCATGTGTAAACTCATATTTCCACTGGAAGGCTAGGAAGCTACAGCTAATAATCAAATATACATCCATAGTCATTTGGTGTGCAAATGGGTGTGCTCAGAGTTTGCATATGTAAAAAAAAAAAAAAAAAAAAAAAGGAAGCCTTTTAAAAATATTGTCATAAAATTTAACTGAAAATATAATGCAGGTGGGCTAATTGCATTGTGCAGTGACTAACTAGGGCAGGGTAAATTTTCATTGAAGTTGCTACTTTTCTTGATAAAAGAAACCTGATAGTAGATTTTAAGGATTATGAATTATTGTATATTGACCCTGATGATGTTAATTCTTATTAAATAATTGCTTCTTTTCCTCATCATAGGTTACTTTTAGAAGATGAGAACGTTTCCTCTGTTCTTAATGCAGGATTGAGTCCGACAGAAGTTGTTGAGGGTCCTGCCATCTACAAAGGATACATACAGGCTGTAGATAATAAGGGAAATCCACTTTGTCTTAGTTGCCACCAACCAACAGTTCACCTTGACCAACAGTGCAAATCTATTACTTGGGAAACAAGATTTTGTTCCCTTAAATGCCAGGAAGACTTCTTAATTCGCTCTAATCAGAGTTACTTGAGGAGCAAAGTATTTGAAGTCGAACATGGTATTTGTCAGCATTGTAATCTGAATGCCCAGGAACTCTATCTTAGAATCAAAGATGCCCCAAAGAGTCAACGTAAGAATCTTTTGGAGAGTTCTTGGTTGTCTCAGCTTCCATTACGACAGGTAATGTCAATTATATTTAAACTGTAACACAAAGTCTATGTATTTCTGTGGTAGGTGATGGTCAGCTCCTCCAGTCTTTTTAAAAGGTAAGTGGCTGAAAGCAAATATTTAACAATCAAAAAAATACAAACATTCATAACAAGTGAACTACCTGGGATGCACTCTTCTACTCATAACCCTGAAAAGCAACAAAAAAGAGGGAATTATTTTTTTTAAATAGACACACTCTCCCTGAACCAGAATTTTGATCCCAAAAAGAAGGAAGCATAAGAGGACTCCATGAAATCACCTTAGTGACTTGATTTTACATAGAAGGTGCTATAGTACAGTAATGAATTGTATTATAAAACCCTACGATAGGTAGATATTTAAAATTCCATTTCATAAGTAATGCAGTAAGATGTAAGAGTTCACTGGCTATTAATTCTACTATACCAAAAACTTCTTTAACATAGTGTTTCAATTCTTTAATATATGTATTAAGGGGCATAGTATTGTGGAATTGAAATTATTGTGTTGGTACAGTATTGTTTAGAGCAGTGGATTTCAAACTTTTTTCCTTGGAACCCAGAGGAAAAAATCATTTATGCCTGTGACCCAACAATTACATCCTTAAGCAATGCATCCCAGTCTTTTGGTAATGGCAGCAGGTGGTACCATGATCCAGTACCTGAGAATCTGCGACCCAGTACTGGGTCCTGACCCTAAGTTTGAAAACCACTGGTTTAGAGACTACTGCTGTTAGGTAGTGTTGTTTTAACTTATATTTTCCTGTTGAGGTTTTGCCTTGTAACAAAGTACACATGAGAAGTCTTAATGCTAAATTACATTGTTTTATGTGGGAATTTCCTCTTTTTTTTTTTTTTTTTTTTTGGAAATATACTTTATGTGATTGCACAGAATAAGAACTTGGCTAGAGATTAAGGAGCTGGAGAGAGGGATTAGCTGGGTAATATACCAGCAGAGTCAGCCAGGTAGTCACATCTTACCTATTTAAAACACCATGCCTGATAAGTAAGCTCTGACCTACACTCCAGATGCCTTAGGTTGTTATTGAGAATTTTGTGTGTGAAGTGCCAAAAGTCCTGTAGACTAAGAAGCTTTGAGCACCAACAAACAAAACTTTGGGCACCAGATTTCCATACAAAGAGTATAAGGGTTTTAAGTACAACAGAAATATTGTTGTTTTACCTCTTTATAGTACTTCATAACTTATAGCCAAGTTCCAAGGATGTAGACATGTTAGTCTAGTTCCGTAAAACAAAAGAGGAGTGCTCTGGCACTTAAAGGCTAACAAATTTATTTATTGCATGAGCTTTTGTGAGAGAAAATCCCACTTCATCAGATGCTTTGAAGATGGAGGAACTTGCAGAATGGAAGGAAAATAAATGCAGGGGAGTGTAAATCATGGGATCGGGTCATACTGTAACAGCAAATCAGAGCAATTGTTAAGATTCAGACTGGGGAACAGCATATAGAAAAAGGTGAGGTCAAATCACCTGTTATAATGGGAAAAGAATACATAGTCATGATTTAATCCTGTTTTTATACAGTTGAATCTGCATATCATTTCCAATTCTGCTGTTTCTCTTTGAACTCTTGATGTCTTACGAACTTGCTTGAGCACAGCTGTTAACAATCAACAGAGTGATTAGAAAGATGGACATGCTCAGCAACTGGTCTTTGAATGTTACCACTTCTGATGTCAGTTCTGTGCCCGTTTATTCTTGTCCGCAGTGATTGTCCTATGTACAAGATGTGAGGGGCATTTCTGGCACATGATGGCATAAATTGCATTGGTGGATGAGCAGGTGAATGAGCCCTTGATGGAGTATTTGGCTTGATTAGGTCCTATGATGGTGTCTTTTGTGCAGATACCTGGGCAGAGTTGGCAACATGGTTTTGTTGCAGGGGTATGTGCCTGCTTTAATGTTTCTGTTGTTAGGTCTGTAGTTGCTGGTAAATATCTGTTTAAGGTTGGGGTGGCTGTCTGTAGGCAAGGAGAGGTCTTTCTCCCAAGGCTTGAGAGAGTGAGGGATCATCTTTTAGAATAGTCTGTAGGTCCTTAATGATCTGTTGTAGAGGTCTGACTTGGGGGTTGTAGGTGGTGACCAGTGGTGTTCTGTTGTTTTTCTTTCTTGGGCTTCTCCTGTAGTAGTTGACTTTGGGGTACCCACCTGGCTCTGTCAGGTCTTTCTTACTTCCGCAGCTGGGTACTGTAGTTTTAAGAATGCTTTATAGAGATCCAGAAGGTGTCTGTCTCTGTCTGAGGGATCAGAGCAAATGCGGGTATATCTTAGGGGCTTGGCTGTAGACAATGGATCGTGTGGTGTGTTTTGGATGGAAGCTCGAGGGATGTAGGTAACTATACCGATCAGTAGGTTTTTGGTACAGGGTGGTGGTGATGTGTCCATCCCTAATTTGTACTGTAGTGTCCAGAAAATGAATCTCCTGTGTGGGAGTGTTCAGGCTATGTTTGATTGTAGATTGGAAATTGTTGAAATCTCTGTGAAAATCTTCAAGAGCATCCCTGCCATGGGTCCCATTACAAGTGGTGATTTGACCTCACCTTCCTCTATGTGCGGTTTCCCAATCTTTCAATTTTAACAAGTGCTTTGATTTGCTGTTACAGTATGACCTGACTTCATCACTTACACTCCCCTGCATTTATTTTCCTTGAATTCTGTAAGATGCCCCATCTTCAAAGCATCTAATGAAGTGGAATTTTCTCCCACAAAGCTCATGCAATAAATAAATGTGTTAGTCTTTAAGGGCCACAGACTCCTTGCTTGTTTTTCAAAACATGTATTAATTCTCAGACTACAATGGAAATTGTAGCATTTGTAGCAACTGTCTTACATGAACCTGCTGAAATATTGATTGTTCTTCCATCTAGCTTTAGAAGTATAACATATTACTTTAATGAAAATAGATCTGTTTTCATTTTGATTGGCTGCCATTTAACACACAGCTCTTATAAAAGTATCTGTGTACTAACTGAAAATAGATGAACATTCTTTAGATGAAAGTAAAATATCTCTCCATTGAAACTGGTTAACAATAAAGAAAAATGAATTGTGAAAAAACATTGCATCACATGCTTCATCTAATTATAAATTATGTAAAGAACAGAGCTTTGTCCACCACCGAAATGCAGTTGTTTTTGGCATACACCATCTAATTAAAGCAATGAGAGATCGAGGTATAACTGGACTCTACTGGAAGGTGGCAAGGTGCCTCCTGTTATTTCAAAGTGCTCATTAAAGTCTTAATGATGATAACAGGATGTCATTTCTGAATTGCCTCAAAATGCAGATACAGTAACACACTTCAGGGGATTGCTGCAGGATTGATTCAGAGGAAATGGTGCCCTTTGGCATCTGTTGAATGAACAACACTTCAGAAATCAAAGTTTAAATGGGATACACTTTACCAATGTCCATTCAGACTTATGAAGAATTCAGAAACAAACAAACAACAATTTTATTAGCCATTGACACTTATAACACTTTCCTGGTCTTGCATGATTGTTTTAGTTGGCATTTGTTTCAAAAACAGCACTGTATGACTTAAAATATTTGAAAATATCTGAGTGGGGAAAAAAGCAAGTTCAGACCACAAAAGCAAGTAGTTTCCTTTCCTAACATCTTTTATACAAACACTAGTGTATTGTTTACTGTCCTCCTCCACATTGTGTTCAAATTACAGTAGTCCTTAGCTTTTTTGAAAGCTTTCTTATGGGTTTGGAGTGTCATTGTGCTCTTCACTGGAAGATCCATCAGTGACACTGAAAATTTGCAGTTAGTGTTGTCTAATATTAAACAGTCAGTTGATACCCGCTTATTTGTGAATTGCCAAATTTATAATGGTATCCTGATTTTATTTTGTGACAAGATTAAAAGTGCATTGTTTCGTTTTGGGTTTTTTTGTTTTTTTTTGTTTTGCTCTGATGTTTTTTAGTATTTAGTAACCTGACATTAATAACAGATGTTAGGAACATAATGCTTGTGTCAGTCAGAAACAAAAATCCTTAATTTCTGTTCTGTATCTTTGCCCTGTTTTCTTTTTTATAATTTTGTAAATTACCTTTGGGGATCTGTGTTTTAACACTTGCAATAATGTATCAAACTACTGTGGGCTGGGTGAAAATAACTTTTCTAAAAATACAAATCCCTGTTGCCTGTTAGAAGTTTTAAAAAAAAATTGCTAACCAAGTTTTTCCTTCTGTTAATGAAAGCTGTAAAAAGCCATCTTCACATGTGTTCTCTGTTGTTGTAAACATGAAAATAGAATGTATGACAGAATTTTGTCCATTCAGAATTGGCTATTTAAAACTTCTGATGATGCTGTCTTTTGCTTATTGCAGTTAAATGAAATTATAACAAACCCAACAGAAGGCCACTTTTGGCAGGTGGATCATATCAAACCAGTTTATAGTGGAGGAGGACAGTGCTCTCTGGAAAATCTTCAAACTCTGTGCACAGTTTGTCATAAGGAGGTCAGTATAAATGAGAATTCGTAGTCTCTTGAATGTGTAAGTAAGTGGATAACTTATGCAAGTGAATGAAAAATTTTACAACCAAAAATTTGAAAAGTAACTGAATGATTTCTTGGTCACCAAACATGATATACTGTAAAGCGGCCTGATTTGCTGAGAGTGGATGCTAAGCACTTTCTGAAAACCAGTCCTTGTTTAAAATGTCTCTGGTTATGCTCCTAAAATTGCTCGTTGCTTTTGAAAATATTGGCTTAAGTGTAAGGTTTAGTACTCTATATTCCTACCTGGTCCCCCAATATGACCTTCAATGGGTTCAAATCTTCTTCTGCAGTTTGTTGAAATTTCTTGGCATAAAACAGTCAAAAACATTACTTTGAATAAGTTCTCCATATTGGGTACAGTAGAAGCTGCTTCTTTCTCCACTTCTTAGGGAGGAATCAATGGATGCTTTTCCTGTAAGTGATCGTTTAGGCTACATCTACAGGGCAAACCAGAGGTGTGACTCCCACATAAATGCTTGCGTGCACTCTTATAGAGAGGGGCCAATACAAATAGCAGTGTAGACACAGTAGCCGTGAGGGTCTGGCATGGCCATGCAAAGTATCCACCAGTTTCAAGTGAGTTTATACTTGGCACAAGTCAGTCATGTCTCTGCTGCGGCTGTATGTGCTGCTATGGTTCTGTTACTATGGATATTCATGGACTTGTAAATAGTTGGTGGTGGAAATAAAGAACATCAGTGGGAGAACAAAGCTGAGATCTGTGCTTGGTTTGTGGGGCAGAGGCTGTGAGCCAGAGCTAACCTACAGTTAGCTTGTGCTCAGAAACATTCATGTTGCAAAAATCAGGTAGTAACCAGAAGTCAGAGCTTTTCTAAGGCAATAGAAAGACTGTACAGGGAAGAGAAGAACGTTCAGCCTTTCTAGACAGCTAACATACAAGATACAGAAAAGAGGAAAAGTGAGAGGTAAGATCATCATGTCATCCTTCGCTGGGATAGACGGCCCCTTTTTTTCGACATGCCCAATAGCGAAGAAGGCTCTATTGAATCTGTAGAAGGTGTGAGACCTCTTGAAACTAGCACTCCTTCCCGGTTCAGACCTGCACAACTTTCAGTGTGCAGAATGTTAAATGCAAGAGAAGCATATTTCAGCAGGGATTCTCCATTAGTTTCAGTGGTATGTTTTGCTATCCAGGCAGAATTCAAACAGGAAATGTTATTCATCTTTTGATGTAAGAGGAAACAGAGAGCTCTTCGTTTATACAGTGCTCAGCACAACAGAACCTTTGCTAATAGCAGAGTAGTGCTACTTTAATAAATGTATAATAATTGCCACAAAGTTCAGGTGTTCTCAGCTACGCTGGAGTTACTCCAGGATGATTGGTTGAAGTCTGTAATCAAGCACTTTAGACAAATGGGTAACTGCCCTCAAAGAGTTTATCTAGGTACACTGGACTCTCCAATCATTAGGTGTTAAAAGTAATCAGAAAGGCAAGATTAGACAAGCTGTGACTGGCGTTTTTCGTTTCCATTACCTCTGGAAGACAGGTTTTAGAATGAGTTCCTCTATGCACAATAATCACACTGCTGCAGCTCTGAGGAAAGGTTTATTCTTGTCTCCAGAAACCTTTTGTTCCAAGCTAAATTCATCTTTCTGCTGTTACTGGGAGATAGATAGTTCTCCTGACATTTTGCTCCAGTCCCTAGTGCCCCTTTGGAAAGATGTGACATCAATGGGTATTCAGAGAACTCTAAAGGTATATCTCCAACATGTGAAGTATGCATAATAGTTGTTCCTTGTTCATCTCATCCTATCTAAAATGTCAGAGTCTTATAACCTCAAAGTTTCTGTAGGTAAGATGTTAAAATCCTGGACCACTTAGAAAGCTATGTGTTGAGAAACCACTAACTGAGGGAATCAAGGCTCCCTCTGTGTGGTCCTTTGTGGCAGTTACAGGAAGAAAGTGTGTGAACCTCATCTGGAGAAGACTGCAGGGGAGTTTCCATGCTCTACAGAGGCATCCTGTGGTGGGAAAGTGCTAGTGGCTTGATTCCCAAATAATTCCTTAAATTACAATGCTTTTGCTCTCTGTGGAAGTACATCTATTTCAGCCTGTTGTTGGCCAATAATTAAAATAATAAAATTTCTGCTTATCCTTCCTCCCTTAGTCTAAGATTCTCTGCTTACTAAATCTCAGTTATGAACAAGGAGAGAATTTCTGTAGCAGAATCAGTAATTTTTTACCCAGTAGTTTTCTTTCTGATACAAGCGTCTCTCCTCATTCAGCCCACCCGGAATGGTAGATTACTGGAATACAGTTTTTCTCTAAAAGGAGGCTTAAGCATATAGTTTTCTTAAAGTTAGTTAGTATCACTTCAGGTTGTTGACTTAGTGCTAATAATCAGTTGCTGAAGTGTTGCTACACCTTGGAAGACCTCTGCTGGTGTCTTGAACTGGAGTGGGGCTTAGTTCTGTAGCCTCCAGCAACAAGAGTGCATTGCTTCCAAAGTCCATAGATGGAAGGCGTTACCCATTTGTTGGGAACAAGGAAAAAAGCTGGTTGCAGAAAATTACAGATAGGAAATTTTTCATTGTTTGTGTACAAAAGAAGTAGCACCATAGGAATCTTCTCCATGCTGTGTTGTCAATGTGTTGAAAATCTACCTAACCTGGAGGGAGATTACAATGGTGATAAAGACCTCATTGTAATGATGTTAGTGAACCACTAGACAGACTGTTTAGTTTTTTGACACCACTGCTGAGAAGGGTAATGAGGATGTTTGTTATCACCAGTTGCAGTGGTTGGTTTGTTTTAAAGTGTGGATGCTTATTTACTAAGAATTGTATTAGGAAAACCAATGTTACTTTGCACCGGTAAGTAAACAGCCATCAAATGGCAATTCTTTTAGAAAAACTTCAGAAGATGCTGCCTTTTTATGCTAAATGAGTCTCTTTCACTAGTGCAAGCATATTATGAATAACCAGGCACAGATCATCTTTAACGTATGTACGTACGTACGTACGTACATATATAGATATAGATATAAGTGGTTCTGTAGTCCCCCATGGAGCTATATACTATGGAGTTCTAATCCTGGCTCTCCACTTGCTGTGCGACTTGGTTATCCATTTATTCTGCATCAGTTCATCTATGCCAGGAAAGAAATATTACACACATCAGTCCTCACAAAACTCTATTAAGAACACTTCTTTGCAGAGCATTGAGGTACAGAGCTACCTGGCTGCTTAATATTAAGTGCTAGTTAACACTCCTCAGGAGGACACGGTTATATACATCAGAGACCGCAGCATACTTCAGTAGTCACCCTTAACAGATAGCTGGCAAGGATCCCTTAAGTGGAACTTGTGAATTTAGCTTATCATAATGTCTCCATATTGGTTGCCTTATTCTACAACATTCTGCCTGGCAGAAGAAATTAATCTAATTCTTTTACAAATAGTTAGACTGACGTTTTGGTGATGTATCGTAGAAATAGGAAATTCCAAATAGTTTTCTTTTCTGCAATCGATCATCAAGTTCAGGACTCTAGCTTTTAAAAACACATGAAGAGTTGAACTCCAGAAGGAAAGACTTCCTTCTTGTGATCCTTAATAGAAAAATCAGTATTCAAATCTGAGCTTTCTCTTGTGCTCAGTATTCCATAAGAATGACTGTGTCAAAGAATGGAAGATGTTCATTCAATGAAAACTAAGAAATTGTCTCCCTCTTACATGCATTTGTCTTTTTGATAACCTAAGTGGTTAGAACACATTGATCTAATGTGAGATCCCAATACTTTAACCACCAAGATAAACTTAAATACAGTATGCTGTTAGTATAAGACATGTCTGTCTGTCTTTTCAGAGAACTGCTAAACAAGCCAAGGAAAGAAGCCAGATGAAGAGACATTCTTTAGCTTCGAAATATGGATCTGATATCACAAAATTTTTTGTTAAGATGTGAGTAGTATATGGCATCAACTACCACTGATGTGAAATGCAAATGTGTCGCAGTATTTCAAAACTACCATTTATATGCATAGGTTGGGGGGGGGGCATTGATACAAAATTCCAAATAAATCATTCTGTTCATAACTGCTTCAGTATTTTAGGAGTGTCAGAACACCACATCCTCATATTGTCATTTTATACCATGACTGTTTCTTCCTTAGATGGATCAATAACTTCAAAGTCCAACGTCCTGGGCTTTGTTGTCATGAGTCAGAAATTTAACATTGTTTCATGGTGTGTTATAGGATGTATTTTTTTCCTACTGTATCCAATAGATTAGATTATTTGTAACAACACTTTTCAGAAACTGATGAGGATTTGTTGGCATCGTTACTGGCCTTGCATCTTTCTGGTGTATCAGGGGTATGCATTTTATGGTGAAGATGCCTTTGCTTAGTCATTATTTGGTATCTTTGGTTCAGTCATTACAATTATTGTTAACATACAGAAGTAGACAAATGTTCCCTAAAAGTAGTAAGGGAAGCAGGTTTTACTTTTTTTTCTATTTTTCAACACTTAAGAAATGTTCCAATACTAAAGTGATAACAGACATAGGAATACGTAGACTGGTAACTGTGAGTGTCATTGTTGGGGAATTCAGTTTTGATTGGGTTTCTCTCAAGCAATAAAAGAGAAGTATCAGTAGCTTAATTGTCGACATGATCCGCCAGTTCCTTCCTATACCAGTTTCCATAACAAATGTTTTGTCTGCTGTTATTCATGGGCTGCATAGTTGATTAGAAGAGGTTAATGTTTCAAAATGTGACTGAGTCCATTGGAAACTGAATTGAATACATGTGACAGAGACGCTTTTGAATTTGATGTAACAAGGAACATTTTATTTCCTATAGGAGTCAAGGGGGAGGAAGGGTAGATAAAATTTGCTTTTTTAATACTGTACTTCCAGAGTATGATCTCATTTTCATAGCCTCTCTCAGAATGTGATGACAGTCTTATTTGAATGTGGAATTGTAACACCCAACGTTAGTTCACTGCAACAGTGCAGTATTTCACATACTGATTGATCATTTCCTGCTAGTTGTTTTCCTCACTAAACAAATAGACCCAGCTGGCCAGGTATGGTAATTAAGAACAGGTCAGCAAGAGCTAGTTGTTTATCTGCTGGGGTGTAAGATATCAGGATAAACTCTCTCAGGCAAACTTCAGAGAACTGTGCTCCAAAGTACACTCTAGTACCTAGTCTTTTGATAGCTAACATTTACAAACCATGGGGCCAGGGGTTAAAGTATAATTCAGCAGGCCCTGTCAAAAGCACCTATATTCAAGGTGTCCATCCATCCACTTATTTTTCTTTGTCTCATAGTGTAGTGGCTCGATTCTCCCATCTTGCCCTCCTAGTCTGATTGGCACCTACTGTTTAACATGGCTGTCAAGAGCCATTGTCCAGATTAACCTTCAACGATGCAGTGTTCTATTTTATTAATTAATCATGGCCAAAGACACACCATCTGGCTCTTATTGGCTTGGTCATGTTCTAGGGTGGTAATTGCCTCAATGCTGGGGTAGTCCCCTGGCTCTACCACCTCTGTATTGATAATCAAGCCAACATTGTCCCAATGGATGCCCTTGGTTGTGCAGCTGTCCTCTAGAAATGTCAGCTAGGCTCTGGACATAATTTCTATATCCCTGGTAGGTAGATACAAGGGCCGCAAGAATGGTTGTGAGCTACCTGTGTCTCAGCTCACTAAATAAGGCTGTAGTCAGCAATCAGGTGATGTCATTGACAGGGCTTTGTGTAAACTAGGCAAAGTGGTTGCAGCTAGGTGGTTACTAATGAAAAACCTGACCTAAATTCAACCACTTTTTCTGAACACAAAGCATAAAAAAAATCTGTGGAAGTGTTTTTTTTTTAAATTGCCCAGATGTGATTTAGCCAGTTCTATAATAGGTAATACAATGATTTGTGTTTGTTTAATGGGGAGGCAAAAAGTGATTTCAAAATCTTGTGACAATTTACTTTTACTCCCAGTAACTCAAGGGGAAATGCTTCATCTTTCCTAGGGCTCAGTTCAGGTTGCCAAAGACAGAAATTACTTTGTTACTCTCTATAGCTGGATTTCCTTCTGAAACCAACATTGTTGCATCCCAGCAAATAATTATAACTGATGACACTGCAAGCACACACATACTGGGAAGTGTTTTCCTGCACTAATTTTGAAAAATAAACCGAGTTGTGAACAACTACTAAGCAATTTGGCTACAGAAACAATTTTTTGAGGTGCTATCCTATTTTAAATAGGGATTAAAGTGGGGAAGAATTGTGTGGTAAATGCAGCCTGAATTAAAATATCTACTGCTTAAAAAGAGCCATTAGGCTGAGTGATGGAATATAGTGGTGATGTATTGTGACATCCTGGACCCCCTGTTCACCCTTTTGATAATTATATTTTGTACAAACTCCACCTTGAGGTACAACTTGAAAAGTTGTCATCTGCTGAATAGCATTACCCCATTAAATGTGTTCTCTGACACACAATGTAAATCCCACCCCTCAGTTCCTGTTTTATGTATCCAAAAGCACCAGTGCGCTGTGTGAATGCAAACAATCCAGCATTGTTTGCTTGCATGACACACAACAGGTCAGGTGCCTCAAATCCCAGTTCTGATTGGGTGTTCATGAAATGCTGCATGACCAGCTGCAATGTGCTCAGAATACTGAGAACAGTGCAGGCACTCAGGAAACTGGAGCCACTGAAAAATGCTGTGAAATGCAGTCGGAAGTCAATAGGATGTTGGAACAGAAATAACTGCAACATGGAAGGTTGAGCCTGCCCCAGGACACACTTATCTCCCTCCACCTTCTCACAACTTCTGGCAGCACAAGGTGACAAGTTACAGCGGCTCACAGTGCACTCCTCTCACTGCTGATGTTAGAAGCACCCACTGTGGACAGGCATAAGCATTCTATGATTATAGCACTTTTTGGCCATCACTGTAACTTGCATAGACAAAACTTCCTAGTGCAGACAAGATCTCAGACACTCGAAAAGGGATTTATGCTGTTGGAATTAATGAGAATTAATAGAATTTAAACACACCTTTGAGGAGCTGGGTCTTGGGGTGATTTTTTTCAAAAGTGCCTAAGTAGCAAAAATCACAAACCTGGGGTGTTCTCACATCCTCCCCACTTTGTCAGAATTGTGAATTGCCACTGCAGGTGCTTTTGTTCTGCAATCAACTTCTGCATTAATCCCAGCACATGGAGGGTCTAAGCTACTGCCACTGTAACTGAATGACTCAATGGAGCATGTTTAATAACCAATTATAATTTAAGATTTATTGTATAACATCCAAAGACAAATAAGTGCAAGCAACAGGACTATAATGTTTTTGAAACCATTCTGACATCTGTTTATAACAGCTTCTGTGGTTTGTGGATTCAGACCAAAGCAAGTTGTTGCTTTAAAATAATCATTTCTTTATTATGTGACACATTAAAACCATACTGTTTACATATCTGACAGGGTCACAGTAACAGCACGTGATTTGTATCTGCTTCACAATACCTTTTATTACCAGATCATGCTGTACAGTATGTGTGTTATAAAGGTGTATCTAGCAACATCAGTCATTTGCTTAGGAAAACATGATTTACACATAGTTTTGGCCCAGCTGTCTCACATTTAAGGTATTTCTACACTAGCTGTGAGCATGCTCCCCAGATGAGCAGAAAGACATTAGCTCTGCTAAAAACACCAAACATGGCCACAGCAGCTTGGGCTAGCCCTCCAAATACATAGCCAGGAAGTCAGAACTGGCTGAACTTCGGCAGCTAGCCTGATGCACCATGGCCACACTGCTGGTTTTAGTGCACGCGGAGCTAATGTGTCTCTCTCCGTTGCATTTGGAAGCACGCTTACCCAGCAGGGTAAGAAAAAAAGCTCAAAAAACAGTAAATGATAAATGTAAGGCTATTTGCACCTTAAGCTTAATACCCTAGAGTAGCCAAAAATATCCATTTCAGCAATTCAAAAAATTTATGTCCAATGCACATCATACAGGGCTTTTTTGCAGAAAATGTATTTCATGTTCAGAGTTTACCATGAAATAGAGTTTTCTCAAGATAGTCTGAGCAAAGTGTAACAGTGTTTTAAAGCCAGCCACTGGAATGCGGGGGAAGGGGGTGTCACAAAAAATACCTAGAATTTAATATTGCATTTTTATGTGACAACAGCAAATACAACTAATTAATGTTTGCACTTGAAACAGATGGCTTAAGACCACTTTACTAGGACTAGATTAGGAACTGAAAAACTATGTACTGCATTACAATTTCAACATGAGGTACTTGTAAAAAAGCCCAGTGAAGTGTTTATTGTTAAATTTGCTAACACAAACATACATCTCTTCAGACAGAGGGAGATTTCCAGACATTCAGAGAAACGTCCAATTAAAATACCATATAGATCTGTCCCAAATATCAGAAATAGGGGTTGGTGCAGGCATCTCTCTCAGAGGCTGGTTTGACTCTTTTGGGGAGAAAAGGTTACTTTTGATCACTATAACAGTATTACACCTTTCTCCTTGTCCACAGATTAGCATGGTCCATAGTGTTTATTTCCAAGGGAAGAGGAATAGTGTTCCACACGTAAAGACACACAGGAGAACTAAAAGCTAGTACCATCAGAAGAATGTTGTATCAGCTGAAAAGGCACCGGCAAGTCGAAACTCCTCTTTTGTGATTACACTGTACATACGCTGAGGCAGTGGTTTGGAGTAAGGTGCAGGTCGGGGTACAGTTGTACGTAAAATAAGCTCACGGCCTGTAGGCGGAGGGAAATCTGCAGCTGCTCCTGAATTCAGTCTCCGTTCATCTGAGGAGCCTGACCTCTTCAGTTCTTCATCAAGTGTAGTCATTGCGGCAACCTTAAACAGACCCAGAAATTTTGCTGAAGGACAGGTTTCTCTCTTAATACTAACATCAGAAATTATTTTCAAAGAGAAAAAACAATGTGGTAATTTAACAGCAAAAGGCTATGCGTAGACATGAAGACTCATGGAATGGGTAGGGAACAGCACTGCACACGTGCACATTAAGAACCCCACACAGCACCTGGGAAAGCCAGTCATCTTTCACTTGTCATACACTAAATTTTGACACCATGTGGGTCAACAAATCTCAAAAAGAAAAATGCTCAGCTCCTCAGTCAAGACTCCTTGCATTTCCCTTACCATTCAGGCACATTTGTGTGGGGCTGCAGAAAGTCCAAAGATGGCACATGCGTCACATGCTAGAGTGCATTGAAATGGTTGCCTGGTCCTGGCCTTCGAGACTCAATGGCTACGGCTGCACAGCAAAGACAAACCCACGCCTGGCTTGTGGGCTCAGGCCAGAGTCTGAGCTCTGGGTCCCTACGAGGTGGGAGCATCCCAGAGCGCAGGCTCCAGCCCTCCCCAGGAAGTCTACACAGCAGGAAAACAGCCCTGCAGCCTGAGCCCACGTTTGCTGTGCAGATGGGCCAATAGAGAGCTCTCTGCAATATCTCACATTTTACTAGCCAAAAATTGGAATGACATGGTCCCATAGCAGGGCAAATGAAATACAGCACAACTAGCACTATTTTATGCTCGCTGATCCCAACCAATGAACAACAGGTTTATTTCCAATACAATGGCAGTAGCCACTACATTTCTAACAGACAACGGCGACGCACCACAGAAAGCCTCTGCTTCATGCACTAAAGAATTAACATCCCATAGTTAAACTCCATTTGATGAGATGTTTAGGGCTTTTACAAATTGTCTTTTTCACAGCTATGAAGTTTCAAAAAAGCTGTGAATGAGCAGCCAGTTTGAAAGGGGGGGAAGGGAGAGAAAATTTTTATGTTTAAGATGTGTGAACCACAGTGCAGATCATAACCTGCTGTACTGTATCTACTTAAAAGGCACCTATGCGAAGCTAGGAACATAAGTGGGAAATGGGACAAAAGCTAGTTACCTCATCAGAAGATTCAGTCATCTTGAGAAGGCAACCAGAGAAGGAAGACAGAAACAAAAGGCAAGTCAGATAACTTACCAAGTTTAGACAGATTTTAGGATTGCTTTAAAGACAGCATACACTGAATTCGAGAGTGTTTCTGTTATACTTGGAGAACAAAAGACATGTAAAACACACTTTGCATGTTGATAGATTCCGGAGGGGCAGCCATGTTAGTCTAATTCAGCAAAAAACAAACAAGGAGTACTGTGACACTTTTAAAGACTAACATATGTATTTATTGCATGAGCTTTCAGCTGTGGATATCACTGTGCAATCATAAGGTAAGAAGCTGATTAGTCCTGATACACATTTAATGTTGCTGTGTAGTCTAAAAAGAAGCCACATCTTTGACTGCAATGATGCACAATTTCCACATTAATGAAACTGCAAAATTCTACACACTCTGGAACCCTGTGAAACCGTTCTGCCAAGAGAGCTCACTATCAATAGGACACAGCTGTAACAATGCAACAGCCACTGCCCTTACAGTAAGATGTACTTAGATCATTGTATTTTAAAAGTCATTGCCGTATTAGCCGAAGAAGGGAAGCAACCTGCAATGAACTGTAGTCTCAGAACTGAACAGTTTCCAAATAGAAACTACAGATAGGAAAGGGAGTGGGCCAAACTTGAGTATTTTACCTTCTTCTAAATCACAAGGGTATAATCAATCACTTAAGATACTTGATGACTTTTTTTTTTTAAACTTATTTTTGTGCCCACTTACTGTACGGCATATTATAGCAGACTCACAGTGCAATTCTACTCTGAAAGTCACCAATAAAAATAGTGGCAGGTTACCTGTCGGATCTGCTCCTTGCATGTACTGAGTCATAGTCACTTTTAGTGACAACAAAACACACATTTTACTTTTTCCATTAAGCCCTGCAAAGCCAACACAGCTACAGGAGAGAGAGAAGCGTATCTACCCTTCTCACCCCCTCACACACAAGCTAGGGGCAGTGGTAGATACACCGGAGGGCAGGGACAGGGTTCAGAGAGCCCTAGGCGAACTGGAGCACCGAGCCAAACAAAATCTCATGAGGTTCAACAAGGACAAGTGCAAAGTCCTGCACTTAAGACAGAAAAAAATCCCAGGTACTGCTACAGGCTGGGGACTGATCAGCTAGGTAGTAGCTCTATAGAAAAGAACCTGAGGGTTATGTTGGACAGGAAGCTGGATATGAGTCAACAGTGTACCCTTGTTGCCAAAAATGCCAATGGCACATTGGGTTGCATCAGTAGGAGAGCTGCCAGCAGATCAAGGGATGTGATTATTCCCCTCTTATTGGCACTGGCAAGGCTGCATCTGGAATACAGCTAGTCCTCACTTAGTGACCTACTCGTTTAGTGACCCCTCAGAGTTATGACCGGCTCTCTGATGAGTTGGTATTATGGCGATGTACGAGAACTCGCATTAACTCTCTCAGATTACCTATATTTACAGTACACTATGCAAACTAAGTTCAGTACATTAGAGCTTAAAACATTTAAAATATATATTAAAAATGTTATAAATGATGCAAAGGTGACATTAAAACTATCTACCGATGGTTGAAAAACCCACTACCAGTAAAGTACATTATGCCTGAAATACCGGTAAGGGCTGCTCCTCGTTTAGTGACCAATTCGTTTATCAACCAGGTTTCAGGAACGGAACCCGGTCACTAAGTGAGGACTACCTGTATTGTGTCCAGTATTCCAGTCCACTACAAAAAGGATGTGGTCAAATGTAGAGTCCAGCAGAGGACAACAAAAATGACAAGGGGGCTGGGGCACATGACTTACAAGGAGAGACTGAAGGAACATGGCGTATTTAGTCTGCGGAAGAAAAGACTAAGGGGGGGGATTTCATAGCAACCTTCAACTACTTGAAGACTCCAGAGAAGAGGGAGCTAGGCTATTCTCAGTGGTGACAGAGGACGGAACAAGGAGCAATGGTTTCAAAGTCACAGCTGGAGAGGTCTGGCTGGATTTTAGGAAAAATGTTCTCACTAGCAAGGTACTGAAGCACTGGAATGGGTTACCTAGGGAGGTGGAGGAATCTCCATCTTTGGAAACTTAAGACCCAAAAACTTTGGCTGGGATGATTTAATGGAAGCAGTCCTGCTTTTAGGGGGGGCATGGACTAGATGAACTCATGAGGTCCTTTCCAGCCCTAATATTCTATGATTCAGAATCAGGCTCTTCATTCTTGTGCATCATCAACAGAATTGTTTACTAAGCAGTCTCAATCAGAAATACTTGCACCAATCCATTGAGACACCAGACTTTGCAAAGATGTCACAAAGATGAGATTTTGGCCTGTAAAACTTTTCCAGTAATGTTAAAAAAAAAAATACTTAGAACCCAGAGGAGTTTGCAGGGCTGAAAAGTAAAAAAAATTTTTTATTCATAGAGTACATTGAACTGGAAAGCTAGATACAAATGCAGAATCACAACAGTATTGTTACTCACATTTCAAAGTGAGTGTCACTTTCAGGTCACTCAGCTGTATCTATGGTATTATACTAGGCAATGGCTTTTTTCCTCCTTTCATCACATAGTTAAAATTTCTGCTATTGCCAAAATTTTTTCACTGTAAAAAAAACTTTCATTCATGCTTATAAAAAAATTCATGCCTATTTATAGATAAAAGAAATCAGCATGACATCCACAGTTGTTCCCTCATGTTGTCTAAATTAAAAATATAAGAGAATCAATTGAAAATTCCAGCTTACCGCGTGGGCATTCACAAATAACTTGTGAATGATTCTTCCAGCGGGTCCTCTTCCTGCACCAATGACTGATACTTCTGGCTGCTCCACAAGACAGTTTACAAACCTGGCAGTACAAAATAATGGAAGGAAAGAAAAAGTGAGTATTCAAGTTCTTAGCAGTACTAGTTCTTGAATACTGTGTCATTAAATCCTCAAGACTGTTTCCTGCAAGAACTACAGATAAGCTTGAGTGTGAGAACAGTCCCAGCACTAAGAGCAGCATCAGGCAGTCAGACATTCCAGTTTAGGAACTTACTATTCTTTCTGGTATTACACATGCTATTACATTACTGGGATTTTTTTCCCCCCAAAGTCTTAAGCCTTGGAGCCCTCCTCTGTAGTATAGACACCCGTCCGTCTACTTCTTTCACTCCATGACACCAGGGACTGCAATTCTATCCCCATTCCTAATTTCTCCTCCAAAGCCGAAAAAGGCATCTCCGTCCCATGCTAGTGACCCAACCTCTAGCTGCCTATATTAGAACAGTTTACTGGCTCTCCTCCCCATATTAGCTCCCAATTTCGGGGAGAAATCAAGAATCCAGATTTGGGGAAAGCGAATACATTAACACACAGGACAGAATTTCTAACAAGGAGACATGAAATTAGTCAGGAGTGGATCCTACAAAGAATCCCAACACCAAAAGTGAAAAAAAACCCCATCTTTCTTCCTAGCACAACCAACACCTTAACTCTTAAGTACTGGAAAAGGCTAAATTCTTAATTTTTAATATTAACATATTTAGCCAGAAAATCAGTGTGTGGTGGTGAACAGAAAAAAATCAAATCACTGGCTTACTGTTTCCTATTCACTAGCTTTCTTACAGTGCTTCAGTACAGCATGTCATGTTTGTAAGAATAATAATGGGAGAAAAATTCTTTTGGATATTCTGTTTTACATGATGTAGAGGACAAAAAATAATAATATGCAGCTCTTCTATAACATGTCCCCTCAGCAGATCTCAGACCACACAGGAAGTTTAACTTGTGCACTCTGTTTACACACGACAGGCTACAGAGACCCTAGATACTCATTATATTTATATAAAATAAGTCAACCGCATTAAAGTAAGTCCACATCACACAATATTTTCAAAGAGCTGGATAAATTATGTTAGGCATAACAAACGGTTAGGACAGGAAGTCTCTAGAAATGTTTCCACCTCTAGG
Source organism: Podocnemis expansa (assembly GCA_007922195.1). Taxonomy (NCBI): domain Eukaryota; kingdom Metazoa; phylum Chordata; order Testudines; family Podocnemididae; genus Podocnemis; species Podocnemis expansa. The sequence goes on along the minus strand of ML681984.1, from coordinate 18,232,006 downwards.
ACTTAAAAACATCATCATTCTTTAAAGTCTGTCTCTTGGGGTTACTACTGCCCATTAGTAACTGTCTCCGCTATAGAACCTACAAAAATACAGAGAAGAGCACCAGAGAGAGAAAACTTATAATGTATCACTCACCTTTCCAGATCTTCTTTTTCCTCCTCCTGCTCACATTTCTCTATCCCAAATTTTGCTTTCAGTGACCTTGCCCTAGCAATGGTAGCTTCTGCACTCATAATATGAGCAATGATTTCCTGTTTCAGGTTGATTTGGGGAGAGGGCAGAAAGAGAAAAACAGCATTAAAAAAAACCAACAAAACCACTCCTATGAATACATTTGAGATCTGCAAAGTGTCCAGCTCTGGCTAACACGAGAGACTTACTTCCAACTTCTTGTCCTCTGGATTTGGAAATCTTAGGACCTTACTGGAATGAGATATTATCTGTTTAATAATTTTCTTAACTGAAGGGATATCTTCCAGGGATTCTACAAAACAACAACAAAGCTTTAATCATAGGATCATCACTGCTCTTGAAAATAAGTTAATTAATTATTATACATTATTTACCTTCTTCCTTTACCTTGAGTACAGCTGCATGGATGACACAAGGCAAAAGATGCCTCGCAAGGTCAGCTGGTTTCTGAATTGCAAGATAGTGAAGCACCTACAGCATGGGAAAAAATTAATGTATTGTGACAAAAAGTAAGATTAAGTATGACTGCTAAGCACCAGTGCTTAAATTACAAAAACAAAACAAAAAGGTACAAGAATTATTAATCTCAAAAGTAAGCTCTGATATTAGTCATGACGACAAACTCTGTAACAAAGCTCTAGGAAATATTCCATAAGGAGATGGAACTTAAGTCTTTGGCCAGGCCTACACAAATGGTGAAATCTGGCTGCAGTCTATGGAGTTACTCAAGTTACATAGATTAGTTTGCATAACTCCATCAACTTTAAATTCCCTTCTACACGCCATCTTCATTATGCCGATGGGAAATGTGTTCCTGCTGACACAGCGCTATGCTACCTGAGGAGGTGGTTTATTAGATTGACTTCTGAATCAACTGAGCATGCCTTCATGCTGCTCAATCAAACTGGATAAATCGATCTGACAGCAGCCACTAGTGTAGACATAGCTTTGTCATCTGAAATTTGTGATTCTAACTCCAGTACACTAGGGACAAAGAAACTACAAATAATGAAAATTTCAAGGAAGTATAAGCACCGACCTTAAAAACTTTTTTTGCATTTCTGATAAATGAAACAAGTCTTAAGTCATACATCATACCAAATTACAGCTGGACAATCTTCTCAAAAGGCAACTGCATTATTTCTACAAATTTCAGAAATATTCTAAGTACCGTTAACTGTAGCAAAGAAACAGGTACGGATACTGATTAAATCCTTCCCAATAGACCACTACGTCTAGTACGCATCTCAGACCAGAGTACCTTAACACAGAGCTTTTTACCTTCTCTGCTTCTCTGGTGTCATCAAACAGTCGCCTCTGCCTCCGGGCTGGAACTGGCTTTGCTGTCTCCCATGCTTCTACCCACATGTTACTAGGAATTTTCATTCTGGCACTCAGTTCACCCTTAAGTACTCTGTTCCCCTTATCATCAAGCACCTCCTCTTCAATGTAATCTCGAGGAGAATACCACCTCACAAAATCCTCCAGACAACAACCAGGATTAGCTGCCTAGAATGGAATTAAAGATAAAATAGACTAAAATTAACTTTTATATAGAATCTCTCCATAAAACAAACAAAATCTGATTAGCAGTTTAGTGGACTCATCATGGGTGAGGAGATAAGAATTCAAGAGTTCTAATCACAAGCCATCAACTCACTGTGACAGCGCTAGAAAAGTAGTGAGCATTCGTGTGTTAAATGGTACAGAGCAACAGAAAGAAAGCTGAATGAAGAAATTCATCCTTTTAGTTTTAGAAATGAGTACAGGTTTACCAGCAATTTCAAGCAAGCTTTAAATTAGGCATTTGCCTCATCAGTGACACAAAAACAGTTTAATAAATGTGATTCCAATTAGTGTGAGAAAAGATGATAACAGATTTCTGGGAGTTGGTAAGAAAAAAGACCCCTTGAAATGGAGAGGGAAAAAGTCACAGGCTGCATTCAAGTACTTTCTAAACTACAGTAAGCTTTGGTTTGGTTACAGAAGCATGTGACATGTAACACTTTGACAATAAAAGCTCTAATGTCTACTTGCTAACCAGCTTCATTTTTCATACCAACTCATTAAATGAGAGCAGCCCATTAATTTTTATTTTACAAGTCAAACTCTCCCAATAATTTACAAAGCCTCATTTAAAAATAGCACAGTGGTTGTCCACACAGGAAACCTGGCCAAACTAAATGTGCTCAGCTTCCTTCAAGTCATATTTTACATTCCTACTTTAGGTTTTCAAACAGCTTGTGCTACAAAAGTCACGACATAATGCCACATTTCCAAGCAGTATGATAAATCTACCTGCCATGAGTTTCTTATCAACACTCAAAGATAGCCTGGTACACATGCAGTATCCAGGCTTCATGGAATACATTGTTGCACAGTCATAATATTCAGAACTCAGTGAGGATCTCCAGGCATTTTACTGAGCTGGATAAGTAAATAAGTAATTTCCCTTCTACAGAAGGTGAGACCAAGGCAGAGAACTGAAGTGATTTACTCAAGATCACAGGAAATCAGTAGCAGTGTGGTGAACAGAATCTAGGCCTCCTGACTACCAGCATTTTACCTACTAAACACTGTTCGTTCCCATGTATCCATTAAAATTATGCATCTCCCTAAAATCTACCAACATTCTGGGAGCCTGTACATCTTTTCAATAAGCTGAAACGTACTTTGAAATTGCCATGTAGGAAAACAATAGCAAAGTTAAAAACAGCAGGGAAAGAAAGCAACTGTCAGAAGATCCTTCAGATTGATCTCTTGACCAATTATCCCAGCTTTCTCCTGCCAAATAATCCCAGAGAACTCCCAAAACGTGCTGTGCTTTTCAGAAGGCACTTACCTTAAAAGATTCCATATCTGAGAGTAAGCAAGCACTCTGCATGCGTGCTCGAAGGTGAGCGCCTTCTGCCGATGTCCCCAGTTTAGCCAACACTTCAGACTGTTCTTCAAGCAGATCCTCCGTCATGGGAGCTGGTTCCTATAATGTTGAAAAAGACAAAAGGTCTAGAGTCACATAAGATCTTCAGTGGTGTCTGCAACTAACACGCTGTTGCAGCTGTGCCAACCAGGTGCTGGGGTGCAGACAATACCACGATGGGAGGCGTTCTCCCACCACTGCAAGTAATCCACTTCCCTGAGGGGCAGTAGCTAGTCACCAACAGTGTTCTTCCACTGACCTAGCACCGTATACACCAGGGGTTACGTCACCTTTGTCATGGCCCTCAGGGTGCAGATTTTTCATACTTCACAGAGATGTAGCTATACTGATTTAACTTTTCAGTGCATGCCAGCCCTCAGGCACTTAACCACAACTTTAAGCTAAATCCCAGAATTAGGCCCCACTGAAACTCCCCAAAAAAAAAAGAGTTCCAGAGGTGTATCTGCGTTAGTTTAGTTCAGCAAAACAAACAAGGAGCCTTGTGGCACTTTCAAAGACTAAAATTATTTATTGCATGAGCTTTTGTGGGAGAAAAATCACACTTCATCAGACACATTGAAGATGGGGAACTTACAAAATGAGGAAATAAATGCAGGGAAGGTAAGTCATGGAATCAGGTCACACTGTTGCAGCACATCAAGGCAGCAGTTTAGATTCAAACACTGGGGAACAGCACACAGAGAAAGATGAGCGACTTACACTTAGCTGCATTTATTTCCTCCAATTCCGTACGTTCCTCCATCTTCAAAGCATCTGACGGATCTGGGATTTTCTCCCAAGAAAGCTCATGCGATAAATAAATTTAATAGTCTTAAGTGCCACAGGACAACTTGTTTGTTTTGCTGAACTAGACTAAACACAGCTGAAGTTTCTGACTGAAGTTTGGAGGCTGTCATGAATTGTTTTGATGGGGCTTGATAATATGCAAAATTTACCTAGGTGAGAAGACACACTGGACATCAACCCTCCTCCCTCCCCACCCCAGGTGAATTGTAAGTTCTGAACACATCTTAGTATGTATTTTCTATGTTCCGCTGGAGGCTCATGTCGAAAAAACAAAGCACAATCCACAATGGAGAGGCGGCGGCACTCCTCCCCTCCAGTGCCACTGTGTCCCTCCTGCATCCGTGCTGCCCACCCCTCGCCCCCAGCGCCTCCGAAAGTGATGCCAGCAGTGGCTTTTTTCCAGCGGTGGGGGGGAGGGGCTTGCTGCCAAAAGCAGCCGCAGCTTTTATTCGGTGGCAGGGGGCGCTCTCCTGGACACAAAGGGGTGCCCAAGTTTTTGGGCTGGCCCCTGGGTATCCAACAGATTTGTAGAAGCCTGATATATACTCGAAAGATGCCGCTACGCAGCCACTATTAACAGAATCTTTGAGAATACTCTCGGAACCAAGAAGAGGCCAAAAAGGGGAGCATTCAATACTGGAAACGATGCTGGTCTACCACAAATCAAAGGAATTTCTTGTGAGATGTATCACTATATGGAAGGACACATCCTGGAAGTTGATGGCTGAAAATCTATTCCCTAAATCTAGAAGAGGAATTGGTCTCCAATCTACATTCTTTTCTGGTACAAGGAAATCATCTGAGTAGAAGCCCCTTCCCCTGTATTGAGCGGGTACCAGTTCTACTTCTCCTAAATGAAGAAGGGTATTTATCTCCTGCCTTAGCAGGGGCTGGTGAGAGGAGTCGCTGAAAAGGGATAGGGAAGGGGAATGTGGAGAAGGGAGGTAGATAAAGTGGGATTGGTTAAGCCCAATAACATAATTTGCAAGCACTCATTTGTCTGAGGTGATACATAGCCATGCACACTGCAAATGTGATCATCTGTTTTCAAATGAGGGCAAAACAACAAAGCTAGCTGGTTAATGAGAAAGGTGATTTCAAACCCTTGACTGTTCCATCAAAACTGGGCTTCAATGATGATGCCTGTTGCAGAACCACATCAGATTTGTGCGAGACTCTTACTCTGGAAACTGCTACCTCCCCAGATGGTTCTGGGGGTTTCTAAAATCCAGAGAATTGTATGGAGTTGATCTCTAAGCCATCTCCAATCTGCTGAACTTCCATTTGTTTGTAGGACAACAACCTGATCCTGCAAACTTTAAGGGTACATGATGACTCATCAGTTGATTCTCCAAACAACTTCCGTCTGTCAGTCAGAAGATCCTAAACCGTATTATTAGCCTCCTTGGGAAAGCCAGACAGTTGCAGCCAAGAAGCCCTACACATCAGCACTGCTGTAGAAATGGAACGGGCTGTGGAATTTGCAGCATTGAGCACCACCTGCAAAGATATTCTTGCTAGCAACTGTCCATTGACGACAGCGACCCAGAACTGTTCTCTTGGATCTGGAGGAAGATGCTCAATAAACCACCCAAATTTTATGTAGTTAGTAAAGTTGTACTTGGCCTCAATGTCTCATAATTTGCAGAATGTATTTGCAGGACAGTCAATGCAGAGGCCTTCCTTCTCAGGAAGTATAGGCGCTTTTGGTCTGCTATATGGGGTGGGTTAGAACAGTGGCTGACAAACTATGGGACGGGACCCAGTACTGGGTCACAGCGTGCAGTGCTGCATCCACCAAAAGACTAATGTATTGCTAAAAGATTTAACTGTTGGGTCAAATGCATAAATGATTTTTTTCAACTGAGTCCCAAGGAAAAAAGATTTGACAACTGCTGGGTTAGAAGAGTACTGTTTGCCCCTGCTTGTCCACTGCATCAATGACCAAAGAACTGGGTTAGGGAAGAGGAAGGAACTGGGAGTCCTTGGAAGGGATGTAATAGTTTTTAATGACAGGTATCACTGTAGCCAGCGTTTGCCAGACAGCAAGTTCCAGTAGAGCCTCAGTAATAGGAAGGATGATTCTAGATGATGTCACAGAGTGCTGAATGGCCAACAGCTTATGTTGGGGTTCTCTGACCTTCTCAAGGATTATCTGCAGAGAGTCTTCCCCCTCCTTAACAAGGCCCTGGAACTGGCAAAGATTGTTGGCAATAGATGGAAGATGAGGCATCAGAACCTCATCTGGCAAAAACAAGATGGTGGTTTGAAGCATGGCTTGTCTGCCCTGCTGCTCAAATGTTTCCTCCTGCTGCTGGGAGAGAAGCTTGGCTTTCCTTATTGTCCTGATGGCATAGGCCTGGAGCACTAAAGAACTGCCAGTGACAGCCACAGAGATCCCACTATGGCCACTAAGATCCATACAGCACAGAGCCTGGCATCCAGGGTTGCTCCCACTAGAAGTGATGAGGTCCTGTAATATCTTCCCTGAACCTTCAGAACCCTGCACTGAAATCAAAGAACTAGAGGGAAGATCAACATCATCATCCCTGCCATCTTCTTCTAATGGAGGAACTTCCAGAGAACATGGGGTAATGGCATCAGGGATGTAAAGGTATTCACAGATCAAGAGACTCTTGATACCAAGAGATGATCAACGCTTCCTAACAGTGGAGACTCCGGTTCAGTAGTCATCACTAAGTCTCTCTAGTATTTGAAGTCCTACAATACCAGATGGTTGCAGTACCAATGATTTATCCTTACCCAATGGTACCAGAGCCTAAAGGTGCTTCAAGGCTAGCATCGATGAGGTTGTAGGCCTAGAAAGTACCAAAGCACCTGGTAAGGATGCCAAGAATAGAGCACAAGGTAAAGTTTACGGATCCTTTATGTTTAGGAACACACTAAAACAATGGTACCAGCATCTTTCTAGAGTCCTGGTTAGTCTCAGAGCCACAGTGTTTCCTGTGTCACCTGTACCGGAGGAAGCTTTTGTGCCTATGGTACCAAGCCTCAAGAAAGACTTCTCAGAGACTGTAGATCTGATGTAGACAGCAATATTTCTGAGCAAGAATCCTAGAGGAGGAACAAGATTTCTTCTTCTGGGAGGCTTTGAGGGTTTCTGCTTCCTAGGAAAATGATGCACTGAGGTGGTGGGGCACTTGAAACCCCAGACACTGATGTCTAGGGAAGTGGTCTCAAACGTGCAGCCCTTAAAGATATTTCCTATGGCCCACGATGATACTATTGTTACTGATATTTGCAATACCATTGTATGAAAAGGTTTCAGTGGTGCAGCCCTCGGCCTAACATACTAGTCCTCATGTGGCCCTCGTGGTGATTTGAGTTTGAGACCCCTAGCGTAGGGGGGTCCTGACCCAATACTGAACTGAAGTAGAGGAAATGCTCCAGCATAAGGAGTTGAAGTTCGACTACTTGGTTCTTTCATGCCCTGGATTTCAGGCATCAATAAAAGCGGTACTTCTGCAGCACGTGCAGTTCACCCAGGCAGCAAACACACTTCAAATTTAGCCTCTTTACACAAGCAGCAGCATCTGAATCACAGTGAACAAGGTATGCCTGTCATAAGAAGATTTTTATATTTAAAACATACTGAACTAACTACAACAGCGGTTCCCAACTTGTGGTCTGTGGACCCCTGGGGGGGAGGGGGGGCACAAACGTATTGAAGGGGGTTCACAGACACAACCCAAGCATGTGGGCTGCATAGGGCCTGCTGCAGAAGCAGTTTGTCTCTGCTGCTGCAGCCTGCCCTACAGGTATTTCTCGGCAGAGGGAAGGGTAGTAAGGGGTACCGGGGTGTGCAGCTGATGCTGGCCCCTCTGGAGGGAGAGAGGGCTGATGGGAGCTCAGGAGATCCACTGGGGAGGAAAGGTCATGGAGGGCCCAACGGCAAGGATGGAGGTCTGCTCTTCTGCTGTGCCAGATCTCAGCAGCAGTGCTGCTGAGCCCCAGCCAGAGCTGGATCTCAGTGGTGCTGCCACCACGCAGGGGTGGGGGCCAGAACCCAGCCGGGGGATCCTGGCGGCATCGCCAGATCCCAGCGGCAGCAGGAACCAGATCCCAGCCCCAAGGCGACTCTCCCCGCCTGCTGTCGGATCCTGGCAGAGGGGGCACAGCTCCTTGATGGAAGGTGGGAGGGGTGGGGGACTTTTTTTTAGGTTAAAAAGGGGTCCCACACACTTGAAAAGGTTGGGAACCCCTGAATTACAACTAATCAACTAACTCACTTACAAAAAGCTCCCAAACTACTGAGGCAGTCAAAAAACAGACATGCTACCTCAGTCTTGGCCTGAGGGTGTTGAGAAACAATGAAAGGCATGATTTGCCCACACAACCTGATAAAGCCTTGGAATGGAGCATAAATATAGCAAGGACACATGTGAGGGCCAAGCAGACACTGCTAATGAAAACCTCTGATCAAGGCTGCAGGGTCCACATGCACACGAAGAGCGGAGCACCCAGAGGGACACTACTTAAAGAAGCAGCCTTGCTCAGCTGCTCCTGGACACCATAGGCTCCTAAACTCACTCAGTGCCTAAAATGTTTACTGAGTGATTCACAAACCAGGGGATGGCACACATTCTTCCTCTGCCTGGCTCATCCCTGGGGCCCAATCTGATATGGGAGCTTAGACCTTGCCTGCCAGACTGAGCTCCTATAGGTGACTTTACGTTAGACATATTAGGGGGGTTTAAAATTAGCTTCTTAAAGTCTCACACTATGATACTGAGAAGAGGTGTAACTGAACTGCAAATAGTTTGGTTTTTCTTGGGATCTGAAAGCTTGTCTCTTCTGCAAAGTTAACACAAATAGGAGTGTTCCCTTAACTCCAACCCTCATGAAGAGAACTCCTTGACAGGCATGGCGTGCATTTAACTCGAGTCAGTTGGCATGGACAGGGATATACATAGGCTAAAACATGAGTCAGCATAACTCATCTTTCATAAGCTGTTAGCATGACCACTATCACATGGAGGCAGGCTAGCTCCATTTGAATGCTGCTAGTCCTCGGCTGCCTTCCCACAATTCCCCCTTGTGCCCAGGAAGGACAGGCAAGTCCCCACACAATTCACTAGGAAATAATTTATAGAACATTCCAGCTTACTGCAGCACAAAGTATCATTGACTATGCCCCCAGCACTATAAATGTCACTCATGAGTGAGTGCAGCAATCACTGTGGCCACAGCACCGCAAGTATTATTTTGCAGAGTGGCTACTGTGATACAAACTAGGCGCGAAGTTCCCAAATTGTGGGTTGTGACCCCAAGGATGCAGTAGGTGCCATCTTACAAAATGGCCTCCTCCGCAGTGTGACCTCACATGCAGCGTATGCACGAGGTCACGTACAGGGGAAGCTATTTTGCTCTACAAAATGACACTCTCCTTGCAGCATGACCTCACACATACTGTATGTGTGTGAAACTATGCTGTCCAGAAGACGCTGTTTCTTGAAGCAAAATGGCCTTCTCCTTGTGGCATGACATTCCATGTACAGTGGGTAAGAGATCACACTGCAGGGAAGACACCATTTCTAAACTGCAACCTCCATGCCATCTGCAGCAGTGGGAAACACCACATCTGAAAATGGGGGTCATGCAACAAAAACATCTGGTGAGCAGGCTACCTCAACAAGAGGAGTGCCTTCAGCACAGAAGTACTACAAAGTTAACTGAAACTATTGACTAAGGAAAGAACACTGCCTGTTTAAATAAATATGGTGCATATCTAAAATTATCCACATCAAAATATGTAAACAAGGTCTAGTAAGTCCTGGAATTCAGGGAATTGTGGAAAATGACACTGCAGTAGAAACTCATATTATGGAAGAAGGGGACAACTGAAACAAAGAGATTATCAGTTACGTTCCAGAAATCTTTACAGGGACTATTTTAATGGGGTTATAGATAGCTGGAGTACAATGTCATTCTCTATATGGACCTGTGCTAGAGGCAAATGAGATGCACACTTTGCTAGTGTTTCATGGATCTTTACTGGTGGCAGAGAAATGGTGAAACAGAGAAATCTTAGGTTACATTACAGGCTTTGTGCCTAGTGATCACAAACTATTCTGTTCATTACCCCTCCTTCAACCAATGATGACCCCCTTTTTGCCTTGTCCTGCATCTTGCCCATCTCTCTTCCAGCCTCCATTCCTCAGGCTTCTCAGCCCAGTCTCCTTGTCCAACCATCTTAGCCTCAATCCCCTGCTTTCCAGCCTCACTCTTGGCTGGCACCTAGATGCCCCCTTCCACCCATATTCCCTATCCTCAGAAGCTCTTCCCAATTCCAAAGCTCCCTCCTTAGGATTCTCATCTAATCTCTGTGGCCCATTACCCCAACAGCTCCTTCTCTTTGTCTAGCCAGTCCCAGATTTCCCCTAACACCCACATTCCTTGCAAGATCACCACCACCTTCCTCCCCAATGGTTCTCCGTTCAAATCTCCATCAGCATCCCAGTCTCCTCTACCTCTTCCTGGACTCCCAAGTCTCAGTCCTCCTGGCCAGCCAGTGTTAATCTCACATCTATCCCATTTCACAGTCCCAATTTTCCTCTCCTCACCCTGCCAGATTCCAGTCCCAGTCATTCCCCCCTCCTTGTCCCATTCTACTTCCCCTACCAGTCTGCTTCTTGCACCTTCTCCATGGGAATCAGTCAGTTTCCTCTTCCACACTGCCTGGACCCAGCAGGGGTGGCAGTAGAACAATACTGAGAGCACAAGACAGCCAGCCTCCTGCTCCCTTCAGTTCTGATACTTTGACCTGGACCTAGCACATTCCACAAGAACACAGAGCTGCAATTCACAAGGAAAATCCTGGTCAGTCCCAGGCTGGAGGATGCCTGGATTGGACAGAATCTTTAGAAGAAATTAGCTGCTCAAACCTAATGATGTCTCGGTCTGAGCATCTGCAAATTGTGATCCTTCCAAAAGCTCAGAAGTTGGCTAAATTTGGTCAGATTGTCAGTGAGAAAGCAAGAGGCACCCTGCCAAATTTCAGGTTTCAACTACAAAGCCTGGCAGTACTAGAACTGTTCAAAGAGAATGGTTCCTAAAATATTTTAACATAGCCAAAACAATGCATCTTTCCTTGCCTCATTCTTGAAAGCAGCAGAACCATCTTCGCTGAAGCTTTCCAATACATTTAGGATGGAGCAGATACCAAACATGTAAAATTTTAGCACTAATGATTAAAATTTGCAAAATTTCAAAGGAACTGAAAACAGGGTCTTATACTGGTAAGTGCTACCAGACCTACATGTAAATGGTTATAAAAACAAGGTGCCAAAAATATGATTAATTCCAAGCTACCCCTCACTAACCTGTGTTATTGGAATGTAGAGAGGTTCCCCAGGATGCAATAAAGTCAGTTTTCCATGCGGGTGTAGACGACCTTCAGGTTTTAAGTTTACAGATTCTCTACTTCCTTCTTTTGTTCCTCCTTTCTTTCCATTTTCTTGTCCATTTCCTTTTAGTTCTTCTGTGTCACTGAGGCATTCAAAAAATTCTTCTTCACTGTCACTCCATGATTCCCAAGATTTCCCAACCTCTCCTTTTTCCTTTTCAGTCTCTTTTTGACCATCTCCACCTGAACGGTCTACTCCTTTCCCAGCATCACCAGAAGAACCACTCGGGGAACGATCAGGTGCATACGCTTTTTTCCCCTCATCCCTTGCTTTTTTTCTTTCGATGCAACAATTTAGCATCTAGAAAGTTAAGAACATTAAAAACGAACATCTAGTACTTTAATTACCGTTCACTAACATACTTACACAATGACAGCAAAGCTATTACACCACATAGTGAAACTTATTAAAAACAATGAAAGGCTCTCAGTTCTAAAAAAATGGCAGTATAATTAATATGGAAGAATCTGCACCAAGACTAAGATTTTATCAGCTGTTAGGAGAGGTGACAAAGATCACAAGTTACACTAAAACTGGGAAACCAACAGCATCTAGGAAACCACAAGCTAATCACCACCACAGTTAATGCTATCCAAACAGTGACTCCAGAAAATCTTGATTAAATGTCTTCTTGTTGTTGATTATTCCTTGGAGAAAAGAACAATTAAGAACTGATCATTCATAATTTGTGATATTTACCTGAAGCTTCTGGTGCAGTAGACAGCATCTCAGATCTGGAGCCCCACTAGCTAACCTGCAAAAGGTTAAATTTACTTTCACCACAAAATAGGTGTGTTTCTGACACTAATACATACTGTGAGTTGGTGCTCTGGTACAGTTCGCAGAAGACAAACATCTACATCATAAATCTACCACAATTTCTCTTTTTGCTATGGTTTCAGCATAGAGGTCAAGAACTGACAAGGGCATAAAAAATGAACTACTCTTTTCCCTCCTACACATTATCCTCCAGATCCAGGATGAGGCAACTGGGTGACTGGCCCAGAATGCTTGGAATGTCTATGCCCACACTGTACCAATTTCAGGATTAAAAAGATGTCTATTTCTGGGCTACCAACCCAGAACCTTTCACAAGTGGCAGCTGGACTTCAATCATAATTTTTAAAAGGCAAAATTATAATTGAATGGTAAATAAAATCTTTTAAAATCCCATTTTACTAATTGAAGCCACCTTTCACACAAAAGGATGACTAAGGTGAGCAAACAACTAGACCAGGATCTTTTGAAAATGCATTTTATTTTTTGCTAGTTAATGCGTAGGCCTCTCCAGACCGATCACCTCTCTTTCTGTTTGCAGGACAAGTCTTGCCAAGGTAGACTCATCCCAGGGCAGGAGCTGCAGCAACAGCAGCCTGAAAAAGCAATTAAGTGCCCAAAAGAGAAAACAAGCATTAACACCTATGCTAACAACCAAGGAACTTGGAGCAGCTGCACCCCATTCTGCCGCTTTTTTGACAAGACAGACATAAGGGGTATTTCACCCTTACTTTCCCAGCTGCCTCAATTTTACATGTGGAGATTGGGGAGGAAGCTGGCACAAATATTCCTTTGCAGATTCTCCTGAATCCTTCAGCTAGAAGTGTATCCTTCACCCCTCTCCCTAAGTTCTCCACATATGTGGAACTAGGTAAGGGCAGGGAAATACAGCTTCTCACCCCCTCTGCTTTCTTCCCTCAGGGAAAAGAGGGGGAAAGAGAAGCAGGGAGTACTAACTCAAATAGAATACATCTAAAATTATTTTGGCAAGTCTGAAATTAAAAGAACATTTTAAAGTCATAACTAGTTATCCTGTCAGAAACTATGGACAGCTTCAATCAAACTCCAGTGGAACTCTTACCCTGGAATTAGACAATTTTTCTCCCATCTGCTGCGCATTTCCACTACAAATTCTTGCCAGAGGTGTGCCACTCCTTTCAGCCCTCCATGGTAGAAGTTGATCATACAAAGACATAAAGCCAGTTTGTAGGTCAGACTATCTGAAGGAGCTGATTTGAACTGACTGTATAGATTCTACATGGAAAAAAAAATCCAAAACGTAACTATATTTTTCAGATTTTTGATTTCACTAAAATACACTCAATATCTGTGTCTCACAACATGAGGCTAAAGTTCAAGCTTGCAAAAGTATTAACTTTCAGTGATAAAGTTCTTAGGGGAATGAAGACAGTTTCTGTAGACCCTCCACTAAAGTTCTTCCTCCAATCATTTCTCCAGTGATAATAGGAGAGACTGAGTTGCAGCAGACTGAGGCCTTATCTACACTTGCCCCCATTTTCAGCAGCAGTCAAAGGAAGATACACAAGCTACTTAAAATAACTCACAACTCTCACTTACCTCAGCAGCTCCATCGTGCCGAGTCTAAGAAATGCCATCTCTTCGACTCAACACTTCTCTTTCTTACAGGGGTGGACTTAATGAATTGAACTCTGGACAAACTGACAGGTCTTCACTGACTACTCAATTGAACCAGAAAGTTCAAACTGACATTGGCACACTTGCTGCCCTCAGTATAGAACTGGTCTCTGAGAAAAGCAAGGTGAATGGCAACCCAGCTGGTCAAATGAGTAGTTATTTTAAGAGATTTTCTATTTTAAACAACATATTTAAAACAAAAAAATATGCAACAGAAAGGAAAGCTACATAGTCAAGCTCTGTGGACTTACCCCCAAATAAAGGTAAACTAACAGTCTACATGTCTAAAAGTGACAGACTTTTTTCATGTATTAAGAAATCACTCATTTGATATATTTCTCTTATGAATTTAATTTCAATTGAACTTACATATTCTTCACTCTCTGGAGGAGGATTGTTTCTTGAAGTAGTAGGTCGGGCTTCAGATCCATCTGTTACTTTGTCTGCAGCATCAGGGAATAAGAACTGGGGGAGTAGGAGGTTGCAAAAATAAACAAAAACAAACCCAAACCAAAACAACACACACACACACACACCCCCACCCACCACCCAAGCTGGTTTTTAGTGCTTTTCCCAAGTTTTCTCCCCATACCTCTTTTTAATTGGTATAGTTATGCGGTGAACATCTTTATTAATTGGAATAGCGTTATTTGTAAGAGTTTGTTCAGCTTTGATACATCTGAAACGGATATTGTCTTGACATGGATGAAAATGTTCCACTAGCATTATGGTGGCTTGTCAAATCTCAGATTAGTCAACAGAAAAAGTAGCCTCCAGAAAGAGCAACTCTACCAGATAATGGGAACACTGTTTGATTACTCTAGTTATGGACAGGACAGACTCTTCCAACCTAATAGCCCTATGTCATAACTAATCTCCTGCATAGTTGGTTTTTGAAAAAAAAATTTAAGCTCACATATGAACAAAAAACCTGCATACAACGCACATATGTGCAGGATATGATGAATGGTGTGCTTACCGACAGAATAGTACTAAGAACTTCATTATTTAATGGCGATTCATCCACACCTCTGTGTCTGCGAATTTTTCTCTTTGCACTATGAACCATATTTGTGACAGACAATTTGTGGATTGGAACTGGTGCTGGTTCTGTGAGCTTCGACAAGGCATGGGTTATATCAGCAGCTTCTATGAAATAAGTTGTTACAAAATAAATTCAGAGTTCTAATCCACCATCTCAATTGATTTAGGACTTAAATTTTTAACTAACCAGTTAACCTATGCTTTATAATTCTATGACAATGTCCCATATCTGAAGTTAACTGTTCAATGCCATGCAGCCACATGGCAGAGTTGGATTACAAAGCAGCCACCAGACTCCCTTGATTCTTTGAGACTAAAAGTGAGACCAGATTGACCAGATTGCTAATGGCTGTCACCTATTCCTAATTCAGAACAGTGACTACAATGCTCAAGTCAGCAAAAATATAGACAGACTGTACTACTCAGATAAGATGTTAAAACAAAAGTGAGAACAATGGAGGTGAAAAATAGATTTAAAAAGAACACAGGAAAATTATGTAAACGGAAGCCCATTAATTACTATCCAAAATCAAGTGGGTACAACACTTGGTTGATGGACCAAAGAAAGGTAGAGAGAAACTAAGGAAAACACCAGTTTCTGATGGGAATCAAAACACAAGAACCAACTCTGGTTCCCAAAGCACAGGTTGCTAGTAGACAATCCTGTAAACATCTCGACATTGCTACGTAAGCCCAGGGTTCAAACTCAGGCACAAGGGAAGCTCCCTTCATCTACACGCAAGTCCTGCTAACCCAGGGATTGGACCTAAAGTCCCAGGACCCAACGAAGTGGGGGATCCAGACCAGAGTCAATCTACAACTAAGAATTCAAGCCCTACTGTTTTGCATAGTTAAACACAGCCTCATTGAACTTGTGCACTAGGAGTCCACCAAAAGTATCCCACAAGCAGTCTTCCTTTGTCCTCTGGATAGTCCAGTTTGTTGGACAATCAACTTTTCCCACATTGCATCACAAACAAAAGGACAGAGTGGCCACATTCTGGGAGGGCACTAGGAAACCTGGGACATGGGTGGTTGGACTCATGCCTATATAATGCAATGTAGATGCACTTCCTAACCTGGAGTTACAAATAAATGTAGGCACTCTAGCCCTAAGTTAACAAACCCAGTGTTTGCTCACCAGTATTTTACTACCCCTGGGCTTACACAGCATTGTAGACATATCCTAACACACAAGCCTGGGCTGAAAAGAAGAATTAGCCTGTAATACTCCCTGCCCCATAAAGCCATAGGTTTCATCTAATACCAGCTTAAAATAATAAATCTAGCTGATGTCATGAACACACAAGATAGCAAAGATGAGAAAGTGATCCAGTTAAGAAAAATTCAGAAATTATATTTAAAAATTAAGAACAAATCTTCTACCTTTTCCATCTTCTTCATATGTAGATCTTCCAAGAATCTCATCAGTTGATTCTTTCCGACGACAAAGTTTGAAGAACTCGGTAAGAAAGTCACCTACAAAGAAAATTTTCTGACTATTTAGTCACTGAACAGCCTCTAACAATAAATTAGCATACCATGAGACCTTTCCCACCACAGCAGGAGTCCTTAGGGGAAAGGGAAAGAAGTGGTAATTGTCTTCACTTTAAACCTGAGACCTATACCTATTACTACTTCTAGGCACATGTTTTACAAATCTGTGGATCAGAAATACAAACTAAAACTTACTAAGGGTGAATCAAAGCCAACTAGACAGCTAACAGTCACCACCCACTCCAAGAAGAAATTCTATCGTCAGTTATGTTTTGCATGAGTTTTCATGGGCAAAGTCCCAGGAGTCTTGTGGCACTTTTAAAGACTAAAAAAATCTATTTTTTGCTGACAAAGGTAAGTTCTCCATCTTCAAGCATCTGATAAAGTGGGATTTTCTCCCATGAAAGCTCATGTGAAAGAAATTCGTTAGTTTTTCCATTTAAAGAGTGCCACAAAACTCCTTGTTTACATTTAGATATGGACTTAAGAAGAAGCCATTTCTTAGATAAAGATTCTAGGCAATGTGCTTTACAGAACAAAATATGCACATGAACATTAGCCAGAAACCAGTGAAGTCTCTGAAGTACAGTGCTAATAGAACTCCAGATAAGAAAAACTGCCTTTTTGAAGGATTAAGGGCTTGAAAAGCAGCCTAATTTAAAGTCCATGCAGACCTTAAGAGAAATCAGAAGAGACTGTGCTCAGAATTTAAGAAAATCAAAGAAAATGAAAAATCATGGGGGATTCAATGACTAGTCATCTATTCATCCCAAAGTTTCATCTTCTTGATGACTAACATGGAAAAGTTAAAGATGTCTTACCTAATAAACATTGTGGATTATCTGCTTTTCTGACTCTCACAGACCACTGTGGTGCTTGAATGGGATCCAAGTCTCTTTGAAAGAAAGAAGAAAAAAAGCGTCGTATTTTTCAACACCAGTATTTTAGGGGCAACTACTTGTGCCACAATTAATCAAATGTTCTTAATAAGCGCAAGGTCAGATTTAAGTCTCTAAACAGCCAAGCGAGGTTAAAACAGACATAATATAGTTTCCACTTTGCACATCATAATTGCTGCTGCAGGGAAGGACAAGACATTAAACAGCAGAGTGCAAGTTAAGTGAGGAAATATTAATAACGGATGAAAGTTTGAAAGAAAAGGATTCCATATTCATGATTGTGTCTAAAAAAAAGTGGGGAAAGCAGTACAAAAATTGTACTATTTAAAGTAAACAGTGCATTTCAGTGTTTAATTTATGTCTTTAACGAAAATTCAATTTTGTGTGTGTATTTTTCTCCTTGGGTTTCTGTAACAGAGTCAATTGCCACAAATATATTCATACAATTACTTAAAGGTTTAATGTTCTTTTCTAAAACAGGTCAGTGCATATTACTGACGATGCCTGCATGGTGGAGTAGGAAGGAGAAATGATATTCTGTTCTTCAGCAAAGAAAGCTCCAGGCTGAAGTAACTCCTTTTGCTACCCACGTTCACTTTTTAGGCATCTTTCTTCATCTCAAGGCTGGACTGGCACTACGCTCAAATCACTTTAAAAACGACAGCCAAATGGAAACTAGAGAATTAATTAGCTGGTAAGAGCACATGTGCTATGCATAGAGATTAGTATGTAATGGCTCCTTCCCCCCTCATACAAGAAAAACAGTTCAGAACCAACAGGGTTTTTTAAAAAGTATTCTTAACAGATGAGTTACATAGTTACACATTCACCAAGGGATTAAAAATAAAAATTTTAAACCGAGGTGACCGTAGGAAGGTAGAATCTGCTAAGAAAAAAAGAGATCTAAACATTTTTAATTCATATATTTGCAAATACACATACTTACGAATAAACATCATTGTCCACAAGAATACCTTCTGTTAGATGAGGCCATGTAGTTGCTAAATGGAGCTCACTGAAAGAGCAAAAATTTGGTATAAATTATGCAAGACTGAATTGTAAAAATCCGAGAGATTTTTCAAAGGGTAAACACACCACCCAACCCCAACCTCCCAAAGAAATCCGCTGGAAGTTAGGACTCTATCATTTATGCTTTGCAATATCTTCCCCTCTGTGGTTTAGCACAATAAGCCACTGAATCAGATCCATGAGATTACAACTATGTGATATATATTGTATCTAGGTAATCTGCTTTCAAGCCTTTATTACTACATTTTAAAATTTGATTTAAAGTCTTTTTTCAGGCTTTATTTTTAACTTTTGGGGGACACATGTGGGATATGATCATGTAAAATTGATAATTAGTTGATTTTGCAAAGAAACAAAAATACTAAAATATGTTTAGGTCAGGCAAATTGATATGCTGCCACTGTCTGTACCTTTTCCATTTTGATTCTATTAATTTGTATACTGTGCCTATTCCCATAGTATCTGAATGCCTTCTAGAAGTACACTGAACAATGTGGCTAACATCCATCACACATGGTTCTTTTTCTAATTCCTCTCCCTACAGGGAAAGAGGGTGACGGACTGGTTGTTTTATTTTCTGATTTTATGTATGTAAGTTAAAAGTCCAACTTCACAAGGAGGGACAACAGGGAACAGGTTCAGAACATATGCACATGTTGCTGGATGAAATTTGGAGAAAAGTGGATGGACATTTCCTCTTCAACAGAAGGACGGGAGAACCTACTACATGGCCTAAGCAGGGCTGCAGTTAACAAACATGGAGATTCTTCAAAAGAACTCAAATTACTACTACTCCTGGTCAGCAGGCTCATATGCCACATCTCCTGGCAGTGGAAAATAAGCATAATTTCAACTAGTCCCTATACAGGAGCACTAAGGGTAGAAGTCTGGCAGCAATGTTTTAAATTAATCCTGGTTATTACAGAACACACAGTGGCTACCCTAACAGTCTGCACAGTTGATACATCCTTTTGTTTTACTGGTTTGCAAATTGCTCTGGCACACCTATAACATTAAACATGCTACAAGACAAATTCTATTTAGACTGGGTGAATTTAAAAAAAAAAAAAAAACCAAAACCAAAAACCCACAACAACAACTTGCATGTCAAAAATATCCTGCAGGGGTTTAATAGTACCATAGCTACCAAGCTGTTTATATCACTTGTTTATGGATCAAGGAAACTCATCTTCTACAAATACCTCTGTTCTTTGACATGAAGTGAGATTATTTTTGAAGGCAGTTTGCTCAACCTTTTTTTTTTTTTTTTCAAACGCATTAAGAGTTCTAAGTCTGAGATTTCTCTTTAAAGATCATAATTTATATCTAAGATGTTTTAACATTGTTTGAGAAATAAATACAAAACTGAAAAAAAATATAGTCTATTAAGTTGCAACAAGTACCCATATATCAAAAAGTATCTGTCAAGAAACTTGGAAATTAAAATACATTTTTTGCACGACTTTAACTATTCGAGTGTTGTTTGTCAAGCTTAATAAAACAGTCTCAACACCCACTGCTCTTAGCTCCTATGCAGTACTTAAAACTGTGAGGCTTTTACTTAGTACACAGATACATCACAGAAAAACAAAAGTCTACATAAAGTTAGATGTACAGTAGTTTTGTTTTTCTCAAAACCACTTATGTTATTTTATAATATGCATAATTATCTGCACTCTTAATCTCACCTAATCGGATCTTCACAGGCACCAAATGGTAACTTCCCAAATTCCAGGCCTCCTACTTCTCCTCCAACTAGTGCATCTATATCTGAAGACAGAACAATACATTGCCCATAATATAAATATGGTGAGAGTTTGCTAGAGCAATAAATAGGATTCTGCCTACTAAACAAAGCTCCAAGGCATATGATCTTTCTGTTGGAACAAGTGGTTACTATTTAGACAACGTCATACAATACACATTGCTACATAACAACCAACATCTGTCATGGCAAACAATATACTCCACATGCTTAAAGTTATTTTAAAGCAGTGAATACCTATGGGGGTGCCCAGAGGTCTTCCAGGGGGAACATAAGCTCATCTAGATATCTGCCTAGTTTTACAATAGGCTACATAAAAATCAGTAGTGAAATCATTACAAACTGAAATGCAGTACATTGACTTGTTTATGCTGCTCGATATACTATGATATAACATATTTCAATCGATTAATTGAGTGGTAAAATGGAAAAGTAAGCAATTTTCAGCAATAATGTGCTGTGACACTTTCATATTTTTAAATCTAATTTGTAAGGAAGTGGTTTTTAAGCAGAGTGAAACCTGAGTATACAGTAGACAAATCAGACTCTTGAAAGTAGAACAATAGTCTGGAAAGGTTGAGAGCCGCTGTTTCAAGGTAATTAAAGAACAGGACAAGTTACTTTTATTTACATTTTTAACATTTCTTCATTAGAACAACAAATCTACTTATGTGCCTTTGCTATCCATACAGATTTAAACCAAATTAAAAGACACATTACCAACAAATAACTTTTATTTAATGATGCATCTCTTACTGACCTCTTAGGTCACTCAGACTACTCCCTCCTATACATAACAATGCAAAACATGTCAAATATATGATCCCTACAGAATTAAAAACATCTCCTGAAGTAGCCAGGAAGAAGTGTTGGACATTTGACCAATGCAAACTAACTGGTCAAATAACAACAGTTATAAAGGAAGAGTAAAACAAGCAAGGAGTCTTGTGGCACTTAAAGACTAACAAATTTATTTATCGCACGAGCTTTTTGTGGGAGAAAATCCCACTTCGTCAGATGCTTTGAAGATGGGGGAACTTACAGAATGGGAGGAAAACAAATGCCAGGAAGTCATAAGATCAGGTCACACTGTAACAGCAACTCAAAACAGTTGTTAAGATTCAAAATACTGGGGAATAGCATAGAGGAAGATGAGGCCAAAAACGACTCTTTGCTTGTTTGTCTGAACTAAACTAACACAG
This sequence comes from Podocnemis expansa, assembly GCA_007922195.1. Lineage (NCBI taxonomy): Eukaryota > Metazoa > Chordata > Testudines > Podocnemididae > Podocnemis > Podocnemis expansa. The sequence continues at coordinate 18,210,791 of ML681984.1, read as the reverse complement.
CTACTCCTTTGGAAAAAGGAAGAGGATGACTTAATTTCTCTGTGACTAAGCCTGTGGGAAACCATATTTATGCCTAATTACAAGAAGCAAGTTACTTAAGTATTTTAACTAAAAAATGCAACACAATTAAATTAAGTTCTGAAAAATAGAAGAATGGTACCATGTTTTAATGGAAAAAGTAGGCTGTCACCTGCATCTGGGCATTCTTGCTAATTTCCAAAGGGATAGCCGTGTTAGTCTAGTCCAGCAAAAAAACCAAGGAGTTGTGTGGCACTTTAAGACTAACATTTATTTTTCACATGAGGCTTCGTGGGAGAAAATGCCGCTTCGTCAGATGCTTCGAAGATGGGTGAACTAGACTGCCTATCTGACAAAATGTGAGGATTCTCAAATAGGCAGCTGTGACTTTAGGAGAATCCTTACACCGGAAGACAAGAGGCTCTCCTGGCATCTAACAGTGAATTTCAGATGACCTGACCAGCTTGGCGTAAGCCAACCCACTGCTGTCATAATCTGTATGTAAAAAATGCTATGTTACTTGTGTTTGGAAAACTAAACTCACTGACAATTAATAGTTTTGTATATATGTATGGTGAACCTACAAAGGCTTATATAGATGTGCTGGATTTATGACTAAACTAGGCATCTCAGCAAGTGTTGATAAAAAGATTTTTCTGGACACAGGGCTGCAGCTCCCCCCCCCACACACACACACTTGAATGTTAAATGAAGATATAACCAAACAACAACAAGAAATTTTGCCTGCCAGACAAACAAAGCCACCAGGGGAAAATGATGCTCACTTAGGGCTGGTCTACACTGCAGAATTTTGTCAACAAAACAGTGGTAGAGTACACACTGCAATGCTCCCCCCACTTACAAAACTCCCCTGCCTTGGCAATAAGATAAAAGCACTTCAGTGAGAGGTGCAGAGCTTTTTCCAGAAAAGAGTGACAAAGTGTCAGTTAGCTGTTGTGTGCTAATAGGTGCCAGGAGCTACCCCACCATCTCCATCCTCACCACTTTGCTGTTTTGAACTCTGCTGTACTGCTCAGCATTCCAGCTACACAGCCATAGGTCTCTCCTCTTTCAAAGCCCAAGGAGGTTCTGAAATTGCTCAGCATGGAGAGCTCACACCCATTGCTGCCCAGCTGAACATGCTGGCTCCAAACAGCAAATGCAATTCTGCCTGGACTACAAGTGAAGGGATGGATCATTCTCTTGGGCCTATGGGGAGACAAGGCTGTGAGAGGACTCACAGATAAAATCCTGCTCTCCTGGGAACCGGGCTGCTGCTGTGGGGATAGGAAAGACTCCTCACATGCTGTGCAGAGACAGGGAGGGAAGTGGGAAGTCCCTCTCACCTCTGCCGGTGTACAAGTCTTCCCTGTGCTGGGCGAGGGGACAACAGCGGAACATACCAGATTATTTAAACATTGTCATAGAAACAGAAACATTCTCAAACCCACAGACACAAGTATGTCTCTAGATAAACAACTATTACGGTTTTGCGAATTCTACAAAATCACATACAAGTATTTATTCTTCTAATAGCATATACATAACACACATTTTCTTTACATTAGTTGTTTTCAGTAAATTAATTTAAAATTGCCCTGAAGACACAAGTCACATCAATCTCCTACCTGGTGGCTGTTGAGGCCAGAAATATTGTTGCCAATCTTGAAGAACATATGTTAGTCGAATAGCTATGCTTACAGGAGGCAATGGAGTTAAAGGACATCCCTAAAACATAAAGAAGTGGTACCAATGAATTAAAGTAATGAACTAAAGTTACAATAATACTCTTAACACTTCACTGATTTGAAACTAAAATACTGACTTTAAAAAAAAAAAGCAAGAGAAGGGGTTTTCAGTGTTATGCGAGTGTGGTTTCAGTACCATCTCTTCTGAAGTTTCAATCGTAAGTAAATTTTTTGTCACTGTCCACTTCAGCCACCTGGCTTTTAAAAAAAATAAAAAGCCTAATTTTAACACAAGTTTTATGTACAAAATATAAAAAACACTGTACAATATAAAAGGAGGGATGCTGGTATACATTTACAAATAAAATTAATCAAATTAAATTACTTTTCGAACATGGGCCAAATCATGTTCAGACTCAGATCAGCAATCCTATAGACTTCAATGAAACTCTCTGCCTGAACACCAGAAGAATCTGGTTTTATGACAGCTGACATCAATGATATGGGTGGACAAATAAGGAGACAATTACTTAAAATCCACACAAATTGGGGACAACTGGAAGAAGCTTAGTAATGGGATACATTACCCTTCACCTTTTGACAGTAGGTCACAGAAAGATGACAACAAAAATCACTACTGTTTGATGGATACTTGAAGCCCTGTGTGAAATGAAGTGGTGTACCCAAGTGCAAAGAAAATATTAGATTTTTTTTTTTAAAAAAAGATTTTAAAAAAATAATTCCTTCCAAGTCAGACAATTAAGTCAAAGTGATTTCCATCAGACTTTTCAAATCAATTCAAGGAAAATTTCTTATAGAATCTTGTTCTCAATATTTCACTATGAGGAGTGATGGGGGAATGAAAGGTACTAAAAAAATCCAATCAAGATGTGTATCTAGTTTACTGTTGTAATCATGTGACATTCTTGTTACAGTACCCTTCATTTCCATGCCGTTAATGTCCTCTTTCCCTCTCTCTCTCTCTCATTAATAGAAGTGTCAAATTTAGACTGTTTGGGGCAGTCTAAAAAAATTACTAATATATTTTTCTGAGCTGAGAACAAGCACAGGAAATTTCAGTCCAATGGGTTCTTTGTTTATAAAGTTCCAAGTGCTTTAAAAGTAACTGGTTATAAAGAAAGCCTCCACAGCCAATAATTATTGTATAACAAACAATAAAGTCCCATTCAACTACATGTTTAAATACACATGTGACAGTTCATTTGAAGTTAAGGAGACTGTTCTCACACTGAAAGTTAGTCACATACTTTAGCAACTCATTGAACTGGAGCCCGAGTGATTTTCTTCCAAAAACTGACCGTTTCCATTAAGAAATAAAGCTTTAAACATTTTGGTAAGATTCCTGATTTTCATTACAACCAGCATCGCCAACTTCAGCAGCTGTATCATTCTGCAGCAGCAGAATCTACTCAGGACCAGCTGAATTTCAGTTGTGATATTCTGTTCTCCATTGCAAAATAAGAGCAGGAAGATCAGGCTATCACTATAAAAAGTTCAACACTGGAGTTTTTTTGCTGCCCTTCTTTTAAACACTACAGAGTTGTTTTGTGTCACTAAGAACTACAGAATTGGCACAATACTAAAAAGTAAAGAATGAAAAAGTATTCAAAAAAGTGCTCATGTTAGCAATGTAGCATCACTAGTCTTTGTTTTTAAAAGGTCAGTAGAGCCTTTAATTAAATCAAAAGAAAAAAAACAGACAAACAATGTTGATGTAAAGCATAGACTCTTTCTTCCCGTTTAATGGTTACATTACCTAGAGTTTTTAAAAATTTCTCATTTGAAAGGAAACAGTCTACATCAGTGGTTCTCAGCCACTGTGTTGGGACATACTAGTGAGTCACTACACAGCAGCAAGTGCGTCATGGACAGCTGGGGAGATGACTGACTCGGCCAGGAGGGAGTGGGCTAGCGTGTCCTGTAAAGCTGCAATATGCTGCCAAGCGTGTTGTGATCCACAAAAGATTGAGAACCACTTGTCTGCATTTCACTTAGCTAAAAAGCATGATTTCTAGTCTATACATACTTACTATCTTGGATTTGAAGATGTCCAACAGACCTGATAGATGAGTATACTGATTTGGCACTTTACGAAGATGAACCATTTCAAAGTCGGTTCGAACTCCAGGGCCCTGACATTCTCCAACATACATTCTTCGCCATTTATGGTGTATTTGCACAAACAATGGTACCTGACTGCAAAATATTGAAGAAGTAGATTACAACATGTTCTAATATCCTCAGAATTACTTACTAGTATGTATTTCAAAGCAATTACAAACAGATCTACAAAGAGATACAAAGAAAACCACCTCCATGTACTGGTATTTGCATTTTTATGAAAACAGTTAAGTTGAATAACAGAAGTCAAAGTGTAACTTTCACTAACATAGCTAAATGGAATGTACATGAAGTTGTAGTAACGTCATCAAATCTGCAATGTCCTAAGTAACATTTTAGGGGGCATTTTGTCTTAAATTCTGGATTTGAGAGATTTTAAAGGGTAAGAATATTTTCTGCAGCTTTAGAACCTTTATGCCATCAGATTTTTGAACAAATTTATAATTTTATAAACTAATTTTTTATGGAATGTATATTAAATACTGAGAAAATTGTATAAGTTTTCTCAACAGTTTCATCAATGACCTGCATAATGGAGTGGAGAATATACTTATAAAACCTGCATGTGACATGAAACTGGGACGGGCTGCAAGTGATCCGGAGGATAGGATTAGAATTCAAGATGACCTTGAAAATTTAGAGAATTGGTCTGAAAATAAACAAGATAAAATTCAATAAAGTACTATGCTTAGGAAGGAAAAAAAATCAAATGCCCAAATATAAAAAGGGGAGTAACTGATTAGGCAGTAGTAGTCCTGAAGAGGCTCTGAAGGTGATAGTGAATCAAACTGAGTATGAACAAACAATGTGATGCAGTTGCAAAAAAATAGCAATCATCAGTCTGGGGTATGTCGGGGACATAAATGTCGCACTGGTGAAGCCATGGCTGAAATACAGCATCCAGTTTGGGTGTCACTCTATCCACCTCGTTTGTAATAACTGGAGAGAATGCAGAGAACAGCTTAAAAAAAATAAGAGGTTTAAAAAAACCTGACCTATAAGGAAAGATTATAAAAAACCTGATACGTTTAGTCTCGAAGACAGACATTAAGAGGACTTGATAACAATTTTCAAATATGTTAAGGGATATTATAAAGAGGACAGTGATCAATTGCTCTCTGTGTTCACCAAATAAAGGGCATGCACTTATCCTACAACAAAGGAGGTTTAAACTAGGTACTAGGAATAATGATGGTTTTGGGGGTTTTTTGTTGTTAGGTGGTTTTTTTTGAACAATAAGGATAGTTAAGTGTTGGATTATCCAGGGAGGTTTTGGAATTCTTACCTGGAAGTTTTCAAGAAGACAAATGCCTGTATATATACTCAGTTCTGCCTCAGCACAGGAGGCTGGACTAGATGATCTTTTAAATTTTCTTCAAGCCCTACACTGCTAGGATTCTATGAAGATCATGTCTTGCAGACCAATTAGTTACTCTTAAGCCTACTGAACAAAATTGTACGTCTGGATTCAGTGCACTAAAATGTTAATTATCTTCAAAAGAGCCCTGTGCTCTTAAGTTTAGGCCAAGTTTCCAATGAGAGAGAAGTTTTTATGTTTCTTTCTGAAGCAATAAAAGACTAAGTCTACAGTATATGCTGTTGGTATCAATTTATTATTTTTTCTTTACCAAAAAGGAAAGTAATATCTGGACATGTAATCTTTCTACCACTTCACTTACCAGCCAGTGTTCCCCAATGCAATTGAAACTGAACTCAGAAGAAGGTTACATTTGGATTCACTAAGAACTGCATCATGATTTGCTGCTGGAGCGATGATCACAAATTCCCGCAAGCCGTACCTTAAAAAAAGAAAAAGTAACATTTATAGTAATTCACATGATGAGTCTAATCATATTAAACAAGTCTCATGACAATTTTTCAAGTGTTACAAAACCATAGCTATGTGGTAGGAAAGCCCCATACAAATGTAGTCAAAGTAATAAGTTTTCACATCACAAGTCACCCTGGAGAGTTTTCTATGAAAGCATGAGGCAAACTTATCTTTTCATAGCTAATGATGATAAATACAGAAAGTTTCTAGACAGCATAGTTTATAATATAGCACAGAACTTTGCTACAATGTTAGATGTTTGCATAAAGTTCCTATAAAAACTATTGTAAGCTTAGAAGCATAAGAAGTATAAAATTTTACAAGTATAATAGTCTGCGTAATAAGACGGCAGGGAACCCAGTAATGGAATAATGAGCCTTTCATCTATGTGTCAGTGCTTCATTCTGGTTGTAACAATTTTACAACCATTAAATATCAAACAAAAATAGGTCTGTGATCTTGGTTCAGTTTCTCCTGGAAAGGGAAACCACCACAACAATCGGTATCCACCCCACTACACCGACCTAAAAGTAAAAAAAATAGAGATAGTATACTGGATTCAGGCATATAGGGGTAATAAGTGGATTTCCATAAATTTGAATGCTATACTACTTTTGAGAGAGAGAGAGAGAGAGAGAGATTGGTATTTATGCATGTAAAATTCATAGCTCCTGTCCAGGTTCCAACAACTACACCACAATTAAACAGCTTCTCAGCTCACACCCTATAAGTCCAAACCAGCTGACACTGGCCAACCATGGGTGTTTAACTGCAGTGTAGACATGCCCTCTGATACCTAGCAGTAGCCCCAAAATCAAGCAAGCACTGCAGTGGGAATGCCAGGACACAGTCTATTGTTCACCTACAAGATAACATAAATTTCAGCACAGTTCACACTGCAATCACAGATCCAAATGGTAAATCTGCAAATAGTCTCACGACACAAATTTGGGAAAGCTGTTTGAGTAATGTAGTGGCAAAAGTGAGAAAATGTTCCTAAAGAAGTTACTTGATAATACTGTACTATAAGCACCCTATAAACAATCAAGACACTAAAAATCCCTAGAGAGACAAATCAAAGTCTGAGAACCCAGAATAATCAGACTTTGAAGCAGCTGGGGCAGGTATCCTCATTCTGTTTTCAAGCAGGGGGTTCCAAATGCTGGACATAGCTGAGGAACCCAATATACACTGGCAGAACATACGGGCTCGAAGGAAATGCTGAACATAAGATCCTGGAATAAGAATGACTATTTATTTATTAGACGTCATAAGTGAACAAGAAACCTATTGTAGCAGCCAGCACACAAGTAGTAGTATTTGATTGAAAAACCCTACAAGTTTCTGTTCTTCTCATTTTTAAACTTAGAAATACATGCAAAGAAATAATTTCCTCCTATTAAGGCAGTTCTTTTTTAATTAAAAAAAAAAAAAAAGACATCATACTAAAGCAACCTTGTTTTGCCTGCAGCCATGCCAGCTGAGGTTTCCAGAAAGAAGTCAATGCCTCTCACAGACAGAATGTACCACCCACTCCAGGACTAGCCTCAACCACCAGATTTTCAACTGGTTAGCTTCAGACTCCAACACAGCCAAGGATGGTAGGCAGCTTTTGCAATTACTGTCCTGGGGTCCCAAAACCCATGATGCAGCAGTGAATGGGGAGCCATGGGATACAGTGTTTTCAGTATGTCAGTAATAGCTACATTTGTTTTCGTATCATCTGGTCAGACAACACAGAGTGTCAGTCAGAGCCTAGTTAAGAAAGGGGTGTGGATTACAACTAGTTTTCTGAGGTTCATGCCAGACTGAGGGAAAGCAATTACAAGGGTTAGCAAGGATGTGAAACCTTTGCAATACAGAATCTTAAAATACTTCACTGCATTTAGATGAACAGGTAGCAACTGTGATGAGGACTATTGTTTTCACTTCCAAGTGGCTGGGAAATTGTAGCCATCATTCTTGGTGCAGATTTTATCATGATTTTCATTTGTACTTTCATCAGATCAAGATTTAAGAAGTACAACGCACTCTGCTTGGGCCTATACCTTAATTAAAAAGAGTTTGTGCAACTACAAGTCATGAAGATGGCTTGTTTGCTTTCACATGCAAATAAAATAGCATATAAGTGCCCTACATATTATTAATTACTACAAGATAGAGGCCATAAATATACTTAATGAATAATCAACCAAGCCCAATTAACTATACAATTTCAATCTGACCTTATGTCTTTTGAAATTTTCTCTTTTCCTCTTTTGTGTTTGTAATTAAAATTTAAAGTTTTGGATGAACTACTCACAGTATTTAAGAGGCCTGAAAAAAAGTCAAACAAATTGCATTTTGAATTTTCAAATTTATTTTTCAAATATTTTAAAAGAGACAAATATTAAAACCTACTATTCTTTTTAACAATTAATGTACCATAGTCCAGTCCAGTCCTCGACAAACCCACAATCCTGGTCACTGTAACGACCAGTTGTAGTAGCCTGTCACCTAGGTCACTGTAGAAACATAATGGAAGAGTGCCCTCTAGTGAACAAAAATAAAATTGCTAGTGCCTAGCTGTGAGCCAATTTTATCCACCTCTGCATTATATTATTAATGAAAGGTACATTAGAGACCACTGGAAAGTACAGTGCCCTACGGCATATGCAGTGATGTACTCAATCTGACTTTTCTAAAATGCAGCCAGCAAAAAACCAAACCAAAACAAAAAAAATTATTATTCACTTTTGAAGACATGCCTATGCTTTTCATTTATTCCTAGGAATCACAAAAGCTTCCATGAAGCCAAAATATATTTTCTTCTTAGTTACTTAACTATAGTTGTTACTGAGAAGAAATACAAGAAAAAGTAAATAAACCCAACATTTATGCAAAGAGCAAGTCCATTTGAGAACAACTTTCCGTATTTCCATTCTATGAACTCAATTTAAATAACGACATTCTCCTTTTATCCAAGTCTGCAACCAAGACATAATCCTGAGTTTATAACATAAGACTCTGATCAGCAAGACCTGTGATAGCACTAGTTCTGTTTCACTGCAGATAAGAACTTTAAAAAACAATTCTATTAATGACAAAAATGCATCTTAAGTTTTACTGAACATCACAATCTTGCTCTGATATGAAAGAAATTAATATTTGAACGACTTCTGTCTGAAATGTATTTAACTCTCTCTCAAATTTAGGAAACAGTCCACTAAGTGTTATTTGAATATTTTAAATACTGAAAACATCTTACTTCAGTTTAATATAAATAATTAGCTAACTTAAAATTAGCTAAATGTTCCAAATACTTAGTGATGTTTATTTCTCTAATGCTCTGTCCTGACATAAGGAATGTCAAATACTCAATCTGACTATTAAAAATCAAATTATGATCTATATTCAAATGTTACTTGCAATGCAGAAGAAAAAAATGAAGTGTATACATACCATCTCACTAGACAATGCGCTCTAGGAGGAAAATCATTGTTCATGCACAGTAAGTCTTGCATAGATAACGGAAGATCATCTATGAAACAATTTGATCAAAGTAAGTGTCAGTAGTTTTTCACTGTGTCAAGCAGAAGTCTGGAAAGCACGAAAGGTAAAGAGAAAATGTCTTCTAACTGGATTCTCTCAACAAGTCAGTGATGAGGTTCATTATATCATGACACCATCTCTAACAAAAAACGTTGTATGTTAAATTCAATTTTACCTCCATGTTTACTCACATTGTAGTTCCTAGTGCAGTAATAAACAGAACTCATTGTTCACCGACCACCCAAAAAACTTCATGACCCTATCAATGCTCTGGAATTTGCCTTCCTGTTTTTACTGCTTTCATATTTTTCCCTCCTTTTCAAGGCCCCTATATTATAACAGCTGTCTTTCTAGAATCCATCCTTCACAGCCACAAGATCTCTAGAGAGCATTTGTTCATGAGACAATGCTACCTTCAGGTAAAATAGAGATACTTGCACAAAGTCTATTTATTGCCTTTTGGTTGTCCCAGGCTAGAGGAACGCTATGTTTTAAAGTTTATTTAATGCAACTTGTTCCTTTAAAATCCATAGGAAAGACATAAAAGGAGACAGAACAGCCGGACTTTAAGTTTCTGAAGGCAGGCATTAATTTGGGCCCCAATCAATCAATCTATTTTAATTAGGACAGCACTAATTACCACAGAATTTAGGTGCTACTACCCTTGAAAATTATCAATAAAATAATTTTCAAATAAAGACATTCAATTCATTGCATTCAACTATGCTTCATACTCAATGGTATGCATTCCTTATAGATGTGAAGCAGTTCTCCAAAAGGTGTCTATTTTTGGAGTTTAATAGACCCACCCTGCAAACACCCACATCATATCATCATCTTAAAGCTTTATTTTATGTATGTTTAGATACAGTATGATGTGCAGCTATCAAGTGGTACTGTAAGCCCTGTAGGCAATGTGAAACAATGATACCCAAAATGAGAAAGCATCTTTCATTTTTCTGCATGTTCCAAAAACACTAACATAGCTGTAATGATGGGATTTACTATTTATGTTAATTTCAATACTTTACTATGGCTTTCATTGGTCAAAACTACCAAACAACAATGTATTAAAACCGGTATTAGATTTGCCAGTTTCTTCCCCCCTCTGGAATCGGCAGAGCAGTTTAGCATATGGCAAATATCAACATTTTACAATATACCGATATAAAATGTTTTCACAGCATACATTTTTAATTGCTAACATATCTCACAAGTATCATAGTTTTCTATACTTTCAATTAGATCAGTCTCACATTGCTAGTTGTACACTAGCGACAGATGTACAGACATGCCCATAGTTCATGTTGCACAATGACTAGATATAAATGTAGGTGAATTACTAAAAGTAAGTCTTCTCCATTTGTAAGCTTTCGAACATACAATTTAGTATCTAGTGTGTCTGGCAGAAGACCACAGATGATACAATACATGCATGCTTTGGTCCCAGCATATGAAAGAGACATGGCACATAAGACAATATTTTTTATTAGACCAACTCCTATTAGTAAAAGAAATAGGTTTTTGAGATCCATAGGGCTCACCTTCATGTCAGAGAAAGGTAATCAGACTGTCACAGCTAAATACAAGGTGGGCCAAATTTTTAAGTATGGAGGAATTACCCACATGTTGACCTTCAAAATGAAGTGGGTTATTAATATTTCTTCAGTCACAGGACAAAGGAGAGATAGCGTGTTACAAATTACTGTAAAGGGACAACATGTTGCAGAAGGACTTCAGGAAAAAATGAAATATCTCCTGCAATTCACACACCACAGAAGAGACCACTTCAAAACAAGAAATCACCAAATGCCCCCACTCTAGAAAAGTGAGGCTAGGAATCAGGAAACCTTCTTGGCAATCACACAAGAAAACCAAAACAACTAAGGCTTTTTCTACATTTCACATCCATGGAGCAACAAAAGTTGCGCTGACATAGGTGCTAGTGTAGATGAAGCCTAACACGAGAACTAGAAGTGCAATCAACTATAACTACTCCACAGTCCACAAATAAGCACCTCTGAGAAACCATGACACTCGGACCCACAACATAGACACTGCGTACCACCCCAATATTATCAACATAATAAGATTACCTCACAATGAACTTCAGTTCTGCCCCACCACAGAAACTGACACCATATTTACATGTAAATAACTAGAATTCTTCCACTGACTCTGCCTCTGATTTTTTTTTTTTTTTTTTTTTTAACACACAGCAAAGATGACACCAACCACAGTCTTCATATCCCCATCAATAATCATAAAAAGAAATAATAATCTGACTGGTTACCCATCAGTGGATGCAACTACATTCTTAAATCCTTACACTGGTTGCTTCAGGGTGGGGAGGATTACGAACATGAAATTCTTTTGCATCCACAATCCCTCCACTGTTGAAAGGACTCCTATACAGTCTCTGAAATCCAACCACCCCAACAGTGATTAAACCAGCAGACATTGGGTGCTATCACTCCTCAACCATAACTGTATCAACGAAGCCAACTAACATCCCTCTGACACTACGTAATATGAAGAACTCAAAGACAACCCCACAACTCATCTGTTTCATCCTCATCTATAACACATTTAAATTCAACACTTTTCCAAACAGTGGGAAGAGCTATGGGTGCTAGGATGCTCCCTGGATGCCAAGCACTTGATGCAGAATTTCCAGAAAAATCAGACACAATAAATATTTCTCAAGCCCCCTCCTCTGACCTTCGAACCATCATCCAGCTTCCCCAAGTTCATCATCAGAAGCAAGCTCTCCACAAACCAGAAACCACCAACTCAGAGCAGCACCAGAGCCTGCCAGAAGAACAGGTGCAAAACCTACAGCCATATCTCCATTGTTGCAGTAATGATATCCCTCCCCACACACACAGCGTACCTTTCACAATCCATGAACCTTACACATGCCCGAGAGAAAGTAGCAGCCTATCAAGAAGTGGTGAAAAAGTCCATAAACAAGTCTTCGTGTCTTCAAGCCTCTTCAGTGCAGCTTTTGCTCTTACCAACCAAGTCACCACCAATAAGACAATCCCATTTGATTCTGAATCACAAAACACAGGCATTTATCAGCATATCCACTGGACTGCATTTAACAGAGTCTCCACTAAAATAGCAGATTTTGGTGAAAAACAAAAGAAGAGATTTGTGAGAAGTGCACTTGATTCTGATGGGACACACAGCTTCTTCAGGAACAACAAGAAATCTGGCATCAAAACATTTGCTGACATAGCAAAAAACAATCAGACATCTGGACAGTAACTCTCAGTCCAGTCCACATTTCCTGCAGGTCCTGCCCTTAACAAGATGGACAGATGAGGTTTCAGTGGCATCTGTTCTTGGTGACCCAACAGGACCCATCCCTATGGCCCTCTTCTATGCTGATGGAATAATAAGCAGAGCAAACGTAAGCTTAATTAGGCCATTAGCTGAAAGTTTTATCTGGCAGAATTCAGGAGCGAAGAGCATGCAACAAAGAAACCACCATTTTATTTATTACATCTATAGCTATATCTGTAACACACACAGATATATCTAAGAAACACCATGGCTGTCATACAATGATGGCAACAGATTTCACACATTTGATGAACTGGCTGCTGAGTACCCGAGGCAAGTCCTAAAAGGATTTGACAAAACTTGTTCTGTAATCAAAGTATTTGACAGGTATGAGAACAGTAACTCTGTGAAAACTGGAGAAAGACAGCACCGGACAGGTTCTAAAGTTGGATTCAAGAAATACTAAACAATTGATGAATCAAACGGGAAACAAAGGAAACTTATCACTTCCAAGATCTTGACAAGTCCGCATAGCATGATGGACAAGCCACAATTTCTGAAGCAAGGAAAGTAGATCCACATCCACACAGACCTGAATTCCTTGCAGCTCAAGCTAGTTATCACATCACTGGCCAAATTCCTACCATGTGCAGACAGTTATAAGGAACCTGTCAAGAGTGTATCTTGGCAAAGATCTGAATGTCTTCACAGACAAGTAAAACAGATATTGGATTACCACTGCAACATGGATGGAAAAATGGAGATGATCAACTGCTTCCTGTATTCTTTAAAGGACTCAACAGCATCTTACCTTACTTGCAAAGTGATCCCTACTGGTACAGGCACAACTAACTGTGTTTGTAGTCAGAACAATCTTCCTTGCACAGAACTGTGTATGTGCCAAGACAATGAAGACTCTGGTAACCCAGGCACCCTCAACAAGATAATGAATGATAATAATGAACAAAATGGTGACAGTCTTGATGACTAGAAATGTCACCAATGCTGTTATGTTTCAATATCTGCACAAAAATTATTGGATTACCGCACCCCCCCCCCCCTTTGGATTGTCATTATGATGCTTTGAGGTCACAGAGAAATCCAATTGTATGTCTTGAAACAGAAAAAGGGTCGTTAAAGTAACAGAAACAAATCCAAATACTTCAAATTGATCATTTTACTATAATGATGCAGTCATCTTTTATTCCTTTTCTATGGTAACAGCACCACTTAACTGCACACCATACCTCACATCAACCTTTACAGCTGTCTGTCTAGCACATTTCACTAGCATTATTAAAATGGACTTCCTTAAAAAACAAATCCATTCTTTCTTCCATTGGGAAGGCACAGATGTCAAATATTTTGGATAATCTGTAAAAATGTTAAAGTACATAGCTAAGGAAATTCTTAGTAGATGCTCTTGCTATGGTAATTCCTAAACATCATTCAAGATCTATCAATAGATACCAGAAAGAGTGCTGGGACAAGGACTGTCTATGCAAGGACATTACTGATATGATCTGCATCTCAAAGAAAAAGTTCTCAGAGGCTTGGACGTTGCTTAACACGAGACTAAAAATTTCCTTGTTCTTGACAGTTTCAAATTCTGATGCACTTTTTAGAAATGATGGCTCAATGATTAAGCTTTGCAAAGAGACGAGAAACCTTTAAATGACAGTGTAGTTGGAAACACTGCAATTACACAGATTTACATCCTTTTCATGATTAAATAATGCAGGTTTGTCAGCTTTACACTCTACTGAAGCATTTATTAATGTGTCAAAGAACGTAAATGTATAGTGAACAAAACATACCATTATAAAGCTTTTGCATGTTTGCTAAGCTACAATAGGTTCTTTTATTGCTGCTAAAATGTTTGACTAATCTGAAAAACTAAACAGTCAGTATTTACATTAAACTTAAAAAGAGCCAGCCAGATCATAAGACTCAGGTTTCCTCCCAGAGATATTAGCAGGAGAGAGTGATCAACACCATTCCAAACACTGACAAGATTTAGTAAGAAACTGCTCTAACAGAGAGGCAAGGTGGGTGAGTGGGAAAAAAAATATGATTTTTGATTCACGTTATTTAAAGATTTGAACAGAGGATTGGGAAAGTTCCTTTTTCCATATTCTAACTCCCACTGTGCACTTTCAGAAAGTAGTTTGAGAACCAATTTTCACTGGTATAAGCAACTCCAATTTCAACAGAAATCAATGGGAGTTCAGGCCATCAACATCCCTGTGCCAAAGTTTAGCCTTCGGTAATATGAGGATAATACCTACATCATGGAATATTTAAAACTCGAAGTCTGTAAAGTATTTTGAGATCCTCTAATAAAAATAATATAAGTGCAAAGCACTGTTAAAGGGATGTTGTCATCTCAAATAAGACTATGTATATTGTGTCATAGCTAGTAATCGAAGGTAATGCCTTCTCAGATTTCTGTTAGTTCATGTACTTATGCATACATGTAGAGATCTCCCTTTTCTGTGCCTCCCCCCCCTTTTTGTAAATCAATGAAGTTACTAGGTTAATAAGACTCCTGTTAGTTGTGAAAAGGTGCAGCATTCACCTGGCAGGAATCAAACATTACAAACACAAAGCCATCAATTTACTGGATGTGAGCAGTTGTTCAGAAAAGCTACTTCTTTTTTTTTTTTTTTTGGCATCTCGTTTTTTAATCTGTGCATAATTCAGCCAAGTTCATTTTTCTTTTTCACCCTAGAATCAGGAGGACGTTCAAAAGAGAAAAGTTAATTCAGGTACAATAAAAAAGAAGCTTGCCAAGTCTGACAATGCCCATTTAAAATTGATCTGTTTTGTTTAGCTATGATATAACCAGATACACAAGAATGACTATAATACAGGTTACTGGATGTTTAATTAAAAATCTTAAAAACTATCATTTTAGTACACAGTATCAAACCAAGAAGTTCATACAGGTCAAATGCTTCCTATTTTTGCCTTTATACCACAATAATAGCCAGAGTGCTACATTTTAAGGACTTTTAGATTTATAACCTTAGCATAAGGACTCAACTTTTTAAAAATCAATTTTGAAACTGAGTCTTAAGTGGGAGAAGGAACTAACAGTACTAAACAGAAGCTACCATCTCCAGAATATTTTAAACAGACATACTATGCAGTTTGAGAGCATCATTTGTTGATCTTCGAAACCGAGGCAAGTCAAAGTAACGTGCTGCAAAATTTCTCAAGATGATCATGATACAATGAAGAGTAATTTTTAAACATCACCTACTTTACACATATTTACCATATGTAAAAGAAAAAAAAAAAACCATTTACCTTCTACCAGCTCCTCTTTTCCATCTTTGTCACTAGCTTCTTGCACAAGATAATGATGAGTAATCGAAAACCTGAAGTCAGCAAATGAAATTGTATCTGATTTCTCCTCCCATGTTCCAGTGGTATATACATCCTGAACATTGAGCAGAATTAAGATATTATTTGGTCATGGAGATTTAGGTTCATGTTTATCAGCAATAAAGTATATTGCAAGTATTACCTACAGAATTAATCTTTCCGGTACAGACAACAAATTTGTACCATATTTACACAGGTTAATAAAAAACGTCTCCCAAAACACTTTATAAAGTTAACAAAATACTAAACCAAATCTTGCTGTGATCGAGTCTGTTCATTCTAAGTAAACAACCTTTGTAATTATCAAACAATCCAAAGCCATTTGTGTCTCTCTCTCTCCTACAAAATCATTGATTTTCCTACAAAATCATTGGTTTTAGCCAGTGCTTTGCTGAAAGACAAAACAGCTCCTTTACAATAGTCTCTCTCAATGACCAGTCCATAGACCACTGCCAGTCCGAGACCTCCTTGACACAGCTTACAGAGTTCAGGATGGCAGCAAGCCAATCTCTGGCATCAAAAAGGTTGAAAAACACTGCTTTAGGAGACTACCTCTACTATATGCTGCTTGACTATTTGATATGGAATGCTTGTCAGTTTCTAATATTCATCCTGAATTTCACCTTGCACCTAAATAACTACACAATTCTATCCTTCAGAAAACAGTAAATAGTTTGATGCATGAAAGACAAACATCAATCAAGTTTCAGATGAAGAAATAGTAGACAGACTATAGTTTAAAATACTGTACAATGTATCTGCATAACATTAAGTATCACCATGCAATACTATCTATGTCAGGGCTTCACAAATTCTAGGCACCAAGTTGCCATGGCCCCAAGGAATTTGCTCCCGGTGCCTAGTTTTGGTGCTGTATGCAGGGAGATGGGAACCTAAAACAAGAGCCAGTGGCATTAAGCCTTTCAGTACTGCTGCTTCTCATCCTAAGGGTTACGGAGAGGTGGGGGGGGGGCGGCAGCAGGGGCCTCTTGTGCTGTACTCTGCTAGCAAAAGTGGCAGCCTGTTTTTTGGCAGTGGGGGGCTGCTTTGCTCCGCACCATCACCAAAACTGTCAGTGACCTTTTTGGTGGCTGAGGTGGGGGAGGGATAAGAAGAGTGCACATCAAGGTGCCTAAGTTTTGAGGCTGGCCTCAGGTGCACCTTAATTTGCACCATCCTCTTATTTGTTATATGGCTCCTATCACCAGGCTATTGAACTAGACAACTCCAGAGACAAGTTCCAGCCGTAAGGCACAGAAATACACTAATAGTTGAGGTTGAAAATAATTGATAACATAACCAAGTTTTAACCTGGAAACTGTCTCCATCACCAAATTTAGTTTCATAACATTTCTTTGAAATTGTAGCTGCCAGCCCACTCGGTACAGAATTTCTCAGCACTGCTATGCAGGATATCTGGTAGTTTCCTATCTGGCATCCTAGGCTCAAAGAAAGATTAAAAATATTTTTAGAGTTTGAGGGAACAGAGTGCCTCAGTCACAACTGCATCCTCTGCAATTAAATACTGGCAAGTGTTGAGTAGCTCTGCCACAGAATGGAGAAAAACAGAGATCCTTGAGAACTCATATGGGAGCATGGACAATGCCTTTCCCATTCTGAATCCAGGAAAAAGAACACTAGAGCACACACAAAGATCTACTCATTACCAAAAACAACATTTCCTTGGGAATAAAAGTATCTCCCTATCACCTCTTTACAAGTAATTTTGACCAGATTCATCTCAGCAAATAAAATTCTCACTGAAAGTAATAAAGCGTTAGCTTACCAAACAACACAGTTTGAAGCGTCAATGTGTACATACTATATTCCTTGCCATTTCCAATTCTAAAAGAAAATTTCAGAAGCAATTAAACTGACCTTTTCTAGAGATTTGCCTGAAGAAATCCCAATAAGTTTCCAGTCATTTAAAACTTCTTCAACTTTTGAAATAAATCTAGGAGAGAAAAACTGTTAGTGTTTCCTAAACAATGTTGACATTTGAACTCATCTCCCTAAAAATGACAGTACAATACACAGAAATTCCTGAAAAAATGAACACTATACAACTCATTATAAACAGCCCTAGAAAGAAAAAAGTTAACCTATTTTAGAACTTTATACCATTCTTTTTTCTCTATACAATTTTTTATACTAAAGCTTACTATCAGAGTGCCAGACTGTGACCCTCTCATTTACAGTGGAGAGCATTAACTAATGAGTAGTTCCACTCGGTAGTTCCATTTCAGGGGATACTACACTTCATGCAGATTTTCATTCACTGATCACCAGTGGAAATGAAGTGCTCACATTCACAGGACGCAGGCACAAACATTCTTCAGCTGGGGGAGAGAGTGAAGACACTTACACCCAAACAGCACTGCAGAAATTAATTTGTAAATGGTATGATTTTGTCCGTCTTACTGAATAGCTCAGAAATTACACACTTGGAAAGTTATTTTTAAAATAACCCATTTACTGTACAATACAGTGTTGCTTAAGTCATATCTGAGCAAATAAGGGTAACAAGAGAAGAATGATCAGAGACTGAGCAGACATACACTCAAATATTTCATTCTAACTAACAATTCCCCCCCCCCCATCCTACAGATATAAAGCTGTAAATTTACATTCTGGTTCCAGTGATAAACGCTTCAAAACTGGCTTAGTTTAGAAAGTTGGCTGAACTTTCTGGATGAGTTTTAGCGCAATCCAAATTCATGCTTTGTAATCACAGTATGGGAACAAGTTTTTTCCCCCACAATACAGCGTTCTGAATGTTTTCCTTGGTTGATTTTATTATGCTTAGAAATATCAGAAATCCAAATGACCACTCCAACAACTGTAAGAGTCAATAGATCACTACTATACAAAGAGTGTTGTTCTGAAGTCAACAGCTGAAAATACATACTTCATCTAACTATTACAAATAATAGGAAAACTAATTCTGATATCTACTTTTCTCCCTGAGAGACTTTATTCTTTGAAACTTCAGTGTAATCACCAGAAGCCCTTAGCATATTGGCATTTGATTAGAAATAAGCACATTAAACAAATGAACAACAACATTCTATATCATAGATCATGGAAGTAGCACCCTAAAGTTAGATTTTATCATGGACTATAAAACTTCAGAAGCTCAGTCTCCTTTCAGTCATAAAAGCTGGAGATGAAAACAGTCTAAAATAGGTAGATAACACAAGATTATTCTTTACCTTCTATTTTCTGGTACTTTACATAAATGACATGTTCACTTTATGGGAGTTCACTCCAACACACGCAAACTTGATGATGGGTCTCATCATACTTCTTTTGACTTCATTGGGATTTTGACTGGACCTCATGTACTTTTTACTGGTATTTAAATATTCAAAATGAAAACATTTCTCACGGTTGTGATAGCACCTTTTGCCTACCCAATTAGTAAGTGGTCAAACTATTTCTGAGTTTGTGTCACATGCAGAAATCCATTCTGTGCACTAAAAACCAAAGTCCTGTGGCAACTGAAAGACTAAAATTTCTTTGTGCATAAGCTTTCATGGGCTGCAATCCACTTCATCAGACAAATGAACTGGAAATTACAGGTAAGAGGGTATATATACATATGCAAGGATGAGAAACATTACAATGGAGAGGACAAGTACTAACAAAGTCAATTCAGTTCAGGTAGATGAGGCCCAGTCACAATGATTGATTAGAACAGTTGTTTTCAAACATTTTTCCTTGGGGCCCAGTTGAAAAAAAACACACCACACTTAACACCCACAAACTAACAATTACATCGTACAGCAATGCATTTGAGTCTTTTGGTGGTGGCAGTGCAGGGTGCTGCAACCCAGTATTGGGTCATACCTTTTAATCCAGTGGCTTTCAAACCACAGGTAAAAATGAGTTTTTGCTACATACAGACTAACACAGCTATCCTTCTGGAATTTATTCCATGCACAGTCTACGCTATTATTTTAAATAAGCAAACAAGAAAAAGCTGATTACCTTTCTGACACTACTAAAAAAATAATCCAAGATCCAAAGTGGTAGCTGTGTTAGTCTAGTTCAGTGAAACAAACAAACAAGGCATCCTGCTGCACTTAAACACTAACAAAGTAACAACTTTTTGCCACACAAGCACCTCTCTGCACTGAATCCAACAGGAAATATGGCAGCCTGTATTTAAGCAACAAGGTTGTGTTTGGAGTGGTGTAACGAGAAACACAGTTCTTGCTCTGAAGAACTTCTCTGTGCTGTGGCTAACATATTAGTAGTCCTCCTTCAATGAGGACAGAGAGAACTGGTGAGAGAAACACAACAAGACAAGCTCCAGACAGGCAGCTGTCTTAGTCTAGTTCAGTAAAACAAGCAAAGAGTCCTGTGGCACTTTTAAAGACTAACAAATTTATTTATGGCATCAGATTTCCTGGGACAAAAATCCCAGCACCTGATGAAGTGGGACTTTCTCCCATAAAAGCTCATGTGATAAATAATTTTGTTAGTCTTTAAAAGTGCCACCCACCCCCCTTGCAGCAGTTTCCCCAGGACTTGAAATTGGGGGAGGGTGGGGTGCAGGAGGTGTTGGGGTGCTCACTAAATTGGTCTAACCCTGTTACTACCTGACAACTGGGGGGGGGGCTGGGAAATTCAGGGTGGTGTAGGTAGGGTGATGTAGGGGGAGCAATAAGGGGGTGTACCGGGTGCTCACTAAATTGGTTTGACATGGTTACTAGCTGACAACTGAGGGGGAAACACTGCTGGGAAATTCAGGGGGATGTAGGGAGGAGATATAAGGGGGC